>FR990142.1:10157954-11357954 GCA_905404295.2 Ochlodes sylvanus | reverse complement strand
AACACTTCTGGCAGCGCTGGAGCCATGAATACATCGCTGAGCTACAGACGAGAACTAAATGGCGCACTAAATCTGCGGAGAGTCTGCAATTAGATGACCTGGTTATCCTAAAGGAAGACAATACACCACCATTATGCTGGCGTCTCGGGCGCATCAAAAGGTTGTTCCCAGGATCTGATGGTGTTACGCGCGTCGCTGACGTTATCACCGCTAGAGGGACTGTTCGACGCGCGCTCAATAGAATCTGTCTGCTCCCAAGGCCAGACGATGAAGGAAGGCTTGAAAGCTGTTAAGCTTTCCAGGGCCGGGAGTATGTTCACGCAACACCTGCGTGATGACGTCCGCGGGGACGGTGAGGAGAGGAGGGGGGTTCTAAGGGTCAGCGGCCATACTGCCCCCCCCACACACAGAGCAGCGCCACTCGCCAATGGACGGCTTTTACAAATCAAATCATTGTAATACGCAGCATGTTTAAACGTTAATTCAAAATTTCACATTAAAATTGTATATTGTGTGAGCCGCATTTTTTCTTATGTTCCCTAACTGAACACCTAGTGGTTATATTCTCTTTGACTGTGACCGACTTAGAACAAGACTCATATTATGGGGACTGGGATAGTTAGTCCCACGGAGCAAATACAAAGTACTTGAGTTGAGTTGCAAAGAACATTAGTGCAAAAAGTTATTGCACGCGGGTGCTAATAATACGGGTAGAGGCGGCCCTGAGTACCTACTTAGGTAAAAATCGGTAGAAAATAGGTAGATCTACCTAATTCTACCGATTTTTTGCTGTCTATCTACCACTTTTCTAAAGTTTGGGTTGGCAACACTGGGTGACGGTGACGTGACGGCTGACGGCGACAGCTGAGCTGAGATCACTGTCACTTATAGGTACGAAAAGTCTTGTCTGTCACTGTCAATAAGCAATTAAAATTAAAAATAGGTATTTTGTTTACCTTATATCTTTACAATTTATTGAAATAATTATACAAACTCATAGTAACTTATATAGATACAAATAACACTGTGAAAGTAAATTGTAAAAGTACCTAGCAAAAAATAGAAAAAAAATTTAAGTAACTTTTGTAGTTTTAAAAGTTTGAGTTTAACACTTTGACACAGATTTTTCAAAGTTTTCATTCTAAGATCTTATCAGCAAAGAGTATTTATAAACACTACGTTTCTTATCAGTTATAATGTGGCACAGCATTAAACATAAAGTGCATTTAGGTGACAATTGATTGTTCTGGAAATAAATAAGTACATACAATACAGAGGTATGATATGATAACTTTCATTTGACGGTGATCGTTAGTGTAAACGTATACGTTGTGTTATAAGCAGTACAATTATTTACGATGAGTAGGCCCTTGACAGAGTATTTCAAAGTAATTGGAACTCCTCAAGCTATGCCTAACACTACAAAAAGAAAGCTTTCACTGAACAGAACATCAACACCGCGAAAGACTTCGAAGGTGATTCCTGACCATGCAGCAAGTGTCATTGACCTGACTTGGGAAGACAGAGAGATAAGCAATTTTCAAGATACGCTTTGTGAAAAGGAAATGAATAATAGTTTATATGACCAGGTATCTATTCAAAACGACAATGTGTGGGAAGAAGCTTCCAATTCATCTGAAGCTACAATTATATATACCCCAGAGACACCAAGAAAGTCCCAAACTCCACAGAGTTCATATTCTAAAAGTCCTGGATCTCGGGATAAATTTTTTTCACCTGTGAAAAAGAGAAATTTGAAATTAAAAAGTCCTTCAAAAGTAAAGAAAAATTTATGTAATGTAATAGATACAAAGGCAGAGGAGGGTTTGCTGTTCTCGGAGGCTTGCAGTGAGAAGGATGATAAGAGTAAGCTATAGTTTATTTTCTGGAATAAAAGTGGTAATGATGCAATCTTGTGCAACATCTATGCATGCAGCAATAGTTGCTATATAGATTGTAGATATGATGTAAAAAAAATTAAAGTAGGAAAATAATATCAAACCAAACTCGTGGAGATGTAAAGTGACTGACATTACGTCAAGCATTAGATTTGTAAATGGCAGTGGGCATGGGTGCAATGTGGCAACACCTATGTTCGTGTACCAAGTTTGTGTAATTGAAAATCTCTGTGTGTTTTGTCTCTAATATTGTTTGTTGTTCCAGCCATGTTCCTGTTAACTATAATAAACAAATATCTCACTACTGACGAATTGCGGCCCTTATTGCTGAAGCAGTCGCAAGATTTATTGACCAAATGCATGAATACAAAGAAACCGGCCATGAAGATTGTCTGCAGATTGTACTGGCGGAAGGAAGGCTGGTACAGGTTAGATCAAATAAAAGACATAAGCAAAGAGAAGAATAGTGTTGATGATCCTGCGATTCTGGATGCCATTGACTATTTGACTGAAAATGATATTATAGAAAGTTCTAACCGCAAAGGTAATTTTGTATTTCCATTTGTTATTCCATCAGTACAAGTATGGTCTCTTTTGTTATTGATACTTTAAAAACTGTATTTATAATATATTTTTGAAGAACAAGCACAATCTTAGTACAGTTATATTTTGTATATCCCTTTGTTTTCTGTGTTGCCTTTGGTGTATCTACTGACCATAATAGGGGGCCATTCATCATGGTGGCTTGTATTCTAGTTTGCTGTCAATTAACAAAAAAAAATGCCCCTGCAGCGTAGTTGATATTTAGATTTATGTTAACCTAAGTAGGTTTAAATAAGAAGTGCTAAAGGGTTTCAAGTATAATTCCCGGCTGTCAAATATTTATGTAGTTTGTAAGTTTTGTAACCTTCAAGTGTAGTTATGTTTATGTGGGGAACTATAACCGTCTATTGTATGCACAGGCTCAAACAGTGAAATGGGGCTTAAGGATCATCTGACGCTGCTGAAATTTGATGAACTGAAGAGTGTATGTAAGGAGTTAAAAATAAAGACTACTAATAAGCCACATGCAATTGAGTGTTTGATGTCTTTCAGCAAACAGAAGACCAATATTAGTTCCTATTTTGTTGGGCACAAGAGTGATAATGCAAGTAGACTCCTTAAACTGTAAGTTTTTCTTTCACTTATCTTCTAATCTAATGTTTTCACAAATGTATTTAGTGTTTGTTTTATTTCCGTCAGTAAATAAAAATATATTTATGTCACTTTAAAGAATCGCGAGGGTAGTTACATGTTTTTAAAAAATCTTATTAGTTTGTTATTTCATGAAAATTGGCTGCTATTATCTCTGTTAGGGCAATCAATATTTTAATATGTGGCAAGTAATATGTGAAAATAAAATGTTTTTTCTAGGATCACTGAGAAGACAGGACCCTGTTTCAGGCTGACAGAAGCCTTGCGACGCAGTCTCAGTGAGCTATATCGACTCATGTATCTTGGCATTAATCCCGATGTGATAAAGGAGAAAAAACTTGAACTTATACTTATTTATGACAAAATAAAGAGAGAGTGTTACCCCGATGTAGATGTACGTTTGGATAATGCTAGCGTGGTTTTTAAAACAAGAGATGATTTCGAAAGGTAGGTACATAATGTGTAATAAGTAACATGACCTGTTATTGTATTATCATTATAAACTAATTACCAGTGGGTTTTGTACGTACCACAGGTGTATGTGACCACTTAACGTCAGTATTAACAATAATTCCAACAAAGCTGTCTATGTTGAAGTGTTATACAGTAAGAGTATGTCGTTATGTTTCCAGATACCTCCATGCCCAGAATGTTTATGATGAGTTCATAGATACAACAGACTTAACGGACAAGTGTCGAATTGTTGAAACCGTGTACAGTTTGTACAGGAATATTGATGCCGCGACAATGACAAGGTACGGCTTGCTGATGCTTATTGACTCTCTTTATTATAATAGTAGCAGCGTATTCAATCACACTGATTGGAAATTGAGAACATATTAAAGACCATCCTAAATGTCCCAGGTTTTATGTGACTGCTACAGATGTTATGAACTGGGACCAACGGCTTATCGTGCTGTCGCTTGCCGTCACGTGCCCACCCTACCTACTGACTTAGCCCAAGTAATTTGCTTTTGCATAACGGCTGATCGCAAGCGACCACCATGAATGATCGAGCCATGTACAATATATAATACACATTTTATATATATACAAAATGTGTCTTAAAAGAGTTATGTAACCATGCTTTTACTTTTATTGGTTTAAAGGGATATTTAAAAACGTTTTTGTAGTTATCGAGCCCTCCCATTATGGCTTCAGAAATTCACACCGCCATATTTGTACGTGAAAATATTAGCAGCTGGCTTGCAGCAGTTGAAGAAAATGAAGACAGAGGAATCCATTGCCCTGGCGGTAGACATCTCCACACAGCTGATATCTCAGAACGCATTCAAGCAAGATAAGAAAGCCGAGTGGTATATAGAAAAGGCTCTTATTTTGGACAAATTCATGTCTGATGCTGAAGGGGTATGATTATTTTTTTTATCATTGCTTTAAGCATTCCTAAATTCAATAAAAAAAAATTTAACATAAATTATTTTCTTAATATTAATGGATTTACTCATTTAAGTTTACACATTGTTGGTGACTCACTCTTAAATTAAATAATAAATAATATTATGGACAATACACAGAATATTGTCATAAACTAACAAATATTAGACGATATTATTAGCAACATATCGTAGTTCTTTTAAAACATAAATCAGTCTTCTCAAACTGCATAAGAGATGTATTTACGTCATTTGTCAAGTAATTGTAAATCAGCTCCTTCCAAGTTAATGTCACATAACTCGTTGATATACCGAAGGAACTTGTGGAATGTAGGTCCAAGAGTGGGTCCTTGAGGTAAGCCATATTTATTAGTTAGGCAACAGCTTAGCAACCCCATCAGTAACAATTTAACTGCTATAAAAAAGTTATTGACTTGGTTTAGTGAGTCGCAAGTTGTGTTATCTATGTTTTTAGTGCATCTGACGAGCATTTACACTGATCGATCTATATTACAAAGTTATATAAGTGTTTTTCATGTTCCCAAGTGTTTTTTAGGTTGCTCTTATTTTAGGTTTTGCGGTTCTAAGCAATCGTCAAAGCCATAATAAGATGGTTGTGTGCGCGTTGCAGGCGGCCAAAGTGTTGTTGGAGGGGTTCAACTCGGAGCTGTCGGAGGTGGCGAAGGACAGTCTGCGGCCGCGCGCGCAGCTGCTGGCCGCGCGCCGGACCAAGCCCGTGGGCGCGCCGCTGCGGGAGGCCCTCCTGCTACACGCCACTAAACACGAGATCATGGAGAATACTTTGAATGCTGTACACATCTACAAGAACCCTATGGAGTATGTATTCAAGTTATCTTTATTTTTTTGTAAATAGTCGTCACACGAGCAGACGAGCCACCTGATGGTGAATGGTCACCATTGCCCGTGGCCATCAGCAACATGCAAAGCACCACGGAAGTGTTGCCTGCTAAGAAAAAACAGAGAAGTTGAAAGAGTAGTGGCTCCGAAGCCACCAGGGTTCAGCTCGACCTCGGCTTCTGTCACTTCTTACGGCGCCCTGGCCTATCGGCCGGATGTCTCTCATTTTTCAAATTATGTGTCCATTGCTAATGTTAAAAAGCAAGTAACGATCTGTAACCCTAAATAACATTTGCATTGGTGGCTGTCCTAGCTCGCGCGGAGCAAAAAGGATGTAATTATTTTGACCGATATTAATTATTATTATTATTAGTAGGTATATATACATACCTCTTTCATTGTATGGTATTTATAATTGAGACATTTTGTATCGTAGCGTGAACAAGAATGGCGGCAAGATAAAGTTCGAGACGCGCACGGCGAGCGCGCGGCTCGTGCAGGACGCCGAGCCCTTCTGCGTCGACTGGTACCTCGCTCAGGGGACATATACACACGGTAACCTCGTCTCAGCTCGCTACGAGAGATCATTTGTTTATATACGAAAGAGTTTATTGTTAACTATTTGTATTACAGTAAGTGTTAAATATAAATAAGGAAAGATTTTGCCAAGTACTAAACGTATAGTGCTGAAATTTTATTTGAATTTATTTGTCCAGGTGAACACTGGGAAGGCAAGCTGGTGACGACGATGTTCTTCCTCCTGTTCTGGGACATCATATACGCGCAGCTGGCCGGCGTGCGCGGACTCTTCCTCACGCGGTACCAGGTCCTACTCACGCTGATCTATACTATACAAGGTGATTTTTAGTCACTTGACATTGACATACGTATTGATAGGGGGTACTCAGTATTCGATTGTCATTCCAAATATGTAATTAAAAAGGGTGTTTAAAATTTAACGTAATTATCCATTACAAACCCATAGTGTGGGTACACTGAGCGCACACGGTTTAAACTACTCCACTAAAGGTCATGAACCCCGCCCGTACGGCCTCGTCGTACCGCAGACAGCTGTGTTTCGAGCGTTCAGAGTATTTTTAGATAATTTTGATTGCCATTGATAATTTTGGTTTCGAGTATGTCAAGTGAAATAAAAATCACCTTGTATATCTATAAAATATTTGTGACAAATTATTACTGGCCATATTTCTCCATTTGGATTAGGATAAATTAAATGAAAACAAAGAGAAACGCTGTTACCCTGAAATTCATAGTTACTCTGGCTGACTATTTATAAAGATTATTTCTTAATTTTAGGAGTACCCTCTGGATATGTTCTTAGACAGCTTTTATGTAAACCGGAAAGCTCTCATTGAGAATCGGCTCAAGGAAATAGAGGAGTCTTCTATAGACGAGCTGTTGGAGTGGATGGAACGCACGTGGAATTCGCGGCCTGAAAGTAAGTGCCTCCAATTATATCATAATATTTTGTTTATTCTATCAACACAATTAAAATTAATAACATTTACAATAATAACCACATAATTATGATGACATGACAAATAGCACAATATTCGTGACAAACTATTTCATATTCAATACAATTGTTTCCGTTATCTGTTAATATTTAATATTTTGTAAATTATTAATTTGTTTAGTTTCCAGTGTTTTTCTTACTTATTATATCTAAAATGAAATAAGTAAGAAAATATTTTGATGCCTAAACGACAGTGAAAATAAAAAAAAATTATGGTCCCAGTGTACAATTGAGGCCGAAGGGAAAGGTATCCCAAGTACGAACATAGGTAACATTCTCCGTTGGTTTGGCAGCGGAGCTGTCGGGGATATCGCGCGCGCTGGGCTGGGAGCGCGCGCGCGCGGCGGCCCGCTGCCTGCAGCCGCGCGCGCTGGGCGCGCTGTGCCGCCGGCTGGCCGCCGACTACCGGTACGCGCGCAGCGGCTTCCCCGACCTCACCCTGTGGAACGTCCACACCAACGAGGTACGCTGTCTACTGGCTGATTTTTAATTCACTTGACATACTCGAGGACATGAAAGAACGTGGTCATAGGTAATGATTAAAAATATAAAGTCAAAGTTCTTCACGATAAATATTTCAAAAATGGCAATCAAAATTATCTAAAAATGCTCGGAATGTATGGTCAACAGCTGTGTAGGTACAACCGACCCGCTGGCAGCCGAGCGGCCGAGTTAATGACCTTTAGTGGAGTAGTTTATACCGCGCGCTCAGTATGTCTACATTATGGGTTTGTAATGGATAATTACGTTAAATTTTAAGCACCCTTTTTAATTACATATATTTAGAATGACAATCGAATACAGAGTACCCCCTATTAATATCGTAAGTGTCTTACGAATCACTTTGTATATATAGGTAAAATTTTCGGGTTTGGTTTTTACATTACAATTATGTCGAATTGGAAGATTCTTTAAAATGCGATAAACCCGGGGTATTTGGCCGAGTCAGCACAACCCTACTGCTGCTGGAGTGCTGGTAAAATTCAATTAATACAAATTAAATTATTGTGATATATGATAATTATGTCAATGGATACGTACAATATTTTTTTGTGCCACGCTTTCAGATCAAGTTCGTGGAAGTGAAGACTGACGATGACAAGCCATCGATGAAGCAGAAGCAGTGGATGCACTACTTGCGGGAGAACGGCATCGACACGGAGTTCTGTTACGTGGGGGTCAACACGACCCGGTCCAGGGCGAGGAATAGTGCCGGCTGTACGTAGCGCGGGGTCATTCCGGGCTGCTGCTGTTACAACGGTTTGGAGGCAATGGCCCACGCTGGCCAAGTGTGAAGTCCGATATGGTTGTTTCCTCACGTTGTTTTACGTCCGCGAAGCGTGCGGTGATCAGAGCATGTATAATATACACATAGCTTATGTAAGGTTCAATAAAGAATAATTAAACAGTGTTGTAAAATAAGGTTAATATAGTTTGTTAACTAACTTTAAATCTATATATCTTGGTCCTAAATAAATCATTCGAAAACCGCGATGAGCGAAATCTAAAAATTTAATGTAAATGTGTAAACCATAATAGTTCTACTTTCATTTTTTCTTTTTCAGAATATGAGGTCTATTTGTCGCAATAATTAATTTGAATTAAGGTCATGTCTTTAGTGATAAAAAGAAGGTAAGGCCAATCGATTGATGTAAGAACACTAAGCTTCATCAAAATTGGTCCAC
The DNA here is from genome assembly GCA_905404295.2 of Ochlodes sylvanus. Taxonomy (NCBI): domain Eukaryota; kingdom Metazoa; phylum Arthropoda; class Insecta; order Lepidoptera; family Hesperiidae; genus Ochlodes; species Ochlodes sylvanus. Next base: position 11,349,388 of record FR990142.1, on the reverse strand, counting down.
GCGTTTGATCTGCAGAGCAACACAAGGGAACAAACATACGTAGACTCTCAAAAGTCAACGATACTTTATTGTAGACGATAGGTTTATATGATTTGGTCAGATACAATAATTCCATTTTGCTCTCTATGCCCTATCTGTCACAGGTGAACACATTACCATCGGATGTATATATAAACCAATATACAAATTGATAAAAAAAACGATTACTAATTAATGCGATCGAGGACGGGGTAGAACGGTAAGAGACTTTGGTGCTAGTACTATTTAATATTATTAATAAATAATATGACATCGATTGAATCAAATGTGGCCGTCGGTATGTTTATTAGATACCTCATGCAACTTTACATACCTATTTTGTGATGCATTGATCAAATGTCATTTAATTCCAGCGCACCCGTCACCTTACAAAATACGTGTATAATTGTATATTATGTACAAATTATAGTTTTCTTATTTTAATAAATGTTTATTTTTATGTGTTGTTTTATTGTTGCACATTTTGTTGTTTTCACAGGTGGCTTTTTATGTATTACGTTACATTTACAGACATTTCTTTTTAGTGGAGGTCAATAATTACGCATAGGTATATGTATAATAGTCATAGTTCCTCCCAAAGAGGATATAAACACTACGTGTTCCTCCTGCATCTAGTACGGTCGACGGTTCTAGGCCGCTCTGAAGTTAGGCTTTCGGATATCGTGCGCAGGTACAGTACTTTAGAGAGAGATAGCGACACGAACATTGAGCGTGTGACTGAAACAAACAATGCCCAAAGTGACCCCGCGCGACTTGCCACCATTTCGGCCCTAAAATTGACTTCTGTGCACAAAGTTCTAACATTGCATATATCTTGTCTATGTTCTGTTTCATATTGGTTGTCACCAGAAAACGTAGTGTTTATATACTCTTTGGCCACCAGTTGTCACATTGCTGTTGACGCGTCAGTCGAAGGTTTCAACGTTAGAATAAAATATAGCGTACAATCTGGATATATGTTCGAGAACCGTTATGTTGACGGTGTACGTGCCGCTGGCGGTGATGTCCGCCGTGTCCGCGGTGTCCGTCGTGTACCTCTACTGTAAGGACAGGGTCAACCGCAGGAAGGGCTACGTGGACGTCGACGAGAAGCCGTGACCGGACCCTCGCACATCTTCAAGGTTCCCGAACACCGAATGTAGGAGGCAGTCGAATAAAAAACATTTATATGTAACATTATTTAATTTTTAAAATATAGTCTGTCGTACCTATTGTACGTACAATATCAACAATACACCTCTATAGGACATTAAGGCACCTACGTCATACTTATAATAAATTCTAAATCGCACCCATCACATAGTTGTATGATAATATTCCCAACAATATAAGCTTTCACCGTACACAGGTCAATCTATATAAAAACCACGCAACAAAGATTTCGAATTGAGCATTTCATATTATAGATAAATTAATAATTAATTTTATTCAATGTAAATATATTTTTATAACAAATAAACAAGGACGTCCCAACGGAATCGTGTAATAACTAAACAATATTAAACCGCGACACGTCACGACACGCCGCGACACACCACGACTCGCCGCAACACGCCACGACACGCCACCCGCCGACTCCCCACCACGTCGGGCTGACAATATGTAGTTAACCCCCACCCCCCTATCGCTACTGGTAACTAAAATAATAGACATTAACTAACCACGTCATCACTCCCCACCATCCAACAGTAAACATACACAACAATCTTCCTTTGTGAACGGAAATCGCTCTACTAAACGCAACACGTAATAGAATTTGTTCAGAAAAATACTTTAATCAATAAGTATTAAAAATCCGTAATATTCCACAAGGAATTCCTCTTGTCAACACTTACACCTACGTATCCCGAAATCACATTATACTAATTAACGAAGAACACATTAAATCCGCCGGCTCTCCACATCCGCTCCGGTATCTACATACATATTATAAAACAATAAATAGTCATGCATTTAAAATGGCATGCGATAGATATCCCATTGTACATATTCCTTAAAACTAGTAAATATATGTATGTGCACTGTATTCCAACATTTTGTTAGTCTGAGCTTGATATCCAAAAAGATTGCTTAACATATCTTAATTATAGTCGTAGATTCTGCTCTCTACACGATTAGTATACCACCAAAACGATGAAATATTAAAAAACAATTATAGAAATACATAAAATGACAAATATTTATTTGATTTCGTTATACATAATATATCAAAATAGGCGACATTTTAATAAAACACGTCACTGCAGTAAATATGTAAAGTTACAGTAAATAGTTGTATTTAAGAAAAATAGGTTTTGTTACACGAGCACCGGCGATAATATCAAAATATGGATATTAAAAAGCTACCCTATAATAATTGAGGGTATTTCTACGACATGATGACAAAGCAGTGAGTTATATCTCAATGTACAAATTGTTCTTCCCCTATCAATATTTCATAATTGGACAATACCAATGAAAAATATGCCGTTAAAATGTACTTCTTCGATCATTATAACAACGAGTGCGGATGTTAGAAGCTCCCGCTTCGACCTCGTGCTCTCATTACATCCGCCGGTAAACATTAACTTGTGCAAGGTTATATGAACACATTAATCTTGTGAGTAACGAGTGTTAATACAATGAGATCTCATAAACAGGTTGTCGATACGTGAGCGTTATAATGATGAAAGTGCAGACTGTTTCGCGGCCAGTTGAAGTTACAGTCTGTTAATTGTCCTGCGGCAGTACATTCGACAGTTGCTTCGATTGACTTATGGTTATACATGTAGCTGCTCGTTAAATAAATAATCAATCAATAATCATATATCAAAGTAGAATTTACATTTTCGTATACAATTTAATGGATGTAAATAATGATAATATTTTTAAATTTAATTTATCTATATCGCGTCGTCGACCTCCTTACACAGTAGAAAGCACGCGGACTCTAACTCGCACACTTCTCTATGAATGCTTTTATCTATATAAAACAAGAACTTTATTCCGCGTTGTTACAACTCGAGCGTTAAGGCACTTCCGGTTGAATTGGCTGCGCGCAGTCAGCCGCCAGTCAGTATGCGGCGCGCCGCCGCCGCGGGCGGACGTCTCACATGGTGGGCTCCTGCTTGAAGGGCGCGGGGTCGAGGAAGGCGGCGTCGGCCAGCGGCAGCTGCGGCACGAGCGGCGGCGACGCGGCCGGGGACAGCGGGGAGCCCCCCGCGCCCGGCGCCAGCTCGGCCTGCGCCTCCTCCAGCGTCGCCTCTGTCGTGGCCCCTGATACCGTATAGCTAACTGTATTGTGGGATTAGGTAGCGTGCGCCTATTTTGACTATAAACAAACCTTTAAAAAGATAAAGGATATAATTTAAAAAAACTGTCGAATTGAGTTGTCGAGTTGATGTTCCTTAGTGAGTCGATTTACTCGACACAGCATCTAAAGCAAGCGATCTCTCGCGGGGAGCGTCCCCCGGCCCCGGTTCAAATCTTACATGCACCACTAATTTTCAAAAATATATGTACATATATATGTGTGTATTAGAATTTAATTTAAGAAAAACATCGTAATGAAACCTGCACCCGAGAGTTCTCCATAACATTCCCAAAGGTGTGTGAACTCTGCCAACCCGCACTTGGCCAGAGCCGTCCCACTGCGAGAGGAGACCCGTGTCCAGCAGTGGGACAGTGGGTTGCGGCCGTGTGTAAGCTCTCGACGCTGACCTCCGAGCAGCATCTCCTGCAGCAGGCTGTCGACGTGCGCGACGCCGAAGAGCTTGGCGAACTGGATCTGCTCGATCATCTGCCAGGTGATGCTCTGCAGCGGCGGCAGACACAGCAGCAGCTCCCCGAAGCGGCCGCGCCCGTCGTACTGCCGGTCGCTGATGTAGTCCTCCAGGTTGATCTGGATCTGGTAGCGCAGCTGCTTGATCTTCTGCGGCTGCGAGAGGCCCTTCGCGTCTGGAACATGATACATCTTGATTATATATTTCTTTTGTGCGTATTTATTTCACTGAACTCCTAAACGGCTGTACCGATTTGGTTGAATTTTTTTGTCTTCAGGTAGATCCGAGAATGGTTTAGATTCACCATTGAAATCGGTAGGTGGCGTCATTGTCGAGATTTACTAAAAGATCAGCTAAACTAAACTATTGGAGACCTCGAAGTGCTGACATAGAGAAACTTGAAGAGCATTTCCTAAAGGTATATAAAATTTGAGGGCTCTCTTTTAGAATATAAAATGCGTCGTTTTATTTGCGCGTCATTTCCGTTTCATCGAATTCCAAATCACAACGATACTACAGAAGTTTTCACTTCAAAACGGCTCGCGTAGCACGGGGACGCTCCGTGACCACCACCACCGGGTGGGACCGTGATAGAGAGTAGGGGCACTGACTGGGGTCGAAGAAGACGATGGCCTTGAGGCAGGCGAACTCGGTGTCGTCGATGTCGATGTCGCGCAGCGGGCGCACGATCTCGTCCATCACGCGGATGCCGATCATGCTGATGTCGATGTCCATCCGCCCGTCTGAAACGATATCAATTACAATTAAACAATATTTTAGCCTACTAATATTATAAAGCTGACAGTTTGGATGTTTGTATTTCTACAGTGTAATAATTGTTTTAACAATTGTGTTCCGGTTAGAAAGGTGTGGAGGCGACTACACTTTTTATAGGCGACCATCTCAGTCCTCAACGAACTAGAACGGGACTCTCACTAACAATAAACAGCTCTCGAACGTAATCAATGGTAGCGCGGCCGCTGCCCGGGCACGACACCCAGCCTGGCGGGCAACTCCCCTAACTAAAAGGCTATAGCTCTAACAGATATAAAGGGGGTATGTAACTGATAAAAAAACATTTCACGGTTTAATTTAATCCCCCGGTATTTATCCAGATTATTATTAAATACCTGTATTTTATACATAAATACATTGACTTATTATTACTATGCATTGACTTATTTGGTAATAATAAGTCAATACACAAATAACATAATTATCCCCTATATAACCCTAACGTCACTAGAGATATTTTTTTCTTTAAGATAATAATGTAGATAAAAAATATAAAAGCGCATTTCGTTGTTATCTGAATAATCCACTGTTATTTTCCTGTTCGTTACCCGGATCTACGTGAGTATGTATTAACAATGACTAATTGTGGTAGGTGTTATTTATCGACATATAGCATCGGATATACATAAATATAATATATCTTGCCTATATCCATGTAATAATAAGTCAATGCCTACATCAATAAATAAAACTCAAGTATAACTCACAATTACTACAGATAATCTTGGTTACATACTGTTTCCATGGCACTGGCACTCAACGCGTGTGCGACGCGTTAACGGAATTAATGCGAGTATCTATTAATATTTTATTATCTTTGCAAATCTACATAGATTAGGTAAGCCAGTCATTAGTGTATCAAAAATATCTATACTGTTTGGTATGACTAATAACGTCCAACAGAAATAAATGGTTGCAATACGGTTAAAACTTTTGTTTACAGACAATGTTTTGTCCTCTGTATCGATTTCAAAACCTCCATTATAACCCAAAAATGTCCAATGTTTTGACTCCAAACTTTTATTATTAGCATGCTATTAACATAAATTACTAATTTTAAAGGTGTCATTTTTGAAACAACATTTTCACTAAGCGCAAAATAATGATATAGATGCCACGACTTAGTATACAACTTTTTTGCATTTCAATATGCGTGACAAAATTGTTATCTTATCATATAATCGCGCTAATTTGCGTCCAATATAATAGCATCATGTCTAAAATTAAATAACGTAGATTACGTTCGTAAATAATTATAAAGATGTTAAGTCACTATAATGGCGATAACTTGCACCGAACGTCACTAGAGGGCGTGTCGGGCGGGCCGCGTGCGACAGTTGCGGTCACGCTAATTCCAGCTTTACGCTAACGTTATATGCATATATTTTCCGTATCAACTAGGCTTGAGGTGGATATTATTGCCCTTGACGGCCTTGTAAACGAATACGGCATTGTATACCATTTTATTTTAAACCTACCGAATAAGATTTTCAGAAACATATCTATAAACATGTATAGCAACAGTAGGTGGTCGGTAGGTGGGTGACCGACAGTGAAAACATTTCTCGAGCATTTCCGTGCTTCTGAGGGCACGTAAAGCCGCCGGACTCGTTGGTTTTCGTTGCACAATCGTTGAACCACGTCGGAGGCATTCGGGCGGTAGAAAATTTACCGATATTTGCGTTGGCCAATAACCCCTCCACTAATCCGAACTGCAGCGGCGCGGTGATGTATGCTCTAGGCCTCAATGATAAGGAGAGACCCGTGCTCAGTAGCGGACCATTATGGGCCGAAGCCAGTACAGTACAGTCCATTCCAATTACTAGTATTAAGTGTGTTATTTTTATGTTTTGTGTAGAGGTTTTTTTTTAATTGATTTAAGGCAGCAGACGAGCATGCAGCACCACCTTCCGCTGCCGCCCATGACAACTGTGACCGACTTAGAACAAGACTTATATGGGGACTGGGATAGTTAGTTCAGTTAGGATTATCTTGAATAAATCTTTTTTCATTCATTCATTCATTCATCCAAGCGCGGGCAACGTACCGATGTGATGTTTGGTGATGATGCAGTTGTTCCCAAGCAGCAGGATGTCCTTGAGGTGCAGCGAGCGCCGCGCGCAGCCCAGCAGCAGGTGCTCGCCGGCGTGCGCGCGCAGCAGCGCCACCTGCACGCGTCAACTATGCTTTTAGCTTAGAATAATTACTATAGAACTACTAGAATACTGAAGCGCTCATAGCCCGGCGGCTTGCGTCGATCTGAAGCGCTCATAGCCCGGCGGCTTGCGTCGATCTCAAGTGATCGATAAAGTTAAGCAACAGCGGGCGCGGTCGGTAGTTGGATGGGTGACCGCTAGTGGCAAAATTTCTTGAGCGCTTCCGTGTTTCGGAGAGCACGTAAAGCCGTCGGTCCCGGTTGTTATCATTTGGTAGCAGTCGTTAAGCCATGTCGGATACCTTCGGGCGGCTTAAAATTTCCGACACTTGGGTTGGCCACTAACCCCTCCACCAATCCGCACTGGAGCAGCGTGGTGGAGTATGCTCTAGGCCTCCTCAGGTATGAGGAGAGACCCGTGCTCAGTAGTGGGCCATTAATGGGTTGTAGCCAATTACTATAGAAACCAAGTCCGCGCGGCCATTTTGAAGCACCTTAATTGGAGTCAGAAATGACTCCAAACACCGGGTAGCTCCGTAGTGTTCAATGTCAACGCACGTCAAACGTGTTTCGCGAAAAAAAGAAATATGACGATTTGTCCAGTTAAATTGTGTCACAAAATATCTGAAAAGCTATTTATGTATTATTGCTAAAAACATAAATCATATGTTTTTCCGCAGCCGAAGTTCGGGAAAGTTTCCGTTTAGTGCTTCACTTTAGACAGAGCGCTTGTATGAAGACTGTCTTTCTATAGTGTTATGATTCTAAGGCCTTTAATAAACATGTCGACGCTCGACGATTGGTCTGCGAAGCGAGGGTTCCTCGTGCGATTCCAGACATTTATGTGGCAGATATATGTTTGATCTCGGGCGGTGGGTATTAGTGAAGTGGTATTTGTTTTGAAGCAGAGTCTCCCATACCTGGTCGTCGAGATGCAGGTCGGTGAAGGCGGGGATGTACTTGGCCCACTCCACCAGGATCAGCAGCTGCTGCTTGATGGAGTCGCACACGTCGTTGATCTTGGCCAGCTTGCGGTTGTTGATCTCCGCGTCGGTCACGTTGTTCGTCTGTCGACCGTTTGGAGTGCTCATTAGGATCACAACTATACTGCCTGCATTGTTTTGATAAATTCATCGTCATCACTAAACCCATATCTGTCCCAATGCTGGGCACGGGTCTCCTCTCACAACATGAGGGGTACAGAGTAGAAGTAGTAGTAGGAGAGTAGGAGAGTAACTAATTTGAAACGTCCTGGAAATGTATATGACGCAGATCATTACATCGCATTGATCATCTTATTTTGAATGCGGTGTCCCCGCTGAGTTAGTGTTAGTATGTATCGTTTTGATACTGAAAATCCTGGTCTTGTAAAAAGAAGCGGCAAGAAATTTTCAAGGACTTTTTTCCTCTTATAGTAATAGACAACAACAACTTATGGCTATATTTCAAAGTTATGTCCTTATCTTTAAAATAATCATCCAGTTTGTAATAACCTTTCGTTATACGAATGCTACCTATATATTTAATGTATGCTATTTCCGTCTATTTTATATATAAAAAAATATATCGCGTCAGCTTATAACATAAAGTAACTATTCATAATTATTCCACACCTCTGAACCTGCGACCTCGATATAATTATTAAATAAAGTATAATGAAGTGAATACAATGTTATACTTGGGTATAAATTATTACTGCTATTATATTAAGTTCACCCAGAAGGCTTCATAATTATGGACCATCATTATCTAAGTTAAACTCGGAATCGAACCCAGGACTCTGCGAATGGCGGTCCGGCATGATAACAATTAGCCATACGGCCCGTCTGGTAGATATTTACATCAGCAAAGACTCATTTAGGAACTCATAGGCCATCACCATAAAAATACTAATAGAATATTCACTATGAAAGACGTACTAGCTTTGATTACTGGCAAGCAGTATAAAGCAATGTATTACCGCAAACGACTAATATGGTAAACTTAGTATTTGGGAAGTAGATAAGGTAAAGTATTTATTACCTTTATAATAAGATGGTAAGTGAATAAGATTTTTCTCTACTAATTATGCACAAACACGCCAACGAGTAAGGATGTGAAATCACTTGTGTCACTGCATTCAGCCCAGCCAAGGTCACGGCTCCCTGATATAATTGTGACTCAAACAAAACGAGTTAGTAATTACTTAAAACTTATATCACTAAAAATATAGAAAATCCTAAGGTCACGTGAACGAAACTGTAGCACACAGTTCATTTACATAATTATATAATAAACACGTTATACAATAACGCCCTAAGTACATAGACGTGTTCGATAACAATTTCGGCTTGTTTGCCTCGGTAGTGAATTCTTGAAGGTCTTACCCTTGAAGGTATAACATTACAGATTTTTATATTAATTTTGTCCCTATCGAAACCTATGGCCATATCCTATTTAACCTAATATAATTATAAGCTACCATATACTACCATAATATTGTTTGTACTCACCGGTACAATATTAACGCCTCATTTAGATACTTGGCCGAACATTCGGTGTACTTTCTCGCCGAATATTCGTGCATGTACACAACCAATAAAGGAGTGCGCACATTACACCAACTCGACGTCAACTCCACTCCGTTTCAACTCTGACGTTCCGTTCCGCGATCAACGCTTCATCGACGTCAACTCGACTCCGTCTCCACTCCGTTTCAACTCCGACGTTCCGTTCTAGGTACATTACGTCATTGTGTCGGTCGACGCGTGGACTACTCGTCTACGGTGAGTCGTCAATGCAACGTCGACGCGTTGGTCTCGAAACGGAACGGTTATGGGTGTAGGGCGAGCAGTACAGGGCTTTTAAGTATAAGTTCGAAATTCAACCTTACCTTCAAAGATATAAAGCTCATAATTGAATATTAGCTTTGTCAAGGTTTTAGTCGCGTTGGCGTCGGTCGGTCGTGGAGTCGTTGTAATGTGCGCACTCCTTAATAAACCCGTTTACATATATTCGATATTCGTCACTATTTATATCCTATATCTCTTTCTCTCTCATAGATCCTTCAAACAAGGTTGACGCCCGCATGAATACATACAAGAAATCTTTTGACTTGGACCCCAAAAAACAACACCGAGTCGAAAACGAGCGAATACCGAATTTTCTTCGCCTCTTCTCGGTGAGTATTTAAACGGACGCGAAAACGAATACAAAAAAATGCAATATAATGCACATATTATTTCAAAATATTTTATAATTTATAGTCATCAAAAGCATGTCGTATAAAATATAAAAGTAACATTAAATAGTTATTTATAAGTTACTACAATACTTTTTGTCGTGCACATAATGATATATTTATTTGCCTATTCCTGGAGATTGTAGATGACTAGATAAAATGATACATTTGTTCGCCTTAATTAACTTAATTATATTTTTTCCTCGAATGAGGTAATGACAGACGTTACAGGCAGAAGTGAGACCGTGACCAAGTTTATGAGTATAATATGTTACAAGATAGTGCACCGCACAATCATTGTTAATAATAACTTATAATTGTGTGTCATTGTTGAGCAAACCAGTTAGCCGGATCTATTTCACTTCAAAACACCAACCGGGTGACTAACAAGAATGATAAACCAATAAGGAGGCACCTGGAGAATTGATGATGGATATTTGATTTATTTGATGACAATGCACAGAGATAATTTATCTTAAATGATCTCTGTGCATTCGCATCAACCCATTACGGGTTTATTCGATCGATAAATGGATCGATGCGATGCAAAGGGAGTCAGTGATAACGAAATGAATAAAAGATTTTGAATTGGGATGATCCTCACCTCGTCGATGACCTTTCTGCTGAGCAGCTCAGCGTTGAGCAGCGACACCACCGACAGCCCGTTGGCCTGCGCGGGCTCCTCGTACGACGGCCGCCGGCAGTTGATGCGGTCCCGCTCGTTCTGGACGGCTGCAAGCAACAATCCATGCTAAAATTATCGCCACAACAATTATCACTAACTACTTCTTTCCTGTCGAGTCAAATACAACATTTTCAAACACTTATGATCTGTAACTGTTCGCTGTCTGTACATGGAAGATATATGAAAAAAACTTTTAAAGGGTGGGTCTTTATTAACGCAATAGAACCCACAACAATGACTAATTATCCCAGTCCCGACACAACCTTCCTCTGTATCGATTACATACATACATACATGAATCCAGCATAAGAATACCGAATACATTGTACGGAGTGATATCGGTACCGATAGCGTTAACGGATACCGCGCGTATCTGCAAAGGTCTTTAGTTTGACGACAAAATCTTTTTGCCAAGATATATTTATGGGTGTCAGTAGTTTATGACTTGTAATGTTATACGTATTAATAAAACAATAAAAGGCCCAATTGTGATGTGTTAATTTAGTTCTTAGTACATGCTGTATACATACATTATGTACAATAAATATACAGTTGGGGTTAAAGGAATCCAGACACGATTGGGTCCAAGATAGTGTTCCATGCACTGATGTATATATGTATACAAATCTATGCCTTCGTGGATGCAGGGCGCCCTACTACTACCCTACTATGTATGTACTCGTAAGTCGTAGGCGTAACTATAATTATTGATGTGTTCTCAAGATATAATCAAAGTTGACCATGATAAAATACGGAAAAAAATTAATTTATGATAATTAAATTTGAGTGTATATATTATATTACATAATGGATTAAAGTAAATAAAGTAGTTTGAAATATTTCAAAGTACATTATGACTGACATTGGCGGTAAAATATTCGTCGTGTGTACGACGCGGCACGCATTTTTGGATTTATTAAATGGTTCGTCGAGATCGAGAGCCAACGTCATTTGTAAAAGTACGTCCTAATGCCTTTATTCTTTAATTTACTATAAATAAACACCGAGGTTATTGTTTTTAATTCACTTTGAGGGCTATCACTAATTTCTAAGAAAACAAATTCAAAATATTTTTACCAACTTTACCACACCGTCATATATTACATAATATATTTCTGTGGTTATGTCCGCTGGTATTTTTATGTTTTAAACTACCTGTGCCCGCAAATTCCTCCGCGAGGAATTTACTTTACATTTTTTTTTATTAAAAAAAAACTAAAACACAAGTGAAAATTTCGTCAAATTGAAAGTGAAAAAGTGAAAATTTCGTCAAAACAGGTCCAGCCGTTTCAGAGTTTAGCCTAAACAAACAGACAGCCAGACAAAAATTGTAAAAATATTATTTTGGTATAATTATGTACCATGTATACCTCCATAGGCATTTAGTAAAAAGCGGTTATTTTAATATTACAAACAGACACTCCCAATTTTATTTATTTGTATAGATATTCTGTAAAATATAATGAAAATCAATCTACGTCACAATGACTGAATAACACTACTCACTGAGATTCATGTGAATGGCATTTATAAGTACAAAAGGAAGAGATATGTCCATGGAATTCAGTGGTTTAATACGTAATTAATTAAAATAAATATGATTCAGACCGGATTTAATACCTAATTATATTTAATTTGTTTGTGTTGACGAGCAAGACGCTGCCGCAGCGAGGGCAGGAGCATAATAAATATGGCACTAATTAAGTTTGTGGAGCAATTACATTAACATTACTTGCACATCCTTGAGATAATAGCGGTTGATGAACCGGGCGCGGTACACATCAATCTGAACTTGTTTACGTTAAATAAATAGATAATAGACAAATCGACTTGTTTATGGAAATTTTCGCCGGAACATTTCTAAACAATGCGCCAGTTATGTTGTCGAAAATTAAACACAATAATATTGTATTAATGAAATCTTTAAACTTGGTATTTGCAATACTTACATATGTTTAACAGATAATTTTGAAATACTATAATATATTTTGATTATTTTGTTGTCGATAAAAATCAGTCTTGTTTTGTTATGAAAATTATAAATATTATAATGTAAGTGTAACACGAAGTTTACAACACAACATAACTCATCAAAACATTACTCTTTCCGTACACGGAAAATCCCTTAACGCCCAACTACCTAATGGATTCCTTGTGTATTTTCCTCCATTCATAATTCAATTATTATAAAACGGTAATCAATTAACGTGTGCACAAGGAAGATAATTTAGAAAAACAATTATTAGTGATATCTACTTCAAGAGTAGGTATAGCGATATATCCCGTTAAAAAAATTTAGAATACCTTCCTTTTTCATCCCAGCTTTGAAGCATTTCCTTAGCCTACAGTATCTGCATTGATTCCTCTTGTCCTTATCCACCACACAATTTCTGTTGAATCTGCAACAAGATATTATTCACAGTTCATGTATTTCGCAAGAGTACGTCACGGCGCCTAATGCTGATGTATATATTCTAAAATTAATCATAGTGAATTATGAATGATCCGCAGTCGCAGGTTAGGGTTTACGATAGGTTACGCTTATTCTATTGTATGCAACAAGTTCTTGCCAACAACCGTTTAAAACGCTTACGATGCGATGTGGAGACTCGGAATGTCAACATTATTATTATTACATACTTAGTTATTGGAACGAAGTTCCTTACGGCAGGCTTGGAGGGGATAGGGATTTTGCTGCGCGACCGAACTGAAAAATATGTGATAGTAAAACCGTAAGCGTGGAAAAAAGGCGTGGAAAAAAGTGCGTGGAATAAAACCGTTAAATGAGACGTGCGCAGGTGCGACAGTAGCCGAAGGAACTTCGTTCCTACCTGGTGTCCCACGACACAATTAGTTGTTTTTATTATTTAATAAATCGATTCTGGACAGGCCCATTATATTCTTTAGCGAATTCTTCATTCATTCATTTATTTTATTTTTGATTTTTTGGTATATCGTTGGAGCCGTTACCGAGATTCAGATTATATACATACATAATATACAAGAACTACATAGCTGTTCCCCGCGGCTTCGCCCGCTAATTTCCAACAATCCTTTCTAGTGCTCACTTGCGTCACTTGCGGAACCTTTATACAAAGTCTCAAGTGTCAATGCAATGAATGTATTTCCTATGGCGCATCTTATCATCAGGTGTAGGTGCTTTCTGAAATAATACATCATCAACTCACCGACACGTGTACAAGTGGTTCTTCCTGACGCTGCGTCGGAAGAAGCCCTTGCAGCCGTCGCAGGAGGAGGCGCCGTAGTGCTTGCCGGTGGCGCGGTCGCCGCAGATGGCGCAGTGCTGGGCCAGCGTGGTCGAGCTGGCCGCGCTCGCCTCGCTGCTGCTCGTCTCCAGCTGCATGTCACTGTCTGCAACGACCATACAAATATTTACCTTAAAAACTCCATTTTACATACTGCTGTCGACAATGATATTGGAAAAAAGCGGAAAGGTAACCCATTCCTATGACAATTTTATGCAGATTCGACAAATAAAATCTTCGTCGAATAATCCTAGTCTCATGGCTTTACGACTAATAGAAAATTTTAGTAGGTAGGTACAGCTTTAAAATTAACCCTCTCATTTTCTATTTTGCGGTTAATAGTTTCCGCTTTTTTGCGTCGACTTATGTAATATATCAATAGTAACTCTTTCTGTAGTACTTCGTGCTTCGGAGGGCACGTGAAGCCATCGGTCCCGGTTGTTACCATTTGGTAGCAGTCGTTACGCCATGCCGGATGCCTTCGGGCGATTTAAATTTTTCCAAAACTTGGATTGATCACTAATACTTCCACCAATCGGCACTGGAGCAGCGTGGTGGAGTATGCTCTAGGCCTCCTCATGTATGAGGAGAGACCCGTGCTCAGTAGTGGGCCACTAATGGGTTGAAGCCAACCATCACTTTCCGTCTCATAACCATAACTAACTTTGGCATCCTTATTTGAGTTGTATTTGTATTTCTTTGCAACAATCCGCACAGGTGGAACTTGTTCTGGTATGGTGCAGCCTGGTGGGTGGCCTGTACCCCTCACAATGTGTAAGGAGACCCGATCCCAGCTGTGAGACATTTTGCTACATATTTATGAGCTGCCGCGATGATAAGGCTGCCTGTCCACTGAATTATGGGTGATTATCTACAGCAGATTTTGAACGTAACAAGATTTTATATTTAGAACATTTGTCATTTTCTATTTACAAATGTGTAGAAGTAATTCTAATGAGATCTAGATAATTACACTTCAAGGTCTGTCATTGTGCAATACCATGTGACCAGAACAGAAGAATCATGGTAGTTATTGTATACCTAATCAATAAGAAACTAAATAGAATAATCATTTAGTTTAGTGCGTAATGTAGTAACGCTATACTTATCTGAAAGAGTGAATTATCGCACCTTTAGAATTGAAGTGGCATTACTAATTTTTTTTGAAAATTACATATGCATAAAAGATTATAAACATTGTATGAGGCGTTCCATCTTTAATTATATTGAATTGTTTGTTTGAGGCAATAATTTTTTTATGCGTGAGAGAAAACTCTTTTTTATTTATTCCTTTCTTAATGCAATTATTTAATTGCGATAATAATTATCTAATTGAATACCCTCAACATGGCGGTTCCTGAAGCACATTTCATTTTACCGAAGTGTTCTAACATAATTTTAGCGTAATAACTTTTTTGTTCACTTGTTTAGCTTGCGGGTAAATCGCATAAGATTGCATTTTTCATTATATGTATCATTTCGGTTCTGTAGTTGCGCCAAAGAATGAAGCTATTAAAATTGGGGTAAACTTCAGTCCAAAATGATACATTGAGAAATGCATTGCTATCAACGAGCTTATTATTTTTCGCCGATTGCTAGATACATATATATTAATATTTGCCCGCAAGCCTTTTGTTTGTTCATCTGTGCCCGCAAGTTAAAAACTAAATATGTTATGTGTTTAACTAGTTAAAAACAATAAAAATTACTTTTATTAAGATTTCCCGCCACGGAGCGTTCAAGTCTCATGTTGATATTGCGCAGTACACAATCTCTGCGTGACACAGCTACCCGGCTCCCAAAAACATAGATAACGGATGACATTGACAGCTTCGACTGATTTCATAGCTTATCTAATATCGGTGAAGGACGACATACGATACCCCGGTGTTCCCGGTCTGCGGTGTAGCCTAGGACCATCATGGTATGAGTCAGCTTGGAAGCCAGCCATCGTGTAAACATTTTTTTTACGGTTTATCTGGCAAACTATTGGTCTCACATAAAATTTATAAGAACACTTCGTTGCAAATTAAATTTTCTACAACTTTAGTCCTGCAACTTTTAGTCGTTCGCTTCAGTACCTACTTATCTACTTCGGGTTCGTGTCGTGGCATTCGAAACAGAAAATGTGCACCTATTAATTCAAAAAGCTATGCGAGCTGCCTATCTCTCATCATCTCTTTCGTATTCTTATGATAGAAATAAAAACATACATTGACAATCCATTCTACGCATTTAAATAAAATATTATCTGTAAAACAAAAACATCACAATTAGTGTTTCTGACTGACTGTAACTTTAACTAAGCCCAAGGTTAATTAATTACAAAATTGATAATATATTTATAAACATTAATTGGCCAATAGCACTCCAGATAGAGCTTCCTAATTAGCCGCACATTCATGGAATTGTGAATCAGTGCTACATAATCAGTAAGTAACAAATACCTCATTACGAGCGGATTTATTTAAGCGTAATGAATATTGTCATGCATGTTTATTTGGAATATTGTTAGTAATAAACTAATGGGTAATTAATACTAAGTACCTAAATGTTTATACCGCAATAATATAACTTAATTTTACTTCACTAAAAAGTCATATAAAATAGGTTTGCTTCATTGATCACTCTACATTATGTATGTATGTAACATACAATTCTAATACCTAAATATATATTTAATACCTTTAATATACAAACAAACCTTTAATATACTAAAAAATATTATTAAAAGGAGTCCCTTTAGGCAAGGTTCCGAAGATACTGGCAGCGTTCCCCCTTTGAATAGCTAGGCTAATTCTTTGTCCGAGGTAGCTGCCAGCTCTTCGGTCTCCTGTGATGTAAAGAATGAATACATGTAAAGCTCCATACTCCATACCAGTATGAATACGAAACATTTAAATAAGCAGTAGGTGAGCGTGAGGATTGCAGATAGATAATATAATTTGATTTGACTTTTCCATATTAGACTGCTTTGTATTCAGTGATGGACTTTTTTGATGAACTTAGCCATCGCATGCAGTCGTGGGAATACTATTGATGGAAATTGCAAATTTCATAAACCTATGTGGCCTGGATGTATCGCGTTTCGTTACGTACTTATGCGGTATGCAGCATAGGTGAATGCAGTATGTCATAAATTAATCCATAGAGAATTACGAGATTATTCAGAAAATTACGAGACGAAATTATTTAATATATAATATAATTATTAATATTACTAGATACAATTAGGTTTATCATAAAAATAATGTAACCGCAGCATAATTTATTGATAAATGTAACATTATTCAATATAATAATAATGTACTTCGGATCAGCGAGAGTTTGAGTCGCACTATTATTGCAGAACCGCCTTGTAACGCCTTCGACCTAACCTAACCCATAAATGTCCTGCTGCTGGGCACGGGTCACGGGTCTTCTCTCACTATGTGACGATTACCGCCCCTAGTCCACCACGCTGGATAAGTGGGGATTGGTAGACTTGTATGTAGACTTGCAGGTTTCCTCACGATGTTTGCCTCTACCGAAAAAAGTGATAATTTATATTACGCACAGATATTTTTAAATTAAACTGGATTGGACTCGGGTCTCTCTGAGAGTCCAATGTTCAATCCGCATGGCCATCACTGCTGGGTTTGTAATGACCGCCAGGTGTCAAATAGTGGTGTAGGTGGAACCTGCTTTGTGACGTGTTTTTCGGTAATAATATAAGATTTTATTAACTTTTCATTACTTTTACACAAACTAAAACCTGTTTTAAATATGCATAAACTCGTTTAGGTACCCTCATTTAAATAATATGATATGTAATTTCCAGTTTCGAGATTGAGAATCCATGAAATTGTGTCAGTGAGTTTAGAGCATTACCTAAATAGACAAGACAGAACTTCATTATACCCATAAACGTTTAATCTTAAACGTAGTAATACGCCATAATAAAAGTTCAAACTTAACTGAGCAAGAATAAAATATAAAGATAAAAATGACCAGCTTTGCAACCAGTTCCGCTAAGGTTAGTGTATATAATTATCTGTATTAAAGATAAAATGTTGAATTTTAATTTTGTTTTAAAGCATGCGCTGAGGAGTTCGTTTCGCCGTTCCTTCTCCATTATAAAACACCTTTGCGAAACGGCAATAGAATCAAAAGATTGAGTGCATAAGTGTAGGTATCAGTGGTAGCTATATAAACAAATTATTTTGAATTTGATGATGTTGAGATAGTCGCGTCGGTGTTTATGCTGCTTAGATGATGATCATATTTGATCATGATGATAACAATATTGCAAATTTGTTGACCAACCCAAACAATAACAATTTCTAACATAATGCGTAGTAGACATTACTAAATTCAAGTTAAAATGTGAATGACAAGCAAGTCGAATTATAATGAGAACGCGGCCTAAACAAGGTAAATAGGTAAAAACCTGCGGCCCCATAATTCTATCGTATTATTTATAATCACAGCACCAGTGCTGTGTATCCAGTCATTGCATCATAAATGTACAAATAGCATATCTGTAGTTTCCAAACAAACTTTATGATGTAAAATTGTTATTGTGGATTTTTCCGCTTGTTGATACACATTTTTTGTGAACTTTTAAGATTACGCGTAAGAGCCAAATAATCATTTAAGTACTTCGAAATAATTCATCGCTGACTGCACAGAAACGATTATGGCTGTTTTTGAACAACGTTACTACAAATAAGTGTCTGGGTAAGGGTAAATCTTTTTTAGTCCGGTTAGTAGACGATGTTAGAACATTAGTATGTTAGTTTGTTATACTAAGTATGAGGACAGGGAGTGTTAGTGATAGTTAGTCCTGTTAGTTGTTGTTAGTAATAGTCCAGTTAGTAATTGTTAGGAAGAGTCTCGTTCCAATTCACTCACAGAAAGTGTTGCTACCCTTGAGGACTGAGATGAGAGAAGAGACTATAAAAAACGTGATTATCCCAAATACTGAAATGGCATGATGTAATAAATAACCATCACATAAAATGTCACCATTGATCAAACACTTCTGGAGACGATTGCTACTTCTCCAATAGTCTAAAGCCGAACAAACCTGTGTTAAACGGTGTACTGTCGCTGCCATGACTGTCCTCTACTGGGCTTCGGTGCATGAACATGGAGTAGGGGCTGCCCGGTGCCTTGTCCCACACGTGGGGCGGGGCCGGCAGCATGTACTCCGGCGTCACCCCGTACCCCGCGCACATGTCCTGGGAGCTCGCCATCTCGTACCCGAGCACTGGCATCTTACCCGATTTACCCCCCGACACAATGCCACCGATCGCGATCCCATCCACTATCAACGACTAATCAGAACGATAGCGATTCGGATTAAATAGCCCCTATTATCTCAGCTGATTAAAAGCCGATTTCAATATGAGCAACCCTAATCAGTCTCTTATCTATTTGCATTGAAGACACCTGAGTCGTCCATAACAAGAGATTATTTGTAATAGCCATGCAAGGCTGAATTCAAATGACACTTAGAACAGCACTTGGACCGGCAAATGTTTTTGTGTTTATCGAAAGATCAAAACGCGATTTAGTTAAAGCGCCGCACCCGAAACTGCGAGATTAATAGCACGCGACCTTCCACGGACACCGCTCTGTCCACACTGACAGTCGCGTGTTGACAATCGCAACACCTCATAACATCCGCTTTAATGACTGCAAAAACTAGCTGACACGGAACGTTTGGGGCGAGTCATTCGACAAATGCGGAGGTCAGCACGACCGAGCGACGATGCAGTCGATGCACCCACGTTGTTGCTGATGTCGTCGATGTAGCTGACCCGACCTGACTCACCAGTTGTTATCGGAAATGCAGCGGATGTTGAATCGAACGCACAGTAAGAGTCATTGGTGGCAGCTGATGAACAGAGCCTTGCGTATGAAGAATGTAGTAGTATGTTGCCAAGCCGACCGGATGACTAACTGATAGTCACCCGCACTCGCTTTGTTTCTTTGTCAACTGTTTTGTCCATATGGGACGGGACTCATTATCGTATTGATAAGAGAAATTAATAATTTGTTGAAAGTTTGGAGAGAAGCCGGCCTGTTAAAACAAGTGATAACTCATTGTAAACACTTCATCTCGCTCGTTAAGACTCTAGCGTCCCTACAGAAATAAGGTATTAAATAAAAAATAAGACACATATGTATTTACTGCAAGTTACCCGAAATTATTTAGTAAACGAAGTTGACTGAGAGATCGTTTTAAGTCTGAAACGTGTAAGTAAATTTAGTTTTCTGTTTTCCTTTGAGCCTATTTGAATGTATTTTTTGTTGATAGCCCTTAATGAATAGGTCCAGTATTATTTATCAGTGTGTATACATAAATAGTTGATAACAATAACTAGATGATAGTCTGAAATGGTCGGTATTTTCTTTAATGCGGCCATAATAGTAGAGGGCACATGGGTGCCCCAGCCTGGTTGTTTATACGATGCCCTCATTCGTCTATCACAGTTGTAATATCGGCAAAGTGAAATAGAGCACGCACATGTGAGATGAGTGAAACTGCGACTGATTTTTGTTGCATGGAAATTACAGATAAATAAATAAAATATTCGCTCACACACTCACCCCCGCCTTAGTTTACGATTTCCTGTGTCCCGGGCGGCATAGACAACACAAATAACACATAGGCCACACTCATGACCCGAGAACATACATTTATCTGTCACATACATATCTGCCCCGGCCGGGAATCGAACCAGGTACCCCACATTTCGCAGGCAGGGCCACTACCAGCTAGGTTACGGGGTCCATAAGAATACAGAAATAAAATGTGTCACAAAATCACCGTTTGAATTCATAGAGACAGGAACGGGAGTGAATAGGTAGTGAGATACCCGGGGGCCGGGGGCAACTCGGGTCACAACTATCTTAACTGGTACGTCGCCGGTCGTGCCCGCGACATTACCAGCTTTGCTCGCTATAAGTAATCAAATTAGAACGTGATTTACTATTATTTGACCGAAAATTATAACTATGTGAGTAAGAAGTTATAATGGTTATGATTTTAGACAGATAATGTGCACGTGCTTCGAGAAAAGGATGGTACAGGTATGCTCGACTTTCCAGGGGCATACCATATACCATGGACCCTTAAAGCAGGCCAATTAAAGTCGAAACTTGTTCTGTCCTGCTATTTCGTACCATGATCTAACTAAAACACAGGTCAATCAGCGATCAAGTGACCGTAGTGGTCACGTCACAACAAAAATGCTCCTCTGTCCTGCAATAGTGGGGTCTACCAAGCCAAAGTCAAAATCTTTTTAATTAAATGAATCTTTGACGCAATATGTCTCCATTGAATAATACTGAGATAGTTCTGAGGCATCAGTGACCAAAAAGACGTAAACGTCATATCTACGACTTGAACATAATATTGTTTATTCAAAAATATATCTAACAAAAAAAGACAGGAAAGATAGTGTTTTTTTGTACATCTTAATGAATGGGCGTAGATAATAATAATCGCACGTGAATCTATTTTAAAACTATCGAGATATTTCAAGATCGGCTTCTGAGATTGCTGGTTATTTGTAAGTAGGCGGTTTTTTCTTCGTTTCTGTTTTGACTATTTGATTATTACTAATACTGTAAATACTATAGCAACAAGACTACGTATATTATCCTTATTGTATCATAGTTATGTACCAGCTGTGCCCGTGACTTTGTTCGCGTGGGAGATCTTCTGGAGTAAGTCCTGGTCTTGTGGGTATTCCGGGATAAAATGTTGCCTTACTTGCTTATAGCTTCCTCTATCTTCCAATGAAAGTCTCATTAGAATCGGTTCAGCCGTTCCAGAGTTTGACCCGAGATTAACCTTCTTTTATTATAGAATTAAGAGAGCAAACGAGTGCGCAGCACCACCCTTCCGCAACCGCCGACTAGGATGGTTAGTCCAGTTACTATAGGGTGTTGTTGAGAACGTTAGTTGGTGGGTTCGTTACTGCGCACGAGGTCTGGATAGTTCTTTTTGTTGTTGTTAGTAATAGTCCAGTTAGTAATTTTTAGCAACTTTAGTAACAGTCCTTGTGTAACCAAGTGTTCAAGGAAAGTAGAGTATAATATGCATATGACGTAGTGTAGTACAATAGAACAAAACACGCGAGTAATAAAGATCATGTTTATAATTAATATACAACTGCTCGTTACGTAGACGTCATCAGACCGAGGCCTTGACACCCAGTCTACGCGCTTGAGGAAAACTCTTCGTTCAGCCGTAGCTTTGCAGTTACCATCAATATTATCATTGTAGCGATACATGAATTTTTATAAAATTATTTTAATTCATAGACAAAACAGTTGTGCAAAATATGTTATTTTATTATAGCAAACATAACTTACATAGCTACAGTATGATGGACAATAGATTTTATCATCTCTAATCATTGACTTATTATTACAAGTCAATGTTTCTAATTAATAGGGCAATATTAGAAAATGATTATAAGATATCTTTCTTTTTTCCTCTTTGTTTCTTGGCCAGCAACTCATCGGTCTTGTTGCTGATATCCGCGGGGAACGGTGACCACTTACCACCGGCACAGTAATAGTATGTATCATATACTATTATCGCGCCATCGGGCGGCTCGCCTGTTAGTTACCTACTTTGGTATATCTCTGTATCCGTACTTTGATAAACCTCTAAAGCGTTCCACTCTGCCCCACCAGTAGGGCGCATTGGTGGGGCAAAGTGGAATAATCCATGTTTACGACGGGTAAAAATGTTCAACAAAAAATCAGTAAATCCCACGTGTTGTGGGTATAAATACAAGTTCGTCTATTACTGGATGCTAAAGTCATCATGACTTGCATTCATTACCTTTTATGGAACTTTTGTAATCATTATGTAGTTCTGTTTAAGTTATAGGTTATGTATTATATTATGTCAAGCTCAATTACAATTACCGAAATCGCTCGATCATATTTAACATAACAATCCTTGATGTAACGTATGTCCATTTACGCCCAAAGGTGTATGACGATGTCCTTTGAATGATGAGTTATAATTTCTATTCTTGGCTGAGTGCGTGTGTTGTTGTTTTGGGTGGTGTCCTTGGCACCCAGGACACGAGGAATCCCAGGGTTTATAGGATGGATAAGTTAGGCGCCCAACTAACTCTAGATTTCTCAATAAACGTCTATGTTGTAAAGGAACGTATATAATGAGGATTATCGTGATGCAGCATAATTTCACTAAGCCCGGCGTTTGGTATTATATCCCGTAGGGCTTGAATTTTGGCGGTAACAGATTATCCAGATGGAAAGCCTGCTTGTTTGTCTCAGAAGACGGAGTTCTCGCGCACTTATGAGAACATTATGGTGAACTCTCGGGTGTGCAGGTTTCCTCACCGGGTTCCTCTGTTTTTTTTTCGCCAAAGAAAATAATAATTGTTTTCTAATTCGCGCATTTTTAATGAACGTGCAGGGTTCCAACCTAGATACCAACATTCCTGTACGGGAGTCCAAAGTTCAAACCACTAAGCTACCAGCACTACTTAAATGCTTGATACGATATTTCAAATGTGCCCCGTATAAAATTCCGGTTTTAAATAAAATTTAGTTTTATTGAAGTAGTTACGTACCATCTTTTTATCGACCATACCACATTAATTTCATTTTATTACTCTTGCGTTTTTGCTTTTTTTTTGTTTAGTTTCTACCTAAATTATTTAATGTTAGTTAATTCTATCATATCTTTTTTATAGATAAAAATTATATAAGTACATATTTATTATATTATTATTTATTATTACACTTTATTCTGTGATATTAAATGTAAATGTATTTTGTAACATTAAATGTAAATTATTAACGTAACTAGCGCATTATGGTAGGGGAGCCCAAGAGGGGATTTCTGGATTTACTGAAGCGCGGCAGATTAATATACAGGGGGATACCTTGTACCCGGTTAAGTACCACCACCAAATATGAGCCCCATATATAAGGCCGCCCGTGAAGGATACAGGATCAGATTAGTAAAAAAAAATTGATCATCAGACATTCTCGAGCGCGTCAGATTAAGGTAGGGTGAGTTAATTACCTCCTAAAAAGTGTATATTCCACTAATCTGACAATTTGAGAGTGACGTAAAGAAAGGGGAGGGCAGCAAAGTTGTAAAAAAAAAACGTCATCTTGACATTCTCGAGCGTAGTTAATTTTTTATTTTTATTTTGAAGGAAATAATTCAAGAATAACGAAAAATATATAATCTGACGATTTCCACAAGCCGAAATAACAAAAAAATCGTCGATAAAGTTAAATGCGTGCAGCTGCGTGATGCCTATATTTCCTTCTCCGCGTTTCTATTCCTCTCTCACTCTTCCTCTATCTATTACTCTCTCACTCCGTCCCCACTCTAGTTTCTGCTGTCATGACGCCATCACCATATTCCAGCAAAAATTTTTTTGAAAGTGGTTTTTTTGGAATAACTTTTAAACGGCTTTATCGATCAACTTCAAAAACTAATCCGCCCTTGAGCTTGAAAAACCACGTCGATTGCCACCAAGTTGGTCAAAATCGGTTGATTCGTTCGAGAGATATCGTAAACGAAAGAAACCCGAAAAAGTATTTTTTCGGGATTACTCCGAAATTTTTTGATTCGATCAATTAAAACTTGTAATTACTTATGAGGATGATAAAACTGCGTCAAATGCCGCCAACCACGTGAAAATTGGTTGATCCATTCAAAAGTTATTGCGGTTTGAAAATTCCAAAAATAGTGTTCTATGAAACTTCTATCAGACTTTTGAGCTGGGAGAGCTCAAATGCATAGAAATATTACATATTTCTTTGAACTCCGCGAGCTCAAAATAAATGTCATAAGTACAATTTTAAGTACAATTTTAAGCGCCCAGGAATGGAATTAGCGGGAAGTTGCAGGGATGGCCTTTAGGGTGAACCATTTTTTTGTCAGATTAGGCGAATCCCTCTAGATAATCGTCAGATTATGAGACAGTACGTTTAGAACATAAAGATGAACCATATATATCTTAATCTGACGCGCTTGAGTATGTCAAAATGGCGAATTTTTTTTGCACATTATGGAAATGGCCACGAGTTTGCGTCCCATCGAAATCGTCAGATTAGTGAATGAGAGCTTATTTTTGGTGCACTTAACACTCCCTTAGAAAATCTGACGCGCTCGATTAAATTTTTTTTTTCATTTTCAACCCTTACATACGACCACCCCCACCATGCAAATGATCAGATTAACATACGTACAATATTAAAAATACGTAGGGCATTGATGCTATCAATATCTGACGCGCTCGAGGATGTCCATGCATCAGTTTTTTTTTACATATTTAAAAATCTATAGCCGCTTCCCCCACCGATGAAAAGGTATATATCACATAACATTTTTTTCTTCTTATCATCTAACCTTTGCAACCCAATAGGTCTCTATGACGCTAGAGTAAATACCCATTTAGCACCACGGGCTCCCCTACCATTAGGGAAACTGTAATGCTGGTTAGAGGTGGTTGAAATAAATAAATAAATAAATATTTCATAAAATAGCAAGGAATGCGTGCTGACATTACGTCACTTGGTTAATTCACGTTGGACTTTGCCCTCTGCAATCAACGCTAGCGCTGTATCACGGGGCAAAGTCCAATAAGGCCTATACAGTGATGACAAAGTGTTTCTAGTAGATAGTATTTTTGTAGCGCGAAGATCACTAAACAAATAATACAAAAATTAAATAATGCAAAACGAACTGGATACCTACCATCTTTAAATAAGAACCACATAATGTTATACCTACAATAATAAAATTAATCCAGATTATTATTTCAAACAACTTTATTCAATTTGCAATGTTTGAGAGAGAATAAGAAGTATAAGAACTACCGCCAGTGATGCAATATATTTCCGATGATAATTATACATAATTACATTTAAAATTATAACTCGGAAAACACTTTCATTAAATATTGGCTAACTAGATAGGAAGTGTCAACTTATTATACATTTGTGAACTTACCAATACCTTAACAGTAAAAAAACTAAAAATACTTTTATACTACACATAAAGCGAAAACTTTAGTGAATATGCTGTTCACGTGTTCCCTGTTGAGGGATTCCTTTGTCTGGTCTCGGGAGGAAGAGAAAATTGCATTGTCAACGGAACTAAAGCAATGTGCAAAATGTCAAGTCCGTAGAGCGAGAGGATGTAGTTCTAATTCAGCTCAGCCTGCATGAATTGATCCGACCACCAGATACTTACATTGCAAGAACAACAAAAGCTTGTAAAGATCATCAGAGCTTATAAATTTCGAAACAGGTGGCACTAAAAAAAAATCTAGCTAAAGCAAATTAAATAAGGCAAGTGTTTTCGTATGAACACAATCATCTTTACGAGTATAAAGTGTAAGAACGCGAAATTCAAACAGGTTATACTGAGTGGAACAATTTTCTGCGGCTAGGTAATGATTCCCGCAATCATCACGATGACATTGCAACATATAATTAGTGGTTCTAACTACATTATAAACATTGGCTCCCCATCAATAATTGAGGGCAATTTTTCCCTCACAAGGACATGCGTTAAGGATGTAAGGCATCTGATAATAGCCAAAGGTCGTGTTATGTAACATGCTTGGGAATCCCCGCAACTTCGCGTGTTAATATTAAAACATGGCTAAAATTAAACGACAAGTTTAGTTTTAAGATACCTACATTACAGAGATAAACTCCATTCCGTAACCTACAGTCCCTTTGACCCATATAAAGCATAGGTAATGATAGATTTTTGAGTACTATAATACTTACTTACTCATATTATTTTTTATTTGAGTTGAGATAACAGGTCGCACATGAATTTTATAAACCTTTAATTTTTGCTGGGAAATTTTTAAATTTTAATGGCAAACCACACAAACTTGAACCCCTGAGTTAGAATTCTAAAAAAAAACGGAGTTATGTGGTTTGCGCACGCGCTATTTGTAAACAAACCGCTTTAAAATAATTTGCGAGCTCGCCGCGGGGTGATAAGTGTGACCACACACGTGCTAAATAATGACCGATATGTTAGGTAAGTCGTCAGGTTCAATCTACTAATGAATAAATTATATAATTATCATAATACCACTATTCTTTACAAAGTATACTTTTATTGTTTTAGTAATTGGTTAGTAAATTGTAACAAGCGCTCAAAGCCCGGCTTGCATCGATCCTAAGTGACTGGCCGCGTTCTGAAGTTAGATGGTAGATTAGTAACCGCTAATGGCAAAAATTTCTTTAAATACATATTTATAAAATCCTTGATCCTCGTTTCTGTAAAATGTGAAAAGTGTAGATGTGCAAATATATTACTAGGTTAGCATTATAATTATATTTCTTTTTAAAAATAAATAAATCAACATTTCCCTCTGAGCTACGGCGAACCTTAGTTGGACTGTTGATGGTATATTGTGCAATTGCAACAAATGCTACCAATCAATTGACTTTAATTGTACCCTACCAGCTGGTGGGCACAATATTATAGACAACACGCCTATTGGTTACATTTACACCCATATTGTTTTCATATCAGTAATATTAAATGCTAAATAGATTAAGTAAAATGTTAAAAAAAGTTAAAATAAACTACCTAATTAAATATATTAAAATACAATAATTAAAATATTATTTGGGTTACTTTTTTATATACTTAAAAAGATCGGTTACAGCTTTCGTGAGACTTCTCCATCACATCTATTCCTGGCACTGTGCACTCATCTACCAGAGTAGAGACAGCTACAGCAGCCCTGAGGTGCAAATAACCTCTAAAAATACTTGGGAGTTGAAGGCATCGGGAAACTACTGCTGCTATTTTTCCCATGGGAGTTATGGAAGTCTCACATAGATAGTGATCTATAATATAACCCATAAAATACCACATGTAGAAATAAAAAAATATGAATATAAAATTATATAATATATATTATGCAACTATTAGACCGCCCAACAATGTTATTGAAAAACATCTTTTGATACAATGCAATAAATCTATTATTGTCTACCAAGCAATGGTATAATTTCACATACTTGACAATGACTAATTAAATAAAATTGGTAATATAATCATAATAATACTGAAACAATGACTGCCAATAAGCAATAAAAATAAAATAATAAATCATCCTCTTTTGCAAACAAATTTTAAATTATTTCTTCATGTACATAATTTTCTGTTTGGCCTAACGATTAAGTGAGCTTGCTATGTGAACTATAATATTTTAATGAATAGGAATTTATTAAGTTAATGCGGTTACCATCTTTGGACATCATCCCCACTTAACATCAGGTGGGATCGTTGTCAAGGATTAACTTAGCATCATGTAAAAAAAATGGTCAATCAAGTTTATACTCAAATGACTTGATTTTTTTTATAGATTTAAGGCAGCAAACGAGCATGCAGCACCACCTTCCACTGCCGCCCATAACAACTGTGACCGACTTAGAAAGAGACTCATATGGAGACTGGGATAGTTAGTCCGGTTAGGTGACGGTGTTAGAACATTAGTTGGTTAGTTTGTAAGTATGAGGACTGGGACAGGGACTGTTAGTGAATGTTAGTCCTGTTAGTTGTTGTTAGTAATAGTCCAGTTAGTAAATGTTAGTAAGAGTCTCGTTATAATTTGGTCACAGATGTATTGCTACCCTTGAGGACTGAGATGGTCGCCTCTAAAAAGTGTAGCCGGCTCCACACCTTTCTATCCGGAACACAATTGCTGTTAAAACAATTATTACACAGAAAAAATGGTACTAAGTACCGTAGCGGGCGGTAGTACTACCCCGGGCGAACTCTAAGCTCTACTACCCTCTGGAAAAATATAAAAAGGAAACTACAAAAAGTTAATTACCTTTTTTGCAGTTACCAAGTAAACAAAGTGAAGGTTATTAAGGTGTCTCAATGATACAAATTTTAATAAAATTATATTCTATATCTTCATTCTTCACTGATATAACGACAAATCAGATAGTATGGGTCATTGGGCTTAACCAATTTGAATGCGGTCTTCAATAATGTATATTAGTAAGGTTGTAGTTATATTTAATATTTCCTTCATTTTAAATGGTTCACATGTGAAAACTATATGCTAATTATAAAATTTATTACAAATAAGTTTTCAAAATTGAAATGAGCTTGGATCATAGGTATTGTAAAAAATTTGACCTCCCCATAACTTTCTAACTTTATGAATACCTAGTGGGTATATATGGCATTAACACATACTATTATAAGATACTAATAAAATATATAAATATATTATTGTACTTTGGATTATGGATAAGGTTAAACCACCATTACATCTAAAAATATTGAGTTGCATTTCGAGAAATCTTGTTCATTAGTATGAAAGGGTCAATGACTAAGGTGAAGCAGAACAGAACTTCTCTTTAAGGTTGGGTGCCGATGTTTACGGGTTACATTGACCATTTAACAGACTATTTGTGTAGACAGTGTACAAACAGGTGATGTAGCAACAAGCTACACCCATATTAATGAGAGAGATTAGATTACATATAGACATCTTTATAATTCTTCTCTTTGTGTGTCACTGAACTCCTCATAAATGGTTGTTCTCATAAACCAATTTCGATGACAATTTCATGTGTGTTTGACTGGGTCTCTGGATGGTTAACATACACATTTGGACCCAGTTGTGGTGCTGTTGTCTAGATTCACTATGAGATCAGCTTAATTATTGGAGACATCAAAGTACTGTCATAAAGTAAATTATCGCATTTGATGAGCATTTCCTAATAGTTTATGAAAATTTGTATATAAAATATGTATCAGAATAATGTCTGCGAGGTCGGTTAGTTTAAGTAGATGATTTAAAACTTTCTTGGAAGTCAGGAAATGGTAAATTCATAGCCTGACACTGTTTTACTCACAAGTTATACACTCTGGCATTGATTTGCGACGAAACCTGTTCACGCTATTTCCGCGATCGAGCGATTGCATACTCGGATCATAAGTGATAAAGCAAATACATTTATCTCGGGCTACTGTAAACATCTCTCAAGCATCCGATACGAGTAGAATGAAAACAACTTTAAGAACATACTAGGTACTTCAGATTCTTCAGTACATCCGCTATATTGCGACAGAACAGAACCGTTCTGATTAGTAATAATATGTAACCGACGTACGTACCTACATGATTCTTCAATTGAGACTTGAGTTCAGTTAATTGAGTTGTTTACACTACTCCATTGCGAAGTACAATAAAAAAATTGTGCCTACCTACCTTCGTCGCATAGCCCCATGATCACAACACAAATAAAACTAAAAAGATTTTCATGAAATAACGGAAACAATTAATAAAACTTTTTATCCAAAGTAAGCAAGTGTTCAATTGAATGACAACATTGACAACTGACAAATTGAATAGAGTAATTCCGTCTTTCGACATTGACAGCAACAACAAATTCATAACGTTGACATGACATAAGTATGTCATGGTTGACAGCTGGAACGAAAATGTGGCAATGTTGCCATAGATCATGGAGTAATAATCAGTAAAATGTTGTTGCAAATTGCATATTTCCATAACCACTATCCAGAGCACAAATAAAATTGTGCCGCCTATAGTTATGACACACAGAAGTTACCAGAACAGAGACACAGTTATTGGCGCCATCTTGTACTCAGTAGTTGAACTAAAAGTGTACTTTATTCTCTAGTAGTAGGTACATAATTACTTTGCATGTTTAGTAGATGGCAGTACATAGCAAATATATTTAGTAGTCTATATCTATACTAATATTATAAAGAGGAAAGATTTGATTGTTTGTTTGTTTGCATCGAATAGGCTTCAAAACTACCGAACCGATTTGAAAAATTCTTTCACTGTTGGAAAGCTACACTATCCCCGGGTGACATAGGCTATATCATATATTATAAAAATGAATTGCTGTGCGTTAGTCACGCTAAAACTCAAAAACGGCTGTACCGATTCGGTTGAAATTTTTTGTGTGTCTTCAGGTGTATCCAAGAATGGTTTTGATTTACAATTGGAC
Organism: Ochlodes sylvanus; assembly: GCA_905404295.2. Taxonomy (NCBI): domain Eukaryota; kingdom Metazoa; phylum Arthropoda; class Insecta; order Lepidoptera; family Hesperiidae; genus Ochlodes; species Ochlodes sylvanus. The sequence goes on along the minus strand of FR990142.1, from coordinate 11,318,424 downwards.
CCGGTAGGTGGCGCTGCTGTCGATATGTCACCATATTATTATTTGTTTATTAATTATAGAGCGGTACGAAGTTCGCTGGGGCAGCTAGTAGAAAAATAAAGTCGCTTCCCGCATCTGTCTCTGTCTGTCTGTCTGTCGTCTGTCTCTCCCCCTTTGTAGATCTATTCAAATTCGCGACGGATTTTAATGCGGTTATCACTATAATTCTGATAATTTCCGAATGATTTTATAAAAAAGTCAATGTATCGTTAAAATAAAATTTAGAGCGTTTCATTGCTAATGCTTTCTGTTGTGTTGTGTAATTAATTAAGTGCAAAAAAGTTCGCGTGTGTGTGTGTATTCGGACCGCAGTTCGGACCCTATGGCGTGCCTTACAGAAATCTCCCGAACCTCGCTTGCGGGCCATTTCGACTAATGAAAATGGTCCCAGCATGCGGCGGCCCCTGTGGCATGCGTTAGCAGCAACTCTTCCGCACCCCGCATGCAGGCCCAAACAAACTATGAAAATAAGCCCTATTGCAATTTGAAAGGTTTTTAATTTTTAAGCAGAACGATTATAATTGATTAGATTACATTTTGGGTTTTAGGTTTCACTGATTTGTCATTAATTCATAAAATGAACTATCACATTCACCCGTTATGACATGTAATCAGTGCGTTCCGCATATATTTAAGAATTTTATTGATTTTGATAATTAGCTAAATATAGGTATCTACTTCAATTTTGTACTGTAGTTATACCTATTTAGTCCTGTTAGTTGTTGTCAGTGATAGTCCAGTCACAGCTGCGTTGTTACCCTTGAAGACTGAGATGGTCGCCTCTAAAAAGTCTTAACCGACATTGAATTAGGCCGATTTTAAAATAAGTTTTCTGTATATTTTCTACATAAAGAATACATAATTCTTTTTCACACAAGCATTTTATGATATCGAAGCCAAAAAACTGCGATAAAAATAAACATTCTATAAGAAACTGTGTCAAGTTCACTAGAATTTATAGATTTTGTGTTATGATTGAAATTCAATATGAGATAGAAAAATATAATAAGTGCTTGAGTCTTTGCACTTACTTAAATTTTTATAATAGTACTACTAGCTGACCCCGCGAACGTTGTTCCGCCATATAGATTGTGAATTTCTTCTCTATATTATTTAATATAAAATTCTCGTGTCACAATGTTAGTTACCATACTCCTCCGAAACGGCTCGACCGATTCTCAGGAAATTTTGTGTGCTTACCCCTAAATGTTAAGGGTTGTCCACCCTAGATTTTTTTTTCATTTGTTGGTCAAATTTTTTTGGTTATTTTTTTATGGTGTGGCATAAAAAATACACATAATCCCAAATTTTCACTTCCCTACCCCCGCCCGTCAAATTTAAATAGCGTTTTTTTTTTGTATGAAAAATATATTCGCGGGCTCAGCTAGTTATACAAGTATTCTACACCCGTTAAATAGCGGTCGATCGTTGTCAAATTTTTAACTAACGATACGCAACCGTTTTTCGGAAGACGAAAACGGTTGCGTAGAAAACCGTCGTCGTCGCAACTGGTTTGACGACTAAATACTATAAGACAAAATTTAGCAAAAATAGAACACAGTTCTTCTCTTTCTAGTTAGAGAACTTATCTGAGGAAATAGTCAACAGCATAATAAATAATAAATAAATTGGGTATGGTAGGTATGTTCAGTAGTTAGATATCGGTCAAAACTTCGGCGGTCGTAAAACTTAATCTAATTTATGGGTGGGTCTATCTCTATGTCATTCCTAAGTAATGATAATACAGATAAAATATTATCTTCAAAACAAATAAAGATAAGTAGATAGACATGGTGCCTAGTTAAATATTGTCTTGTTACTGAAGCTTGCTGTATGAAATGTTCTTGTGGAATCAGTGTCAACATTTTTCGTATAATTAAAACGCGCTCGGTCACTTCACTACTATGTATTTTTATGCCAAATTTATTTATCTTAGACACGCCCCCCAATCCTCGCATCGCTTCGGAAACCCTTGTAACGATTCGAATATAACGGCTTTTCCCCGGGAAATGAGATATTTTTTCGCGAAAAAAGTAATCTATGTCTCTCCAGTCCTACAACCTATACCTAAAATTACATTGCTCCGTTTTGACGTGAAAGAAACACTGAAAAAGGTCCAAAAGATCTTTCTACGGTACCCGTACAAAAGTTTTTACCGTGTTTACGGATACTATCCTTGCTCACAAATCACTCTGTTTATAAGAGAGCACCATGAAAATTCGTTAAGAAGTTTTTGAGTTTATCGCGAACAGACACGCAGACATAGGTACAGACTCGGTGGGGGGTTTTGTCTTTTAATATGTATTGAATTAGTGATTAATAATATTGTAATTAATGGGTAAAGCTTGCTCATTCCCGCGCGGTTATCGTGTCATTGACTTGCGTCTACACTGTGTGTCTGCGTCTACCTGTGCATATAAAAAATATTAGAATAGGTGAATGAATGTTGTATAACCTGTTCATCGATTTACTATTTATTTATGTTTAATAATATTCAGTTATGATTGTGTTGGCTTCAACCCATTAATGACCCACTACTGAGCACGGGTTATGTTACGCTTGAACCTTTCACCTGGGTATACCTACGTACAAGTAGGTATTACGTAAGTTAAGTACTTATGTAAGTTCTACTTACTAGTAGTAGTAAGTACTTAATAAAAAAAATCAAGCCCTTCAACGCAGTCCTTCCTCTGCTGTTGTGAGATTTTACGTAGAACCAAGGTTTTTATTTTTAGTTAGTAAATTGGTAGTGTCTATGGAAGGAAGCACCTAATTTATTTAGATGTGGTCTTGGTTTACTAAATAATTTGTAATTATAAACGATGATTTCAAGTTTGAAAGAAACTAATTTCATTGACAATCCATACTGCATTAGCGGTCGAAAGGAATAACAGGAACTTTTAAACTCTGTTTTAATTTATTCTCCCAGTAAAGAGGTGTCGTGAAGTCGCTTTAAATGCAAATGGTATGTTATTTACCGAGAACAATGCAGGTTAAAGGTGAAACCGAACTATAGCGGCACGGCGCAGCCCCACAAACATTATTTCTGCTAATTTAAATAGTATAAACCGCAACCCCAAAAACGCGGCAGCAGAGCAGCGCACGGTCGCGCAGCAGTTGTATCGGAAGAGTATAATGACGCGCTGCTGCGTCGCCGCGCCGCGCCGCAACCCTGCCGCTAGTGCGTCATACTATATTAAAACGAACGTCATACGAAGCGGCAGTGGAGACGCTGCGCGATGTTTTCAATGAAAAGACGCGTGAATCGTGATGAATGAGGGAAAATAATAATTAACTCATTGTAACCCTGAGTTTTTCTTCGACATAATAATATATTGCTGTATGAAAAGATACATTTATCTTGGAGTACGTACCTACTACGAGACTTTATAATTTGGAACAATTCGTAGAACATTTATTTTAGTTTTAGTGTGGAATCGATTAGACTCGTTTACAAGCTTTGAGTAAAGAGAGTGGTTCTCTGAGAGACTTATACCCAAAAATAAACAAAAGAATTTGTTTCCAGAACTCAATATGAGGCCTATTCTCGTCTATAGGTTGCTTAACTACAATCCCCCTTGACGATAAGTGGCAACATTGTAGACTTGGAGGTAAAGACGTATATCGTCATTCACACAACAAACTATTAATGATTGAAGAAATACATAGCTACACTAATCAACGTTGTACACCTAGATATGGATGGTATCTATTATTTGATCAGTTTAGATAGGTAATCTTCTGGTTATTTTGCCGCTTTGATTGAGATATCGATGGCAGCGCCAGCGTTCTGGTCACCAGATCTAACATAGTGACCGAATATGTACTTACATAATATATTAGGTACTATTATGATATAGTGGCATACGTTGCAGTATAATTTTGGCATGCAGCCATTGTGTTTGCTTTTATGTACATCATTTTGTATATAAATAAATGTGCCATTTCTATCTCTCACTAGGTAATATGGTATTTTTAAATCAAAATCTAATTCGACTCTTGCCTTCTTAATTGCTTCTGTAACTAAGTACTTATAGTCAACTAAACACAACGAGGGCGAGTTTACTAACAGTATTTGTACTTGGGGAAACTTATTAATTTTATGTGTTAATTTTCTCCAATTCCTTCTTTTCTTCAAACTGAAGCGAAGCGAATGCGCAATGTTCTTATAGGTACATAAACTTCTTAAAGACGGCTTCAAAAGAAATTCTTCTATACATACATTATAATTATTATTCTATAAGTACCTACCTACTAATAATATATCTGTAACTGTTCGCTGCCTGTAGTCTGTACCTACATAGAACATATTATATGAGATAACATTTAATTGGGCGCAATAGAACCGAAAACAATGATTTTTAGATATTTTGTCGGATTGTTTGTTTGTCTGATTGTCTATTTGTCTGTGGTTTTGTACGCGCTAATCTCCGAAACGCCTTAATCGATTTGGGTGCGGTTTTCACTAATATATTGTGGTAAGCTTCACTTAGCTTAACGAATTAGCCCAAACATCCAGTCGCAACGCATCCAGGCGCAAACGTCCAGGGGTCAGATTATGTAAGTCCCAAAAAGTTAACGGTTGTGGTCAGTGTTGAAAATTTTATACATGTTTGTTTTATTTCAATCAGTTGATAAATATAAAAGTGATGTCAGTTTAAAGAATCACCCCTAACTATTTCCGAGTGCGGATACTACGGGGCAGGTTTCCCGAAGCGAAGCGAGGGCGGGTTTACCCGAGGGCGGGTAAAACTATTTGATTATATTACATAATTATGTATATAATATGTATGATCCAGTCGTATGTGAGCTTCCGTCGCGCTACAATGATGTGCCGACAACCAAATCTAGTTGGCATAGGTTAGGCAACCATTGGCAGCCACGTCGCATGCCTCCTTCTATAACGTTTATTAATAAATTTAACGAGCAATGAACTGATCGCAATTTCCATCATTAGCTGTCTTTTGGTTAACTACCAAGTTCATCATCATCGCAACCCCTAATTGTCCCATTACTGGGCTCGGATCTCCTCTCACAAGCTGTTATTAACTATACTCTAAAGTTAGGCCCCAGACTGATTATAAATTATAAACGCGCCTTTAGGGTACAGGCCAAGTGCGCCAATTCGTGGACTTCAGACGCCTTTAAAGCATATTGTATTATGGATAACATTAACGTACAGGTTTCCTCGCGATGTTTGCCTTCATCGAAGAACCAACGTTCTTCGATGAAGATAACCGTTAGTGGCAAGATTTTGACAAAGTTTTAAGATCAGTTTTGAATGGAAATCTTGGCTGGTAGAACAAGGATGTGACATGGTGTCAAGACGATGCAAGATGCTTAAAGATTATTGACAGAAACTGGCATCATGTAAATGACGCCTTACGTTGTCACGATACTTAGATTTATTATACCTAAGAACCAGTAGATAATTAAATTCTCGAATTTACGATTTCGTTAGCGTTTCATCAATCATCACAACCCATAACTGTCCCACTGCTGGGCACGGGTCTCCTCTCACAGTGTGAGGGGTATAGGCCATAGTACACCACGCTGGCCAAGTGCGGATTGGTGGACTTCACACACCTTTGAGAACATTATGGAGAACTCTCAGGTGTGCAGGTTTCCTCACGATGTTTTCCTTCACCGAAGCAAGTGATAATTAAATTTTAATACGCACATAATTTTTGAAAATTAGTGGTGCGTGCGGGGTTTGAACCCGGAACCTCCGGTTCGGCAGTCCAACGTTCAACCACACCGCTATCACTGCGTTAGCGTTTGTAATTTTCAAATTCAAATCAGTTTAATGTACCCCGCCAATGTCACGTGAAGATACTTCAGTTTCATATTGCTAACTATTAAAACTGCAATAAAAATGTCCAACAACATCGTAAAATAAAATAAGTTCATGGAAGTACGTAAAAAATTCCCTCGGACGTCATGCGAGCAAACCGGATTGATTTTGCATGACATTGGAAGACGAACTTCAAATAGTGAAAGCACACATTGAATTCATAACTTGTTACATAGTTACTGGTATAATTCATAACTACCACTTGACAGTTGACAGCTATTATTAACACAAAATAAGTTACGATACTTACGATATAGGTACCATTATGCCGATGTAACTGCGTGTGGTTGCAAATTTGCAATAACGAAAGAATCATAAAGGACAGAGTTTCAGCGATCTCGTCAGTGAGTGTTGTCTCAATGCCCTAGCCTAGAGCAGTGTTTCCCAAACATTGTTTTGCTATGGCCCGGTAATTTTCACACTACCCCTTCGTGACCCAATTACCTATTACTTCTAAATGCGAGCTGGTTCCGTTAGGTAAAATTATACACATTTATTAATAGTTTTATTAATACTATTGGTATCGCCCTAGTGCGAGGTATGGTATGCTGCTTATTTTTTACTAAACAATCCAAGTTCGCGGAAAATGACGTACAATGATGATAATGATGTAAGTTTTATCCTAAGATGTGGTTCCACTTGAACTCTGTTTCTATATTAATTTTTAAGGTAGTGTTGAAAACCCAGCTTCTTTCAATTCATGAGTATCACGTCTCCAATCACATTATTTGTATTAAATTGTATTAGTGTACAATATAAACGTTACAAATTACTTAACGCAACAATAACAAAGTGTAGGAATTGTTGTATTGGCACCGGAATTGCCAGTGAGCCTACATAGCAGGCGATACGCCCAGCACTGACCAGCCTCATGATTTGAGCATTGGGCCAAGTTCTGCTTGATATTATACATACTTAGAGTATATCTCTAAGGATACATAACAAAATTCAGCTATATATCAGCTTTGTCTTGGATCGGCATCGATGAGTATACTTACTATTGTATATCACCTTACTATAGAACACTGTACATAAGTATATGCTATGTCAAGTGATTATTTTTGAAATTTTATCAACTTTTAATTGTTTATAATTAATCGAAAAAACTTTTTTCAAGTTTTTCACATTAAATATCAATATTATTAGATAATAATGAAATTTTGAAATACATAAAAAATCATTTTTTTTTCATATTCCCAATTACCGCATAACAAACGGCGCTCTACATATTTTATAGTTTGTTTATAAAGGTCTACGATGCTTTGTGCGACAAATCTTAGGTAGGTACTTACCCAATGTAACTAAATTTATAGTTTGTCCAAGGGTTCATGGTTCATGTCTATGTGTTGTCGAGATATATGATGAAACAATGGTCTTAACGACTTTACATAAGTACAAAGAAATACATTGTGAGAAAATATTGTATTATATTAATTATAACCACAATTAATTAATTATCATTTCTACTGATAAATTGAAAAAGTAAAACTTACTGGTAAGAATCTTAATTTAGTTTTGATTGATTAATAAGATCTTAGCAGTGTACCTAATAATTATTATCTAATCTGTATCTTAATCTTAACTTAACCATATTTACAAAAAATAAGAATTACGAAAATTGCTTATATTCAAAAAAGTCGATACGAACCCAAAAAAGTAACGACCACACATAAAACCTCTTTTTATTTTATTAGTTGTTTAACATACAACAATAATAACAATCCCACAATTAGGTTTTGAAATATGTGGCATGAGGTCAAGTTTATTAACAGGACGTTGAATCTCGGTTCTACATAACCATATAAGCAACGCTTATTAGGATTGTCCTGTTTGGTTTGGTGAAAAGAAAGAGATTATCAAAAAAATTGATCATTTGTTTAAATAATAATCTGTTGTAAAAATAATTATGATGTTAGTGATATTAAATTTGTGATTTCCTGTATTGCACAATAAAGAATATTTCTATTCTATTCTATTCTTTACTCGGAGAGGAGTCCAAGCCGGAGTGATTACAGTCGTCATTCATTAGCGATGATGGCCGTGACACCTGTCGCGAACTGTGGTATGAATGGATCGCGTCGGTGCGCGTCACGTTGTGCATGTGCTATTGTGCAGCGATACTAGCGATACAAGGTGGTCAACTAACCGGAGTATGTCATTGAACGACCGATGGCTCTGCGCGCTGCCAAACGATGGTCGGGCAGGCCGGGTTATGCCAACCGGGACGTCTTTGATCTTACCTACGGGACTGAGCGTTGTGTATACCGGGTTTACCTACCACATCAAAAATTGTAAGGGATAACGATTACTAATACTGAAAGAAGCCCGAGGATGGCTTTCATTTTGGTTTTATCGATGATGATTAAATGTACCTAATGTATAAATAATTTACGTATTATATTATAATACACATAAGCAAAATGAAAAGACAATAAAAAGTATAAAGAACTTAAGAGCTGGGAGGTGGAATTCTTTATTAAACATAAATATGAATTAACAAAGACGATCTTTCTTTGAGAAAACAAAAAACAAGTTGATATTCGATTGCGACAGTAACAAGAAACAAACAGTAAAAAAAAATATCTTAATGTCTGAAATATAATATAATCTTATCCAAACATATAAATTTAAGTTTGTCATAATAATGTAATAATTCCACAGGAACACAATTAGAAACTGCAAATAACTGTGGCCATTAACGATCATTAGTGATAACTCCAACACTTATTAGATGCAAGTTGATTAGAATAAACTAGTGCATTATTAGTGAGGACGACAAACTTGACCTCAATGTACACAGACGGTGTTTCAAAACAATATAATAATATACTTACGGTGGTTACGGTGTTTACGGATGTCGGTAATTGGAAGCTGGAAGCTGTTTACATTGTTCATGAAAAAGAAACAATTATTTCGTCGTTAACAGATTTTATTGTGAGCTTCCATCATACCCGTATTCTTGTTTTCGATATGGAGGTAACTAAGTTGAAGCATTATTATCCTTCTCTACCGCCATATATTTATTTATATATCCATCGCTTTCTTTTCTACGTATTATTATTTTAATGTAAAATCAGTAGGTATGTTATACTGTAATCAAATAGGTTAAACATTGCTGATTGCTGATGCGCAATTAGATCGTTCCAATGGTGGTTAGTCTAACGATTTAACCATTATGGTTAAATTTACAATAACAGTTATCAATATAATATCGTGGAATAACTCTGAACTTAGTCCGAAATAAAGGACAGAATATGCATTCAGAAGCGGCAGAATCATGTTTTTCTCATAGAGCAAGAGCCCACGACGGCCAGACCTTCGTTATTTTATAAAAGTTGAAATTTTCTCTGTACATGTCTCCTATACAGGTAAGAACGACCAGCGACTATAGAGTTTGGGTTGTGGTTACCTGGGCAGGTAACAGGTAGTAAAGGTGTATAAAATAGTACTTAAAATTTGTTAAAGCATAAAGCTCAATTTTTTTATATTTTCTTCGGGATAACTATAGAAATCTCGTCATCCATTGCCGGACACTTATGACAGTTGCTACCCCTTGCCAGACACCCCTAAACTTTGATAAATTACAATTATACTTTCGTTATAGTATAAAAGCTAAATTTTATATATGTTACTTGGGGACCTATAAAAAGATGTTACCTCAATAGCCGGACAGTTTTTGTGGTTTTTACATCTTGCCAGACACATCGAAAGACCACTGTAGGTGCGAGCGCGAATACTTAGTCGATTACTATTTTTTAAGATATCTAATAAAAAATAATTTTATTACGTTCATAGCCATGTTGTATAAAGTAAAAAATATTAGTTTAATATCATAAAAATATACTAAAAAGTATGATTACCGGTAAAAAAACTAACTAACTTGTTTATTAATTTAAGCATTGTCGTCGATGTTTTCATTTTCTTCATCACTACTACTCCAGTCGATGGCATCATCATCCTCAACGTCCTCATCCTCAGAAATAGAAACGGCGAAAGAAACTCCTCGGCACATCTTTAAAAAAGAAATGCTTACAACTACATTACAAAGGAGAATGATTATTTTGTCCTGCAATTTTTTCACACTTCCGATGAACTCCAGAACCATAATATTAGTTTTTAATCTAACCGTCGTCTAAGTATTAGAATCAGCATTTTGAACAGGGGGTTTTATTATAAAGATATTATAAGTAAGAAAATATTATATAAAAAAATTAAAACAAAATATGATGGTATAAGTGAAATATGTTTTTAATGCAGCACGTGATTTAGATGTAAAATCATGGTTATTATAAGTTAAATTAATGAATTAAATTAATTTGTCATCTATGTCAAACCTTTTCTTGACGTATATTTGCCTTCATTTTTAAAGTGGTTACTACAAATCCTACTATAATTTGAAGGCATTAAATAATATTCACATCTTTGTCTCCGCACAGCAGTTATCCAATTTTGTTGATTAACCTTGTTGGTAGGAAATCTACGGAACATTAAAAAAATATCGGTTTACTTAACGTAGAAACAAAAGAATTCAGCCTAAATTCATAAAAAAATCTCATCGTTACACTAACAATTTCTTGTCTACCTATTGTACCTACTGTCTGCATTGTTGCCTCTAATGTATGATCTTAGCGTATGTGTTATCTTTGTTACACCTGTGAGTGAAGCAATGCTCTATCTCTTTTATCGTTTGGAAACAAGCTGTGATTCATTAAAATTACAAATTATAAATTAATCTATTTAAATTTTAAAAATATTTATATACATTTACCTATGATATGATATACCGTCCTCTTTCTTTACCTTTCTATCATAATTGTTGCACTTTCGAAATGCACAAGAAGGCATTTTACCTTTTTTTAGTATGTAGTCGACACGTGCGCTCACAATGACAGCCGACAGCTCGACTGATTGCAACGGCCCGACGTCGGGCCGTTTCCACTGCACGCGTTAGGAGCGTTGGTGGCGTATCTATATAGTGTAATACAGTGAAACCTGGTTAAGTGAGACATCAAGGGACCTGCAATGTCGTTTCACTTATAGAGGTATTCCACTTACCCAGTGTCTCAGATATACAGGTATAAATAAATATCTGTCTCATTTACAGAGGGTTCCATTAATAGAGGTGAGAATACAGGTTATTTCAGTTATACAGTCGCGATCATTAAATAAAATAACGTGTTATGTATGTAAATGAGTTTTAATAAAAAAAATATAGTATGTACCTACTTAAAGGTAATCATACAAATGTAATCAACAAAAATATTCAAGCACGTTTTTACACGTAATATGTACGAATATGGAAACAGAATGTATCAATTATAAAAATCTGTCATTTAAGTTTGTCGTTTAGAAGTATCAGCCATCAGATGTTTTTCGATATTATAAATTTTATCAAATATGCTTTGGTCACCAATTGATGACATTTCAAAATAACTGTGCAAAGTTTCTAGTGCTTTTACTGCTTCGCGTTTAGAAATTTTTACTAAATTTACTTCCGCGCTCATTTCATCGTCTTCTTCTACGTGTGGAATTTGTGGGTAGAATAAGAATGAGTAAACAAACAATGTTATCTCAGTTACACAGAGGTTTATGCATATAAAATTTACTCGCTGTCTCAGTTATAGAGGTAACTATGATGATAAATCGAAAGAACAAATCCCAGATATAGAGGTTTACCTCGTCCCACTAACAGGGGTAATTCAGTGCCAAAGTGTTGGGACCTCAGCATGAGTTCCAGTTATGGAGGTTTCTCACTTATCCAGGTCCCACTTAACCAAGTTTCACTGTATATCATTGTCAATACATCACTAAATAACAAATGGTGCGCAGTAAAAGAACGCACTCGACTAAGTGCTCTATCTCACTCGCACCCGCTTGAACAGTTGTTACCTCGCGCTCGCATCTACAGTGGACTTTCAATGTGTCTGGCAAGATTTAAAAACCACAAAAACTGTCCGGCTATTGAGGTAACATCTTTTTATAGGTCCCCAAGTAACATATATAAAATTTAGCTTTTATACTATAACGAAAGTATAATTGTAATTTATCAAAGTTTAGGGGTGTCTGGCAAGGGGTAGCAACTGTCATAAGTGTCCGGCAATGGATGACGAGATTTCTATAGTTATCCCGAAGAAAATATAAAAAAATTGAGCTTTATGCTCTAACAAATTTTAAGTACTATTTTATACACCTTTACTACCTGTTACCTGCCCAGGTAACCACAAACCAAACTCTATAGTCGCTGGTCGTTCTTACCTGTATGGGAGACATGTACAGAGAAAATTTCAACTTTTATAAAATAACGAAGGTCTGGCCGTCGTGGGCTCTTGGGCTATCAGTGTAATCAACAACGCTATAGTACCTATCTCTGCCCCAGCTGTTATCTAATCATAATACGAGTACGATAGCACTTCACTTAGGCTTTCTAAAACAATGATTTTATTAAATACCTGTGTTTATAAATACTTATTCGTATCGTCAAACTTTGCAGTTGTAACAGTCAACAACATTTTGCCGGTTGTTATAGATACTTTATATTCCGATTCATCGTTCTATTTCTTGCTGATGGTAAGTCGGGACACTCCCTCCGCAGCTGAGTGCTCATGGTGACCAGTGTGACCACTGTTCGTTTACAGTCAAAGAAAACTTTAAAATACTTCTATGCATATCATCCACATAATATATGTATTAGCTATTCGTGAATAGGATTATTTGTATTCTGAGTGAGGTTTGACGTTACTTGCAGAAATATATTTTTTATTTAGTAGATTATTTTTAATGATATAAGAGGATATATACGATATATAATAATGATATACGAGGATAATTATGATAACATCAGTTTTCACTGAATATTGCAATATAAATACATATTATTTAATCGGATTAAAATATTATCATCATTATTGTTGGTGCGACCTCATTGTATCTGCATCCGTGCACCTCAATAAATACCTTCCTATTCTTTTATTATTATAAGCCTTTAGACTACCTTCTCACCATTTTTGAAGTGAAAACTTCTTTAGCATCGTTGTGATTTGTAAGTCGATGAAACGGAAATGACGCGCAAATGAAACGAAACGTAAAGGAAAAAGAGACAAACACATTTTAACGTGGGAGAAAATGAAATAGGAAGCATCGGCAAAATGGCTACTTAAGCGAAGCAAAACATCAATATTTGTATTCATTTTTTATAGTTTCACTTCTAGCACGTGCGAATTGCACACATTTTGATTTTTTTTTATATTTACATAATATATACCTAATTATATATTACTATGTCTATGTCAATGTTAACGAATGTATTTCCTACATAATAATTTTATTAACGAGTGTACTGCTTGTGTTCTTATATTTGTGTTATATGCTTTGTGTTATATGTGTTTATAATTTTACAGTAATTTACATAATTAGAATAATAAATTAATTATTCTTTGTGCGTTGTCCATGGCGCCCACGACACAGGGAATTATGAGTATGTAGTGTTATTTATTTATTAAAATTATGTGTTTAATAGCTTCATTAACATCGAGCTGACGAAGCAAGTGCAGTTGCTATACAATGCTGCCTCCTGGTTCGCTCTGTTGGGCTGCCCGATCCATTTTGATGGTACTTAAGTATGATGGTAGTTTATATGGCTGCGTACCATCGTCCTATTTGAAACAATGTAGAGCCGATGAGCAAGCGGCAAGCGGGTTATACTTTTGAGTAGTATAGTTAGTATAGTTGTATAGTTGTTGACAATGCGGTCGGTTATTGACAATTCAATAAAAGGTGGAATGCAGCTGGTAGGTTCGGTAGGTACACTAATGCGCATTATTTTTTGCTGTACTGTACTGCTGTACCTATTGATGCTGTTTATCAATGGTCTTTTAATTAGACTACATCAATTGCGTTTCAGTCGGTTGATTGAAGATACGATTGCCACATCTACATCCGCACAGGATTAAGAATAAAAAGTTATTAATTAATAGTTATTAACTTTTACAAAAGTAATATTTTATATAATATAAATTAATGCACTAAAAATAATAAACTTTTCGTTATAACTTTACGTCATTACTCATTACACAATATATCTATACTAATACCTATTATAAAGCTGAATAGTGGGTTTGTTTGTTCGTTTGTTTGTTTGTTAAGAGTGGAGCATCAATGAAAATTTTAGCAAAAATGGGAAACAATATTTAATATTTGTAAACGTAAAGAACAGTTTCCCGAAGCGAAACGAGGGCGCGGGCGGGTCCACTAGTATGATATAAAAGCTTACTCGTATCTACGTAAGTAGCTTGAAAATTTAGAAAATTTAAATCAATCACATCAAGTTATTTATTTTCTTCTTTATCTACACACGTAAAGAAATAAAATAAAACAAAAATTAAATTTAAAAATGGGTGATCAGTTTTAGAAATAATTTAAGTCAGTTTTTTAAGTGTTATAATATAAGCTGAATCAAATTAGGCAAAAGAGCAAAGCCCGATCGATATACCTACATACAATAATACTTACCGGTTTGTTTATTGTTATTTTTACTTATTTTTAACTGAATTTATTAATGACTTTGGTGGTTTTTAATTAAGACTGAATTGCTTATTTTATTTTGTTATTTTAAATGGAATCTGTAATTACCTAAGAAATAAATAAATATAAATGTATTTTCTTATATTGACGTAACTAGCACATCAGGAAACCTGTTATGCTAGTTAAAAGTGTCTGTAATTTATACTAATAATAAATCTTTAACTGGTCGATGTCTGTCCATAGAAGACATACGAGATTTTTTTTATACTGGAGGTGTTTATTAACGCAATAGAACCGAAAAAAATAATGATCTGTTTGTCTGTGGTTTTGTACGCGCTAATTTCCAAAACTGCTTATACTTATACGATTTGGATGCGGTTTCACTAATATATTGTGGTAAGCTTCACTTAACATTTAGTTTGTTTTATTTCAATCGGTTGAGAAACCATAAAGTTACGAAAAATGTAAACACTGGGTGTGAAAATACAATAAATTCACACCCAGTGTCTCAAAGTGCAAACAACATGGAAGAATTAGAAAAATTATTTGCATCACGTATGGACAAGTATGAAGATCAACTGCAGAAACATATAGCAGGTACTGGTCCTGTTCATCCAGATGTTCTTTCACTGTCACGTGAGTTCTCCGAATTCAAAAATTTTATTTGGCAAACTATCAAAAACTTAAAGTCTCAGGTAGAACTCATCACACGTGGATTGGACAGGCACGAGACGTTGATGCGTAGGAAGGTTTTGCTGTTTCACGGTGTGCCGGAAAACCAACATGAAAAATTACATAACACAATATCTTCCATCATATCCAACCAAATGAAATTGCCTGAAGTGACAATGGACAACTTGCATGTCTGCCATCGCCTTGGCGCGTCTGGTGGTAAAAACCGACCCATTCTCGTCCGGTTTTACAAGCTGGAACATCGTCAGGAGGTCTGGGACAGTAAGACCAGTCTTAAGGGTAGCGGCATCACGGTTACAGAGTTTCTTACACAATCAAGACACAAAGTATTTACTGCTGCAAGAAGACATTTTGGTGTGAAGCAGTCTTGGACTGTAGAGGGCAGGGTGGTGATACTTCTCCCCGATAAAACTAGGAGGAAGGTTGATTGCATTAGTGATCTCAATACTCTCATTTCGGAGTATCCAATGCCCAGTACCGAGGATGCAGGTGGTTCAAGGCAGCAAGAAGGACGTTCTTCTCCAACTCCAAAGCCAACTGCTTCAAAGGCAGTTGATGCACCAAGGAGAACTCGGCGTCGATAATGTTCCTTACTAATAATCTTATATTCGGAATAACCTTTTTATTTTTGTCGTGTAATAGTTCTAGTTATTGCGGTTGTCGGTATGTTGAAAACTTTTAATCTCACTTTCACTTGTTATTACTTTACATTAACAACAACTTAGAGCTTAAAATTGTACGACAATAATTTAAGTAAACTTAATGTTCTAAGTGATACGTGTGACAAGCATGACAATTGACAGGTGCCAGTCAGTGACACTATGGTCCAATTGACAATTTGGCATGGACCAATTTACTCTATGCTGCGTTCCGTTTTTGCTTTTAAATAATTATACTGATTGGTGGCAGACATAGAGTATTGTTCAATTTTGATATTGCTGGCATACGCATTAATGATGTCCAGGTATAGCCCTCAGCGTTATAAGTAATGTGTTTTAATCTCTTCCATTACACCTGGCAGTGGTAAGTGCAGTGGGCTAATGATTTATATTTAGAGCGTTTTTATTTAATTACATATATATATTTATATTTTAGTTATTCAATTTATATTTTATATTTATAAATATGGACATTAATTGTTTTGATGATAACTATTTTTCGTGTTCATCTTCAACATGTAGTTTCAATAGCGCGGTCAGTGATTCATCACCTCCTACTACCTTGCAGGACCAGATATCCTCTGTGTTTTTAGAGCATCGCAATAATTTTAATGTTGTTCACATCAATGCACAGAGTGTTCCAGCACATTACCCTGATCTTCTGGCCTCCTTTAGTAACACATACCTCGACGCATTATTAATATCGGAATCCTTTCTCAAACCTTCTCTTACTTCTGCCCAGTTCGCATTACCAGGATTTGTACTTGTCCGTAATGATAGAATAGGAAAAGGCGGCGGAGGCGTCTGTCTCTATTTGCGAGCTAACCTACTGTACAAGGTGGTCCGTACCTCTCCCTCGCAATACTCTGAATCAGCCGAGTTCCTATTCATCGAAGTATCTGTGCGTCATGTTAAAGTTTTGCTGGGTGTATTTTACAGCCCTAATCTTAATGTTGACTATTTTGAAAAATTTGACGAATTATTATCGGATCTGAGCCCCATCTATGATCATGTGATCATAATGGGTGACTTCAATACGTGTTTGATTAAAGATGATTCTCGTGCAGGAAAATTGAATTCCCTTGTGTCCTCTTTCAATTTGCAAATACTCCCTCTCTCTCCTACTCATCACTTTCCCAATTGTGTTCCTTCATTGCTAGACCTTATGATCGTCTCTTCACCTGGTAATGTCGATACTCATGGGCAACTCACATCTTCCTTCTCCTATCATGACTTAATTTATTTATCATTTCGTATTCGTTCACATAAGTGCATGAAATATCGTTTACTTCGGAACTTTAAGGGCATTGACATGGAAGTGTTGGGGCGAGATGCTGGTGCTATTGACTGGCTGCCTCTAGTGGATAGCACGACTGTTGATGACAAGGTTTGTATACTTAATGATTCTATACTTAATTTGTTTAACCAACATGCACCTATTAGACGTCGGAAAGTTAAGCATTCTCCAGCACCTTGGCTCACTCCCCATATCAAAGAGATGATGGGTCGTAGAGATCGAGCCAAGCGGAAATACAAACGCTTACCTTCAGAAAAGAACCTAGCACTTTTTAAATATCTCCGAAATCGTTGCAGTCGTATGTGTAGGGATGCTAAGAGACGCTATTTCCACGATTCCCTTGTCAACCGTAGCGCCGCTGAGGTTTGGAAATTCCTCAAAACCGTGGGTGTTGGTAAATCACCTGAATTTGTTAGTGGTGAGGTAGATCCTAACGAATTAAACATTCACTTCTCAAAATCTCCTGCTTCGTTGGACTCCTTCACCAAAAACAAAACTCTCCGCACCCTATCAGAATTGCCTAAGCCTAACTGTATACCATTTACTCTCACGGTTGTTACGGAAGAAGACGTTAAAAAGGCAATTACATCCATTACTTCGACCGCGATTGGAAATGACGGACTGTGTGCGAAAATGATAACATTAATCCTCTCATATATCCTTCCCATCATCACTCATGTATTTAATTTTTCTTTATCCTCGGGTACATTCCCTTCTTCCTGGAAATGCGCACACATAATCCCTTTGCCTAAAGTAAGTAATCCTACCTCTTTAACAGAATTCCGTCCCATTTCCATCCTTCCTTTTCTATCCAAAGCATTTGAGCATATAGTTAACAAAAAATTATCCTCATTCCTTATAACAAACTCTCTTCTTAGTCCTTTCCAGTCCGGCTTCCGTCCCGGTCATAGCACTGTAACTGCACTGCTGAATATTACTGACGACATCCGCTTAGCCATTGAGAATAAGCATCTCACATTGTTGGTCCTTTTGGATTTCAGTAGTGCATTTACATCTGTAGATTTCGATATCCTCAATGGGATTCTCTGTTCTATTAACGTCTCACCTTCTGCCGTTACCTGGTTTAACTCTTATCTTCGGGGGCGTCGGCAGCGCATTCACTATAATGAGGTGGTCTCAGATTGGTGTGTTCTCGATGCAGGCGTGCCCCAGGGTGGCGTTCTCTCTCCATTACTTTTCTCAATTTTTATTAATTCTGTTACCAAAGTCATTTCATCCCAATTCCATCTCTATGCAGACGACTTGCAACTATATCGACATTTCACTCCGGCGGAGGCTGTTGATGCGATCAAGGAGATGAACAGCGATCTCAGCCGCATTACTGAATGGGCGAAGTCATTTGGACTTATAATTAATCCAATGAAGTCGCAAGCAATCATAATCGGGTCCAGGTATTATTGCAACTCATTAGATATATCTAATTTGCCTAAATTATATTTAAATAATTCTCAAATTTCATATTCCAATATGGTTAAGAACCTTGGATTAAACCTTGACATCAATCTATCGTGGAAGGCACATGTTGGGGAAGTCAGTCGTAAAGTACACTACACCTGCCATTCACTTAAATGTCTTCAGAGTTTCCTGCCTATCAAGACGAAAATTTCTTTATGCCATTCTTTAGTCCTTCCGATATTGGATTACGCCGATGCTTGCTACCTGGATGCCACGGAGGAGCTACTAAATAAGCTTGAGCGCTTGCAAAACTTATGTTTAAGATTCATTTTTGGCTTACGAAAATTTGATCGTGTATCTCATCTTCGCAAGGATCTCAAGTGGCTCCCAATCCGCTTTCGCAGGAACACTCGCATTCTGTGCTTGCTTTTTAATATACTCAGAAACCCATCCTACCCCTCATACCTTCGTAATCGTTTCTCTTATGTTCGTCCATCCTCTGCTCCGTGCAGAACGCAAGTTAAGTCCCTATTGCACTATCCACGTCACAAAACCTCATCCTACTCCCATTCCTTTTCTGTTCATGCGGTTAGGTTGTGGAACTCACTGCCGCCAGCTATTCGTCAAACTCGTACAATGTATTCCTTTAAAAACAGAGTAAAAGAACACTACTTATCTTTATTATGATGCATATTTAATATATAACCGATATTCTAATCTAAATCTATAATAGTGACAGACTTAAATAATTTTGTATTTTATTGTCCATATATGTGTATATATTTATTTTATATGTATATAATATATATATATATATATATAATGTATATGTATGTATGTATTTATTGGTTTATTGCATAATATATATAATATAAATATTTATTTATGTAGGTATTTATAATTGTATATTAACAATGTGCACGCTAAATTCTTCTCGTACCACCTTTCCATTCCAAGGTCTGCTGGAAGAGATTTCCATGAGGAATAAGCAGAACCTATGTACAAAATTTAATTATAGCTTTCTCTCATGTAATATATTCGTGTACATGAACTATTAAATAAATAAATAAAATAAATAAATGTATCATCTTATAGCAATAAAAATTTTACTTATTTATGTTAACTTTTACTTAAACTTAAGATGCCCGTTTTGGTCCCCCTTCTCCTAATTACATGGTTTAACATGTAAATTAGACAAACCATAACTCCATTATAAAATTTGTAAGATTTTGAATTAACATTAATACTATTGAAATAACTAACAAGACACGGCAGGCACTACCTAGCTATTAACAAACATGCTTTGAAATAAGTAAATGCAAACAATATTACTTAACTACATATTTATACGTTAAGCAGGTAGGTATATCTCTGTCCTTGTCCACACACTTAAGAATATGTGAGACAAGTAGGTAAAAATGTTACTTGAGGTACAAAACAATAATATAATTAACTCGACTCTACCTGCATGTAAATTAACGACGCGGAAAATTTAATTCAAGGTTTTTAATTATTAATTGTTGAGCATTATTACTTTTACAAATTTACCGAGTATTTGCAGGAAGCTATCCTCGAGCCTCATGGTGGAGGACAGCAGGTAGTCGGTGCCCTCCACTTCGCTGGGAGCCATCAGGTCACTCCTCATGGTTGCACTAAATGACACGTTAACCAGTCCAATGTTTAACGGTTCCGAACAGTTTTACTAAACATTTTTGACACACAAAACTAATATCACTTTCGACGCTACGTTGTTTATTTCTGGTGAGTCTTAACTGTTATGCAAGTCTCCAGTTAAATATAACCGCACCATTTCCACTGATTGCCGATTCGGGTCCAATAATCCGTGGGCCCCGATCGTTGTCGTGGTGTATTTGACGTGCTCGTAACTCTGGGTACGAATCGGTGTAAACAAATCACCGAAGCCGGTTCTGATTCGCGTGTGGCATCACCGCGCGATCGCTCGCGGCCGCGAGCGCGAGTACGCGTGCAGGCCGCGGTGTCTCGCGACGGCTCGGGGCTCGTCACCACTCCACAACCACACGTCTCGCCGTCAGCTGATTCGTGCACTATAAATAATCCGGAATTGTTTAAATGCAATTTAACTGACAGTTCATTGGTGAGAATTCGGCCCGCTGCCCACTAAATGTTACTTTGTTGACTGTCTTTCATTTTCATCTCGATGCCGTGCGGATTTGCGAGCGTAGGTTACATACATACATATAACTAATCACATTTCTTAAGGCGCTCTTCCTTGCGCTTTTCAGATTTTCATTATAGATATCTGACGAAGTACTTGAAAAGTGACACTACCTACTATACTCGATGGTCTCAATTCAACCCAAATCGCGATAATTTTCTTTACGGTAGATCGTTGGAGCCTCTGTTGATGTTGTTATAACAATTGGACAAATTGATCGATTTAGGTCATATTTACGCAACAATACCTGTTTGTTTTGTCAAGACAATAGTTTCTAATTGCTGTATTAAGATTTGTAAGGTGGTCCTGCAGTCAAATTATGACCAAGTTTGGAACTTCAGTTTTTACCTATTATACAAAAATACTTATTAGGTACCTACTTATAACGTTAAATTCACTGTCCCTGCTGCTTGTATTTGTGCACTGTGTGCAATTAAATATGGAGCGCAAATTTCAGTGGTACGCTAGTAGGTACTTAGTTGGTTTCCCAAATAAGTACTTACCGAAAAGAACGAGTTGTCGAGCTCGTTTTACGGTGGATTTGAAAGTAGTTTTTATGACAGACTCATTGCACTTTTGAAATCCCTTGATATAAAAAAACGTAGGTACTAAGATTATAGTGACTAAATAATATATATCTACGTTAGAACATTGTATTTTTACGTGTTATCGCAGAAATATCAAGGTATTAGTGTAGATTAGATTATAAGGCGAGCCTAATCCGGATACCGGCTCCAGGTTATTAACATTTGGTGCAATATAATATTGATCAAGAATGTGTTGTGCTATCTCGACCTGAGACGCGATACCATTATCTTTTAGCCTTTAGATAGTTCGTTCGTCGGTTATCTACACCTAATGGACTAGATGCGAATAACATAACAAGATAAAAGTTAAAGCATAAAACCCGGCTATAAAAAATTCACATTAATAGGGTATTTGACAAATTTTAGAAAAATAACTCAAATTGTTCTATATAACGTAATACATGATGCAATTTGCTTAATTCTTTGTAAATATCTCAATTTTCTATGAAAATCACCATCAAAGTTTAAATAAACAAAAAAGCCGCCAAAACGCTAATACGCCATTTTAAACAGGTCATGACGTCACCTGCTCGAATAACTATACTAAGCTGTCAATGCTGTCATTGCGTATAGGAAGGAGTAATGAGCAGGTGACGTCATTCAGCCAAACCGCGTGTTTTCGATCACGTGATCAAACATGAAAAATTGTTTTTTATCGATTTATAATAAAAATCCAAATAATTTTAAAATAATGTGTAGGCTAAATTGGTTTAAAAAAATATATACTTTTAAGCTAACAACAGTTTGATCTATATTTTCATTGTAGTCAAATACCCTATTGCGATCTGCAAATTTTAAGCCATCTGATACCCAATTCGGCACCTTTCATTGTTATATGTTGACTTGGAATAAATTAATATTTAAATAAACTAAAAGTACGCTTTTATAATACTTAAGTGTATTATACAATATGCAAAGCAATAAATTTAGTCACTGCTTTTAATAGTAAACATTGCAAGTTATGAAAGCTTGAAAAAATATAATAATAATAATAATAATAATAATTTTATTTCAGACCATAGTACAGTCCATATGTTCGGTTAGTATACAATAAATATTCTTAAAAACTATGTTAGTAAAACAGCACAAGGGTTAGTATTGTGATAGCTTAGCCTATGTTAGTTTTAAAAAAGATAACAAAAACACAAAACATAACTATATACACAAACGCCTATTTGCGAGCGTGTGTGCACCATTCCAGTGGCCCCAGAGAGGGCTGTCTAGCTTGTACGCCAATGTGCTGAGGAGGGTGTTAGTGCTCTCCGCCACCCGACTCATCATCGACGCCACACGCTTGCGGATGATCGCATAGAAGTCGTCTATCCGAGCCTCCGCAAACATGGCGGATGCACTACAGTACCGCGGCTTGCCCAGCACCGCCCTCAGCACATTGTTGTACTGTACGCGAAGGGTTCTGAGGGTCCGCTGCCTATAGTCCACCCACAGACTGCACGTGTAAAATGTCTGACAATATGCTCTAAAGAGTGACAACTTTACCTGCTTATTACATCGTGCAAATCTGCGGGCCAACATGTTGCCTCGGACCGACATCGCCCGCCTCTCTCTCTCTACGTCACCGTCGTCCTCGAGGCACTCGTTAACTATGTGTCCGAGGTACCTGAACTCAGCCACCTGTCTCAGGGGGGATCCACACAGCGTAAAAACGGGTTTATAGTAGGAAGGTTTGTTCTTCCCCCTGAAGACAAGGATCTCGCTCTTTTTCGCGTTGTAGCTGAGTCCATTTACCCCAGCATACTCTTCACATATTTTCAGTAGTTTTCGGAGGCCATTGACTGAGGGACTCAGCAGGACCATGTCATCAGCGTAACTGATATTGTTTACAAAAACTCCATCAATCGAGCATCCGACACCTGCCCTACTGAGTCTCTCTATCAGTTGATTGACGTAGAGGTTGAACAACCTCGGTGACGTCAGCCCTCCCTGCCTTACTCCACATTTCAGCTTGTAGGGGTCACTCATTGCATCTCCCCACCTCACTACATTTAATTGATTGCCATACCAATACTGAAACAATGATAACAATTCTGGCCTTAAGTTGGTCTCGGTTCTAAGCTTGTGCCATAGAACTTTATATGACACCAGGTCAAATGCTTTGGACAGATCCAAAAAACACGCATATACCGGAGTTCTTCTGTCCGTGTAGTAACGGACAGTCTGCTTGAGACACAATATTGCGCTTTCGGTTGACAACTCGGGTTTAAATCCGAATTGCGCGTCATGGATCTTCATGGATTTATTTAATTGCGTATCAAGCAAACTGTCCAGCACCTTGGCTATGATCGTCGCAAGAGATATGGGTCTGTAATTGGATCTGTCCGCTGCATCACCTGTCTTGTTTTTCACCAGTGGTACAACCACTGTCTTCATCATTGCTTCCGGCAGATAACTATGGTCAATACTGATATTGTAGAGCATGGCTAAGACCCCGGACAGGTGCACCCCAGCATACCGTAGATGCTCGACACTCAGACCATCGTGTCCAGGAGATCTACCACGCTTCATACGCTTTACAGCACTACCCACCTCACATTCTGAGAAGCGCACCCGATCCTCTCGTACATCCACGATATCCCGAGTTACATCCTCTACTTGATAAGATGTACTCAGTGGCTCTACTAAGAGATGAGACCTAAACATATTAGCTATGTTTTGGCATCCACTTACGCCCCCCACCTCCACGGGAAGGCTCGCCCGTACATTCAGTTTATTTGTCTGATGCCAGAACCTACCGAAATTTTTGGTGTCATGGGCCTTGGCCAACATGTCCATTTTGATCTGCTCCTCGTGGTCCTGGCACCATTTCAACTTACTTTTGAAGAGCCTACGAGACTCGCACATATCGTCGTATGTGACTCCCCTACTTGGCCTCCCCGCTTCAACCCAAATTTGGAAACACAGACGGGCCCTCGCGTGCAGTGGCGCAACATATTTGTTCCAACCAGTAACATGACCTTTTTTATGTCGCCAAACAACCTTGTGGCTTAAAAATAAAGTTTATAGTTTTTTTTTTCATAATATAATCAAACATTAAATGCAAGTGACAATCCATATGGCGCAATGGTAAACACGCCGGATCGCCGTTCTAAGGGTCATGGGTTCGATTCCCAGCGAGGCAGAATGTACCTAATCTCTGTATAACGCACGGGTTCGACGCTTGGACCTAAATTGGACATTGGTATAAAGTAATACTATAATTTTATTTACTTTTAAACCCCACTAAAGGAAATAAATAGGTAGGTACGTAAATTTAACGAAATCATAAAGAAATATCTAATTAGGTTTTGGATGTGTGCTGGATTGTATGGAGAATCTTGCAAGTAGTGGTTCATATTCTCATAAAAAATATGATAAATACCATTGACATATTATAGTTACGCCAATAATAGTTATCTACTAATTTTGCATTTAGTGTATTAAGTTATATTAGTAAGATATCTACAAAAAAATAACAAAACTTGTTACATGATAATGAATAATATATTGTGCCAATGATTTAAATAAATAAATAAATAAATAAATATAGACATCCGCGACCAGTTCTACTCATGTTAGTATGTATGTATCTGTATGTAGGTATAAAATTTGTAATGTAGCATTTTTTTTAAAGATGTGCCGAGGAGTTTCTTTCGCCGTTTCTTTTTCTCCTCAAAGATTTAAAAAATCAATATTTAAAGGCACCTTTGACAACCCGGACCGTGATTCTAAGTCGAAAAAGTTTTTTTTGCGTGGTTACAAGGTTTCTGTTTGAGCCCCTAACACCCTGTATATTATCTTCCGAACCTTGCAATTATGAGGAGCTTTTCACGTAATTATGGAGTTAAAAATCAAACACTACAGATATTTCATTACTTTATTTCATGATAATCATTTACTATAGTATAAAATCGTATAAAAATTAAATATAAGGCACAGAGTGTAATGGCGAATTAAAATAAAACTAAAAGATTCCAATACAGACCTAATTGATAAAGTTACACCTAAAATAAATGGCAAATATTTTGTACAAGCAACGCATTTTGGCACTTGGAGATTTTCAAACAAATTAACTATTGTATTTATATATAGTTTAGGTATGTCAAATGCTTACAAAACAATTAACTAAAAACATAAACAGCTACTATTAATTGTTCATAAAATGTTACAAAGAAAAACATCTTGGTCGTAATATAATTTTACGTATATTTATGATGCGTACACCGAAGTAAATGTTTCTCTCAATGCAGTAACAGAACCACTTAAATAACAATGTATTGCAACTGAATAATAATAATACAAGACGCATTGTTTTCATCTGATAAAACAGTAAGCTGGGATACAGAGATTCACGCGGATTATAATCAATATTTTGTGACATAATAAAATACTTTATCAGGGCATATTGCCAAGGTGAGATATAAAATATCGCAGATTACTTCAACACTCGCCTTAATTTCTGTACACGTTATACAATGGCTATAAAGAAAATGAAATACAAACTAAATGCCACTATGATAATTAATTTATCTATTCTAACATAACACAAGGACGGAAGTGATAACACAATAAATAAAGCCTGGGATAGTATCTTAACGTCCGCAATCGATAATTGTATAAGGAATCTGTGGGTGATAAAGTCGGTTAATTAAACCTCAATGGGGGACGTTCCTTGTCGGGAACATTCGCCATTAATGTAACAGCGTATTAGCGTAACATTATTTGTGCTTGTTGTTACAATGTGCAACCGATAATGTTACAAATTGTAACATCGAGGCGTTCCCAAACCAAGTGCATTCGGCAGTAATGTGACGGATCTAGGTAAGGGAGCGCCTTAAATAATAACTTTATTATTTAAAAAGGAGTGATAATGTTTTAAATTTGACTAGACCGGGCTTTACTGACGGCACATAAGTACTCTGTAGCTGATATATTCAACTTAATATATTCAAGTTTTTTTCAGGGCAATGCCTTAAAAATACAATTATTTGATACTTTGTTAGCCCCATAAAGACCAAAAAACGGTTATAATTAACCTTAATTAGACCTTATTACCCTCACCGACATTTTTTGCCACTTGTATTCACCGCATCGCATTCAGTGTTATTAAGTTTGATTACAAATAAATAACATCGTTTGCAAAAAGCAATTTGAAAAAAATGCCACAGTCGGTACAGCCGTTAAGGAGGAGTCCAATTACATACACACGCACAGAAGAAATAAATATATTAAGATTATATATTTTAGTAACACACATTATACATAACGACGACTTTCGGTGCGATGCGATGTAACAACTGTGGCTTATGATTTGTATTGTTTTTTTATATATTTCTCTTACAAATTGATATAATAATCACTGGAAAATTAGCATGATAATAATGCTTTACTTTAGAATATTGTAACTTTTCAATCTTATTCTAATAAAAGACAATTATTGATCAAAATAATCAATGATCCCAATAAATATAAAATAATAATAGAAAAATATAAAAATACTGGAGTATTTATTTGTGTATCTTATAAAGCTTTCATAAAATCATCGAAATATAAAACATTTCAAATTACTATAAAGCAGAAAATACTTATAGATGAAAAGACACTGGGTACAATAGTGCTAACATTTTTTCACATGTTTATAGGATTTTAAAAAACTGTCTAAAAAATCTTTAAAATTGCTTTCGCTTTAACTTTCTTAATAAGTTATTATTGTACATAACGAAGAAACGTATTACGTGGCATTTTAGAGCTTTATAATGCTCGCCAGAGCAAAGATTTTAACAGGTTTCTTTAAGGCACTTTGAGCACTATTTTGTATGAGACTGTGTCCCAACATAGATGTCATAAAATAAAAGATAATTACGGAACGTATGAGGCAGAAACAGATGAAAATTACGAAAATTAGCCGAATTTGATTGCTATATCTACGTACTTCTTTGTTACTTATATCAGTACCAACCTAGCACTATTTTAAAATCGAAGCTTTTAATCTGGACGAGAAAAACACCACCGGTGTCCACGCAGTACAATTAAAGCACATAACCTACTGACTATATAATCTTACTTCATAATGACGACCATTCTTGAAATAGACACCAATTCAAAAGGCTTTGAAGTAGTCGTATATTTAAATATAACTAAAATAATAGCTTAAACTAGAAATGATACGAATTAATTATTCAGTTGTTCTTCAAATGTTGGTCTATACCAGTTAAGTCAATATAATCCAGTCTTGTAAACAAATATGTCAGCGGAATGACAATAATATTAGATTATCTGTATTTTTTTAGTAATGCCAACATGATTCTTTATTTATATTAAAAATGAAATAAGTATTCTAAACCTGGAACATCTGTCAGGGCGCATACCAACGAAATTATTGTGCGAGATACATAATTTTTAATTTTCCAAATATTCTTATCCAATTAATATCTTAAACCAGCAATTAAATAGCAGTTCCGTGAGATATCAATATGATCAACTACCAAATTAAGGTTATGGAGTAATTGAACTAAGTTGCTTTTAAAATACAAATAATTTGCAAAAATATTTTTTCAAATATATCTGTTTCAAATATAATAATTTTATTAAAGAATAAAGATAAAAAGGTACCGTATAATATTAATATACATTTTAAACCTATACTTAAGATATGTTCTATAATATTAGAAGGTCATGTAGCGAGAGATGAATGAATATCAGATGATATTTGCTTCGCAAGAGAGTAAATTAACCCTATATCAATGTTGTTTTATCATAAATGTAAAAAAAAGAAACAAATAAACAAATATTCCATTGTTACATTATTCAATTACAGTGTGTAACAATATTACATTCGACTATTGTCCACAAAATAAACGGAGATTCTGAAAGAGTATTAACGTATGGAAATATCTGCAAGTTTAACCATTTTTAAAATCAATTAAACGTTTTTCTTAATTTAAATTATTTCGATATAACACATGGTGTACTATGTGTTTATTATATCTAAATGAGTCCTTAAAAGCTTTTTTTTTTTTTTCAGAACGCAAATTTTCAATAATCGCATAATATAACTCGGTATTGTCTATCGAGACATTAGGTATTACCATAAGATTAGGTCCTGATTTCTAAATCAGTAATTAATTTAAGGGTAATTTAATGTAATATGATAAATTGTTAATGTCTTCATAAATTTTGACTTTCGTTAAGCCAGCTGTCAGTTTATAAGACGAAATAAATGATTTAAAATTGAAGTTGATCCAATACGGGTCTGTGACGTTAGAGACATTAGAGGTGGTTCACACGGACTGCGCGTCGACGCCCTCCCCGTAGTCGAGGTCGTCGTAGGTGAGGTCGTCCTCGAGCGCGGCGTCCGCCGAGCCCTTGCCGCTGGGACACGCCAGACATCTGGAATTACATTCAAACCCAAACTCATTTATTTCACGTAGGTATTTTCAATACACTTTATGAACGACATTTTTTGCATTCACCACCGTTTCACTAAGATACCTTTAAATTTTAAATCTTAGAGGAGAAAAAGGAAACTCCTAGGAACATCTTTTTAAAATAGTCGATAGTTCGATACATCACTCTTTATGTATTTACAATTTAATATCAAGTTATTTCACAAATAACACATCCCTAACACCCACGATCCGAGAACAAACGTTTATCTGTCACATAAACATCTACCCGGCCGGGAATGGAACCCGGGGGCCTTCACGTCGCCGGCAAGGTCAGGTTAGGAGGTTAACAACGGGGTAAGTTACATTTTTGAAATTTCAATGGATTTGTTTGTCTAATTAAAGGTACTATTAAATAAAACCTTTTGGACTTAATAATTTAATTTTGTAATATTCTTCAGGATATGCAATTATTTTATAATAATATAAAATAAATACTGATTTTGAATATTTGACTTTGTACCCAAATATTCTTGATGAACATGATTAAAGGTACATTTATTTAATCACCGACAAATTGTATTAGAAATACTAACAATACATTTCCACCATGTGACATTTCCACCTCGTTATCCATGACAAATGGTCTACACCTGGTGGTGATACTTGATACATGTTAAAGTGCGTCCGGCAACATCATTATGTTAATGTAAGCGCGAGAGGACGGCCTTGTGTCGGGCTCGCAGGTGTTTGCTGTCGGTTTGGAAACTAATAACAATTATGCTCACCGGGCAGACACCTCATCGATTAATATTGCACGAATCAAATTGGTTTTGTGAGATCGTTGCAGATCTTTCTCGCTTGATTTTAGTATACATAATACATAATAATAATAGTTAACATATGATATATGTTAGCTATGTAATATATTTCAGAATGAATGCGTTTTTTACAGCATTTTACTAATAACATTTTGAATTATTATGGTCCTTCGAGCCGGCATCAACAACTTATGAATGATCAGGTTTCGAGTTTCTATATTATATTTCCTGAAATTACATAGCTATAGTCAATTACTTAACGTTGACATTTGCTGCCAGTTTTTCTAGTGATTTTCTTGCATTCATATTATTTTTTCCATACTTGTATCGTATTATTAATGTGTAACCCGAATAATTGTCGGCTCGATTAAGCGTAGCCACAGTTAGCGGCGAAAATTTCAGATCTATTCAACAAAATTAAGGCAATACTCGTCCATATTTTACTACGATCAAAACTAAGAATACTTGAAGGTTACTTTCACAGTCAATGATTCACCATTGATGAATTGGGACATTGATATTTGGAACAATACACAATTACTTATTGCAACGCCTCTCGAACCAGATTAAGTTAATAAAAAGCATGTTAAAACCCATTATGTGAATTTATGTGTCAGTTATATTATCAGCGCGCGCAACTACCGTCTCAGGGCGCGATTAAATGACGCGATAGTTTTCGCTCCTCGTGCATAGCAAATTAAACTTTATTGACTAGTCCACAACGTACAAATTTTTAGCAGTTACCTATATCGTTAAGCGCGGTCCAATAACCAATAACTGCTAAGAATTTGTACGTTTTGGACTAATTCTAGTCAATAAAGTTTTGCTATGCACCAGGAGCGAGCGCGCGGCGGCCGCGCGGTCATTGCGCGAAAACTATCGCGTCGTCTAACTGGGGCCTGACTGTTTCTCTGAATCGTTTCCCGAACGCGCCATAACAAGTATAACTTTATTAATAAATTGGCGAGGTGTTGGTGTACTTTCAGCAATAGTCCGTATCTAAATCCGTTTGTTTACAGCTCCACGATGTGTGCTGTGGAGTGTATTCGCATAAATTTTGTTCAATTGTTTAGTTAATTTACTGGAAGTTTATAAACGAGTTCTGGCGAAATCGCGTTTACGACTACCACCCTACTACGTGATATGTAGCGTTAACTATCCAGTCGAAATATGAAGTTCCAAGATCTATAAATATCACTTGATAAATAAACTACATACAAACTAGGTAATATGTAGTTATATTACATACAACTACATACCTGCTGTAGGACAGTATTGGTTTGCGATGATGAGAATGAATGTCCTGAAAATCCATGGCTGACATCTCGGCCGAAATTAATTTTATGCGATTGTTTAAATGCCAATTTTTTACAAACCTTCCGATCAAATTTCGCTCGAAATATCAACTTAAGTCCTAACACTACACTATAGGTAAGCGTCTAAGCATGGTACCCTGCCCCAGAGCGAGCGGAAATTTAATATATGAGGTCCGGAATTCTTGACAGTCGTGAATTCGCATAAATAATATGATCCGAAAGAGTCTCGTCTCTACAGTACTATAATCGGAAACTGATGTGTTGTAAGTGGCTCACCTGCTGTCGTTGATACCGTAGTGCAAGCACTTGTCGCCCACGCACTCGCAGCACCCGTCGTGGAACCATCTGCAATACGATATCTCCACACGTGAATACGGTACACGGTTACAACTGATTACATTAACATTGAACGCGATTCAAGTTTAATAGGTAGTTTGTCACCTGATGGTGAAAGGTCACCGTCGCTGTGGACGTCAGTAAAAGCACCACCACGGGTTGTCGGTCTAGAAAGAAGGAAGGGAACAGAAGGACAACACGGTTCTCGAGTCTCCAGGGAACACGACAAGTCGTATGTTGGCAACTAGAGAGAGGGTTGTAGCGCCTTGCGACCGCATGTCTGCCGGCGTACAGTTGGGGTCAGTATAAAAAGTTATGTCAGTTTAAAGAATCACGCCTAACAATATCGGAATGGACTAAGGAGTAAGGGACATGTTTATCGAAGCGAAGCGAGGGCGGTTTACTAGTACAAAATAAATTTCGGGTTTCTATCGTTTCGCGTTTTGACATGTGAGCGTTCTTGGCGGGGACATTTCCGTGCGTCCGGGGGCCTAAGTTTTATAATTTACATATAAATGCTTCAATTACGTCGTATTTGAACAATTTGACACATTTCGTATACGAAATATTATATCATATAAATATTGATAAATTAGCAGGCTTATGAGTCTTGTTCTAAGTCGGCAGCGGAAGGTAGTGCTGCATGCTCGTCTGCTGCCTGTCAATAAAAAAAAAGGCTTCTGTCCCAAATGTAGCCATAATCTGTAATCATGATTACATTTTCCCCATCTCTGTATCAATCCGTCCATTCACCTGAAGCTGTTGGCGCCCATCGAGCGGCACGACGCGCGGCACTTGTCGCACGACATGCACTGCGACATGTACGCCACGGTGCAGTTGAACGTCACCACGTCGCGGCTCACCGGCTCCGACTCCTGTTCCACGCTCTCTGCAACCACATGCACACACGATACACGAATCATTAATATTATTGGCAATTATATTGTTACCACCTTAGGACTTAGGCAGCGTTTGCGCTGACAGCTCTCAGGCGGTCTGACTTTTTCCGACATTCTCAACATTTATCGTCATACTTCAACCGATTTAGACAAAACTATACCTTCTACTACTACTAAAACTTCGCGATGAATCCTTCTGCCAATTGGTGAAAATCGCATGAAAATCCGTTCAGTAGTATCGCGAACAGACAAAAATAGAGACGGGGCGGAGAACTTTGTTTTATTATATGATTAATATGTTAAAAACAGGTATATAAGGTCAAAGGTGGATCATAATATAAATTTGTGACATAATTAATAAATATGTCATTAAATTTTCAAACGATAAATTATTTCATTAGTCCTCTACCTATTTATTATTAAAAAAATCATACACGTATGATCATAATGTAGTAACATTATAAAAATATTTTTCAATTAGCCACATTTTTAATGGTGCTTAAATAATTTGTCAGGAAATTATTTAATGTCCGTAGGAATCTTAGAGTATCCTTCCGCCACTAAGCTTTCCGTACATCACGTGCACCGCACGTATTTTAACAATGTTGTTCTCGGATTAACAATTCTGTTTTTACTCCTTGTGGCGTATAGTCTTACACTACTCGTAAAGTTTTCAGGCTTCAGTATCGGAGAGGAGGGAAATGTACTCGTATCTTGTATAAGATTTGTGAAAAGGTGTGAATGTAGAGAGGCACTTCGAATACCTTCATTCCTATTTCCTAGTACGTACTTCCTACATACTTTCTGGTAGGTAATTATATCATCTCCGTTACGTTACAACACTTACTTTTAGTAAGAAACAAAGTAACGAATATAATAACCCTAAACCTCAGTGTTTGACATCGGGCTTCCCGTGATCCTTGCCACCAAAACCCTCAACAAAAGAAACCGCTCCTCTTTTCTGAAGCGTCAATTAGATAACTAGGAACAGCGATTGCGGTGAGCATTAAGTCATAAGAATCCTAACTGTTAATTCTAACAGATATGGACAATTACGGGAACTACCAACTGATAAGATTTCGCTAAAACGAAGTAAATATAAAACCTGGTATTCACAACGTGAGAGCATTGTGTGTGAGCAGGTAGCTACATTGTTTAATAGTGACTCACAGACACCGCCGCGCCGCCTCAGCGGGATGCCGCTGTTTTGTATTATTTTCTTAAAGTACTAATAGTACTTTAAGAAAATAACGTTAATAGTACTTTAAGAAATTCACGTAATTAGTTTGTAGAAACCAACGGAGCTGTCGGCGATATTTTATTACCTAGCATCCTT
This sequence comes from Ochlodes sylvanus, assembly GCA_905404295.2. NCBI lineage: Eukaryota > Metazoa > Arthropoda > Insecta > Lepidoptera > Hesperiidae > Ochlodes > Ochlodes sylvanus. The sequence goes on along the minus strand of FR990142.1, from coordinate 11,285,075 downwards.
TGCTCATTAAAAGTTAAATTGTTAAAGATTTGTATTAATTTACTCATTTACTATAAAAAGACAGGCGATGAAGATAAACTAAAATTGAAATAACTAAATAAAATGTAATGTTTATACGCATATTCCCCATAATAAAATTCCCAGTACAGTGAGTCACAATCTGACAATGCCTAAGGTTTAAGTAGTTTATTTCTTATAGACAATTTCACAATATATGGTGACACCAATGAGATATCACAAACTCCTTTAACCCAAGCCTCCACCTAAACCTCTGCCTCGGCCAGTAATTGATTCCAGGATACCCTGGTTGCATTTATGACTAGAATCTAGAACCAACCTCATAGAAACAACCCTTTGACACAATGACCAAATAAATACATTTTTCAGAGGTAAATGTGAATTTAATAATTCTAAACAAAATATTTGAGTATGCATGACAGAGGCATAGGTTTCTAAGCAAAGCCAGGGCAGTTAATGGCAGAATGGTAGTAGGCAGAATATGGTAGTAGTCACATTATAAAATAAAATAATTTAAATGCTGATCTTACTATAGTATTTTACACATAAAGAAAATGGTACTCACGCAAATGATACACTAATTGTTTCTCCGGAGTGGGCCTGAATGCTGACAGGTCAATGTCCACAGGGTAGGTGAACGACACCCAGCGTTTCTGCACGTCGGGGTCAATAGTCAACGCACTGAACAATCCAGGAATGTTGTCTTCCAATTCTTCCACATGTGATGATTTTGAAAGTTCCGTTTGAGTGTCATTTGGTTTTGGACACATATCTACAACAATAATATAATTGAAGGAAATTGATATGATCAACTTTAGTACATATTTGCTTGGATATAGAATATATTTTAAATATACAATATATGTATCCCCTCACACTGTGAGAGGAGATCCGTGCCCAGCAGTGGGACAGTTATGGGTTGTGATGATGATGATGATACAATATATTGGAGTTAAATGTATAGATTGCCCTCTTTCCAACATTGAAAGTTACAACACATGTCCGGCAACCATCCTTTTATTGATATCTTTACTTCCATAATTATAACCATTGCTTTGTCTAATCAATGGAAACTTTGCATTTTTGACTGCCTTTCCTGTCTGAATATGAAATAGCCATCTTCAAGGGTAAAGTAAATTGCAAATTCTTACTCATACCCCCAAACTATAACTCCCTGTTTCGCAGGTGGTGCAGACAACATAAATAACACATAACTAACACCCACAACCGAAGAACACACATTTATATGTCACATAAATGCCTGCCCTGGCCGAGCATCAAACCCGGCCCCTTGCTTCGCAGGTAGGGTCACTATCAACTAGGTTACAGGGTTGTCAAAGTGATAAATATGGAGTGGGTTTCTCCTATGGTAAATTGCATAGGCTTTATCACCTCGGGTTACATAGCAACCTACCATCAGGTGGGATTGTAGTAAAACACAAATAAAGGAAAATAAACTACTAAATCTAAAGTCTGATTGACAACAATAAAATTGTACAAGTGACTTAATACTAAAGTAACTTACCCACACAACTGCAACACTCGGTGTAGAGGTAGCTGAGGCAGTTGAAGCAGTCTTTACAACAAGAGCAGTCCTTCAAATCGCATTTGCACGACTGAGTTAACATGCATTTTGATACAACACTTGCACAAATCGCCTCATTGCACGCGTACACTATAGGCACGATACTAAACAACGCTACTACGAAGTAAAATTTACCACCCATAGCTGTTTCTTGCGTCAATCAAAAGTTATTTTTATTATTCAAAAAATAAAGTAATGCGTACTCAACTCACTAGCGTCCGCGAGTCAAGTCAAAATTAAAATAATATTGTAGTTTGAGACAACTCGTAATATTATTGCTGAACTTATTTTCTTTGCTTTGACTTGACAACTGTCAACTTTGACAAGTTGCCTTAAGTCTTGACTTGACATGACAGTAAGTACAGTAGATAACAGCAAAGTCAAAAACACAAAATGACAAAACATTTAGGTACATTAGGTACGGCTTTAGTTTGACACGTCTGGTCAGATTTGACAATGTTCTCAATGTCAAGAACACTGTCAAATCTGACCACTTAAGTCTGTCAGTTAGTGATAGATTGTGGGCTGAAGTTACCAGATAAAAATTACAAAATAACAACCCGCGTTCGTCGCGTTGCGCGCAAAACGTCAACGTTCAAAAACATAGTACGTAGTTCATATAATATACAATACAATACTTAGTACATACTTTTTAAAATATAAAATCCATAACAAATAGCTTGTAAGGTTTATAATTATTTTAATATTTGAATCCTATAAATCCTTACAATTTATCATGCACGAAGTATATAATGGACCAGGCAAACGGTTTTTTTTTTTAACGCCAAATAAATCTATAAAAAATTAGAAAAAAAACTGTGCTTTTACTTTTTCCATATCTCAATAAATGGCTGAGATATTAACGATCAAAGAGCGTATTTACGGCCGTTGGTTTTTAAAAACGCAGGCGGGCGCTCACTACTCGATGACGTCATATATTGGGTCATTCGGCAGTCGCGCTCTCGTTCGCACGCAGTTACGCAGTAAATATTAAAATTTTACTGTTTACTGCGACAAAATGGCAAAAAAATACTGTATTGTGCCTCAGTGTTTCAATTCAACATTTAAAACACCCGATAAACTCTTTTTTAATGTGCCTCTGGACCCAAAAATGAGGAAGAAGTGGATGACAGCAGTAAGAATTTCTTAACTAGGTATTATTTATTTTTATTAAAAAAACAACTGTGAATGAACAAACTAAAGCGGACAATGGATAAAATTTGAAAAATATCTGGTTTATTATAAAACTATAATAATAGCCAGGTAGGCACTTAGGTAGGTACCTACCTATTTGCCTTAACAGAAAAGTACCTAATAACTACGTAAATACCTACCTACTAGAACTTACCTACGTACTAATAAAACTCAGAGCTAAAATAATATAATCATCGAAAACCTCGAGATGTTGATTGGGAGTATTTGGTAGTATTTTTTTATCGCCGTCCATAATAGGTAGGTACCTACTAAATGAAAAACACACTTCCAGTTCGGTTTAACTTTGAACAAATACCTACCCGAGAGTAGGAATTAGGAAATGCTTACTCAGAACGTACATATTACCTTTTCATCTTTATTCCACGAATTTCGGCAGCCGTAAAATCCTGGTTCTTCATGAAATATAGTGCCACCATCAAACTATCCACCCTTGGCAGATTGCCCGACTGACCTTTTAAAAAACCTTCTTCCATTCTACACACTTCACGTTTCACTTGAGAGGATGATTTATTTTATTCCTTTAAAATATAAGCACACTATTATTGGTATTATGAAAATGAAGACAATCAAAACAAAATGAAACGAGACGCCAAAACGCACCAAAGTACATTGGATTTCACCGGACCAAGCGTCGCGCCGTTATCGGCTCGCAGCTGACCCACATCGTGACGTCATAGCGTAAGCGCGCGAAATCTCGGAAATTCAAAAAAGGGCTTGAACTTCACGTCGTTATAACTTCGGAAATACTGCATGTATTGAAGTGAAATAAAAACTAATGTAATGTATATGAGCTAAGCTCGGATTTTAGGTGTATTTGATTGTAACATTTTGACCCTTTTGCCTAGTCCATTGTTTGAAATTCTTTGACTATTAATATTGTTGGTTCAAACACTGTCCCTACACAATAAACCCATTTCATCATCCAAAAGCCTTTTTCATTCTCATTACCAATAATATCTCCGATCGTATTTCCTACGATAATTATGAACAAGTCTGGTAACATTTCGGCGGTAGCGAATCGCAACGCAGAGTAGAATGCGCGGGAAATTGCTTTTTAATTCAAAAGTAAACATGAACATAGCATTAGCAAAGAAAGTTCACAATTCGATTCGACTTTTGCTTCGTTTACAAAATTGGCTCAAAATTATTGTAATTATTATATTTTGTGAGAATATTCATGTTTATTTTATTTTATTCATTATAAATAAATGGCGGTTTTTATTACTTTTTATTCCGAAATGTGATCTGAAAATACAAGCGTTTATTGAAGATATATTTATTAGTTACTTACATTGAACTTTGCAGATCTATATATGACTAGCTGAACCGGCAGACGTTGTTCTGTTTTATGTTTATATATTTTATATTCTAACCGAGAGACTTAACAGTAACTTTTGCTATGTCGGCACTTCGAGGTGTCCAATAGTTTAGCTGATCTCTTAGTAAATCTCGACAATGACGCCACCCACCGCTTAGTAAGTTAGTAGTAGTTTTATGTTTTAGATTATTTAATTAGCTTTTTTGTTATCTTTGGTCAGTAAAGCTTATGGCAGATGCGATTAGATTTCTCCACTGCTTCATTGACGACTTTAAATATAAAAATGACCATAAATACCGCAACAAAATTTATTTCCAATTAAAATCTATTAAATATCGGTAGGTACTTGTTAAAACAGATAATCACAAATAGCTACTTTGTTGCAGACACGAATGCACGAAGCAGCAAACCGTTAATGACAGCTCTATGACATGTCTCCGGTACTCCGGTATCGCACCGGAGCAGCTATAGGTACTCAACCTTTTTTTATCTGAAGTCATTATTCATAAAAGCTAAGCTAAGCAAACGGGCCACATTACGAGTATAATAAAATGAACATCCGAATTTAAGTAAGTTTATTTATTAACAAATATTAAAGCTATTTTGCTACATATTCATACTCCCACTCTAGGTTTCCCTGTATCGTGCTAGCACATGACAACATACAGTTAGGTTTGGTTGATCAAAGAACCGACATTGTAACCATCACGCCTTAGTAGTAGATTCAGTTACAGTACAGGAACTAACCACGACGCAACGGCAACAGACATCAAGATTTAGCTAGGTGTCTCGCCAAGGCTTTTGCACATAATATATAGGTAGGTATCGTTCAGTTCAGCTGGGTGCATTATGAGCAGATAAGACCGATTTGGATTAAAGTGTTGTAAGTAAAGGTAAAGGGCTCTGTCTATCATTGTGTCTAATAAGCTCTTAGCCAATCTCCCCTGCTCGTGGTGCATAATTGTTTGAGCTTATGGATTATGGCGAATGATCCCTTCTGTTAGAAGTTGCTAACTACACTACACCTACTGAGTTCTTTAGTTTTAAAGTCGACCTTATAACGATTTTACTTCTTTGGTACTTGGTCACGCTTTCGTAGGACTCGTAATAATGCGGGTCCCTTCCGCTTCCTTTCGGTTGGCATCAGTTGGCATAGCGTCAGTGAGTGTTGCCCTTGGTGTTACCACGATAATACTTAACTATTACCGTGGTGTTACTGATATTAGTGATATTCATAAGCGACGGTAATCGCCTGATCACTTGCCATTAGGCGGCTCGTCTGCTGTTTGTCGGCTAGATAATGAATAGTCAGTTGTTTGCGGATTCACCAGTCTTGTTCATTTTATATTGCCTATAGCTTAACGTATAATAACTACTGATTACGGCGATAGGGAAGTGCACAGAATTGATGAATTCCGTAAAACTATCAAATCAGGAACATTATGATAATTTTATTTTTATTACTTAAGATTACACACGGTTTCACGATAGTAAAAGCTTAGATGAAAATGGGAAAATTAACAAAAAAATTGTCCAATAGATCATGACATGAGCCAGAGTACCTTGCACCCCACCTGCACTAGGATTTTCTGTGCTTCGGGAGACCTTCGAAATTAACATATTTTCACCTATCACCACATAATGTCTGGCCCGATGGGGAATCGAACTCGAGGGCAACACAATAGCAAAGCTCTATTTATAGAGTACCTAGATACATACTCAAAGCTCTAAAATATAGCCCGTATTTACCCTATAGCAATCATTGATATTACAATAATCCGTAATATTACAATGTTCCCGACTAGATAATAATTAATTTAATTTATGTTAAAACCCAACACTGTGGTTTCATTGTATTTCGTCGAAAAATATTTCAATTCCAAAAATGCGGGTTCAAATAAATTAGTTAGTTATACGGCACATCAGCGCAAACATAATTTAGGGTCTTCTTAGGTACTTTAATACCCAGTGGGTAACTAAAGTACCTACTGTCCACGCCACCTGCGACACAGTATCCAGAATTTTGATGTTTGCTTGTGCTGAATGTGTAGTACATACTCGTATGTATATCGTAGTGCTATGGGTCACTGAAACGCGACTGAAGTCACAGGGCAAAGTCTATGTAGCGAGTAGCCGAGTATTCCACCAGTACTAATGAATAAGTGAATGCCCTTGTTGCGTTCCCCCACATGCAAGTTCACATTTTTTAATTGTGATAACAAATTTATCATCATGATCATCTTGGATTTACGCAATATAATTATCGATGCTAACTTCCTTCGCTATCTACAGATTAATGTTTATGTAAAATGTTGGATACGATTAAAATTTGTATAGTTTTCAATAGGTACGTGACTATGGTAAGGTGTCTCTGATGTTTATTTTTTTTATTTGCATTTCACATTTTTTGTGCAGTCATTAATTTTGGCCAGTGCTCGATATTAAAATGGAATTGATTTTATTCTAACAATTATAATGAAATTATGAATGGACAAAATTAATAATAAAGAGCAATGTAGTGCATTTATTATTTTTATCATCAATATTAATTAAATTATTAAGTTAATTAAATACTTTATTGAACACGGTGCAATATTTAAAGAACTGCTTTATTGTGTTTGTTATTTTATTGTTGTTGTTTTAAAGCTTTTAATTGTTTTGAGGGAATGTATGGGAGCCTATCATCTCGTTTTCAATTAATTGAGATTTAAACTCGTACCTACATCAATTTTGGCGATATTAGGTATTTTACTGGTTGTAAAATTAATGAAATTGAAAATTTTCCCAATAAATAAAAAACTTTTACTTATACTTTGTTTTAAATTATTTTAGTTCATTACTTAAATTCATTTGGATGTAGGTACTTAGGTACTTATTGCTTACTTACTTACACTAAAAATATGGACTATATTAATCTATTTGACAAATTTAGAGGAACGCAAAAAAGTTGTAAAAACAAAATGTCATGGACATTTGTGACATTCCATATTAAGTTTTTTGTTAATTTGGAGTTTGCTTAAATTCTAGACGTCGAAAAACATAGACCATCAAATGGCAAATTTTAATCAAATTTAAAATAAAAGTATTTTTTTGTGAAAATAAACTTTTTGTACATGTAACATTTTATCCTTTTTCATTAATGCTTATAAAATGCATACTTACTTAATTATGTGGGTGTAACGTGGGCTAAGTACAATCAGCAGGTTCTTAAGTTGCCCCCCCTCTTTTTTGTATAATGTCATTGTTGCCCCCTCTATAAAAATCTAAAAATGTATTTCTTCGCCAATTCTCAATATCACCTTTTTTATTGCTTATTAATGTTGTAGACGAAATACCTTACTCTTTCATGAGTTTTTTATAATTCAGTATCGAGTGCTGCTTTAATTTTTATTTTTATTTTAGGGCACATTTCCCCTATTGATAGTGATTATTGTAACAGTCCTCAAAGTCGAGGCGTACAAAAATCCACACTATGTGAGCGGCAGGTCCGTCAATGTCCACCTCTTCGAGTGGAAATGGAACGACATAGCGAACGAATGTGAACGATTCCTGGGACCTAGAGGATACGGAGGAATTCAGGTAAGAGCGACCAAACATATGCGTTTTACGTGTGCTTCCTCGAATACCTTACCAACCTTACTAACTACATTCTTTTGTAGATATCGCCACCAAACGAGAATGTAGTCCTCTGGACGTACAACCGGCCGTGGTGGGAGCGGTACCAGCCGATGTCGTACATCCTGGTCACCAGGTCGGGCAGCGAGAGACAGTTCGGGGACATGGTCAGGCGATGCAACGCTGCTGGTGTGAGGTACCATAGCTTTACAAAGTATTATGTCACTACAAAGTACCATGATATACAAAGTATGAGCCCGGCGCCGGCGGTTTGCGGTGATCCTTAGTGGTGGAGAGCTGTCGGTAGTTGAATGGACTACCTTTAGTGGCAAATCTTAAGCGTTTCCGTGCTGTGGAGGGCACGTAAAGCTGCTCGGAGGTTCGGTTCTGGTCGTTAGATTACTTTCGTTAAGCCATATCGGACGCCTAGGGGCAGCATAAAAACTTCCGATATTTGGGTTGGTCACTAACCCCTCCACATACCCGTAGTGGAGCAGCTTGATTGAGTATGCTCTAAGCGTACTCGATCATGAGGAGAGGCCCGAGCTCAGTAGCGGGCCATTAATGGGTTGAGGCCAACGTATTGTAAGTTTATGTGTGACTACAATCTCACCTACTCTAATTCTAGTCAACCAGATGAGAATGTAATTTTACTGTCGATGACGTCATGAAGTGAAGAAAGACATCATGAAGAATATACTAAAGTTACTTGCGTTAAAACACTTGACTTTCAGATCGAAGGCGTCGTTATTTAAACAGCAACATTGTGTGGAAAAACTACCAGTTTTTCGTATACATAAAGCACATGTTAAATACTTACTTTCCAGAATATACGTCGATGCTGTGATAAACCATATGACAGGGGAGCCCCCAGAGAACGTGGGCACGGCCGGCAGCACCGCCGTGTTCCGCAACTGGTACTACCCCGCCGTGCCGTACCGACCTGAACACTTCAACTGGCCCCACTGCGTTATCGATGGAGCGGATTACCAAAATAATGCTACGAGGGTAACATACACATGTCCTGAAAAAAATAAAAGAAACGCTTGAAAGCTCATACTTCGCACTACGATTCCCTGTCGCAGGTTATACGGACAACAAATATAACGTCATAAACACCCGCGACATAAGAAAAATTTATGTCATATAAATAACTGCCGCGGCTGGGAGTCGAACCCGGGACATCTCGCGTCGCAGCCATTACCGATATCAATTACTACTTGGATTTCATAGTTTGTTTAGGTGCACTAGAACCAAAGTGAAAGATTGAACAATCGGTGTTTCATTTTTTTTTCATTTTTTTATTATTAAAATTTTATCAATGACTATACCACCAGTAGAAGTCATTATAATACCTGCTTATTATATGGTATTACCGTTATCAATATTTTGTTGTGATAAAAGTGCAATTATAATATATTGGCTATCATTTTGTAACTACATATTTCAAAAAATTCCTGATAATTTTAGGTCCGCAACTGCGAGCTGGTGGGCTTAAAAGATTTGAATCAAAGGAATGAACACGTGAGGCGAATGATTGTCAACTTCATGAATACTTTAATAGATTACGGTGTGGCTGGGTTCAGGTGAGGAATATAATAAATTAATAACTAGATAGTTTGAGACACGAAAAACACGCTTTTATAATTCTAATGAATTATTGCACAGCAATTTTAATCACTGTGCTGTTAACAGTTGAGAAGTTCCCATGTCTGGAGCCAATCCTGGGCCCACGCCCAGGACCACTACTTATCTGGTAATACTTGATGGTCATGGTCATTGTATTGTCATCGTAACTAGCAACATACACAACTTCATATCAGTAGAGTAAGAATTTACGATATTATGTGCCGTTAAGCAGCCTAAAATTTCTCATTCAGAATTGACGCAGCAAAACACATGTGGCCCCAAGATTTAGAAATCATTTACAATCGCCTCAATAACCTGAACACGTCGCACGGCTTCCCGGCCAACGCTAGACCGTACATCTACCAGGAAGTCATCGACTACGGCGGCGAAGCCATCAGCCGCGACGAGTACACTCCTATCGGCGCCGTCACTGAATTCAAAGTCGGCTTGGAACTCAGTAGGGCTTTCAGAGGAAACAATCAACTTAGATGGCTCGTTTCTTGGGGTCCGCAATGGGGTCTTTTAAGACACGATGTCGCTTTAACATTCGTCGACAATCACGACAACGAAAGAGGCCACGGAGGAGGCGGTGGGATCCTGACTTACAAGGAACCCAGGCCCTACAAGGGAGCTATCGCCTTCCTCTTGGCGCATCCGTACGGCGAACCACAAATTATGAGCAGTTACGCGTTCACAAATTCCGAAGTGGGACCACCGATGGATCGTGAGGGGAATATTATCACTCCAGCTATAAATTCTGTAAGTTTATTAGAAATATTATCGTACGTAAGTGTTGAACTGATATGAATCCATTATAAATACATAAAAATAATAATAACTTATATACTCAAATCGCTCATTCATCGATCGGAGTTTTAAAAAGAACTATTTCATTAAGGATGTGTCTAGGCGGATTTGTGAATAAATAAAAGAGTTGAGCTGCTTGATGACTCAGAGCCATTATGAAAGCTTACGTTGAGTGTGCAATTTGAAGTGTGGAATTTGATCAGTGTAGTGCAGTTAGTACAATATTCTTAAAAAACATCCTCTGAGACTCCTCTTACAGTTCCTACTTATTATTGTTAAAACCACCAGTAAGGATGGTTTGTTTGAAGTGTCCGCTGAACGTTCATGAAATTTTGTCACCATCAATCATTCATCCCAATTCAGATCGCGTTGCTCAATTTAATCAATAAAGTACCTATTTATGAGTAAACTATAAACCGTCAGGCTATGAATACTTCAATAGGTTATGACTTCATTCCATTAATGGCCAACAATAGGGCACGGGTCTCTCCTCATTATAGCCTAGACATCGATAACAACCACGATCAACGGCTTCCAAAATCCATGAGCAATGTCCCCAGGACGGTTCGTGCGGCAACGGATGGGTCTGCCAGCACCGGTGGCGTCAGATCTTTGCAATGGTGCGCTTCAGGAACGTCGCTGCCAACACCGCCGTCACCAACTGGTGGGACAACGGCAGCAACCAGGTCTCCTTCTGTCGCGGGAGGAACGCTTTCATCGCCTTCAACAACAATAACTGGGATCTTAATCGGGACTTACAGGTAAATAGACCTTAGGTGTATTAGATATTAGAAATCTTAGAGCCAAATAAAATAAAACATGTGATAAGTTCCTCTTCTTCGTATGTTGTGATAATAGGGTCTTAAGAAATGGAGGTAAAAAGAACTCCCAAAATCCTAAATCGTTTCGCGGCACCTGGAAACGGAACAATGTCCTTGCAAATATTGGCCATATCTTCTGCTACCGTAGAACTAAGTCATGATAATTATATTACCAGACATGTCTCCCCGCTGGGCGGTACTGCGACGTGATCTCCGGCGAGCGGGCGGGCGGGTCGTGCCGCGGGAAGACCGTGACGGTGGGCGGGAACGGCGTCGCTCGTATCGTCGTCGGAGCCGCCGACTACGACATGATGCTGGCCATACATATCGGACCGGAGGTTGGTGGACATTGTTATATCTTAGCTTCATTTGTTTCCTAAGTTATACAAACTTGGCCGAACGTTTAGAGGTTAGATCTTGTGTCTCTGTTCTGTGGGTTAGATGTATGGCCAAACACCCCAACAGCCATATAAAATTGAAAGTTATTTTTTATTTATTAAAGACATTAAAACAATTACTTAACACATCTCAATAGATAGGATGTAAACATAAACTATTTTAAGTTTTACCGTACACCCTGGCATAAAGTAGGTACCTCTAACTATTTACTGTAGGTAATACTTGTTAAAGATTTATACATATTGTACCTACCGACGTAAATATGAGAATTTGAAGTATCAATCATGATAGTATCAATTTTACACATACCCACGAGAATATTGATGATTAATTTTGACTTTTTTTACGTTAAATAGCGCATTACCTTCAGAACGCTTAGTAATATAAAATTCGGCTGCATAAGACCTTGTATTAAAGTGGACTTCTTGAAATTGTAATCATAATATTTTTCCGTTTCAGAGTCGCTTGTGAACTTGACATGAAGACTGAATACTTACATAATAAACAAACGTGTATTATGTACCGTACCATATACAAGGACTGCAATTTTATTATACTATTTGATGAATTATTACTTATTGTTTTATTGGTCTCGCTGAGACTTGGTGATGCTGTGCTCTTGCTACTAAAAAAATACGTCTGTAATAAAAATAATAATCGATATATTTAATAGTCTGTCTGTTATTGTCACAGGGTATGTCGTTGCGATGTGGCTTGCACTTCGTTGCGATGTAAACTAAAATTTACAATCCTAGGTTTACTTAAGTGTGTATGCAATTCGGCCATTTTAGATAGTTAATTACTATTATGGAATTTTGTATTATTGACAATTGAGTCCTCTTCTCCTTTCCTTTAAAAATAAATAAACACGCGCAAACAATTAGATAAATCACCGATGCGTTATCAGCGCAGAAATAAGAGATAGAGTTCTGGCTCTGAAACCCCCAGACAAAACAAATCGTTTGATGGCCGACACGAGCAACAGGGTTGTACCTAGTTAGCCGGAAAGGCTTTACGGAAAGATACCCCCAGCAATAGGTAGAGCATCAGTAGTAAGTCCTCTCTTTGTTTGAATGGCGAGTTCTTCAAACTTTCTGATATAGTGCTCAGGTATTGTACTTTAGAGAGAGATAGCGACACGAACACTGAGCGTGTGACTGAAACAAACAATGCTCAAAGTGACCCACGCGCGTCTTGCCACCATTTCGACCCTAAAATTGACTTCTGCGCAGCGATCCGAACAAAGTTCAGGGCGGCCAAGAACCGCCGGCCGTACTATACTTAATTATGTTTTGCTTACATACAACTTTACATCAATATTCAAGCAATAAAGCTATTAAAATATATAATTGGCATTATACATTTATACACCATGGGTAAGTAAAAGTAATTTTTCGATGTTCACATCGAAACAGTGAGAAATTATGTTATTATTTTTTTCGCTTTCAAATGGATAAAACTGGGTAAAATAAATATTACACCTGAAGATATTCTGTGAACGTTTCATGCCTACGTTTGGTATAGGTACATCTTAATGTCCGTAGACCAGCTATATCCAAAATTTTATAACCTGCCACACCGGAGCATTTGTTTAAAACCAACAAATAAAAACCAAAGCCACTCACCCACGCCCCACGCACCTAAAATGCATGTCATAAACATACTAGGTACCTACCTAGGTACGTACTTACTACTTACTAGAGTAGTCTGAGATTATACGTCAGTAATCCTAATACAAATATGAAGACGCTATAGACTGTACCCACATGTAAAAGAATTCCTAACGAAAATCTACTGTACTATTCGATGTGCAAATAAATATCGGGCCACCAACAGAATTATGTGATTTGTCCAAAACAGTGATTCGTGAACAGAATCTTGCGTGACTGGTCTGCTAAGCAGACACCGCGTCCGCCTCGCCGCAGCCCCTTCAGCCTTCGTCATTCGTCGCGATGGCGCTACGATCTCAACTCCTGCGCACAGGTAATACATTTTTGTTTACATTATTTAATCCTCCAAGCGACCTTTTTAACACTCGTTCTAAAATTTTCAAAGAAGTTTACGCAGTAAACGTAAGTACTACTTAACTGTAAATTGAAAGTGTATTGCAAAGGACCGAAATATGTGATGTGAAAGTAAGGTGCGAAACTAAAGTGCCGGTTAGTGAACTCTTATCAGCAGGTTGTGCCAGAATGGTTTACTGCGAATGTTTTATGTTAAGTAGGATTATTATTATGTGTGTTTCAAATGTTGTATAAGTATTATTATCTTGGTATCAAACGGCAACATTCGTTAAGGAATTTCCTACTACAAAGCTACAAATTGTCACCGTCCAAGTTATATTTTGTAACTACTAATGACAGAACTCAATTGTCTCAAAATGTAATCATATAAACTTATTGGGGAAAACTATATACCTATGTAACTAATATAATTGCATGGCGCGAAGCTGCTCGTTGCATAATTATGTAAATGTAAGTGATTTGTACCGGACATGCGTTAGCAAGTTTCCGTTGACTTTTATTCATTTAAAATTATTTTGCCTCCCAAGACATGGTTGTAAAAGGTTGCTAACATTCTCTACCAATCCACCTTAAGTCAAGCACTTTTCAGCGACTTGTGAGCGAACAAGTAGGTACCTAAAAGGTAGGTACTTGACCTACCTTTTGATCCAAGGATTTTTAAGGATGCTTTAAGAAAAATGCAACAACAGTATACCTACTTACCTAATTACTGTCAATTCTTAACGTAGTAAGTAACAAGGTAAACTGCAACATAAACTGCAGTTATTTTTAGTTTAATAATCATGTCTATGTTGAAAAAGTTAACTTGGCCTTGGATAGAGCGTTTGGATCGTAATTTGCGTCGACTAAAGTAGATTCATTGTTTACATAAACTAAACGTATGTGCTAAAAATAGAAATTAAGTATAGTAACAAGATTAATAAGCCAAATAAAGCATGTATTGTTTCTCACAAGCCCTATCTTTTAAATTTTACGCATCGCGCTATTAAAGGTATAATTATAATTATAATTATTAGAAACTTTAGAGAAAATAATTATTTTCTCTAAAGTTTCTAAGTGACATAACTAACGTAAAGAAGGTAGATACCTCCTCATACGAAATAAAATCTGGTAATATTGGTATCTTTGATTATATACAAATCAAAGATTGGTATACTCTGAGCTATTACTTGTTTTCTTTACTCACGTGGCATGTGCCAATAGAGCCTATATAAACGTGCCGGTCTTATTGATAAAAAATACGATTCATGTGTCAGGTTCATATACCTACCTGGTTTCGTACCACCGCGCATTCTGTGACTGATTTCTACCCATTTCCGTATAAGAGATAGAGCCTTAGAGTATACATTACTTTACTTTTTACTCTAAGGATAGAGCCCTGTGACAGATAGACAGCGAAGGCGTATTAAGTAACAGGTTTCCTTTAGTTTATCCTTTTGGTACGGTTCCCTAAAACTCTAATAAATATGCATTCTTCTAGTTTACAATGGCCAACAATTCCGTCAACTCCACGAACTGAACCGGACAAAGGAGCGGACAGGCGTCGCTCGACTGCGCGAGGTGTTAGAGGACAGGCTGCAAGAAATCAAGAAGGCCAAGACCTGGAAACATGAGCGGGTTATCACTTCTCCACAGGACAGGAAGGTGATAAATTAAAATATTGATATTTTATTAAGTTAATTACTTGGGACACTTTGGTGATCCAAGGTTTCTCGGGGTTTCCAATAGAATAACCAGAAAAAAGTAGGTTACGAATTTTAGGTAAATGAAACGAAAGTAAAAAAAAAATTTCG
Source organism: Ochlodes sylvanus (assembly GCA_905404295.2). Lineage (NCBI taxonomy): Eukaryota > Metazoa > Arthropoda > Insecta > Lepidoptera > Hesperiidae > Ochlodes > Ochlodes sylvanus. The sequence goes on along the minus strand of FR990142.1, from coordinate 11,269,851 downwards.
AAAACGGTAATGTAGGTAAATCTTAGAGGAACTAAGGTACTCCAGGGATGGATGGGATGGCCACGTATTAATATATTCTGCCTCGGATGAAATTGCTCTGGGATTTGGGAGTACAAAAGTAATTGTAGATAGATAAGATTTAAGAAGATATCGATTTACACATGGGACAACTTTGTATTATACCAACATAAACATTCGTTCTCCACGATATCTCAGTTTGTTGCAAATATTGAGGTCGTATAAATTAACTCAACGACTTTAAATTATTCTGTTAACAAATATTTTCCAGGTGACGGTACAGGGGGCCGAAGGAGAGTTTCTAAACTTCTGTGCCAATAACTATCTAGGATTATCTGTAAGTATTTAATTGTAAATCTTTTTAAGTCAATAAAATACTCATGAGTATTTATACCCTTGCTTCGCTTCGGGAAACTTGATCTTTATGTTTACAAAAAAATAAGTATTGAAAAACATGTACCTATTAGGTAGCTAGAAGGTACCTACGTTAGTAGTAGTTGTTATGAAATTATTAACAATCTATAACAGTTTATATATTACATTATACAATGGTTATTATGTAAGTATACAACTAATTAAACTTATTTGTTTTAAACAGAATCATCCGGAAGTGGTGGAAGCGGCCAGGGAAGGGCTAAAGAAATATGGCGCGGGGCTCAGCTCCGTACGATTCATCTGTGGAACTCAAACCTTACATAAGGTCCGTATGTACCTACATTTAGGATTTAGGGTCCTCTCAAGTTATACTTATACTAGCGAAGAGCTGAAGCGCAGTACTAATCGTTCATCTAAAACGTCTAACAGGGAATGCACTCTTACTTTCACAATAATGCAGAAATTTCTATCAGGATAAAAGACACAGGAAATCTCGCAACTCGTGCACGTCTTCCACTACGAAGATTACTAAAAACATAAGTCCGCATTCATGCAACCTTACTTTTACGATTAATATACAGAATTTGTCGCTTCGCTGCATTTCGATTCGACCCTACTACAGGATGAACCGACACCTATCCCTACGTCTGACGTTACGAGTACTAATACCGATATTTACATATAATTATTTCAGGAATTGGAACAACGTCTTTCCAAGTTTCATGAGAGGGAGGACACTATCCTGTACGGGTCCTGTTTCGACGCGAACGCTGGCCTCTTCGAGTCCATGCTGACGCCAGAAGACGCGGTCTTCTCCGACGAACTCAACCACGCGTCTATCATCGATGGGATCAGGCTGTGCAAGGCGCAGAAGTTTCGATATCCACATAGAGATCTTAGTGGTAAGGTCAACCTGGTACCTTGGCAGGTTGTGATGATTTTACTGTCGGAAATGGACACCAAAAATTATAAATAATTGGTTAGGTATGCAGATAATTATTTTATTTTGTAATTTTGCTGGACAAACAAAATCGATCAGTAGATCAATCGATGGCTGATATTTTAAAAACAAAAAGCTTTTTTTATTGAAGAAATAGGTAAGTACTACGGAGGATAATTCTTTGATTTTTTTTAATATAACACAATTTTGTGGAAACGGAATTAGTTGTCTCAATTATGGTGACCACTGACCAGTTAACAATAACTAGCCGATTAGTGGGAAAAAGGCTTAGACAAAGCGTTAATAAAATATGTATAGCAACTAAGTACCTAAAAAGTTAAGTTATGAAGTCCATGTAAATTTATATTTTTGTCAGAATTGGAACACCTGCTAGCTCACAGTGAAGCGCGTATCAAACTGATCGTGACTGACGGTGTGTTCTCCATGGACGGCAACGTGGCGCCCATCATGGGTCTACGCGTTCTGGCGGACAAGTACCGCGCGCTGCTCTGCGTGGACGACAGCCACGCTACTGGCTTCTTTGGAGACACTGGGCGGTAAGTGAGGAGGTAAAGCAGGCTTAGTTTAAACGTTGATTTCCAGCACAAGATGCATCGGCTTAAATTCTGCGCGCACCTTATTTTAAAAAAATATATGCGCATATACATATGTGCACAAAACGTGAGTCCTCCATTATATTCACAATATTCACGAAATATTCACGCTCATAGCCCGGCGACTTGCGTCGATCTCAAGTGATTGACAAAGCGCGGTCGGTAGTTGGATGGGTGACTGCTAGTGGCAAAAATTTCTTGAGCGCTTCCGTGCTTCGGAGGGCACGTAAAGCCGTCGGTCCCGTTTGTTATCATTTTTTAGCAGTCGTTAAGCCATGTCAGATACCTTCGGACGGCTTAAAACTTTCTGACACGGGTTTGCCACTAACCCCTCCACCAACCCGCACTGGAGCAGCGTGGTGGAGTATGCTATAGGTCTCCTCAGGTATGAGGAGAGACCCGTGCTCAGTAGTGGGCCATTAATGGGTTGAAGGCAATTCACGAAAGGTGGATGAAGACTTCCAATCCGCTACAGACCAACGAAGTGATGTGAGAAGAATTCTAGAAGAATACTTTGAAAGGTGATACTGATGGAGGTCGAACTTCCACTGCCAGCAACGATATTACACCATAACCTGACAGTTACGCAAAGCTTTTATTGTTATCGACCCTGACGTTGCCATTTAGGGATTCCTCGAGTGGATTTTAACATGACTTATTGGTCCCATCTCAGAGGTACCGAGGAATACTGCGGGGTGATGGGCGCAGCTGACATCATATGCTCGACGTTGGGGAAGGCGGTGAGCGGCGCGGCGGGCGGGTACACGGCGGGCCCCCGCGAGCTGGTCACGCTGCTGCGGAACGTGTCCCGACCCTATCTGTTCTCCAACGCGCCGCCGCCACCCGTGGTCGCTGCATCGCTCAAGGTAATGGCGTCGTCCTAATTGGCAGCGATCGTACGATGGCGCCATGCGTTCTCGTCGTGCGATGCGCACATGACACTACATAGCAAAGCGGTCGTTACCTTGACGTGAAAGATACATAATAATTATTAGGTATCTCACCGAACTTAATTATCTGCGCTAAGCAATAATCCAACACAATCATAAAGGGTATTGTTATCTCGGTTCAGTTTTTGCTGATTCTTTGACATTTCGCTATCTTCTATTTGTTCTGTAATAACTAATATACCTAATAACACAGTAGGTACCGACGTACACGAATAAAACATTTTTGAATTTCGATTCAAAACTTTGTCCGTTGTTCAGCGCGGTGCACCCTGAGCAGTAAGTTGAATCGGTCTTAAAATGGAGTCCCTTACACCCCAAATTCTGTAACCAGTCCCTGGAGCTGGTGGAGCAAGGGGCGGAGCGCCGGCAGCGGCTGCGTGACAACACCGCGGCGTTCCGGGAGGGGCTGCGGGCCGCCGGGCTCGCCGTGGCCGGGGACGACCACCCCATCTGCCCCGTGATGGTGGGAGACGCGGCCAAGGCGGTCGAACTCGCCACCGGGATGCTGGGTAATGTTTAGTTTTACGTTATCGCTTTAGTTCTAAGCCCGAAAGTTTAAAAAATGCTCGCTTTATAGTCCAACAGATAATTTGTCTTTTTGCTTCTGTAATTTACCCTGTACTTATAAATTATATGATCATTTTAATTCCAATCTCCAAGAAGTAATCGTCTTACGTTTATAGGTCCTCTATAATATGCAAATGCCTCATAAAAGATTTACTTTCGAAAAATATGTGAAAATGTTTTTTTCTTGTGTGTGCAATAAAGCGTATTCTATATATCTATCTATTTTTCGTTTTCCGAAATTCTGACAATTAATGAGCAAAAAATTATTAATAAGCAATAATCCTGTCTGTATTATTAAGTAAGGTTCGAATCTCGATCGATCATTTTTGGCACTTAGTTCTGTACTATAATATAATATATAGTACGGCCGGCGGTTCTAGGCCGCTCTTAACTTTGTACGGATCGCTGCGCAAAAGTCAATTTTAGGGTCGAAATGGTGGCAAGACGCGCGGGGTGTCACTTTGAGCAGTTTGAGCATTGTTTGTTTCAGTAACACGCTCAGTGTTCGTGTCGTTATCTCTCTCTAAAGTACAGTACCTGCGCACTATATCCGAGAGCCTAACTTCAGAGCGGCCTAGAACCGTCGGCCGTACTATGACTTGACATAACGTACATGACTTATTAATAATATCTTTCCATACAGAGCGTGGGATCTACGTGGTGGCGTTCAGCTACCCGGTGGTGCCGAAGGGCAAGGCGCGGGTGCGCGTGCAGCTGAGCGCGGCGCACACGCAGGAGGACGTGCGGCGCGCGGTCAGCGCCTTCGCGGACGTCGCGCGGACCGTCGGCCTCGTCGACACATAGATACTAACAATGCTTGGGGATCATCTAACAGATCAATCAGTCTATACACTTTAGGGGGCGTCGATTAAATCCGTGAGGCATTTAGGGAGGTGGCTCGAGATGAATCTCACACAATCTCATGTAGGGGAGAGTTGGGTTTCGGTGAAAATCAAGTTATTTTTTCCGCTAGAAATTGCGCGGAAACTTCGTTTAGTAAAAGATGTTTAATCCTGCAAAATTTAGTTTTTTACTATTTTGTTAAAAATCTCAGGTGAAATGAAGAGATTCACAAAAGTTGGCAAAAAAATGCCAAAATCACCTTGCGTACTTAATGGACACCCCCTATGCTCCGCCCAGTTTGTAGAATTCAGTCTGAATTAGTCGAACATTATTGCAGATCCATATCGTAACGATTTTCATTATACGTGCGCGAAGCGATGATTTGATAACAAAAAATGCTCTTTATGTTGTTTAACAATACAGTTAATTTCATTATTCTCGCAAACTCATTCGTTTCATTTCTCCATTTAAATTGATTATACGCTGGTTACTACTACTACACGTGTTTATTACTACCAATTTAAATTGTGTACTTAATGCGTACATTTTATTATATTAATGTAATAGTTTTGTTTTTTATTGTAAATATAAAAATATTATCTTGTGTCTGCATGAAGTTGGCATTTATTGTTTATGATATATGTTAATATATAAAAATTAAATACGCTATTAAATAAAATGCATGCTGCATCTTTTATTTCATTAGTTTATTGTAGGTACAGCTGCTCGGGAATTATGAGACCAACCAGGATATGACACAATAACATAAATTAAAAAGAAATAAAACACAAGGAGTTGTAATAATAGTCAATCTATTAACAATAATTTATTACAATAATAAAAGTCACACTTTATTGACAACTTCGTATAACACTCAGTGCGCGCGTAAACTCTACTCTTACATAAAATAATGGTTCGACTATAATTACATTAAACTATTTACATTGGTATGAACAGAGTTCTCACATCACTGTTATTGCAATATACACTCTTTCGCTGTACAATTAAAGGCTTGTGGAGATCTCGCGACCGCTTACAACATATTTAAATTAAAACGTTGGCCAAAATTCCCGCACACAAAAACGAACTTCAAACCTGGTACGTAAATGCATCAGCGTACCGCCGTCGATTACGCTTGGTCGCTCCTCAAACTAATTCCTTATTATTCTATCTACAATCGCTAAGTTCTGGAGGGTAAACTTTCCTCTGCAACTAACGCCTACCGCGGTATAGTCGAGTGGACGTATCGAGACCGTTCTGAGCAACCCGAGCCCTCCCCGAAGTCCCCGAGCAAATCACATTTCGAAGCGGCGATCGCCTTCAGTGGCCGACGTTGGGTTTGTCGGCTGGCGGGGCTGTAACAAACGAAATTATTTATTTAATAAATTACTATGAAACCATTGAATATTTTTAGTAGCTTCAGTTCTGAATTAAGATCTGATGACCGTGAAGCAGCTTCTTGGCCGGCAAACGAATCAATAAACCTTATCTACAAGACCATCGCCGTTGCGTCGCCGTCCAAGAAAGAGTAAACAAGAAAAAACAGAATACCTGTCACTAGTCTCCAGCTGAAACACAAGTCGTTTTTCAGCTAGCCAGGCGGATTCAAAACCCTACCACCAGTCTAAATTAAGACTATTAATAACATAACGATAACTATATACGGTTACATCCATGACGCTCTTTGACGCTCAATACTTTAAATTTAAATAATTAGCATTAAGACAATACCCTGAACAAAAACAGTTTCGAAACACACGCGAAACAATTCGATGCTTCGCCGTCGACGAATATGTTAGTATCGTGAAACAATGAAAACAATACATTTTAATCTGTTTAGAGTATGACGCGCGCCAGTTTATTAGTTGCAATTATTACGTTTCATAGCGCTGCTGCCGTAGACAGAGAGGAGTATAGACATGGATGCCATCTATCTCACTCACACAAGAAAAGGAACAACTTACGCCAACGTCTTGAATAAGACGAGACAGAATACTGTTTTGTCTCACTTTGCGTGTTGGTTTTTTCAAGGAAAGCACAATTGCTTACAAGCAAATGAGCATTACATTTTTATGTATTGTTATAGGTATATAAATTCAGTGTTAGTATATAGAAGAAAAATAATACCCTATGATTTGATTGACACGGCCAACTATTTTGTAATTATGAATAATTTGGGACCATTAATAAAGAGTATGTTAATAGCTAGACTAAAGCCATCCAAAATACCTACGATCACTTCAAATCAATCTTAATTTTGACATTAATCGATCAAGTAGTTAAAAAGCAATACTATCACTAATTAACGATTTATAACTGCCTGAACAATGGTTTTCCTTATTTCTGTTAGATGTAACTATTATCCGTGCGTGTTCGTAGCACTAACAATAGGGCAGGACAGTTAAACAAATATATTTGACCGTGTATGGGGTTCTAAGTAGGTCACACATTCATTATTTATTAAAGAGTGTTAGCGTCTCAGCCCTACGATCATTCCAAACAACCTCGTTGCTACAAACGTTGTTTGATGTTTAGATAACATATACGAAGACGACTAGGAAAATTGACTCTACTGCGGACGGTATAAAATTTAAAATTTAATGACAAAATTATTCATATGCCAAGGAAGTCGTTTACTGCAACCGTGAGTGAATCTTGTATTCCAGGATTTTCCTTATCATTAAAATGCACTCGCGTTGCATTTAAGGTGAAAAATTAAGGACGTTGGATACCAGTAATTGCGTGCACAAAATACGTACTAGGAAGGTTGACCTTAGCGCAGGCATTGAAAGCCCTGTGTCATTTGTATTACGGAAAACAGTTGACCGCGAGGAACCTTCGTTTAATTTCCTATATTAAATGTCAATTAATTCTCGATCGTCGAGTTTAAATGATTCATGAACAGAGTTATTCGTCGTTGTACCTACAAAGGTAGGTTAATGTTTTGTAGGTCAACAAGGTTGTAAGGTCAAATCAATTGCTTTGTCAATATTATGATGTTATTAAGTTTCAATTATTGCGGCTATATTATTAAGCGACATAAAATTATATTATATTATATTTGAGTCATTGTTTAATTTTTACATTATATTTTGTTACATTTTGATAATTACTTAATTTTGAAAATGACTGAAACTTTTAAAATTAAAAGTTTTTTATTACTTTTATATTTATGAATTGTGCGTGCCTAGGACAACACAAAGAAAATTCACTTTATATTACTAAAAAGCTTTTTCCAAGGACTATTATTAGGTATGTGTAGTACCTTGTGTCGCGGCGGGCGCGGCGGGCGGCGCCACTGTCACGGCGGGGGCGGGGGCGGGGGCCGGCGGCGCTGCGCTCGACGGCGCGGGCTTCGGCGTCGTCGGGGCGGGCGTACTCATTTGCTTCTAAAAACATTATGACAAATTCAAAATCATTTAATTATTAAAATCATTGAATAATTGACTGTCTGTCTGTGATCTGTGTAGATAAATAAAGTTATTCTGAAGAGTTCGGAATCTCTCACATTTATTCCAAAAACTGTTGTATTATATTTTATCTTATTTAATTTTATTCTTTGCGTTGAATTATGTATAACATCAACCCCTTTTAACAAATAATGAGAATAAAGAACAATTTTATAACCAAACCAAAAAAACCATCAAACAAACCAATATTAGTGACCAGAACGAAAGAAATTGTAATATTAGCAGCACTGAACTACAATTCGTGAGATGGCACATTTTTGCGCCGAAGTTTTTGAAATGGTAATCAAAAATTTTTCATTTCATTCACATTCATTATTCAAATTCATTTTATTCCCTTCACTTTTGACCACAAGTGTCGCCGTCAAATTACACTTATTATATGCACCGAAAAGGACCTGCATACTAATCAAACGCGTAGGTAAGTTACCCGAGTCCAGGCAACCCAGTATGATCACGTGTCATAAATCATAATAATTTGAGCAGGACGATGCGACTTATCTAATTAACTCACATTAATCTGCTCAATCTTCATTTGCAGCGCGTCCACTCTGCCGGCCAGCGTATCGTTGAGCGAGGCCACCTGCAGTTTCAGCTCGTCCTCCCTCTTCCCAGCGTCCGTCGCGTTGGCGATCGTGTCGTTGGCCCTGACCTCCAGCTCGTGCAGAATGGACCTGATGTCGTCGACGCCGGACGACGCGGCTATCGCTTGCGACTTGGTTGTTTTCAGCAATGTATCGAAGTCTTGCATCTGAAACAATATTAAATAAATAAATAACGCTACACACTCATAGCCCCACACTAGGATTCCCTGTGTCGTGGGTGCCACGGACAACACACAAGACAAGAACACACACATCCAGACCGAGAACAGAAATTTAAATTCATCATTCAAATTTCCACCTCGCTGGTAATCGAACCGGGGACCCTCGGAACGGCGATCCGACGTGTTAATTGGTTGGTCGATGGGCAACGGTGACCACTTATCAACAGGCGGCTCGTTTATCCGCTAATACAATATAATGATTTAGATGTGGGAGTCTTTAAGAGAAGAGTGAATTGGTATTTACTAAGTTAATTCGCTTACCATCTTAGGGGGCATCAGCGCCACTTAACATCAGGTGGGATTGTTGTCATGAATTAACTTAACATCTTATAAAAACGCACGGTAATACCCTTGTTGTCACTGAAGTCAATCGGCGACGACGACCAGACGACCACTATGCACACACACACACACGTCTGCTGGTGTGTAAAACATAAAAAGAGACAAATCACCTTCGAGCCAAAGTTGGCAACGGTGACTTGCAGCTCGGCCAGCCGCCGCGGCATGTCGGCCAGCTTGGGCGCCGCGGAGAGCTGGTCGGTGACGGCGGCGATGTCGGCCGCCGCGCGCTCCATGCGTTTCGTCAGCCCCTCGTGCTCGAGCTCCAGCCGCGAGAGCCGCGCGCTCAGCTCCGTCGTGTTCGCGCGCAACTCCTTCGCCGCCGTGTGGCACACTTGCAACGCATCGCCCACGCTGTTGCTACTCGATATTACTGGGGGCAAATGTTTTTTGTTAATTTAGTAATGCCTAGATTCAAATTGAAAATCATTTTTTTATGTTGATATTTTGTTAATACATGACATGTAAATAAATTTGCCGTCTATCTCGTTAATTTCCGTACTGACACTTAAAGTTAAACCTTCCTGATATATATTCAATAAAATTACCTGTATTTTATTGAATTTTAGTTAGTGATAATTAAAATATATGAATAGATTTTGGACTCCTTTTATTCGGCCATTTGCGCATCGGTGTTTGTAAAAACCAACTTCAAATAAACTTCATACTTATCATTTAATTTTCTTGCGTTACTGGCGAACCACACTTTTTGGTATTCTTTTATTTTTATTTAAGCTAGCCAAGGAACAGGAAGGTAATATAGTCTTATACTTCTCACTCAATTGTGTATTTCATAAAGTCAAACCAGTTTTATCTACATATGCTAATAATAAAATAACGATGGAGAGATTATTTGGAATTAACATATATTATACCTATTTGACTCTGCGTGTTCACGTATCACGCGAAGATATATTTGTACAGATTTAGATGATAATAAATTTTTTCCCATTGTATTATGAATTATAACCCCAGGATATTTTTATAATTACTTTTGCAAGAAATGCCTACTACGTAGCTACATAATATAATATGTTAAATGAGACAAAAGAACAGACGAGCCGTTCCAACTAGGTACCCAAAAACAACGGCGAGTGATTGTATTGGAACTGTAACACGCGACATTATTAAAAAAATAAATCGTTTGGTATTCCATGGTCTCGTAGGATTTAAGCAAAACATTTATAATCACATTCGATAAATACCTACCAGAGGCTAATTAAAAATAATGTCTTTTAATATCTGTCTAAATAAGCCGCTGACAAACTGTGTAAACGTATGAAATTCACGACTGAATAGAACAAATAGGTATGTCCCCACACATGCGTAAACCATCTATAGTACCTACCTATACATGGGTACATATAATAAATCTGTAACTGTTCGCTGTCTGTACATAGAAGATATATGAGAAAATCTTTTACTGGTTTTTATTAACGCAATACTCGTAGAACCCAAAACAATGGTTTTTAGAATTTTTGTTTTTTGTCTGCGCTAATATCAGAAACGGCGTAACCGAAAACTATCGCGTCGCGCGTCGTCTAACTGGGGCCTACCTAAGGGACACGTTTCGAAAATAAATTAATATAAAAAAATACACATACACAAATTTAAGTTGTACCTATTTATATTTCTTTGCAACAATCCGCACACGTGGAACTTGTTTTGGTATGGACCCACCACCCTCCCTTATCTCCAGGTAGGTATATACCATCACAACTTATTCCAAATAGTAGGTACACGTCACGTGTTTCGCCCCAAAACAGAGCATCATCAAGTGATGTGGACTCTACAACGGTTGATTGTCGAGTAGAGAGTAAGAAATAGAACAATGGATTTACGCAAAGTAACGCCTGATACAATAAATTACATACACAAATCACAATAAACGAAAGATTCTCAAGAAAGATATGTAAAGAAATGTATCGGCGACGCCAGCTGTTACCTATCTGACCTATCTCCGTGGCGGCGGTGACCACCACGTCACCGCTCACCATCAGGTGGTCCGTCTACAAGTTAGTTTAACATTAAAACTTTTCGCTCGGTAGGATCACCACCAAGTTATACATACATATAAGTGGTTTGTAATGTAAATCTAATTGATTTGAGAGATAATTAGATTACAACAATATAACACGTAACGCGTTACATCTGCCATGTGCCATTACATCTCGATCTTTTATGGTTTTATTGGATCTCAAGCAATAACGCTTGAGGCTTGAGGCCTATTCTAAAAATAAAGCCTGAACCCACGTGCGAGCATTGTTTGACTCAATTGTATAATTTACATAGAAAGTTGCTCTCTCTCGATACTATCTTTGATTGCCCTGTCTGCCCACTGGGGTCGCGAGTTTGATTCCCGGCCAGAGCACATACTTGATGTGACAGATAAATGTCTGGTCTGGTCTTATCTACAACACGTGTAGAATATGAGTGTAAATTGTTTTTATATAAACAACCGACCAACAAGCAGACAACCCACCCGGGGCCCAAGTCTGAGAATTTATAAATGCTTCAATTGCGTCGTGTTATACGTACCTACAGCCTACAGCCAATGTGTCAAACTATTCTTACACAATCAAATTGATACGTAATTGAAGAACATATTATAAATTTGAAGCAATAAATAATATTTGAATTTGTAGTTTTTGGGCCCCTGATTGTAAGAGGTCACCTTCGCCCAGACATCTGTTACGTCAAAGGCATCGCCAATGCGTCGTCAGCTATGAAAGAAGAGATGAGAAACAGAATTTCAGAATGAAAATCTCTGGAAATTTAGTTTTTCTCGGTATATCGGCTAAGTTATGCCGTGTTTTTAGGTTGACAAAAAGACTAATGAGAAAGATAAATAATTTAATGGCTTTCCTCACGTCACGGTTCAATTGGCTCGCTCGGCTAGTTTGGAACAGTCCGAGGACCTTCCACAAAAGTCGTTCGCCTCGACCAAACGTGAGTAAGCCATCATATGAAGTAATTAGTGCTCGTACACGAACCATTCAATAGTATGTAATATTATCTAAAATTAATTCCGATATTAATGTGTTTAATCATTAGATTACGTTTGTCGAAATTAACGAACTAAGCAATAATAATAAATAATAACTCTATACACTCATAGCCTCTCACCAGGATTCCCTGTCTTGGGTGTCATGGACAACAAAGTTGTAAAGACAACACAAATAAAATGTTAAAAGTCCTACCTACTTCATGGATCCGGTCCATGAGGCAGGTACAAAGTGTATTGGAAAACGTATATTGATAAATGTAATAAGTTAAACTTTTAATCTAACACTTGTCTTGTATGGTATTAACGTGGTTCTTAATTTCTTACATGTAGCCTGCAAAGTTCTCATTTTCAATTTTTTATCTGCAAACGTTCTTGTATGCATGAACTTCGTTAGGTGTCGTAAATTCGTAATTTGACAAAAATAACAGTCATCTCATTATGTTGATGCTCTATGATGTTAGTAATAAATAAACGAATAAAATATACACATTTGAGTGATAATCTCTGGGAATTACGCACTTTCATGAAACAACTTAGCTACCCCAAAAAAAACTTACTAAGTATATTAATTAGGTAATGGTTTTTCAATTTATGTAGGTCGCCGACCGAACAAACGAACGCCAATTGTGCTACCAATCTCCAGCAATATTATTACATGACGATAGATCTCCAGGCAAGCAGAGATAATACCGATAATATCTGAGGAGTGGTGATAATGATTTCATTTATATAATTCTTAATATTACAAAGAAAAATGAAATTTCCAAACGAAACGAATATAAAGCGTTTGTAAACAACAATCTATCTTTCCAATCTTACGAGATGTAAACAAACACCTAAACCGCACACAACACGGCTACAATCTACCAACACAACTGTTTACTTTTGATAAACGTTAACAACCAACCTCTATCCATTTCGTGGCGTAGAGATACAATTTGACGTCTGACGTCGACGTACAACCAGAGGACTGTGGCTGCGGAGACGACGCACACGCAGAGGGCCAGGGCTGCGGCGAGGCGGACGAAGGGCCGCGACCTCCTGCGACGGACACCCCTCCTCGCCCAGGGCTCTCCTTCGTCACTGGACGCGGACAGGAGCCTCCCCCCGCGGGCAGCAGTCCCGCTGACCAACGCGTCCAACTCCCTTCTCTTCCGCATCTTCTTCCCCACCCGCAGCGGCACCGACGCGTGCACCGCGCTCTCCATACCGCACCAGATCGCTACCGAGCTCGCAAGCGCATCACACTACTCCCAATCGTTCACTGACACCTCCGAATCCACTGTCGAGGCTCGCGCGGCCGCCCGACGCAACGATTATCGAATGACTGTCAAGTACGCAAGACTGTAGTCCAGCGGTACGCACACCTAGCTTTATCAATTTAAGGAAACATTAGGTACTACTGAAACGACGCGAATATCTCTATCTCCGCTTCTTTACGACTGAGGTGGTCACTTTATTGCTTATTGGACCTACATTCACAATCAATATCAATGTCGTCGACCCTTCACAGAGCCGACCTTAATAGCAAACAAATCTTGCAAAATGACATGGAAGGGGCACTAATTGCACTATTCATTAAGAGCTATCATTATTGGGTATTTGCGTCCAATTAATGGCTAAGGGTAATCAGTTCAAGAAGTAGAAAAGGTAAGCGGTTTAAATTAAATGGATTTCGATATAAATATTATGCGGGACCTACGTACTACTGTCTGGTACCTATACGTATCACTCTACGGACGGTCATTAGTGGAATGACACCGAAATGCTGAGCGATTGGCTTGCGAGCCTCGATCTTACTTTAGTCTATTAGGAAATTAAAGTTTGGTTGAAGGTCAAGGTCAACGGCAATTTTTTACTCCAGTTTCGTGCATGAGTTGCATGACGTATTTTCTGGTAACACTCCTTAAAGAAATGTTTATTGGTTATTGAAGATTGATGACCTTCTAATCACTAATGAATGGAAATCCAATAACTATATCTACAGTAATTTTCCTATGACACCTCTCTGTGGTATGATAATATACCAAACACTCACTCATAACTACTAGGATTCGCTGTGTCGTGGGTGTGATGGACAACACACAAAACAAGAACACACACACAAACCGATATCGGAAGTTTAAACTCATCATTCAAATTTCCGTCTCGCTTGGAATCGAACCCGGGCCTTCTCGAATGCCGGCACTGTAACCACTGCGCCATACTGGTCATCAACATAGCTTTCATTGATTCATTAAAAGGCAGATGGAAGCTAATAAACCCTCGTATAAATATCATACCCCAAATAATAAGGCTATAAATCTAAGGATTAAATAAACGCAAAATCGGATTTGTTACTGGGTAAAGTATTATCACAAAAGGCACGTACAATAATAGCAATCGCGTCATAGCTTTGGCCACGGAGAAACGGTCGATAAATGTGAATGTAAGAAAAACAAAGCTAGAACCGTTTATAATAACCGAGTAATGTTTTAGAACTAAAGAAAAAATAAACGCAGTCATGTATCGATTGGTTACATGTTTTGTAACTATTGTTCAAGCATGGCATAAGTTATAAATGTTATAATTATGGTAATAGTTATGAGAAAAGCATGACTTTACAGATAAGTTATACATTCTTCTTCAACATAGAATTAATATAACGTGATGCAGATTATATAAACATATTTGTACAGCTTACAAAAATATTAAAATACTTTTAAATATAATCTTCAACTACAAATTCAAGCTATTCGAGTTGTAATCGTTACAGTATCATCGGAATTGTAATTTACTTTGGGAAAACAATTCCTCGACTCCCAACACTCGAACGTTAATAGCCTTTCAATAGACTGATTTATTGTCGTTTAGTTGTATTGTTTTTATGGCATTCACGTGGAAATTTTCTAAGAATAGATGTAAAAAGATTATTTCAGTAAATAGACAAAATAATATTCCATTATCATCATATACGCTGATTCCTAAATTAAGATCGTCTCGTGCTTACCCACTTATTATCTTCTCTTAAAAAATAACTAATTATTTGCAAAGTCATATTTAGAAACTCATACGTAGGTACAAAATTCTATAAAATTATCTTCACAAAAATGATTGAACCGTGTACAACACCGAACGAAAGCGATAAGATAAGTTTTGTAATAACGGAACGAGATCTTATAGAAGCTAAATTCGCGTACTACAATATCGACCTACGAGCCGGGGCCGTGGGGCTGAATGAAGCGCACGCATGCGCACTACCACATCGACAACACGCCAACAGCCCTACATAAACCACCCCAACAATAAATAAACAATAATGAAGCCAACCAAAGCCGTAAACTTATAGAAGAAGCCCTACAAGAGTCAGAGAACAATTATCAAACAAAAATAAACAATTGCAGACGTAGTTCATTCATAACAATAAATCCTGACCAACCCTCAATTTCACCTCTTAGTAAATGAAAGTCACCTATTTACAACCTTTGTGACTTTCAATGCCCCAGGACATCTAACTTAGACACTAGGAAAACAGCGTATCGCGCACTCAATAACAAACAACACTAGAAAAAGTTAAACGTTTCAAAATTAGGTACAACGCGCATAATTGAGCTCATGGATACTTCAAGAGGTCCGAACTAGTACTGACTTGACGTCACGGAGGAGTTTCTTCACGCATGCGCGCCGCGGCTGCGACAGAGGAAATAGAGAATCTAGATAACAATGATTCGTGAGACAATGTCCCCAAAACGAGATGTCAAGAAAACGAGTCTTTCAACTCTTCCGAGAAAACGTCCTTTGAAATGATATAACCACAGTGCGCGACAATACTATAGCTCGCTACACATTTTTCATTATAACTCTTGATAAAAGAAACTTTTAGATTTTATGTTGTATGGTGAAACATGTCGTGCGAAGATAGTCATAGAGACATTAGAAAAAGACAGCTATTATTTACTTGCAGCTTAGTAAGTATTGATAGCCAAGTGGTTTGAACTGTGGACTCCCGAACAGAGGAGTCTGTCTGGGTTCGAACCCTACACGCACCACTATTTTTTTTATTTTATAAATAACCGAAAGTACTAAACGAATTGAATTATGAGATTTGAAAATATATTCATAATCCGTATCAAACACTTAATAAAAAGTAATAACAATTTCAAGCAATGTTATAATTTCTCGAACGTCCGGGCACAGTTACTATAAAATAATCAAAACAGGATAATATTAAAAATAGTACCTCATTATTAATTAATATTATCGCATTAAAAAAGTAACTTCAAATATACTTATTAATTTTCATAGCTACCTTGTTTTAAGAACACAAATTGACTGAAATCCCAGCTGTATGTAATATCGATACCCTTGAAGATTAGCCTAAGGTCGCCAGTCCAAAGAATCAACAAAAGCCTCAACCCTTTAATGGCCCACTTCAGGGCACGGGTCTCTCCGACTCCGACATGTTGACACATGGACCAACATGATCCGGAAAATATACGACAATCGGGCAACGGGTCTTCTCAGAAGGGCAGTTACCGACACAATTTAAAAATTTTCACAATGTTGACAAAATATGGTGAGTAGTTATTTTGAGGTTCCGATAATTATCGAAGTTAATGCTGAAAATTGTCCAACGCGCGTAAATTGTGTAGGAGAGAAGACCTAACCCCTTCGCTTCGGGGAATTATGCTCCATCACAACAAATGTTTGCCATACATCCCTTGAATAGAACAATGGCGTTTATTGAGTAATCTGGTGTTGGAACCCTATCAGATCCGCCTACCTGTGATTTCTTTGTGTTCTTAACAGTGATAGAAAAGATAAAAGGAAAGATTTTTCTAGCGACGAATAAGCTTGACAACGGTTAATGTTTGCAAAACAGTCTTTCAAACTGGTTTACACGAATATAACTTTATACAGAGCATTAAGGTAAGATGTAAAATAAATAGCTTCTTCTTTCTTATGTAATTAACAAGCCAACTGATGCTAAGCGGTCATCGTCCCCCATGGACATCAGTGCCGGCCAAGAAACAAGAAAGAGGAAAGAAATAGTAAGTTCCCAAGTTCCCAGGCGGGACACACCAGGGGCCGTCTGTCGCCTCTCACAACACCCTGACCGTCCATCTTGAGATTGGGGTGAGGACTCTAGTCCACCCTAATACGGAAAAACCACTCTTTTTCAAGTATCAACTGTATGTTTATTACATCATTTGGGTGCAGTGTCAGATAAATGAGTCACCTGCTTTCTAATTGGCCAGCAACGCTTTCAATAGACACTTTGGTATTAGTTATGCACATGGTTGTCGGTGACTACTCATCGTCAGGTTCATCATTTGTTAGTCGTGTTTTGGATGTTCACATCAAAATATCTGTAATTAACATTGAACTTGCTCCCTCAAAGGTTGCTTCACTTACCTCTGGTTATATCCAATTTCATAGCCGACACCTGGTCGTAGAGCGCGGCGCAGAGCCACGTCAGCATCAGCAACCACAGGAGCAATGTTCCACGCACTGCCCAACAGAGGGCGCATTGTACTTCAGCCCCAATATTAGGTTCTGGCACTCGAGGTGTTGGATGCGTACCACGACTACGTTCTTTCCTAGAAAATTGAACATCACATAATCTCTCTGAGAATCGGGAAACTCCATTGTAACCTCCATTTAATAATATTTAATTCCGATTATTTCAGATAGACATTTGTGTAATCTTGAAATTTGTATATTTTAGCACTTAGAGGTTAGGATGTTTCTTTTTAATTTTTCTTCAAAATGATTAGTTGCCGAGTTTAGTTGAGTGGAGGAACCTATACCAACTCTACCCACTTTCACCCACAAAGTACTGGTACATTATTATAAATAAAAATCTGTCAGATAGGTATAGTACGGCCGGCGGTTCTAGGTCACTCTGAACTTTGTTCGGATAGCTACGCAGAAGTCAATTTTAGGGTCGAAATGGTGGCTAGACGTGCGGAGTGCCACTTTGAGCATTGCTTGTTTCAGTCACACGCTCAGTGTTCGTGTCGCTATCTCTCTCTAAAGTACAATACCTGCATACTATATCCAATAGCCTAACTTTAGAGCGGCCTAGAACCGTCGGCCGTACTATAAACCATTTTACTTTGTCATTTTCAGTTTAGTAGCTGATAAAACTTGAGATCAGGAAATTATTGGATATCAGTTTTTTGACATTGTAGGATAATAATGATGCCCCATTAGAATTTCTAAAATCTCATGATCTCTGATGATTTATGAATTCTGAAGTACATAGACTCACAATATTTTTGTAAACATATGTCATGTCATATAAAAAAAAATACACAATTTTTAAAACATTTAAATACTAAATAATTATACAAACCTTGTAATTTTCTTTTTTCTATTCGGAATAATTTCTAGCTGCAAATCTTCAGATTCCTCATCGCTGGACATGTCCAGTAGCCTAAAGTTTTCTTTATTCCCATTGGATGCCAGTGACATTTTTGTAGATTTCTACACATGCCTTCCACAGCCGTAATGTATGGAATGGAGTAGATTTATTAAACGATGAACAACTAACTAATCAGTTTGTTTTGTGCTGTAATGCTGGTACAGCACGATAAACACAATGATAACTTTGAACTACGTTAGATCAGTGCGCTGATAATATTATAATTATGTTACTTCTCGACGGCGTACTGTGTAGTTAGTTAGTTGTACACAATCATAATTCCTTGCGTGACCTACCTAAAAACGTTAGTATAATATGAATCGTTTTATGAATTCAACTGTGGTAATCATTACTTTAAAATATATCAGAAAGAGTCAATCACATTATCACATTCTTTTATTTAATTCGGAATTCATTCTATGCCATGGCATGGCAATGACACTAACACAGAATGACAGTAAAAAATGACATGAGTGATGAGTATGAGTAGCATGACATACACTCACATTGCACAGTACATACACAATTACACATGACTGACAGACTGACTCACAGAGTACTTTGTATGACTGACTGCTCACTGCAGTTTGATCTGACCGGCATGGACGTACCTACTACCTATTATACCTACGTCCATGGATCTGACTTTGACAGTTGTAGCATAGACTAAATTTGATAGATTATAGCAGTACTTCCGGTACTTTCAAATGAAAATGGATTTTAAAGGAAAATGAGACATTGACATTGACATTTGCATGTCCAGCAGCAAATAGAAAATAGATGAAAATGAAATAAGTGGTGAACTGTGAAGTAGAAAATGTTTAATTTTTGTATTGTTCTTTTATTAAAACAACAAAAAGTGTAGTGTTCTCCGTCTGAAACAAGGACTTATTATCAGCCATGAAAGAAAAATGGAACTATGTGGTGTACCTTGTGTGGTTTTCGTACTTAATTATATCGGCAATGGTTCTATTCGGACACGGCTTCATGCTAGCTCGAAAAACGCTAAGCGATGTATCCGAGTGCGTTCCCATCAGTGCGATTGGTTGTGATGGGCGAGAGAATTCTTCGGTTACATCGTTTTGCTCTGAAGATGAGAAAATTCGTCGTATTTTGTCGAATCCTGGATCGCCAATGGTGTGCGCGAGTAAACGCAACCGGGTGGTGTTTGTGTTAGTAGACGCTCTGCGGTATGACTTTACGGAGTACGATGCTACTATAGAGAAGCCGTTGCATTATCAGAACCGTTTACCTGTTATAAGGGAGACTTTAGATCTATACCCACAGCGCGCTCGCGTTTTTCAATTTATAGCTGATCCTCCCACGACAACTCTTCAGCGGATTAAAGCCCTTGTAACGGGCTCCCTGCCAACCTTCGTGGATGCCAGCTCCAACTTCGCTGCGTTAGAACTTCTTGAAGATAATGTCATTGACCAGGTGTGGTGAAGTAAAACTTCTTTAAATAAATTGACAGTTTTGAAATGGAGTTGTGTAATAAATGTTTTCCTAAACAGGAAGCTGTGTAACAAGTATATTATGTGTTCTTATTTTAAATGGTCAAGGTTGTAGAATTTACCACAGTAACAATATAGTATAGCAAGTAGGTACGGTAAAGTAGAGTCAGGGTTAGAAACAGAGTGAGAGGCAGAGTCAGAGATGGTGTTAAAATTAAAAAATTAAATAGAATAGTTGATTGTATTTTAAATCGGTATCCATTTACACAGGCTATCAAAGGCAAAAACCGGGCAGTGCTATTGGGAGATGATACATGGGCTCGTCTTATGCCAGGGAGGTGGTTGCGTTCACATGCATTGTATTCATTCCATACATGGGATTTAGACACAGTGGATTCAGGTATGTCACTATTTTGGAGGTTCTCCATAAAGATAATAATAAGTAATAAAAGCTTAGACATTTACCAATGTAATCCATCTGTAATTTTTTGTTTTATACATTGCAGAAGTGGACTCTAAAATATATGATGAACTAAAAAAGGATGACTGGGAGCTACTTGTGGCTCACTACCTGGGTGTAGACCATGCTGGACACAGATATGGCCCAAATCACCCAGAAATGTCCAGAAAATTAAAAGAGACAAATTCAAGGCTGAGAAAAATTATTGAAATGCTTCCTCCGGATGTCTTGCTGTATGTTGTTGGTGATCATGGCATGACGGAATCAGGTATAGAATTTTTCTGTTTATAGTTTTTATCACTTAATATTAACTAATTATACCTTTGGACGTTGTGTACTGAATATACATACAGTCATATTATTCCTTATAAAATCATGCATTCACAATTTCACAATGAAAATAAATATCATATTTTTATATTGTTTTAGACTCACAAGAATGGAAAGAGTTTGAGGGTAGGTAATAGAATTAGTAAAGTAGAGTTTGTGTGTGATCATGATATCAATATTATTTTGTGTATTTCCAGGCTGACATTTGTTGATTTTGTGTGTGATTCTAAAGCAGCTTTACATTGACTACGCCTTAAATTATTTGCCATGCTACGAAAATATTTAAATGTTAATTTTTTATAATTTTGCATGATTACCAATGGATTTGTCTCTAGTAGATTGGATGCATAATGTTTTCTGTATTAGTATTCAAATGAGGAAGCTATAGTAGACATTTATATTATGTCTTTTAAAGCATGTTGCAATGAAGCATACAATATATGTTTACCTGTGTAAATAGGCCAAAAGCGTATGATAAGATTGCCTCGGAAACTGTATGATAAGCAAACCTGCTATTTAATTTGGGCCTTCAAGAAAGTTAAATATTTGCTCCATGGAGACTAATTCTAACACTTAATCTTTGCTTTCAAATAAATTTTTGAATAAGACATAATTTTTGATTTCTCATAAACATTGCCATTATTTTATCTCAATCCAATACTGAGCAATAGTAAGTTTATGTTTTATTTAATAGGTGACCATGGGGGCGAGAGTAGAGCTGAAAGAACGGCAGCTATGTTTGCGTACCGTGGGGCGGGCTTGGCCGGGGACAAGTCGGACGCCGCTCCCGGCAGGGAGGTGCAGCAGACCGACCTGGCGGCGACGATATGCGCGGCGCTCGGCCGGCCGCCCCCCGCGCCCTCTCTAGGCCATCTGCTATTCCCAGTACTACCTACAATGACAATGACCCAATCATTGTTGCACCTGAGCAACAATCTGAAACAGGTATGTGATTTAGGTTTTACTTTTACCTCTTTTACTTCATAATTTATCTCAACAACATACTACATAAAATTCTATATTATAAATTTTAAAATTTTGCTACTAGAATTATAATTATATTATGATTGTTGTATGTGTAGAATGTTTTGTTTATTTAATAAAACACATGTTATAGGTAGCACAATATATGATTAGATATGGAGAAGAATCACAACAGGTACCATTGGATAAACTGGCTCAACTTATCAATGAGACAAGAGATCAACTGGATAAAGCTGCGAATATAAGAACTGACGCTGAACTCCGGATTTATATCAAAGATGTTAGGTGAGACAGCGCGAGGAAACTAACTTCATGACGAATTAAGCAGCATAAAGGAGTGCGCACATTACACCAACTCGACGTCAACTCCACTCCAACTCCACTCTGTTTCAACTCCGACGTTCCGTTCCGCGATCAACGCTTCATCGACGTCAACTCGACTCCGTCTCCACTCCGTTTCAACTCCGACGTTCCGTTCTAGGTACATTACGTCATTGTGTCGGTCGACGCGTGGACTACTCGTCTACGGTGAATCGTCGACGCGTTGGTCTCGAAACGGAACGGCTATGGGTGTAGGGCGAGCCGTATAGGTATTTTAAGTATAAGTTCGAAATTCAACCTTACCATCAAAGATATAAGGCTCATAATTGAATGTTAGCTTTATCAAGGTTTTAGTCGCGTAGGCGTCGGTCGGTCGTGGAATCGTTGTACTGTGCGCACTCCTTAAAGGTTATCTCGCTGCAAATTAAACTGCTTCATAAAATTCAATTTGTTGCAGGGAACTGTTGGACCTCATTCGCGCTGTATTCAGAGAAGTGTGGGTCGAGTTTGATTCACTGTCCATGATGCGGGCGCTGATGTTGCTGCTGATCGTAATATTCTTCAACTGGTTGATCGTGGAGGGTATCCCGGTAGAGCGAATCCCGCAAATATTTGCCAGCACCTTCGTCTCAGGCGGAGTGACCAGCATGAGCATATCGGTGGTCTTCTGGTACAGTTCGTACTACTTCGACACCATACAGGAGACCGAGTTCACGGTTATATTCTGCACAGGCCTAATGTCCGGTGCCTGTACTTGTGTATTGGTTATATTGCATTGGGATGGCATCGCGAACCGGTGGTACGAAGGGAAGTGTCACTTCTACGAAAGGTTTGCGCGCTCCGCGCTGATAGCATCTGCGGCGGTGCTCGTTTCAAACAGCTACATTATAGAAGAGGGCGCGAGTCTCTCGTTCCTCACTCTGTCCGTGTTGGGCCTGATGGCCTGGAATATTGGGACGGTGAGGGCGCTGGCGGTGTGGGTGGCGTGCGGGGTGGTGTTGGCCATGACTAGACCGTACCGGGGGTGTCGGGAGGAGCAGGGGGATTGCTGGACGTCGGGGGGGAACATGCCGTCGGGACAGACGTCCAGAGTGGCCTTGGTGCTCGCTCTGGGGTCGACGTCCACGGTCATAGCAGTGACCAGGCGGTACGTGGGCTGGCGCGGATACGGGATCGTTCTGGGTGGGATCTTCGCGTGTGCTCACTGGGCCGTGGGGTGGGGGTCGCTGGGTTCGCCGAGCCGCTCGCGGCTGCTGGCGCGGGGGGCGTGGCTGGCGATTACTGTGATGTTCCTGCTGCTGTGGCGGCGTGAGAGTCGCGGGGGGGCGTTGCCGGTGATAGTGTGCGGGCTCGTCATATACTTGGCGAACGCGCTCGTGTTGGGGGCGTCGTATGCCCCCTCGGCGGCGCTAGCGCTGCTGTTGGGGTACTTGGTGCTCAACATTGTCACGCAGCTGACTACAGAAGGAGCTCCAAAGTACTGTGAGTAACTTTACATACATTGTTTTATATTTTGATGTTTTGTTTCATGAACGGGATAAATGAAATGAAGTAGTGTTATCCAAAGTTGTACTAACAGTTCATCTTAGTTACCAAATACGAAAGATCTTAGCTATAGTTCGATTTAATATGGTATGGTAGAGATTGTTTAAATTCTTTAATAATTATTTTAATAGGAATGTATAATATTTTGAGATACATGTTACAAAAGCTTATAAAAGAGTACCCATTTATTTATTAATTTAAAGTCCAAATATCCCACAAATAGCGTTTATACACAAAATACATGGCAAACTACTAATATGCCGGAAATTGCACCAGCAGCGACCTTTCTCATGGGCTGATTAGTAACAACTGGAATGTAGGATTATCAAATCTTCATGTATGTAGGACGGTAGCCCATGAGGCACCCGGAATAGTGTAGTGTTTATATTATAACAATCCACTTTCAGCATTATCAACGCGATGCAGTTCGAGCGTGGCGTGCGTGTGGGCCCTGTTGGCGTCGTATCTGTTCTACGGGACGGGCCATCACGCCACGCTGGGCCACATTAGGTGGTTCCCCGTATTCCACGCAGGGGACCCCAACTACCTGACGATAGGACCAGTCATATCTGCCGTCCTGCTCTGGTTGCATCTGTTTGGTGAGTGTACATCTTCTATCCCTACTAATATTATAAATGCGAAAGTAACTCTGTCTGTCTGTCTGTCTGTCTGTCTGTCTGTCTGTCTTTGTCGCTTTCCCGCTTAAACCTCTCAACCGATTTTGATGAAATTTGACACAGACAATCTTTAGACCCTGAGAAAGGACATAGGCTACCTTTTATTGCGACAAAAAGGGATGAAGAGGTTGAAATAAAGGTTGAAAGTTTGTATGGGATTTCTTCGGGTTTTAAGCACAGCGCCATCTAGGGGTGAACCTTCCTAACTTAAAGAATAAGAACGCCTAGCGCCATCTCTTAAAGAACCATGAAACTTTATATTTAAGCACTTGATAATAAGTTTCCCGAAGCGAAGCGAGGGCGGGTCGCTAGTACTCTATAAAATAACCGCTTTTTACTAAATGCATAATATGGATGTATACACGGTTCATACACCAAAATTTTTTTTTACAATTTTTGTCTGTGTGTTTGTTTGGGCTAATCTCTGGAACGGCTGGACCGATTTTGACGGGTAACTTGGGCTAATTTTATTTTAGATTTTTTTTGTTAAATTCCACGCGGACGAAGTCGCGGGCACAGCTCGTAAGCCATAAGTTTCTCCATATAGGGCCGGCTAAAAATCTAGGCTAGTAAACTTAACCAAATCCCGTGCCGGTAAACCAGGGTGTCATTAGGTGACAGTAGCCGACCCCTGCTGGATAGTGACTGTAGCCCATGCTAGCCACCACTTCCTGAGGCGACGGCACACGACTTGGCGTGTACCGGATGGGGCTTGAGAGCCAGTATAATTTTATTTCCGATTTAATTTTTTACAAAGGGTTACTTTCCGCTACCAGTATCACCGTCACCTGGACTAACTATCCCAGTCCCCATATGAGTCTTGTTCTAAGTCGGTCACAGCTGTCATGGGCGGCAGCGGAAGGTGGTGCTGCATGCTCGTTTGCTGCCTTAAATCAATAAAAAAAAAAGTTTAAACATATTCTTCAATAAATGTGTTTATACATAAAATTAACGTTGTGATTCTCCATGTAAGTAAACTTTAACTACATAAATATTAGCATTATTCCTCAATACAAAACATTATTGTCTCGTATTAACATGTAGACATATTCAGGGATGCCCCTGCTGTTCGGCGCGACGGTGCCGCTGCTGGCGCTGTGGGGGCACGGCAGCGCCGCGCTCAGTCCGCGCACGCAGCTGTCCGCCGTGTTCGTGCTGTGCCTCAAGTTCGGCCTCTGCTACGCCGTCAGGGTAACACCAACATACATTAACTGGTTAACTTTCACTTTCAGCGGTCTATTCCGACCACTTTTTACCAGTCTTTTTTATTCAGTTTTTACGCATTTGTGTAATTTTATAGTATTTTGAGATTAGCCTAGCGTTTTATTGTTTTTAATAGTTGTATTGGTGTTTTAACTGAAATGTTTATTACGTGGTTGTGTGGGAGAGCTTATTTATTGATAACACGACGCAAAATTATACGACACGAATTAATAATAGACATTACTTTTGAGTATATTTCTTGTACTGTCAGGATTATTTTGTGTGTAGCAAATTGTGTTGTGTGCGTAGATGTACATACATATAATATGTTATATATTGGTAAAGTTGACCAAGTGACCGTGACGCAGGTGTTCGCGTGCGCGCTGTCGGCGACGATCCACTGCCGGCACCTGATGATATGGGGCGTGTTCACGCCGAAGCTGCTGTTCGAGGCGGGCGCGTGCGCGTCCGCGCTGCTGGGCATGGTGCTGGGCGCGGCGCTGGCCACCTGGCACGTGCCCGGCGCCGCGCGGCCCAGTTGACACAAGCGGTACAGGAAGTAGGGCGGGTGTGTGTTTGTTTGGTACTACGGACTTGGGGAGCGGTTGTGTTCGATGGGAATGCTGTTGAGTGTTAATTTTTTAATAAATAAAATTTAAATAAATTTAAAAAAATGTGTGCAATTCACAAGTGCTAGAAGTGAAACTTAAAAAAACGAATACAATACTGTCGGTCCAAATATTGATGTTTTGCTTTGCTTATGTAAGCCGCCATTTTGTCGATGCTTCCTATCTCATTTTGTCCCACGGTAAAATTTGTGTCTCTTTGTCGTTTCCGTTTTATTTCATTTGCGCGTCATTTCCGTTTCATCGAATTCCAAATCACAATGATACTCTAGAAGTTT
This sequence comes from Ochlodes sylvanus, assembly GCA_905404295.2. Lineage (NCBI taxonomy): Eukaryota > Metazoa > Arthropoda > Insecta > Lepidoptera > Hesperiidae > Ochlodes > Ochlodes sylvanus. Next base: position 11,243,621 of record FR990142.1, on the reverse strand, counting down.
TCACTTTAATAATAACGCTACACACGCATACTGTCATAGCCCCTCACTAGGATTCCCTGTGTCGTGAGTGCCACGGACAACACATACACGTCCAGACCAAGAATCGAACCCAGGACCCCTGGAACGGCGATCCGGCGTGGTAACCATTGCGCCATCCGGGGCGCCGATTTGATAGCAATTGGTTTTTTTAAGTTTTATAATATGGGTTTATAGCAATATTTGGACTCGGTTGCATAAATCGTGGGCTCAACTGTGGTGGAATGGAGGAACTATCACGTATTCGGTACTTCATTCTTCTTATTTGAAATTCGAAGATTATATTTGCACAATATTTTTAGCGATAAAAACATTGACTTATTATTACTATGGACATCGGGTCTCATACTAAAACCGCGAAAAAAATGTCCCAGTCACAGCGGTCGCAAGAAGAGAAATGTTAACAAGGTAATTTAAACACTAAGATCATTATATTACGGTTTAATTTCGATTGCAGTCGTGAACGCGGTATTGTAACTCTTTTTGCGTTTTGAAGCTCATTTGGCTCGGACATTTTTTAGCGCGGACCCGACGTCCATAGTAATAATAAGTCAATGGATAAAAATATAATTTTATTAGAACATTAACAAGAGGCTCTGCATATATTTTAAAGTTTTTTTCAATATGTCCCAAAGGAGGGCATTTAAATTATTTTTGGTATACTTGTGAGCGGAGTCTATTGAATTTCAATTCTATGGGTCTATTGGGTCTGTAGCGAAGGAAATCGCTCCACAATTTCCTAGTATTATTGTAACTAGTAAAAGGACTGCTGTGGTAGTTAAATCAAACAGTATTTTAATATCACCAAAACTATTTAGATATAATAAGCTGATCTACTATTGGTGTTCTAAAAATTGTTTGCCAACTTTGCTATTTAATTTACGTTACTGCCATTTTTGATACTGTATACAACATTACGACCAGAACTTTGGTCAATTAATTTTTGAAGAGTGGATACGTGTTGCAGTTTTTACGCATTTTTGTAATTTTATAGTATTTTGAGATTAGCCTAGCGTTTTATTGTTATTAATAGTTGTATTGGTGTTTTAACTTGAATGTTTATTGCGTGGTTGTGTGGGAGAGCTTATTTATTGATATTTAATTAATAATAGACATTACTTTTGAGTATAGTTCGTGTACTGTCAGGATTATTTTGTGTAGGTACCTATAGCAAATTGTGTTGTGTGCATAGATGTTATTTAATGTTTTATAATATTACTTTTCATTTGTTAATGTGTGTAATATAAAGAATCCACGATTGCTGGATAAACGACAATATTAACGTTGATTCCATCGAAAGATTGGGTCTTTCGAGTTATTAATAGGTTCCTTTTGTAAATTAATTGCATTTTTATAGATAATTGATAGAGTTATCAAAATATAAAGAGTATATTGGAATAATTGTTTTTTTTGCGGAGTATTTAGATCGCCTTTTACTGTACTGTACATATGGGACTTTAATTTATTGTATACTATACATGGCATAATACATCTCTGTTGAGAATATAATTTCATAAATTTTTTAATGAATCTGTATTCTCTATTGAATTACCTCAAAAAGACTCCTAAAAGTATAGCATATAAAGTGGAAACACAATACATATTAAGTTGTACTCGTGTTGTTGTATGTTATGAATATTTTTGCTGTGACTACTTTGCAAAGTAAAGCTCTCGTATCGGACCTGTATTTGATGTTTGTTCTACAATGATGTTGTGTTTTAGTCGATGTTGTCATGTCTAAGTGGTATATCATTCAATATCAAGTATAATCTAGGTCCTTGATGATATGTGTCAAACGATAGGTATATAATAACATCATGGTATTCAAACTGATTTGTTTAGTTTTCTCTAAATTCGCAAACTCAAATTTTGTATTTAAATGTATTTTATTTGAAACGCAATAACATGATATATTATGATGAGGATATAAAATGGGCAGTAATTTATTTATACAGTCTATATTATATATAATAATGCCAGAATGGCAATTAATTACACAATTATAATCACATGTCTACATACACCATTCCTCAAAACAGTCACTACCACACCACTTGTATATAAATAAATAATTATACCAAATACAGCTTATTAACTATGCTAGCCACTAAGATTTCTGAAATTACATGTGTACTAGTAAATAAAAGAATGTATGTGAATATCATTTTATAATCTGGAATATTATACTATTATACTTTTATAATCTAGCATGAAAAGCACTTTGAAATAGAATATCTCTAAAAAACCTATTTTTTATTACCATATCCAAAAATATACATTCTGGTGTTTAAAGTTATGTAAAAAGTATGTGATACAGCACCCCTACACTCGTTTATTACAATTGATATAGCATCGTGATTCTGATAAACTAATAACAGTGGATAAATTTATGATAATTGTTTAACCATTTATACATTTGTATTGTCGGAAACAAAAAACAATTGTTACTTCTATGAATCTGAGGCCGGGGGTTGATATGGGTTCAATAAATATTCCGAGAACGAACTGACCGCGGCCGCCCCCCGCACCTCCTTGTCCAATAAAGGAAGTTTGGTGACGTGGAAGTCTTCATATAAGTCAGCGATCTGATCCAGATACTTTTCTTGAACGCTGTGCCTCGCAGCGCACAGTTCGCACGGCGCAGACGTGCGCAGCAGCAGCTGATTAACAATTATGTTATGCGTGTCGATGCCGCAGCGGGTGAGCTCCTGAACTAGACGTTCAGTCTCGTACAAAGAGAGAAACTCGGCAATACAGACACACACAAAGGTAGTTTGATTGGGATCCTTGAACTGAATGTTGACTTGCCTAATAACTGACAACATTTCGTCCATTTTATTACTAAATATGTCAGAGTTGAACTCGGCGAGACCAAATAAACTGGCAACTTGGTTGATGAATGGAGCCACCTGTAAAAAAATATCTTTCAGAACATACAAGTTGATGATTCTACAGTTCTGCATAATAAATATGCTTTGTGAATTAGTCCAGTCCAAAACTGCATAATTTTTAGTACATATTATAAAAAGAGGGCAAAGAAAGTCAATACATTGAAAGTAATAACTAAATTTACTGTCCTAGGACTGTGACCAATTAACTAAAATAGTTGATTGGCTTCGAACCATTAATGGCTCACTACAGAGCACACTCCACCACGCTGCTCCAGTGCGAGGGGCTAGTGGCCAACCCAATTGTCGAATATTGCCACGAGCGGTCATCCATCCAACTATAGACTGCGCCTTTTGTTTTGACCTTGGTCAATCACTAAGGATTGTCGCAAGCCGGGCTATGAGCATGTCAAATGGTTGATTAAGTAATAATATATAAATTACCTTTGATTTCAAACGCATCAATTTACCCAGTCCTTTCTCAACTACCTGTGGGAAGGACAGGAGGCGCAGGGTGTGTCCGGTGGGCGCGGTGTCAAACACAACTGCGCTAAAGTTCATACCTTTTACTAGTTTCATTACCTGAAATAAATGATCTTAGTGTAACTGGCTTATATTGTTAATTAACAATTTGACACTAGTAAACCTGCCCTCGGTTCGCTTATGTAACCTGTCCCACATTACCCTCACTCCAAAATTGTTAGATGTAACCCACGCACAAATTTATTTTCATGGGCGTTAGTTTTTATTTTGCGATAACTCCTTAGAATTTCATTTAAATTATATGGTGCTAAGGCTTATCATAATGTGCCTGAAATATTTAAGGTGACTAACATATTCAAGTTGATAAGGATTTATTACTATATGCATCTAAATAGCTAAGTTATCCTTAAAAGATATATATGATATATAAATATATAAGACGATATAATATATGCCATAGCAGTATTGTGGAACTTAATAATTATGATTTAATAATTATGAAATGTTCAGATGAACATCTCATTATTCAATTAAAGTTATTCACACCGCCTGCTTGTAATGCGAAACTACTTCAGTAATTAAAAATAAAACTACATATTTGCCACCATACCTCTGCATAACTCATAGCCTCATCAATACCAGGGAATGCTCCAACAATCTCTTGCATGACACCCTTCCCAAGGCGCATGGCTTCCGTTTCTCCTTCAAAATACTCCTCAGGCAACTCTGTGAGGCCCACATTCGGGTCAATTTCCATTGCAAATAGATTTTCGAATCCTTTCACTTTAGTTGGAACCTATGATAAAATAGTAATAAATTTATAATATAGGTTAGTCATACAATTGATTTAACCACATATTTATTTCGATTTGAAAGTTAAACTCGTGTACCTTAGAAAATTTTTGGCCAAACGCGTCAGATATGTTATGAGCTGGGTCAGTTGAAATAATCAGCACGGATTCTCGTACTTTCGATAGCTGAACAGCTAGACTGCAACTACAAAATTAATAGTGATTATCTATATTTGACTAGTTTAAAACAAGTACATGTTTCTATTAAATGCATTTTATAACTTGCTACCTGCATGTAGTTTTTCCAACACCGCCTTTCCCTCCAACGAAAATCCATCTCAGAGACTTTTGTTCTATTACATTTCGTAGTGAAGGCTCTAATGGTTCAAAATCTTTGTTATCCTCCATGATTTTGACTGAATTTAACAAACAAGAAGAATTTAAGGAAATCTTATGGACAATGACTACACTACACAAACCAAACTAAGTTAATGAAATGACATGACAAATTGTCCAAATTGACAATTAATTTGACAGCTTGACAGCTGGGACGGAACCATAGAGAGAACTGTGAACCCGTTCAGATACTCGGTCAGAAGAACCGTTATACAATACATACGGGCAATTTATACAAATTACATCTGGAGGCCCAAAAGTGCCCCCGCGAGCGCCTTTCGAGAAAACGTAGAGCCTTCTTGGCGGGGGCATTAAAATCTTCTTCCGTGCCTCCAGATGTATGTAATCTGTAATCATTATATTTGTATACAATGGTAGGTATATCAAGAAGAGTAAAGATGTCATTAGCATTAATTGCCAAGACTGATTGAGGACACTGACAGTCAGTTCAGTCAGCTGTCAGCCAGCTGTCAGTCTGACTGAACTGTGAAGAGAAGACCGTGCCGCTGCCGTGAACAATTATTGTTAATTGTGATAAAAATATTGTTAAATACCGGGCCGGGGTGTTTAACATACATTTTAGCTTTACAAAATTACCGATGTAAATAAAATAAACTGCATTGTTATTTATTTACATAATACTTATTTGACGGCGAAAAATTTGTAAAAAGCAACGGATAATTGAAATGGAAAGTCTTCCAAGTACAACAGATATTAATGAGGATGATTAAAAAAGGCACGGTGTGAGAAACAAAACGTAACCATTTATCGCAAACTGCAAAGATGACACAAAAGTATCAGGACTAAAATGAAGTAACCATTCTCAACATGATATTCAATATACTACGCGGTCGTTTTGCATTTAAGCTGTTTTTATTTATAACCATAACTGGAGTCATCGTGTATTTTTTGTATTTGATACCCCAATACAAACTTCAGTCTCCAGATCTGAAGAATTCACCACAACAGCACGTGCGACCACAGCGACACTTAACCAAATTGATAACCGTAGTGTTCCGTCAATTTGAAGAGTTTGAAAACGATATCGCGGACAGCGTTCAGACGTTAGTGACTGCGTTTCCAAACATACCGGTGGTGATTTTGTGTCAGGGTACCCAGTACCCGCCGTTCCAATTCTCTGTCTCCAATGAGACGCTCCGGAACGTACGGGTAGTGTCTCTCGAGCTCAAACTCGATGCATCACCGCAACGCCTCAATCCTCTATCCTACATATTCACAGAGTTTGTTTTGTTTGCACCGGATTCAATCCGCATCACCCGTCGGGCGTTGCAGCAGACGAGTTCTAAGGAATTCCGGAATCATCCGATGGCTATAGGGGTAGGAAATGCTCACTTGGTCTGTCAGCAAGTAACCTGGAACTATGCTGATTGGACCCTGCAGTATACGAGGGATGCCTCGAGTAAGCTCTGTGATGCCATTAGTGGACAACATGCATTGATTATAAAAACTTCAATATTGCAGAGTCTTCCACAACCATTTGCCTTCCCCTTCCCAGAGTCACTTTATTTACAGACAGCAGTGAAAAATATAAAGGTTATTATTGGAAAATATATGATATTGCATATTTTTTTAATTATCTACCAAACACAATTAGCCACAGGACAATTATTACTGAACATTGCCTAAGAACATCTAGGCCCTAATTGAGGGCATTACAGATGTATTGGGTACCTAAAAAGAGGCTTCTTGTTTGCTAACATATTCTTCAACACTACAACTAAAATGAGTTTTCTTTGTACCTAGCAATTTTAGTATTTTAAGTTGTAAATTTTATACAATAAAAGGGTTTGAATTGCAGACTTGATAATATTGGAACTTAATATCTTTTATATTTTTTCAGATATATTTAATGGATACTAAGATTGGGGCTGGCCGGTCCGTTCTCAAGACGCCAGCATCCAAACAGAGAGCTATGAGGCACACGAGGGACCACAGGGTGGCATTGTACAAACAACTCGGTGTCAAGGTCGTGATACGAGAAGATGGTAGGGTTCAGTGGTACGGATGTAAACGGGAGACACAGGTAACATTTTAATTTGTGTTTAAAAAGTTTAATTATTTGTATGGAAAGAGTAGATGCTGTTCGTAAGGGTAATTTATTCTGCAAATTTATAGTGCAAAGGACTGGAATAAGCTGTTAGCTTCTGTGTCCCCTTTAGTTTATAATTATAACAGGGGCCCTTGTGTCGCATGTGGCATGGACATTACTTTATCTGTCACATAAATATCCATCCGGGCCAGAATAGAACCCTTCTGCTTCACAGGCAGGGTCGCTACCAAGTAGGTTATAGTTATCAAAGTTCCTCATTGTCGTTTCCAGCGTTGTTTCCCGTCGGTGCAAGGTCCGCCGTCGTTCGTGCTGGCGGGTCGCAACCTGCCGCCGTGCTGCCGCCGCAACATCCGGCGCACGGCCGCGCACGTGCTCCGCTCCTTGCTGCAGGCCGGAGCGCGCTGCTGGCTCGAGACCACCTCGCTGCTGGGCGCTGTCACCCAGTGAGTTATGTTACAATTCGACAAGTCATCCACTGTCGGTTTCACTACTACATTTCAGTATATTTTGATGTGTTCAATGTTCCAGAGGAGACATATTGCCATGGGCGGAATATGCGGAGATAGGCATCCATGCATCGGACCTGGCTCGTGTGTCATGGCTGCAGCGAGGAGGGGCGGACCCGGACGGCTTCGTGTGGGAGCGGGCCACTAAAGGACATTACTACCGAGTGGCATACTCCGCTACCAACCGGGTCTATGTTCTGGTGTTGCCGTTCACTGCCAAGAACGGAACCATGTGGCCAGCTGACTGGGTGATGGCGCATCAACGGGAATTCCCCGAGCGGCATCTGCATCCTCTTGCTCAGGTACGGTTGGGAGATGTTGTCATGTTGAGGATAGTTTTAAGGGAAACATCTTTACATCAGCAACCGACTAAGACCATACTTTTTAAAAGTTGAACTATGTCGTCATGCCAACAAATCCCTACTAATACGTGAGTCATCTTGGAAGAAGCAAAAAGAAACTCTCAAGGAGCTTCAATTCGTACTCACAGTTGCAGATTGCACTTATAACTTATATGCGTATGACTTTTGGTAGGAAATACGAGTACCTACCCATTACAATTAAGTTTTGTAATGGCCGATTATTGATTTAAAATCATAAATTTCAGATCCAGTTTGCGGGTAGGCAGGCCCCCGCGCCCAACGACGCGCGCGCCTTCCTCGACCTGAAGCTGGGCGCCGGCGCCGTGGAGAGGTGCAACAGGATCGGTCCACGGCTCCTTTATCCTTAGGACAAGTTGCATGTCCAGACGGACAGAGCCACCTCACGGTAAGTGGTCACCGTCTATGGACATCACCACCGTAGGGATCACTTATGTGTACCTGGCCAAGGAAGAGGAATGAAAGAAAGTCCTGGCTCGAATCCCCCAGCCGGAACATGACAAGACCAGCAGCAGGGTGGTGACCAGTCAGCCGGGGCTCAGCCCTACCACTGAGTAGGGGCTTCTGTCGTTACGTCACAATTTACTTACTTACTTACTCCTTTGGCGCAGTGACCCGAAGTGAGTCTTGGCCTCCGAAACAAGAGCATCACAATTTAGGTCAAGATAAAATAATACGTACTTCGATACAGTTTTAGAGTCAGGATAAAAAATTAAATCTATGAACACCATGTGGCAGAAATTTACGAATTATTGGTAAGATTTAAAAATAAAAATTATATAGTAATGGTTGAATATCAAGTTGTGATAACTAATGTAACTATTACTATGGAAATGAATTGATGGTTGATTTTGATGTTGACTATGTGTATTACAGATTTGTATTACAGATTTGTTTGTTTGAGTCAAATCTCAACAAAAGAAACTTTATCTTAGTAAACAAAATCGTTACAAAAAAGAGAATTCTCTAAGTTTTTTTTTGGCATTTTTACCTATGCAAATAATTTTGATCGATTTCTTAATTAAAATGAAATGAATGAGTTTAAATATAATTTATTCTATTTAAGTTTAAATTATCGGTTCCGAAAGATGATTTAATTCATGTAAATATATTATGTTTTAACTTTGGATCAAAGACTCAATATTTGTTTAATTTTTTTTGACAAATTTTATTAAGCGGTAAATTGAAGCTACTTTAACTTTGATAATACCATTGATTAAAACGTTATTGATTTGGATTTGATTCCTAAAGTTCCTGTGAACGCAGTCATTACATTTAATTGCTATTTACAGCAAAAACTTTACAATTGAAAAATATATATATTTTAGCTTTTAAATCTTAAACTTAGTGAGAAATGTATTTGTATTTGTAATTATATTTAATAGTTAAATTAAGTACAGAATAAAACATTATTGTAATATTAACGATGGATGTCAAGAAAAACCGTGCCAACGAGTCTCAATACGAAATATTGGACGACTCCAGAAGGTAACATTTTTAGATGAGTGTGTTGCGCAAAATTAATAAAATGTATTTCAAATACTTCACAAATGACGTCAATTCATTGAAAAAAATGAGTTAGGATGATGAATGAAAATTATATTAATTGTTATTACTATAGGAGCAAATAATCATAAAGTTCGATAATTTCCTTTCGCTGGACATCCCTTATATGGACACAATATATGACTTACAAAAGTATAGTTGATGACGAAAACGGAAGTGGGAAATGTTATCGGCGTTGACTCTAAAAGCTATATAAGAGCAAAGTTAGTTAGAAGTACTGTTAGTACAAATATTGATGTTTTGCTTTGCTTACGTAAGCCGCCATTTTACCGTAAAAGGTATTGCTCTAGGACCCGGACCTAGGCGGACGCAAGCGGATAATGCTTCCTATCTCATTTTCTCCCACGTTAAAATGTGTCTGTCTCTTTTTAATGTCGCTTTTTCGTTTCATCGATGTTCAAATCACAACGATGCTATCGAAGTTTTCACTTCAAATACTTTTTACTTAACTTGAAGTTAGTGGATTGCTCGAGACGAACTGTACAATTGTATTTTTAAGGCTGTTACTAAGATCTGAACTGAAATAGAAAGTATGAATAGTTGTGATTACAGGTTAAGTGTACTTTCACCGTGTGCTTAGTATATGTTTGCCTAGGTATGGTTACATAAAGCATTTATACACATTGCTCTTTATAAATTTCTATATTTTCCACCTAGTTTGCAGCATTTGGGAACAAATAAAAGGTGTTAAAATTAGTCAGATTTATTGAATATAATTAAGGCAAAATATCCAACATAATTTAAGCAAAATAGACTTTGTTTTCACGGCGTTTTATTAGTTTTTATAGCTTAGAAATTCAAGTATAGATGAAAGTGTACTTAACCCATAACAGCACTATTCTATTTTTACCAAACAAAGCAATTTAGTATCTAATGTAAGTATTTTATTGCATTTATATTATTTCGGTTTACAAGTAAGTGGCTTGTAAAACTAGTGTCTAAAAATATTGTGATTACCCTAGATTAATTATAATATTACAAATTTTAATAAAAAATGCAATACACAGGATCTCGTATCTAGTCACGTTTTGGTTGTTACTGTATTAAGCATATTTATTTATCGACCATTTAAAATGGCACATTGTTTTATTGATAGAGTTTATTGAATTGTTTAGTGAAATGTAAATGTTAGGTAGTTTTCTAAATATATTTGTGATTTCACGTCCTTGTCCACGTTGTCACTGTGAATTGAGTATTGTAGATTTAGAATATCCTGAGTGAAATTTTTGAAAAATATTATTTCTACTAATTGATTACATAAGGGTAAAATTACAGAAAGTTGAAACATTTACTTAAATGTTAATTTAAACAAAATTCATGAGCGGTTTTTAATTTTGCATACATACACTACATACTAGGTTACGTTAGTAATTTAACACTTGCTTCGATTCCTTAATCGAAGCAAGCAAAACATGCCATTATAATTATTCTTATAATAACTGTTTCTTTTATAATAATAAATAAATTGTATTCCTGTGTGAATTTCCTTGTTCTTTGCTAAGATTGAAGCTCTTAAATTGCAATGACCGCATAGTATTATTATACTATGTGAGGCAACTTTCTGTAATTCTCTGCCGGTTTAATTTTCTATAAAAAAATGTTTTTTTTTTCGATATAAATTAAATAAGACATATAATTATGTTCTACGCAACTGTAGATGTAAGTAAATGTTTTATTTTGAATGCTTATTATATAGAAATAAAATAAAATTATCACACACAATCGTTTTAATAATTAAATAAATTAAAATATAACACCACAAACAAAATTATGCTTTTCTAGCATTTTTGAACTACTGATGAAATAATATTACGCATAAAGTAATAATTAAGTACTTAGGTTGAAACAGTTAGTCATCATCGAACTTTTCGTCGACAACCCCCGTGGTGAATGGGGGGTCGCGCACCAAACTCAAAAGTTTATCCAATTTCATTATCTGTGGATAGGAAAAACGTTGAAATTATGAGAAATAAGCAGAAAAAATGCAAAACAGTTTATTACCTAATATAAGAAAAATAAGAAATGAAAATTACCTGCAAAGTTCTTTGGTCGATTCCTTGGGCTTTTTTCGGAGGTTTACACATGACTCTTAGGTTAGGTGACAGTTTTAGTACGTGACACGTTCCCCTGAAATAAAATAAAAGATAAAAATGTTTGCCCCCAGAGAGATTTGAACTCTCGACCCCTGGTTTACAAGACCAGTGCTCTAACCCCTGAGCTATGGAGGCGACACGAGCACTCGCCAAATATCAATATATAATACAAAATGCCCACAAAATTCATCATTTCTCTTCTGTAAGATGTGTTTATTAAATTATGTTAATGTTATACACATTTAATAAAAAATGCTAACATAAATAATTTTAAGCAGACTTCCAAAAGATAAGAAAGATGTTTAATTTCTTCACAGATCGTTATTTTTCCCGTAAATATTCCAACAGTACCTATTTCCTTATTTTGATTAGGTCTACAAATACCTATAAACTTACTTGGTGTCACCACAGAGGATTACCGGCAGTCGCTGGTTGAAGTCGATCCTTGTAAGTTTCTTAGTTTTCTTCGAGACCACGGCTTGTATGCATATCGGCCGATATTTGTTTACATTCAAATCGTATACGTACACCTGAATTAACAATAATATGATTAATCGGTTTTAATTACACCACCTTTAGTTTTTACCTAATTTCTCAGCTGAGTCGTAGCCAATTCCAAATATCTAAATATATGCATGAATGTGAAAAACGCCCTAGTGCTCTAGGTTATGGTATACTGCGAACACGGGTATCTTTTCATAACTGACGAGGTTAAGAGAATACTCCACCGCGCTGCTTCAGTGCAGATTGGTGGAGAGTTCACTGACAAAGTCAGTAGTGTATGCCGCCCGAAGGCCGCCAACATGGTATAATCATATCAACCGGGACCGACTGTTTTACTTACCCTCCGAAACACAGGCGGTCAGGAAACCTTGCTATCTACTAGCGGTTAGCCATCTAATATTTTATTAACCAGTAACCCGCACTTGCTTTGATGGGGGAAACTTGTGCCTTTAAGTACTTACTAGGTATCCGCAATTGAAACTATAGGTAGGTATTAATATTGTCGTGCGTCAGATACTTAGGTAAGTAGCTCAGATAAATAGCGTATGACATCACATTCGGAAGCGCGTCACGTTTCCGTAATCTTTAGTCTTGTACCTAAATACTTACAATATTATTGTATTAGCGTACCTAACCAATGAAATATACTAAACTATCAATCAATATAACATAATAAAAAAATAATGAATGTTTGAATTGTACTGAATTTATACTTATTTTCTCCTAAAAACCGTCGAAAGCTTGGCGTGAAAACCGTTGAGCTTTTTAGATTAAGCGTTTAAATATTCATTGTAATGAAACATAATCAGTACCTTTCCATCAGCAGTGCAAGCTGCAAAAACGGTGCTGGAGTATGGGGCCCATTTGACGTCACCCACTGGAGATCCAAGGTCAAACATGAACAGAGGTTCACTGTTGACAAAAGTATAACGATATAATACGACTGATAGGTTTAGGTGATGTTTAGGTATATGAGCTTCCTTTTGAGATCTTTCCTGTGCGTAAAGCCGATAAAGCTTCATGGGGTTCTTCAACATGGCGAAAAAGAGCTCTCCACCAAGGCCGGCGAATCATTGGTAGGTACTCTGACTCCTCATGTCTATAGGCCACAGTGAACTGTTAGGTACCATGAAGTGGCCCTGGTTTTCGCCAGATATCGGGCAATAAAAAGAGGTAATCAAACTACGTTTAAGTTTATTGTTGGCTTACGTGCCCTTCGCAACACAGAAACGCTCAAGATTTTTTGACACTATTGGTCACTCATTCAACGACCGACAGCACCCCCCCTATTGCTGCACATTACATCAACTTGAGTCCTATTCGACTCTGACTCTACTCCGATTCAACTCATAGGAAAGCAGGGTAGTGCGAGTTTTATAACGTGTTACTTTTAGTTGAATTCTTAGGCGGTTGTCTCACCGACGGCGTGTGAGCGATTAACTATCGGCTATTTTCTCGCTCAAGAAACGTACAATAAGATACACATTCTGTGTAAACAAAGAAGATGCATATATTAATAGTTGATCGCTGACTGTTCACACTGCCAGCGATGACTCGCTGACTCGCCGAGCGACAAGAGCTATTAAACATGTCGGCCAAGAAGGAAGCGGCTTCATTTATAAGGTATAGACAAAAACCGAAACATTCAAAGTACGCTAACTACGACTACGGTTCTTATGGCATTAAAAATAAAAGTCTTACTCGCGTCCATCCTCCCAAATTTTCACCCGCCAGTCCCCAGAGCAAGATGCGTAGATGCTGTTATTGAAGTAGTTGTAGTTGATCCTGTACACCGGCATGTGGTGGCCTTGCACCGAGCTGACGTAGTTGCGGTTGTACTTCAGGGAACAGGTGTGGATCATCCCGTCTTCCGTGCCCACTTTGAATATTTCTGCCTTCTCTGGGTGAAAGCAAATGCAGCTACCGCAACCTGTGTTACAAGAAAAAAGTGTGAGATACTTACATAGAAAAATAATGTTTTAGAGTACACAGTAGTTGATAAGCAAGCTTCGTTTGTAATAGCGACTCGGCGATACGGTATTCACCGTTATTAAAATCTCGGGTGACGTGCAGTAGGTAGGGATCGGTGCGATTTAGAAAATTAGACTAAGCTGGTATCCAAATAGAGGATTCTTGAACAGGGCGAAGCCGTATTTTTCATCTTATACTAGTGCTCTTTATAGCTCTCACGAGTAGGGTTCTCTCTCTCTCTCTCTCTCTATGTTTGCCTACGACTTTACAAAGGTGAGTGCTCCGCAGAACTATTAAACTTGGTGCTCACATGTCTTCCACACCATTATTAGATATAGATACTAAGCACACTCGCTGCGGCGATCGCGGAATCTTCGAAAAAAAAAAACACGACGGTATCTGCTTCGCAGCGAACGTGGTAACTTTCCTAAGAATAAGTCCCTCCACATTCATTCTGACCTCTTAGATACATTCAAACTAATGGAAGTAACTAACTTTCTTCCGAGGTATTCCCTATGACATGTGTTATTCGGAGTATTGTAGAGCAGTCAATCGAAATAATCTATGCTATTATTGAACGCGCTAACCTCTAGAACTGTTACTTGCACTTTAAAGCAACATCAAGGCTATAGACTATCTAGCATTACGCTACACAGGCTTCCCTAAGCGAAGCGAAACAAAACATGCTAATTCGGTGATTGACTGTCTGATCGTTAAGACGTACTGTTGACCACGAGCATAGTGCCGTCCGGGCCGGGGATCGGCGGCACGTTGGACTGCAGCGTGATGATGGTGGTGGCCTGCAGCTCGCCCGGCATCACCGCCCACTGCACCACGCGCCCGTCGCCCGATATAGAGAAGAACGAAGCCTCCCCGTCGATGAGACGAGCCCCCCAACGTATCTAGAGCAATTGACATTTTCAAAGAAATGATAATACCTACACTTATTTCGTCATACATTACAGAAAGTCAAAACATGTACTACTACTGCTACTGCTGCTACGGCTACTGGTGAATATTATTGTATTTCTGGATAAGAGTTCATTTTTGTCGATGTTTTAGCGGCCTATCCAATTAAATTGATTTACCTAAATAAATAATTTAAAGAGGATTAGGTATAAATATAAATACCATTTAAATTTCATCATCGTCATTTCCTCTTTTCCTTTAGTTTGGGGAACATTGAAAACTGAGGCATAATTTTTATGATTGTATTTTTTTAAACACCATACACATAGTCTATAATTAATATTCAATAATTACAATAAAATGAATTTAATAAATAATAATCAAAGTTCAACTAAATGTAAAATTTATAATAGACATTATTGTCTTTTCAAAAACGTCTTTTTTATTAATCTACATTCACATGCTTAGTGATGAAGTGCTCTAAAACAAATATACAACACGACCGCTTATTGTATTATATTTACCAATGTAGGTATAGTCTAATTATGTATGTAGTGCAATTATGTATTATATTCTGGTGATCAGTCTGTAAAGGTTTTAATTTAATAACAATAATGTAAAGGCAGGCTCACCTCCCACACGATGCTGCTGTGTTTGTCCCTCACCGAATCAGACTTGTACTGATAGGAAGACTCGAGTGTGAGCTGGGCGTTATACACGCATACGTTACCATCGTAAAGTCCTGCGGGAACACGTGAATTCAGGGAATTGAAACAGTCACACCTATCGCTAACTCTCAACACGGGTAGATAAAAAGTAATTTGTACAACATAGTACAGATTACAAAAATTCTGTTATTATTCAAATATGTTGAAGAGCTATAATAAATTTATTTAAGTTTGGTAATAATTTTGTCACAATTTAGCTTCAGTTTAAATTATAGCACAAAAGTTTAAATAAAAAATGTAAAAATATAACTAATTGAATTGGTTATTATACGTTTGGAATTTAATAGAGTACCATCCCTAAATTAAATGCATCTAAAAACGATAAGTGACAGGTTCTTACCAACACAGACCAAATAAGGTATCTCCTTATAGACGTCAAGACAAATAATTGGCGATTCAGTGATGACTGCGTACTCAGGGTACGCTGGGTTCTTGATGCTGTAGAGGCACAGACACCCTTGTTTCTGTTGCTGGGTGAAATCCACTGAAAATAATATCGTATTCATAATAACCAGGCCAGTCTACTGTGCTTCGGTCTGACCGTTTTCGGCTATTTACGTAATAAAAGAATGCAGGTCGTCTTTACAGTACCTACTTGTTTATTTGACAGTAAATTGTACATGAAAATGCTAAATCATAAAAATCCATGGGAAGTGAAAAATATTTCTGGACTGCATTAATGTTATTACATTAAATATTATGTAACTTAACAGACTCTTAGGTCGAGGAACTAATTTGAACAAAGCTTTGACGAACTCTATGGCGCAATGGTAACAAGCCGGGCCGCCGCACCGTTTGAAAGGCCCTGGGTTCGATTCCCAGCGGAAATTTAAATGATGAGTTTAAATTTCTCCAAATGTTCCCTAAGTGTTGTCTTTGTGTGTGGTCCATGGCACCCACGACACAGGAAACCCTAGTGGGTCTATGAGTGTGTAGCGTCATTTATTTATTGAAAACTGATTCACTAACGTGAGCCGTAAGCTACAGTGAACAAATCCTGGTAGTGTGGGTTCCACTGGAGGTCGCACACCGCGTGGTTCCGCATCGGCTCGAACTGGAACTTCCACAGCGGCAGCAACGACCCCATCCCTTCGCGGAACTCGTCCGATGGATCATCCCAGTATCGATAGTCTTGAGCTGGACAAAAATATATTTTATACTGTTGTGTCACCAATGAGAAGAGTGATTAGGCTTTTACTAAGTGAATGTACTAAAAGATGTTATCTTTAGACATCATCGCCACTTTACATCAGGTGGAATTGTTGTCATGTAAAAACAAATCTATCGGTCTCACAAATGGTACCGATTCATTATTACCATAATTTTCAGCCGTATTCGGATATCATGACTTGTATTATTATATTTCCGTGGAGCTGGCTACCTATCTCTTACTTGAGTCAGCCGAAAAACGACTCTTCTTATTCCCGCTGAGAAATTGAGAGCCACTTCTTTGCTACTTCTTTCTTCGCTGGCAACGCTTCGTTGATGACTTTAGTGTTATTAATGTCCATATGGTCATTGTCGGGTGATCGCACGCACCATCAAGTGTCTCGTCTGCTCATACGTCAGCTATTTACAAAACATAATTAAACAACCTACATTTGGTGAGAATGGTGGACCCAAGTCTGCAACCCCAGTTTCCGAGAGGAGATTACAGCATAACAACAAATATCTGTCCCTTGGCAGTGCTTCTACATGTCTTATGTGTCACACTGCCTGGATGCGTCTTTTTTAATGGGAAACTTTTACCTATTAATAACAATAAATAATAATAATAATTTTATTTCAGACCATAGTACAGTCCATATGTTCGGTTAGTATACAATAAATATTCTTAAAAAACTATGTTAGTAAAACAGCACAAGGGTTAGTATTAAGATAGCTTAGCCTATGTATTATTTCTGCCTTTTCCGCGATCTGATGCCTACTTGTAAGTAAACTAAGTACTTATTATAAGATTTCCTTAGACAAAAATGTACGATTTACGTGCATTTAAGCCCTTATAATGTTAACGTTCCAATTGCATTCCAAGGAAGTCAAATTTGTCTATGTTTACCAATGTCATCGTATATATTCTGGTTGACAAGTCGTTCTAGGATGGCCCAGGCTTCGCGGATGCGCTGCGCCAGCTGCTCGTCGTGTATCTGCTGCTCTGACTTGGCATGCTTCGTTGTTTTCTTGCGCAACTGGAATTAAACTGATCCTTATCATCAGGATTAACATTGTGTGCGGTGACCAGAGCTGACTTACCAAACTTACTTACAAACTTACTTTGTTTTATTATCCTATGCTCCACTCCAGGTCATTAGTCTAACCGTGTATCAAATGCCGCAATTAGATGAGTGTGAAGTGTTTGATATCCTTGCCTTGAGAAACTTGATTTCCCTTAAAAACTTCCAACCCCACAAAGGATAATTTCTAGGGTAAAAAATATCCTTTGACCTTTTTCGGGTCTTAAACTATCTTTATACCAAATTTCATCCAAATCGGTTCAGCGGGACTTCGGCATATATAATATTAATATGGATGTAGTCACCAACCTCTAGGTCTAGATAATCATATTATTAAAATAATAATGTTTAGAACAAATCATTACCCGTTTCGGTTTCTCTTCCTCCTTCTCGCGTTGTTTTCTGGCATAGTCCTCCTGGTAGAAGTCGAATATGATGCACTGCAGTGCAGTTTGACCGTAGTTGGCTCGAGGTGGCGGTATTGTTTGAGTGTCTACCGACTATAAATAAATAAACGTTAACACAATCATACCCCCGCACCAGGATTCCCTGTGTCGCGGGTGGCATGGACAACACAAATTACAGATCACTAACAGCCATGATCCGAGAACAAACATTAATTTGTCAACTAAACCTCTGCCCCGGGAATCGAACCCGGGACCCCTCGCTTGGCAGGCACTACCAACTAGGCTGCGGGGTCGTCACTATAAAATGAAACCAATTTTAATGTCCAGTCCACGAATTCACATAACGACATTTTGAACATTTTATTAACATTTTAAATTGTCAATAATTTTGTTATGTGAATCATGCACTTTGAATTCGGGGATGTAGGTAAAGAAAGATATGCTTTTTTAAAAATATTTAATCAAATATCCATAAAATTTTTTGATAAGTAGAACTCACTATCCGTCGCATGTTTGGTAGAGACTCGAAATGATGTAAATACATCTATGGAGAATGTACCAATTGAACAAGGGTCACGGGTTCTATCTCAGTCGAGAAAAACTATTTGACTAATGTTTATTCTCGGATAATATGAAACTGAATGTGAGAAACGGTAGAATAAAAAAAATCCGTGTAGATGTGTATCAGTGATACCTACTTACATGAATAAATGATTTGGAATTCGAATTTGATATACGGTATTTGTGATCTTAGGGGTGTCTGTATGTGTGTGTAATATTTGATATACGTTATTTGTGATCTTAGGGGGGTGTGTGTGCATGTAATGTGTGTGTGTGTGTGTGTGTGTGTGTATATTTGTGTAATATTTGAAGACAAACCCTCCGCGGGAAGTTGTAAGTGAGCGCCGCTCTCTCGCAAAAGTTGAACTGATTCGCCAGCTTCTTAACACGGGGCTTGATATCTATCACTTCATCGGCCTGTTCAGGCGCTTCTTCTTGTTCTACAATAATCAAAATTATATTTATTGCATGGCTATAACCCCAATGTCCACTACTGAGCACGGGATTCTGCTCATAACCGACGAGGCTAGAGCATATTCCATAATGCTATTCCAGTGCGGATTGGTGGAGGGGTTAGTGGCCAACCACATTGTCGGAAGTTTTTAAGCCGCCACAAGGTCTTCGTCGTGACTTAACGACTGCTATCCAGTGATAACAACCGGGACCGACGGGTTCACGTGCCTCCGCGAAGCTACGCTCAAGAAATTCTTACCACTGGCGGTCACCCATCCACATACCGACAGTGCCTGCAGTTGCTTAACCCGGTCCACTTAAGATCGACACAAACCTATGACTATGAGAGTTGTTATTACTTTAAATACTACTTATCGCGAGATTATGGGAAGACAGAATATTGAAAGCAACCATGAGTAAATGAAGTTTTTAGCTAGTATCGAATATTTTAAATCAAACGGGTACTCACGATTTTGAATTGTTTTACCGTCCGAAATATCGGTGACACAATTCAAATTGTGAGGAGGTACACGTTTGCATTTAAAATGTGTAGTGTCCGCGATGATGTATATTATGTTTGAAATCATAATTATCCAATATAATTATAGAGAATGTTAATATGTAGGTATTATATCTTAAACCGCATTTGGCGACGAGCCAGTACGCAGAGGGCTTGATTTTGATTGACATGCAAACCACAAATTCTACTGCAGTATCTATTAATTCAACTGCTGTTATACATTTTCATTTCAATGCTGCTGGGTAAAAACATTATTGTGTAGTGTAAGCAAATATTACAACATAAAAGCACAAGAATGTATTTCTCCTCTACATATTAATTTGATTGTAATATAATAATACATACATAGATATAGAAGATTTGATCGATATTACTATCCTATCTCTAGGATAAGTATTCTTATATTAGTCACGTTTCAAATTTACCACCACTATGTCCCAATCTGGTAGGTAAAACTCATTTTTGCCTTCAAGTAGAAAATAAGTATTTTAAATTGAAATCATTGCGATTTGGCGATTCAGACACACATATTACCTACCTAATGTACCTTTAGCAATGCCTAACTTTATTTTTTATTTACATTTAAATACTTTCAAACGTAGTTAATTAAAGTAGCAGCGTCTGTTATTTAATACCACACAAAATCACCCTTTTATCTCAAGAAACGTATCTTTTTATTAATTATTAGTAGTTCGTGTCTTACTTTCTTCAGTTTCTTCATCAGCACCTTCCGGTTCTGCAGCTTCTGCTTCTTCATCAACGGCCTCTGGCGCCGGGGCCTCCGCCTCCTCCGGACCTTCAGGCTTTTCCTCATCTCCCGCGTCCTCTGTGTACACCAAATAATAGTACATTACGATACGTGTGCGTAAAGTAGCTTATTATTGCACGGTGTGAAGTTAGCGCACGAGCGGAGCGAGTGCGCTAAACACTGTACAAATAATATAGCTACTTAACGCACGAGTGTCGTATACTATTTTATAGCACGAGTGACATAAACCCGCCTATACTCAAACATATAATTATTTACAGGGAAATAAAAGAAAGGAAATGTTTACGAAGCTGCTGCCTGCCTGCTTTACCGACATGTCAAACGTCATTCAAAAGTATTATTAGTTTGTCTGCTTTACCGACATGTCAAACTTCATTCAAAAGTATTATTAGTTTGTCTGCTTTACCGACATGTCAAACGTCATTCAAAAGTATTTTAATTTGTCTGCTTTACCGACATGTCAAACGTCATTCAAAAGTATTTATTGTATAAAATAAATGTAAATTGTTTAAAGTACCTATTTATTATTATAGGAATCCTATCCTCTTATCTAATCTAATACCTTTAAACGAGCAATTCTTGTATATATATATCGGCTCCAACGATTTTCAAATTAAATCGATCTAGCTAGGAATCATTTTTAGAAATGTCATTTTATTCGTGTTTTTGTAGTCCCAATTTAAACTGAAAAATATGACTCTTCCTGACATCTATTGGCGAATAATAATACTACTATACTAATACTAATTGCTTTAACGACACAACAACAGAATAGATGGCGTTGTGAAATGAAAATCAATTGTTTATTTATATTATTTGTGTCTTCTTAATATTATTATTCGTACTTAAATATAATTTCCAAAAAACACAATTTATAAAAAAAAAATACCGAGCAAAGCTCGTCGATCTAGCTAGGAATCATTTACGCTATCA
The DNA here is from genome assembly GCA_905404295.2 of Ochlodes sylvanus. NCBI lineage: Eukaryota > Metazoa > Arthropoda > Insecta > Lepidoptera > Hesperiidae > Ochlodes > Ochlodes sylvanus. Next base: position 11,222,425 of record FR990142.1, on the reverse strand, counting down.
ATTTATCGTAGCGACCAATGTCGATGTTATCGTACGTGCTTATAGTACATTTTAGCATCGAAAATGTTGCCCATAAACTTGGTGGGGCGTACTTTTGTGACAAATGCGCAAAGTATGCCAAGAGGACATCTTCACAAAAAGAATTTGATTTGTTTCCTCTGCGCCATTTCTTAAATGCATTGTACGCTGCTGTATATAGCCTTTTTGATTTACTGGGCAACAAATTTAGGGTCACCGATTTTGTTATTTCTTTTATAGCGTCTGGAACAATTTCATCAATGCCATCTTCACTAAACTCACTATCCGAACTACGAGTATTCATTTTAGCGAAAGTTATAATAAATGTACAACTATGACTTTGATAATAATTATTAATACCGTTTCGTTTTGACTTACTTAGTATTTCTACCTACCCACTTCTCTTTTGATATTTTTCCCCTACCAATTTGTAATTGTCAACAGTGTAAGTGTCAATTTGTGCACGGTTTGAAGTTAGCATCATAACCCGTGCTATAATCGACTACTTTACGCACGGAAATCCGTGGCATAAATGCGGGTTTAGGTCACAGTGTGCTATAAAATATTTTTTCTTCCTAACTGATACTTAAAGATTATTATTATGGGTCTATGTTTTGGATATTTTCTGGAACTGCTAAATTTATTCAAGACATTCTTTCCGTAATACAAAACTCAATTAATGAAGTGGTTTTTAATCAAGAATAAGACTAAAAAATGATACAGCATAGGTACATAATAAGAATAATAAAACTATTTTTTCATGAGGATGAGATACTTTCATGAGATACTTCATTTCATGACGACGAAGGCGCCACTGATTTTGTAAACATAATTATCAAGGAATGTTTTCCATTTCTCTTTTTTTTTATTAAGTTGATCAAGTTAAACCTCCGAAACGTTACGTTCTTTCAACCAATGTGAACCTCTTTAAATCCTCATTTTTTTGGCATTACATGAATTTATAATAAAAGATATCGTTCTTAATGAAGTGTGCGGTAAAATAAGATAATTATTAATCGAATTGAATGAAGTACTTAAATACACGTTACCTTCTCCCTTTACTTCCTCGGTAGGCTGTGGTTCCGGTTCTTCTTCTTCTTCTTCCTCGGCTGTAGATTTCTTTACCTTTGCACGTTTCGGTCCAGCGTCATCAAAACCAACCATGCCTGTTTATAACATTATGTATTAATGTAATGGTCATGAACTATATACATACGTCATGTCGTTATAGATATCAAATCAAAAGTTCATCACAAATAGAGTATATAAAAAAGTGTGTTGACCGAAAACTAAGTGGCGAATTCATTCAATCATCTAATACTGAATGTATATTTTAAAATTTTTGTCGAAAATATCATTATGCATAAGTATGTACATAGGATTACACTACACCAATTTATTAACTATGAAATTATTAAATAAGTTTCATCTACGTAGTGGAGATTTAGTGTTTAATCAGTGAGTGAGTATTGTTTCGCTTTTATATAATGAGGAGTATTATTTGATCAAGCATTTACCATATCCAGCAGCAATTTGCGCTTTTGCCTCATCAGAATCCTTTCTGATAGCAGTCCCTTGGTAGACATATAGAGGATAAGACTTGCCAAAAGTAGGCTTCGGTTTAAGGACAAACCGAGCCTGTCCGTAGTGGTAAGCCACTTCGTCGATAACCCATTGTGGGTTAATGGTCGTTAGTATACGACCGACTTCTTCTTCTAGGTCCTGTTGCAACACGGTTTTAGATAAGCATGAATACTTTTAGTGACTGCCAGTCGACCAAGGGGTTTTGGGCACAATTCCCGCTCGCGGCAGACATTCATATTAGAGCCTATTGTTGTTTCGTTTCGGGAAACTTATATCTAATAAATCTTATATTTATAAAATTCTCGTGTCACAATGTTAGTAACCATAGTCCTTCGAAACGGCTTGACCGATTTTTATGAAATTTTATGTGCTTATTCAGTAGGTCTGAGAATTGGTTACTATTTATTTTTTATACCCCTAAGTGATAAGGGTTGTCCACACCTAACATTATTTTTTTATTTTTTAGACAAATTTTTTTTTGTTATTTTTATATGGTGTGGCATAAAAATACACATAATCCCAAATTTTCACTTCCTTACCCCCACTCCTCAAATTTAAATCGTTCACTACAAGTAATCTATATGGCGGAACAACGTTCGCGGGGTCAGCTAGTAATATTGTAAACGTCTACACCAATTAATTTATAATGGATGTATATGTATTGTAGTAAGATTGGGGTAACGTATTTGTTTTATTTCAATGCAGAGGTTTCCCGAAGCGAAGCGAAATCGGTTACTTTTAATATAAGTCTTACGGCATCAGCAACTTCTTCCTGGTCATCCGGTTTAATAAGCGCACGTGGTTTGAGCCATTCCAAAGCTTCATCCTCAACAAGATTCGCACGAGATTTGTTCGGAGCTTCTTTCTGTTAAATAAAAAGTATTATTTTCTCTCATGTCTAAAACTGTATTTATAACAAACTCTGTAAAACAATCTGCGTACATCTAAACGCAACAAAGTTTTTGTTAAAAGCACTTGTTCGTCTGTCTTTAAAGCCCGTTTTATCATTGCCTTCAGCATTGTTGATAAAATCCAAATGAACTTTCAATAACAAAACTTTACAAAGCACAAAAGCTCAGTACGACAGCGGATCACAGACTGATTTCGTTTACTTAAGAGCCTCACTGATTTACGAGAAAGTATTGAAGACGTTCGCATGTAATTTTATGCTACGCCTTTATTGTTCAGAATCATGTAACACTACTATAAATAATTTGTACGTTTGAAGCATTTAAACTGAAGAAAGCAAGCGTAAACAAACGATTAAACTTTGCGTGTTTAAGGTTTCTGAGCAAACCTATAATTCTATGATTTGAAGCGAGCTTCATTTTTTCCACTCACGCGATTGAAAAGTACTCACTTCTGAATCACTTTCATCTGACATGACGAACGGAGAAATATCACATTATACTAATCTATTAATCATATTTTCAAAGGAACTTTTCTAGGACATATCTCGGCAGTAACTGGCTTTGCTATGGTGTAAAACTGCATTGCAATGGCTTAGTATAATCGCATTACGGATAATTGAACTAAAGTAATGAGTAACAAAAAAATAGTACCTAACGAACAACTTATTTATTTGAAAATGGTATTACACACAACATGCAATACACATAAATAAGTCTTCGATAACGAGGGTTTATTACTAAGTTGCACAGATAACAACATTTGCTTTAAAATGCGCGGAGGGATAATATAGTACAAGCTTTACTATTAATAAATCATGCAAACTACAAGAGCCCAATTCATTATTTCTGACATGAGAATTGAAATGAAATGATGCATGCATGGAATGATGAAACATTGTAACGATATTCATGAAACTACCACAGAATATAACCAAATCAGGCAAAGCACATTCTCGTATAATCGCATTTTGCCTTGAAAATATTAACATGTCTCTCAAAAGTCTCAAATAAAAAACATGACGTTAACATCACGATGTTACATTATTTTATGTCAACTAAATATAAATTAAGTTATGTTCATGTTTCATTATATATAATTAACTTGACGTGACGTGATCAATTTAATGATGCGATATTATTTATAATAGAAAATATATTGAAAAAGTAAGGTTTCGTACAAATATTTAGAATAATACATAAGTGCAATAAACATTGTAAAAAACGATTTTAATAATAATTTTTTTGCTGACCGTACTCGTATTGCAAATGACTTCCTAGCACTGAGCGTGTTACCGAATTCTAATTAGTCTCCGTGTCTGGTATTAGCTAGTACTGGGAGACAGCGTGACATCGCGCTATCTGCCGCTATCTACCGTTACTGACATTAAAATTACCTCAATATCTTTTAATTTTTGTGCTTTACCTGCCGAGTCTTGATCCAGTCATAACACGGTTCTGACGTTGATCAGATATTATCAAGTAGATTTTTTTTAAATGGCGTCGAAAGTTTTGATCATAATTATGATGTATGTGTGTTGTATAAACAATATATTCGTTAAAATTAATTAAACAATCCGCAGTGGTGCGTTCTGACACAAAGTTATCATGGCGACAAATAGGTATGCAGGTATGTACCAATGCTACATATCAGGCTACATAATGTAATGATAAAATTAAATCTCTGCTCTTGAACTTATTAATTTAGAAATTTTTACATACCTACCTAGATAATTGAAAAAATGTATAGAAACTTGACATGTACATGCAATAAAACGCACTAAAATAAATTCATATCTATAGTACAGTACGTAAGGTATACCTACATCTTATTTGTTTCTAAATATATCAATGTCGTCGACAATACTAAATTTTGATGTGTTTCAGCAAAGCTATAAAACGTTTACGATTTGTACCTACTTCCTGTGCGCTTAGTTGCGTGTTGTTAGCGATCGATAATCCAGTTCTCATTAACCTGCCTCATTCCCGTGCTGAGATGGCTAACAGATGCTGAACAAATTTATGTGGGTTAACGTGCGGTATTCCCGTAAACATCTCACTTAATTTTGTGTTAAACTGGAAATTGTGTTAAAGGAAAACTCGTTTATTTGTGTTAAAATGGTATCAATGAGTACCGAAGTGCACAGACAAGAACACAAAGCTTATCGGCAGCATCATATTATATTTCCGAAATTAAAGTATCAGAATTGTAACACATTATTATAATACTTAATTTCTCTGTGCAAGCAGGGGACAATTGCATTGACAACGCATGCAGGGCTCTTAGTCCGGAGTTGCAGTCTCAAATCGTTTGATATGAATGCGCCGACAGCCAGTAGCCAAACGATGAAGGCAGACGATTCACAAATTGCCATTAAATGTTAAGTTATTTACACAGCACAGGCACACACATCGCCGACGAGTTAAGTCCAAGCCCTGGGAGTACTCACCCTGAGCCGCTTTAGAATCAACCCCAAAGATTTCTCCGGGGACTTACTCCGCCACAGATCCGGAATTCTAACCGGGCTAGGAATCTAAATCAGTTAGCAGACAATTTTATTATATTTTTAGTATTTTAGTCTGTGTAGTTATCATATCGTAATATCGAAATAGTTATTTTTAATATTAAATATTTAATTTGATTTAACCGAGCATAAGTTTATTAGTGTGTTCTTGGAAGTCAGTTTATTGAACACTGAATCACTAGTGCCTATCGAACGTAAATGAAGTTTATTGTAAAATGGTATTTATTTATTGTTAAACAGAAAATTTTCTTTAAAGATCAACTAAAAATACGCTACTAAATAAAAGTGATAAGTAGGTATGTATTTGTTTTGTAAGGATATTGAATTATTTGATCTATTGTTTAGATATTGTGAGTAAAAATGTTAAGTAGCTACATAACATATATTTTGAGCACAGTATTATGTCCAAAATTAAACGAGTCATGAGTTTAACCGCTGGCGCTGGAGTCAATCCTCTTGTGATAGACCGGTATATTTCTGTTGCACGCCTATTATAGTCTATTTTTTAACTCTATTTTTCTGTCAATCATTTTAACCTCATGCGACGTACCTGCCTATAATAGACCAAGATATACATAATTGTCCAGTAAAATTAGCGATTAACTTCGGAATGGGAGATAATGAATTCTACCTTGTTTTCAATGAATGTTTAATTTTTTTCGTACAATTTTCCTCGAAAACTTGATATCTTTGAGATAATCGTAAAAATATACTTTACTCTTTATTACCCCCTCAAGGAATGTTCAGGTCACTAAAATGAAGGACTACAAAAATTCAGATTGTTTGTATTTATTTCGATGTTTGGGTCTTTTTCGTCTTCATTTCTTGAGCTGGCTTTACAGATAAAAAGTTGATTTAGGAATATACCGATCAATGTCGCGTTTATTACTACAAATATTATGTGTAAATTACAGGATAAGTGGGGACTACATATATAATGTAATGTAATCTATTGAAACTGCGTTTGTAAGAAGTGATAATATGTAAATATGTATATGCGAATTTAATTGGAAATACGGGTGACTAACTCTTGTTTAACAATTTAGGCGGTTCTCGAAACTCACAAACTAATATCATTGCAAATTCTGCGCTGAAGCAGTCATCTAACACTTTTATTATAATTGGTTAAGTGGTCTGTGTTTATAATACAATGACTGAATTTCAATTAATAAATTAATGGACTATTTGTCCATTGATATGATACATTTTTTTGGACTTAGCGTGGGAGCTTAGTTTGGACATTTATCCGTGGACGAAAATATATTTTTTAGATGTCACGAGGGGGTTATTGTAAAGATAAATCCAAGAAACAAGTGCAGATGGTTTTTTGATTTATCTGGCCAACTATTGGCCTTACATAAAATTTGTAACAACATTTTTCGTTGCAAATTCAATTCCCTTCAACTTTGGTCCTGCAACTTTTAGTCGTAAAAACAAAAATAACAAAGATTTAAAAGTAAAATCGATTATAACTTTTAAACTATTGGTTGTTTTCTTTGGAACATTTTTTCTGGTCATTTTACCTAAAAATAATAGCAAATCATTTTTATAGAGGGTTTTTAAATAAATACTTTTCCTTGTAAACTTTTTAAATTTGATTAATTTATCTATGAAGGTTTCACAGTACCTATTCCGAGAATAATACTGTTCTCCAGTATTCATAACTATTCATACCTGCAGTAAGATTATCATCTATTTAAAAACCCTAAATATAAAACCCGTTATGCGTTTATAGTCACCGGTATTTCCTTTAAAATATTGTCTTATTTGTATCGTGTGTATCTAATAATTATCATAACTAATAAACCGTGCTCGCTTCGCTTCGATAAACCTAAAAGATCACGCAAACGAAACGTTTATTTGAGGCATTACATAAATGCCATGTTTACCTCATTATATTGATTTAGGGGATTTTTTATCGTTGTTCCATAAATAAGATATTCCGTTATTGGACTAGTTATTGGACGGCTCTAAGTGCCCTCCGAAGCACGGAAACGTTTAGATTTTTTGCCACTAGTCACATACAATCACCACACACGTTATAAATATGCCAAGTTACCGCGTGATTCCCGAACAGACACAGACAGAATAATTCCAAACAAAAATGTTTTGGTCTCTATATCGACGATACGTACATACTTAATAAAAAATAAATAATGTAGAAACTTTTATCCGTTACAGTTTTAGAATAAGTTAAGAATTTATATAAAAATTGTGGTTAAAATATAAAGCTCTATATAAAAATAAAACAGTTAAATTTGATGTTGTCTTGTCGTGTAAGCAGTGTTAATATTTTGTAACTTTATCTAAAGCAGTGTGTCCACCAAATTAGTGTGTAACATAAGAGTACTGTTGTAACATGTATTCATAGCAACATCAAGTTTAATCAATGCTTTTTGTGTGTTACACAACAATTTAATCATGAACTACATTTTAACTCTTCAAGCCTGTTAAAACTAAGTACATCTAATAGTATTACAGACAAAATAAATTTACAACAAAACTATGACTCTTTTTCAAAAATAACGTAATGACTAAGTTAATTGATTTAGACAAATTATGGATTTTAGAAAAAGCAATATTAAATCGTACCTTTTTCGGGGCCATACTTAAATGCTATTCGTCGAATGCATTATACAAATTCGAATTGTATTTCCAAATTACTTCGTGTCCGAAAAAGTTTGACAAATACGTAAATATATTTGACGAAATGTCGATTCTTCTAGTGGTGCGCGCGCACGGCCCGGGTGTCATGGCAACGCGGAGAGGGCTCCCCCAAAACACCCTTCATCTTTGGCTCGATCGCGGTATTATAGACATGTTCTGGACCGATCGGCCGGTCTATCAGCCTTGATTGCTTGGATTTCCACCTGATGATTACTGGTAAGTCTTTCAATATACTTACTGTCTTAAATGTGCTTATTAGCTTACGTAATGACGTATACTAAGGCGTAGAATACTGTTTTGCAATCAGGTTTCGTCGCGCGCCGCTCGATATAGGTCATTGGTTAATGATATAAGCTTGCAATAATATGTTGCAACTTTCACAAATTCCATATTGAACCACCCAGTAGGTAACCTATATTTATTTTTTAATTAATGTTAATTATTAACGTAATATAAAACTAAAGTTATCTTTCATTGGAATTATTGTTATGTTTGTATTCTGTAAGTTCAATGTAAATATCAAGCAAAGCTTTTGATAAATAAGAGTCGTAGGTAATTTCGACAAATGCAAAATAATTTTGTTGAATGACGAATTCCGATCCGAGCTTTCAAGAGCTTTGTGAAGCTGAAGATTGATTGATATAAGTGCATAATGCTTTGCAGTAAGCGATCGATAAGTATTTACCACGTGGGTGGAGTGATGCGCAATAGATAGACTGTTAAAAATTTAATCTGTAGTAATATGAGCGAAGCAATTCAATCATGACCAACGTAAACCACAACAACAATGTATGTTTAAGTTGCTTGAATATATTTCAGGTTTTAACTTTCAGTGTTGTTTAATGTTTCCCGTTGTATGAATTAAAACTGCTTAAGAAACTATTTTGCACTATTTTAAAAAGATGTGCCGAGGAGTTTTCTTTCGCCGTTTCTTTTTCTCTTTTAAGATTTAAAATTTTATTAGTGAAACGTTATGCATAAAATGACGTTCATAAATGTATCAAAAATACCTACATGAAATAAATGATTTGAGTTTGAGTTTGGTTTGTGAATCTATTCATCATCGCAACCCATAACTGTCCCACTGCTGGGATCGTGTCTCGTCTCACAATGTGAGGGATACAGGTCGTAGTCCACCTCGCCGGACGATGATGCATGGATCGATGAGCAGACTTTACACACCTTTAAGAAAGAAAGTTAGATGATACAGATTTCGAGTCCAGGGCTCATGAGGGCTCACTGTCCGGAAGTCCAACGTTCAAAACCTCTTGACTATCACTACTTTACTGTAAATATAATGATATAGTAATAATATACATATAGTAATTGAGCCAGAATTATGTATCGAAAGTTTTGGCTGTAATTGCATTGAAATGTTTTCGTCAGAGTAAAATTAAACAAATGGCCAAGATATTTGCCTTTTCTTTTTTCCTTTGCTTGCGATATTTTGTATCTATATTGTTTTAATAATATTATATGCGGAAAGTTATTTTACGGAAGTCGATAAAAGCATTGACTGTATTTATATTGTGGATACCTAGAACTTTTGGCACAAATTATCAAGATTTATTTTATTTTTAGGAGAGACACAGCTACTCCCCGGGTTTTCAACTGAGTTTACCACCGTGAGTGTGTTTTCCTTCCTTTCCATCATTAATTCTCAAGGACGTCCTCTACGCACCGATATTCACGATCAGTGATTTTGAGGTGTTCATGAAGCGTATGCGGTATGAAATGGGTTTTCGTATTTACGATATTGTAGGTGATAATGGTTAAGAGTTCTACTTTATGGCTACCTAGTTAGCACTTTAGGCTATAAAGAAGACTCCTGTGTTTGTCTGTGCGTTTGTTTTCTCTCTGAGAAATAGCTGAATTGATTTGGATGCAAATTTCACTGATGCATAGTAAGCATGGGTAATTTAATATTTGTTTTATTTTAATCAGTTCACAAATAAAGAAGATACTTGTAAGTAAAAAAATAATCCGCTTTAAACATTGTATAATTTTCCGAAGCGAAGCAAGGACAGTTACTAGTTAAAAATAATTAAATAAGTAATGTGCTAATTAAGGTGCTTAATATAATGGCGAGACCGACTATAGTTGTTTGTCTTCGTACTTCAGAGCTTATGAAGATGCAAAGAGCTGGCTCCCCCGAGCTGCCGTTCGACGGCCCCCCGTTCTACCCCCCCATGCCGCTCTACCCGCTGCCCGAGGACAGCGGCATTGACAGCGACGACACCTCCACCGACAACCAGGGAGACCTCGATAACGATCATGAAGACAATGTAAGTCGGTCGATACATTTTTCTCCCGATCTTCCCTCACGTACTGCACTTAGGCTATGTATTGTTTTGCTCTTTTTATAAAGCCGATGACAAGATACGTGTATACATAGATTAATTAATTAATTAATTAATTAATTTTTAATTTCTTTCTTTGTTAACCTGTGCGGGTATATTTCAATTTGTTTATGTGTTGGTAGAGATTCGTTATGTTAATCAATGACGAAATGAATGATGAATCGAAAAATAATCTTTTGTTGCAATATCAAGTAGATATTTATAAACTTTTTGGATTTTACTTTGGAAATAACAGTAAAAATCGTGAGTTCAAGAATTAATTAATTAACCCATTACAGTTGAAATGTGCATCCTCGCTGATGAAATTTTACAATTATTTTTAGGTGTAAAAATATTTAAACCATTTGTCTGCTTTCCAATTAATTATGACGACTTTAGTTGACATATAAGATCATAGAAATTGGTGTATCGTGAGCAATACGTACGATTTACTGCTCTTTTATGTTAATCTATTGCAGAGAAGCATGCCTGGAGCTGAAGAAAATTTTTTAGAAGTCTACATGCTATACTAGCTTGGTATAATTTTTGTTGTAGCGTTCGAAATGAAATTGTCTCATAAAATCCTCTCAGAATAGGACTCTTCAGTTGAGAGCTATTCGCTAGTTCCTGTATACCTTTCCAGGTGTCAGACTCTAGCGACGCCAGCGACGACAACCCAGTGCTCAGGTCGCCCGGCGTGAGATATCTGCGAGTCACCAACGGTAACGTAAGTACACTTATTATTGTTTGATAATATAACCGGTAATATGATCGTAGATTGCAGTGATAGCCGTATGGTTTGAACGTGGAACGCTTGAACATTATGCTGATTCGAGTTCTGCATGCACCTCAAATTTTCAAAACAAGTGCGCATTAGACATTAATTATCACTGCTTCGGTGAACATGTAAAGATACATTGTACTGGATTCTGTGGATGCGGAGGTGACAAAATTATGTTGGCAACTAATTACCTACGTCTTACATACCACGATTATGTTACAAATTACAATAATGTTAACCTTATAAAGTTATATCTACACCACCATCAAACAAGCTTCATAATCGAAGTGCTGGTCTTAACTTTTTTTATAGCATCGTATAAAAAAAGTATCAAAAAACCCGATTCCCGAATCTAGTTAATCCTTGACAACAATCCCACCTGATGTTAAGCAATGTATGATGTTATTCACTTATCACTTGTCTTAATTTGCCACAGAATATAATTGAGGCAGTGCGTTTGAATCCCGGAGGAAGGAATTGCAGGTTCCCAGTGGTGTTCCCGCCCAGGCTGCAGCAACGGAGGAAGGATGGGTACCGTCCCGTGAACCACAGTCCCGACCGAGCCGGCTCTCCCCTGTACGAGGTGGAACTGACGGCGTCTGATGAAGACGACGACGCCTCGCTGTTGGAGCTGGTCATCCCCGCGCCGCCCTCGCGCTACATGCAACTGCCGCCTATTGCGAAGATCATGTTCGAACCTCGGACGCAGCTCAGCAACTTATTCTGCTGCCTTCGCCGCTAAAGGGAATGAGAGTTTAACAAATGAACTTGAAAATGGTTAAACATTTGTGTTCGACATTTTATACCTTTTTCATAGAGTTTTTTTTGAAAAATTCGTAATGTCTGTTAAATTTCTATGTTTAACACTATCGCGTAAAATAATATTTGATATCTCTACTAACCAATTTGGAAATTACCGTATTTGTTACAGAATTTTACAACTTAAAACCCAAAATATACCTATATATTGAGAATTCAAGTTATTAGTGATTCTAATAACATACAAGTCAAATACTAAGTCTATTTTATAAATTACGGGAAGAAGGCTGCTGTATATTTCGATTTTGGTTCTGAAATTATTCTCTGAAACACCCGGTAGTGCATACAAAGTTACTGTAAATATCGGTGTACCTACAATAATATCGCGATTACTCATATCATATTTAAATGGACATGTAATCATTTTCAAGTTATTTTGTTATTAACAGGAATTTGAATAATAATTGTAATGTAATGTTTCTCATTCTAGATGTAAACATAACTATGTCTATTATCTTGAAATAACAAAATGTAATAAGTCCTTTGGCACAGATTTAACGGTCGAGTACCTAGTTTATAAATAAGTAGGTAATAAAGGTATGGATTATCAATTACAGATGTCTGTTACACTTGGTAATATTCACGAATAAAAGTTTTATTTTACACAGTAATTATGTTACAATTAACATTACCTACACATGATACTATCAAATATTTTTTTGATGTTACAGTGTAATTATTTGTACGTGTATTTTATTTCAAATTGTGGATTGGGTAATGTCAATTGAAATTAAAGTGAGACTGAAGCGAAAATGAATAGAATATGAAATTGTGAAAGAGAATTTAAGCATGATGTATCAGCAGTACTTTTTTTCCATATTACACTTCTATTAATTTATACTTAGATTATGATTATATTATGATTTATACTTAGGTACAATTATACAGTAAACTGGCTCTTACTGGGATATTAAAATGTGTATTGGCTCTAACACACTGTGTAAGCAAACCTTACGTTATATTGTAAGTAATTGCATTTTATCATTTACTAATAATCAAGACAAGTTCTAACAATTATGAACAAAAAATATGTCTGTAAAATTTGTGCTATTGTTTGAAATATTTGTATTCCTTCATGAATCCAACGATTTGTTCCTGTTTCCTTTAGCTCTATCTCGTCTGGGGTCGAGGACTTTTCTCCAATCACCGAGGAGTAGAAGACTTGTTAACATCGGTTAATGAATACTGTAACTGTGCGACATTAGTATGTACCGTTAATTCGTACTTATACCTAAGTCTATCTTATTTTATGAAAGTAAGGTATCTTGACAGAGTTTCAAACTGGAATGTTATCAGGTACACGCTGTAAGCCCACAGAAAATATATATTTTTCGCTTTTTATTACACGCCACTCTCATAATATTATTTCATATTAGTGTTTATATTATTTTTAAATCGTGTTCCCATTTAATGTCTGATAAGTACTTAGTGTACCGTAAACATGTTAACTATGAAATGTTGTAATGATTAAATATATATATTTATATATTTATATATTTATCAAATAAATATAATATTATTAGGCCTTCTAAAGGGTATCTACGTAATTTATTGTCAATTAGTGCGACTTTTCGTTTTAAATATTTTAAAAACTTGATCTTGATTGAAACTCTTACTGACATTTACTAACTGGACTAACATTTACTAACAACAACTAACAGGACTAACATTCACTAACAGTCGCTGTCCCAGTCCTCATACTTACAAACTAACCAACTAATGTTCTAACACCGTCACCTAACCGGACTAACTATCCCAGTCCCCATAGTTATATGAGTCTTGTTCTAAGTCGGTCACAGTTGTCATGGGCGGCAGTGGAAGGTGGTGCTGCATGCTCGTTTGCTGCCTTAAATCAATTTAAAAAAATGATTTAAAGTGAAAACTGGCCCTGGGCCTAATTTTTCTTAATTTGTTACCCGCTCTAATACTAACGGTGCTTCGCACAAACATGGACATGAAGCATCATTCGATACTTAAAATTTCTAAAACAAATGTACCTATTACTTAGGTAAACGTTTAATCATCTAAGTGAATAATTACAAAATTTACAAAAACTTAATATTAACCATTATTTGTGTTAATAGGTACCTATTCAAAACATTGAAATACCACAAAATCGAGGTGTTTAAAATATTGTAAATATTCTTGGGCCTAATGTTAATAACGGGCGTGCCTAGTCGCCCAAGGACCTAACTTAATTAACTGAGATGAGCTTTGTTAGTTCTAATTCTATATCGGAGTCAACCAATTTCACTTTGGTTGATATTAAATAAAATTTTAGGCACTGCGTCGTGGGTCCTCAAGCCAACGTGGAGGATGCATTTGCCATGAACTACTTCATGTTTCTAGTTAACTTAAGTATTTTATTGTAGACTTCACTATTTTATAGTATTTAAATTAACTTACTGATAAAAAATAATACTTAAATGTATTGATCTTTCATCTCAAATATAAAATATACTCGTAATTTTCCATTGTCATTTAGATAAATAAAAATGAATTATGAATATATAAGACATAAATAAAGAATAAATACTTATAATTAACATATAAATTAGACTAAAATTTATAAATTTTTTATTATGAATATTACATCAAGATTAAGTAGATAATAATAGGTATGGCAATAGTCTCAGACCAACAAATGGTCTGTGGCAATAGTAAAGTCAATTGATATCCGTTATTTTGAGTCAAACACGTACCTACTTTCACTAAACGTAAACGAAACCCATGTAACATGTCTCCACAAAATGTCAGACTCTTAATTTATAAAAAGTATATATTTCTAGATAAGTAAAGGATATTTTTAAATATATATACATTTTTTTACTATCTTTTTAATAGAGAACTTAAGTAAATGTTGATATTGTATTTGGGACAGATATTACAAGACTATAAAAATACTTTAAGCCAAATTGTCAAAACGTTTGTTACTGTACTTGTAGTGCCGCTGTTACAATTTGTTTTGCAGATTTTATCTTAATAAATATTTTATCTGGGGCTTGTTTTTTTACATAATATTGAAAAGCTATGAACATCCATATAATTAATACAATTACAATGATATTCAATTAAAGTATAAATAATCTTTTACTATGTTAGTAAGTACACCCAAAACTATGGCGCCATCATAGTTATTATGTTACTTTAAAAAAGTACTTTTTAAGGTCAACACAGATAACGTATACTAGTAAAATTATAATATTTTTATTTTTATACAACAACAATATTTTATTATTAATTATATAGTAGAAAGTAATATCAAATCATTTTATTCCCGTACTACAGACGGCAAAGCGATCGTTTTGGTACTGCTACTCGTTAATAGATGGCGTTTATGATTATTATCAGGAAATTTTTGCCTACACTTCTCGCATATACTTAAATTAAATTTGAAATAACTATGGAGTAATTGATTATTTTTATTTTTACGACGCTATTAACGATAACCTTAGCTAATTCTAGTCGTCCGTACATTAAGCACCTTTTTATAATGACTTTGATGATCGCATTTTAGTCTATTCGGTCTTTACTCTAAGGTGTTTGAATATTATAAATTTAAAACACAGATTTAACCTTCACCTTTGGCTTTTTGGTAGTATGTAGGTACTTAAGTGAAACTTTAGCAGGCCTTAGTAAACAAAGACTGCGGAAGCAGTCCTAAGCAAGCAAGCAGCAGCAAGGCGTCATTTTCACTAATCAAATATAATACATAATTATATCGATATATAAAATCGTAACTTCCGAAGACACTGGCTAGAAGCATTTGGACAATTCCCCCTCATCATATCTTTCCTCCCCTTACCGCACGCCTCACCACTCCACGCCGCGCCTCACCACCTCGCTTCACCACACGTCATATCATATCACCATTTCCTGCTGATCCTGCTCCTCGCTGTAGTTTTAGTAGAGGTGTAAAATTCCTCCGTTACAATATAATTTTATTTATAAACATTCATAATAAAGGTACTTACTCTAAATTCAAACACATTAAATAATTTAATAAGTGTAATAAGTTAACGTCCAATGTTAGACTTCATCACCACTTACCATCAGGTGCGACTGTTGTCAAACAGCAGGTAACTTATCTTACGTAAAAAAAAAAGAAACAAATTCTTTAGGATTTCTAAAATAATATACGCGTGGTTACAATTATTTTGGTATCAGTGAGGACATTAGACTTTATAGTTTTACACGGATATGCCTATTTAAAGTTGTAATGTAAGCTTAGGCTACAAAACCCGGGAAGAGATCGTTTCCGCAGCGATATCGCGGTGCGGTACAGAATCCTTCCTGTTTATTTCTCGTTAGTATACCAACAGGAGGTTTGTGCTAAGGGTGCTGTATAAGCGTTTTAACCTTCGTAAGGCGTTATTTCTATCGTATTGCCTTCTGACGGTTAGTGGTCACCGTTGCCCTTGGGCGTCAGTAACATAAAGAATCATTGTTGCGTTGCTGGCCAGCAGAAATATAAAGTGCTGGCTTTGAAGCCAAGCGGCAAGTAGTTTGGCGGCTGAACCGGCACGACTTCAGCCCTACCACCAAGCAACGGCCGACTTCTAACACCCCTCTCGACACCCTGGTCTACAAGTATGAGACTACCGCTAAAAATACGTTTGTACACTTTGTACGTACTACTTATATCTATTTTGTTGACTAAAATGTTTCAATGCCTAATGGTAGTAAGTTTGATTGAATGTATACGTCTAAGAAGTGTCACATTTTCACTTAAAGTACATAAATATACATATGTAGTATGTATGTGTAGTATGTAGGTATTTGCATGCCTTCTTGTGAAATGTGAGCACTTGAAAATAATGTTAAGACCATATAATATGTTTATTACCAAAAATCACAACGCTCGTATTTAAGTAAGTAAAACATATTATTTATGTTACCTTCATTTAGTATAAATCAACGTTATTTGAGTACTTATACGGGATCCTGTAATTATGTATTGTATATAACGTAAACAATGGAGCAATTACACGCCGTAATACGCCGTAGGATACGTGATAAGCATCTACGCTTTGTGTACTAATTACTCATCTTGTTTGATTTAAGAACATCTACACTCGGCAGGTGTCTGTCCAGCATTTGGACGGGACAGTGCAAGGGACAGTGATTCTACTCTAATTAACTTTTTTGTTAATATCCGGGGACCAGACTGGCTAGTACATAATTAGTGTGTAGTGGCGGCCATAAATGTACAATAATATCTGTAACACCACACGCGTCACCGAAGCGTTTCCAGCCAAAAATGAAGTGAATCTTTGTTGACGTGTGGCGAGTGGCGACATCGTACCAACTTCATCGTTTATTACTCTAATTATACTCTCGGCTTCCGTTAATAACAACCTTGATCAGCAGCGTCCACCGAGTTCGTATCTATATTCTCTGTTCCATCCCATTGCACTGATCCGGCTTCTTTTTAATTCCCAATTGTCCAGCCCGTCCGCTTTTGGATTCGTTTCTCTGTAAAATTAGATTCTGGTCTATATTTGCTCAAGGGTGGATGATAGTAATGTCTAATTTTAAAGACAGGTCAATACCCAAGCGTACTACTGAGGGATGAATGGTCAGTGTAGAATCGCAAACGTAAATACATGTTATATTAATAGTTTATAGCAGCATAAAATGCCAGTAGAAACGTCATTCAGAATGAAATACGATTGAAGCTTATTGGTTTACAGCAGAATGAGGTCATGTAGAATTGTCCAAAAGATTCACGAGTTGTCTAGCTGTTCTACTTTCATCAAAAGTGTATTATAAAGGCTCTATAGATATAAAAATAAACTTAAGTCTTATAGGTCCAGTCGCGTTGTTTCTCAATCGGCCCGTTGGTCACCCCCCATTTTCTCCGAAGCTCCTTCAACAGAGAATGTTGTAATTTGGTGAGTGAGTGGCGACTCGATGGAGTACCTATACCAGATAACAATATTCTATTCTGGAAACGAATACCAGTCAAATACAATTTGTAAGAGAATCAAGTCAAACAAAAGGACTCGCTTCAAAAAACAAAGGCAATAGATAGAGGTTATTTTAAAAAGCACCATTCTGATAATGATCCTGGATACATTTTCGGGAATAATCCTCGTACCAAAAGAGTCCGTATAGGAATCCTTGATTGGATTATTTCTATTTACTTTAATTTAACATAGTCGTACATTAATTTGATAATTTTAAGTAGGGACAGTGTAAATATTGACTTGCAAAGTGACAATAACAAATGAAAAAAGTTAACTGCGGCGTAGCAATAACGTTTGACGATACGCGACCATTAACGTTTTTCCGAGGCGACAAACACGCGAATCGAGAGTGTCCAATTGACCCAGTAACAATTTTATCTAAAAGGGTAATCCTTGAATCGGCGCGCAGTTAAGGTTTATTAGCCCCGCGCTTTAAAGCGTCCGCAGCACACGTGAAGGTTTAATCGCGTTCTGGGTGGCAGCCCCGCGGCTGAATGGGCGCGAGGCGGCGCCCGACAGCCGCCACTGTCGGCAGTCGCGTCTAGAGCCCCGGAGGGGCCACACGTGTCCTCGCTCTCGCTCGCGACTTATATAACCATCCGGTGAGCCCGCAGCTCCGAGCCTGCCACCCTCGCCTCCATCGACCCACGACAGTCCGCCCGCTCGCCGACCGAGCGATCCGTATCGACGGACGCGGGACCGCCGGTTGTGCAACTGTCAGCTGAGAGGTGACATAATCGATGCAGTAAGTACCGGTGTTTGGAGTGAACCGCGGAATGCTGGAGGTGCGTTATGTAACGGGACGGCGGCGGTCGCGGTCTTACCGTCACGCTGATAACGTCACCGTCGCTGCCTTTGCCTCCGCGTGATACAACTCGCTCGTAACAATGCTCCTTCGAAGGACTTACATGGATATAAAATAATCGGCTGTCTTTTGAGAACTTAGTATTTCAAATAAGGACTTCAATTAAGTCTTCGCCATTATTATAATTACAATTTAGGACCATTGATCAATTAACTTCCAAATTATCAATGAAGGTCTTGTTTATTTACATTATTGAAATACCTCTGAGAATGTTTAAACTGCTTTCTTGATTTTTAACTTTTACCGCAACATACTTATGTAATGGCCCAGGAAAACTTAATTGGACCTCGATTTTGTGAGACCCGTCCATTCTTGGAAACATGGCTGTCCAAATTTGTAGGATCTTCGACAGGAATAAAAAGGGAACAAAACGAAACAGACATTATTATTACCACGATATCTACTTAATTGGAGAACTCATTCAAATGAACATCCATAGTTATTATGGACGAATATTCCAGCACGTGTATCGCAAAAAACTAAGTCGTTGGATATCCTAACCATAGATAATGGCACTATAATTGAACTTAATAATATGAAGTTATTACGTAGTCGATAACTTAAAAATAATTGCCCTCGGTCATTGGCATTTTCATGTTCAACGTATTAAATTTTGAACACTACTTTTTACATTCTATGTTATTTCTAGTAGGCAGCGTTTACTATGAAAATGTTTATAAGTAGGTTTAGTTAACTACAAAATTAAATACGTAAAGAAAGTAGCACAAAAATAATTTTATTCAATATGATACGAAATTTAACACACAAAATAAACGTCATGTGATAATTCACGGTGAGTTCCATTAAAGTCAATTAAATTAAATATTTATTAAATTAAAGTTATGAATGTATATTTCGATTTATAATTATTTTTTATATTATCATTATATCTCTGGAAATTAAAACTTCTAAAAGGCTTTACTTTACAACGAAATCGATTTGGGTCGATAGAAATTATATTTTTTCTACAGCTTTAATTTTATGTCTAAGAAAAGTGAATAACGTATCTAATCTCTCTATTCTAACTCAATCCTTTGGAGTAACATCACGAGATCTTCCTCAAGCTACCATGTCGTCAATTGTCGTCGTAATACCACGTGGCTCCTCAAGATGGTTTCCTACTCCTATCAAAGTAAAAAAGTATTTCTTAAGAAAAATCAAGGACTGTAGATTTATCTGAGAGCGATAGCATCTAGCGACGACATTTTCCGCTCTCATTACGTATATTTCTCTGCGTTTCTTTACCATTTCAAATTCGAGATATTGCAGTTATCTCGAGGAAGTTAAGATGTAATTTAATGTTAGCATGCCTCATCTATGTTTGCTCTCTGTAAGCTCTCGTGAACTTCAAAAATATTGATTATCTTAAACAGATATTGTTTCGGAAAGGTTTATCATTATCATCTGTATAAGAAACTGTGTTGCAAATCTTTTGATGCATGAGCAATATGTCATTGATATTTTATAAACGAAAACGGCCTTTTAGATGAAAAACCAATTGAAACTAAGCAACTATTGTCTGCATTTAAAATAGTGTATCTTCGTTTCTGGTATAAGTACGAGTATATTCTTTTTATTAATGAGCTCTTTGGTATAATATTTTTTTGTGTATTTTCTTTTATTCATGTTCAAAACTGATTTTTACTTAATTATATGATTGTTATTGCGATATTGGTTTCAACTTATAGGTAGGTAGGTAACTCCAAAGGCTTAACCGGTGCGTTGTCAGCCAAGAACGAACTAAGAAGAAAGAAAGTTGTGACTGTCAAGCTCCCAGTCGAAATAGCACAATTCGTTTGGCAGCTGATTCAAACAAGGGGGCGTAGCTAGCCAGATGGGCTTCAAGACAATGTCTTTAATAATATTGATGTTAATATTGATTATACAAATAATCCTTACGCCAAGCCCTACCGTCAGTCAGAGGCCGTCATTCGTCAAGCCATTCGAATGATATACGATATAATTAGTAACCTATACTGTAAGTAATCTTCTTAAGACATCTCCTAAGTTTGTAGGTAATACCTAAGATTATTCGGCGTCCGAATAGCGAATTCATTTATAATTAATTCCGAACTAGCAACGGACAATCTAGTCATGCTGTAGTAATTAGTGAACGTCCTTCCTTGTGTACATTAGTGGTTCTAGACAATTCGATTAGTATAGTAATCCTTCGCAGTCGCGCATATTTACATTTCGAGGACTCTTTTGGACATGTGTACATAACTGCACGGCAAATATTATGTTTTATGCTGAGTTATGAACTTGTGAATGTCTAAAAATAACGTAAATAAAGTATGTACAAAGTTGGAAAAATAAGGTCACATATTAAGGCCTTACTTAGTTGTGATAAAACTAGCTAGAAAGGTTAAGAACAGTAATGCAGTAATGTTTTGAAATAGTTGTATTTATTCGTATATATTAAACTTTATAATGCACTATCCAGAACCAAAAACACAGTTCTGTGACAAAAAGGATTTCATCATCATCAATCATTTTGGCTTTGTAAGGATCCCAATGTGTTACTAAAGCCTTATTTACGAAATCAAAGAATTCATACTACTTGCTCTTACTCTACAGACTTGAAGTTCTGCATATTGCTTAATGTTCTATGACAATGCAATTTAGTAACCAGCTTGACCGGATAGTACGCTCAGGATACAGCAGAACACCGCAACTGTTAAAGCCAGTAAATACATTTATTTTTCGCATTTATTTCGCATTTAGCATTATAAAAGCGTGTTCTAGTTCTTAAAACTATTCGTGTTATTTTATGTAAATATAAACACAAAGCTATACATTGCTTGGTTTTAAACGAAGAAGTATCTGGGATTGTCTCCATTCGTGATGATCCTACAATTTAGAACTCGTAGCATCGCTAAATAATTCTTTTGTGTGTGTGTGTGTGTCTTCTTGAGCTTTTTAATTTAGACTAAATACAAGCTTTTATTTCAGCATCATTTTTTTTCACAATAAGGCCTACACATTTTTTATAGCCTTGTTGCATGGAGTGTGGTCACGAGATACATATCGTTCAACTAAAGATATTGTTTGCAAATGTAAGGAATAGTTAAATTATCCGGAGGCGTGTTACTAGTTAAATTACAAAGGCAAACTGTGCCTAATTGTATTATGGGACGCCTCAGCGAATCGTGTCGTCTGTGGAACACGAGTCTGACAAATTGATAACCAATACCGATTTACTCCGCCGATAACCAAAGGTTTATTACAGGTGTATACATGACGTAATATGTGGAAAATTGATGGTTTGGAATTACAAATTGTTATGAAAACCTGACGCTATTTATTTATGAATTTATAGTCGTTAGCACGGCTTTAGGAAGTTTTTTTTAAAGCCGACAAAAGAACAGACGAGCCACGTTTACGTATCAACGTAGTACGTGGATATAATTTAGTGTTACTGATGTCCACGGCCAACGGTAATCACTTACCACCGGCACCGTCCGACTGGGAGCTTTAGAGCTAGCAGAGCTATTTTCTGTCCCTATTATTCATTCTTATCGGCAACGCACCGCACCGGTGACGCTTTGGTGTCTTTCTGCAATCAACTAATGCGAAATGTTTTGATGTCGCGAGTAACTTCAAAAAAAAAAATACAAATATTCTTTATTTGTACACCAGATATAACCATATACAGTAATATAGACAAACAATGGTATACAAAAGGCGACCTTATCGCTAAAGTAGCGATCTCTTCCAGGCAACCTTTGGGTAGAGGAAAGAAAGTAAGACTTAATAAAGGGTAGCGGTGTACGAAAAAAAATATATTAGAGAGTTACGTGATTTAAACATAAATTGCAATGATAACTGAAGGAGGGACAATAGGAACAAAGATGTTACGCAAGAAAATTATGAAATATTTAGATAAAATTCTTTTACCTGTTTCTTAAAACTAACTAATGATTGAGCACTACGTATTTTGTAGGGGAGAGATTTCCATAGACGTACAGCGGTTGTAGTAAAGGATTTAGAGTAAAAAGAAGAGGAATGAGCAGGCATCAGAAGGGAAAGATTGTAAGAGGAACGGAGAGTATGAGTATGGGTTGTAAAAGTGAATTTAAAACGTTCTTTCAGATATGAAGGAGCATTTGAGTTAAATAACACGCAGTAAAGAGTAGAAAGGATATGTGCATTCCGGCGAAAACGAATTGGGAGCCACTTGAGACTGTTGCGGTAACTGGAGACATGATCATATTTGCGGAGGCCAAATATGAATTTCAAACAAATATTTTGGAGACGCTCAAGTTTATTTAGTTGCTCCTCGGTTACATCTAGATAGCAAATGTCGGCGTAGTCAAGGATTGGTAGAAGTAGAGAATGAGCGAGCGCAATTTTAGTAGCCGTGGGGAGGAAATTCTTGAACCTACGGAGTGAGCCCATGGCCCCAAACAGTTTTTTACTCACTGCATCAATCTGCGGACCCCAAGACAAATATTGATCCATAATTAAACCCAAGTTTTTGACTGTCTTACTATACGGAATAGTTACACCATTAAAATTAACTGATGGTAGATTTGTCCAGTCTACTTTATCTAACAGTCTAGAGCTACCTATAATAATCACTTGTGTTTTTGAGGGATTAATAGTGAGACCGTGAGAGTCGCTCCAGTCAGAAATACGTTTCAGATCGCTATTGATACCATCTATGGCCGAAGGTAACTCTAAGAGCGTAGCCTGTTGATAGATCTGGAGATCGTCAGCATATAGGTGGTAGAGAGAAGAAAGATTAAAGCTAATAGAGTTAATAAAAATTGAAAATAGGAGAGGAGACAACACGCCACCTTGCGGAACGCCAGCCCTTATTTGAGACCAGTTCGAAAAAGTCCCATTCACATGTATACGGTGCCGGCGCCCATACAAGTAACTACGAAACCAGTCGATTGCAGTCGGAGATATGTTGAGAGAACGCAATGTGCCTAGGAGGATATCAAAATCAACAGAAGTAAACGCATTACTAAAGTCTAACAGAGCCAATACCGTTAACTTCCGATTTTCCATGCCGAAACGAATGTCGTCAGTGATTTTCAGGAGTGCAGAAGTCGTACTATAGCCAGGTCGAAAGCCGGATTGGTAAGGATTTAAAAGGTTGTGTTTGGATAAATGGGAACTGATTTGGAAATGGATAAGACGCTCAAGGACCTTAGAGAGGAATGGAAGAATGGAAATAGGTCTATAGTCAGAGAAGGTTTTAGGATTTCGCGTTTTTGGTAGAGGGATGATTTGAGCGTCTTTCCAGGGAGCAGGAAACAGGCCAGTAGATGTGGAGTTATTTAATATAGTGGTAATGACAGGAACAATAATATCAAGGATAGGTATGATCATTTTACGACTTATGCAATCCTCACCGACGGCATCCGAGTGGATTGACATAATGCACTTCTCAACATCACGATCAGAAAAACGACGGAAATGAAAAGAAGAGCAGTCGGAGGTGGGAATAGTAGAAAGATTACTTAATGTTTTTACTTTAGCATCCTTATTAATGCACGGTGTACAGGAGTAGTGCTTATTTAGACAATCAAAATTTAAGTTATTCGGAAGCGAGATTTCACGTGATTTCCCAACTCCTAAGGACCGTAGAAATTTCCATACCATAGATGGATCCTCATTCTGTACAGATTTATGGATATGGCGTCGTTGTGCATCCCTACACACCGTATTGCAACGATTCCGCGCGGCCAGATATTTCATCCGGTTTTGGTCGTTAGGGTTAGATTTATATTTAGACTTAGCAGCAAGCTTTTTGTCTATGTGGACTCTAATATCCTCAGTAAGCCAAGGTGCAGGAAGGTGTCGAACTCGTATTGGCCGAACAGGAGCATGTTTGTCATATAATTGTAGCAATAACGAGTTAAACACCACAACCTGCTCATTCACTGTTTTTTCGTTCCAAATAACATCCCAGTCTAACTGAGCCGCATCATCACGTAATTGATCAATATTCATTGCACTAAAATTGCGCTGAAGAAGAATTCTTGACTTAGCCTTAGGAGGCCGGAATTTATACGACAAAAATAATAAGTCATGATACGAAAAAGCATCAGCAGCAAATTGACCGTGCTTCGCCACATGGTCTGTAGAGGAGACAATAATTAAATCAAGAAGAGATGGTGTGCAGTTAGGAAAAAAGTGAGTGGCAGAAAGTGGCAGAATATTTAAATTTGCTGCTGCAACAATTGATTTCAACTGTTTAGAGCGAGTATCATCTTTAAGAAGACACGTATTGAAGTCCCCCATGATAATGGTGTGGTTATACAGTGGAGTCAAATTCTCAAAGATCTTTTCAAGTGTAGGGAAGTAATTAACTGTCATTGAAGGACTATAAAATCCTCCAAGTAGGACCTTACCATGGGGAAATGTAACTTCAATAAAAAGATATTCAGCGTCACTACCAGTAGAAGATTGAGATGATATATCTACAACTGAAAAGGGAATATGAGAACGGAGATAAATTGCAACACCTCCTCCGCCCCGATTCAATCGGTCGTTGCGAATAAGACGGAATCCCGGTAGTGAGTATGATACGGAAGGAAGGCATGGCTTAAGCCATGATTCCGAGACAAGGACAGCGTGAATATTTTTACTATCTATAGATGTGATTAAGTCGGGGTAATGTGCCGGAATACTTTGTGCATTAATATGTACTACATTAAAGTTTTTGGAAAAGTCTGCTAACGTTGAATCTAAAAGCAAATTAATAGGAGGAATACTTTCAAAACTGGTGCTGCTGCTCAGACCTTCAGAAGCCGAAGAGAAATTAAGGCAAACATCATCATCATCATCACTAACATTCGTTATCATTACAATAAAAGTATCAATAAGTTAATTTGATATAAATAACAATAATAATTAAAAACACTACTAAATGAAAAGAAAGCAAAACAACGTACTTCTACTACCCGCCAGCTTTAAAAGTTACATAATAAACATAAATAGTAATTATCTAACATAAACGAAAGAGCAAAACAAGAAAAACAATAATAAATTACATTAATATTATAACATGACTTGCACTAAATTTATATAATTATATTAAACACACTCAAATTATAACTTGCATATCGGCTGTGTTTAATATCATGCCCGGCTGTATTTATTAGCCACTAAAATAGGTGAGTACAATAATGGTTGGGATTATAATCCTCGCATGCTCGCAATCTTGAACGTCAAGTTACATTTTATCTATGCTGTAGACTATCTGTATCTGCGTAGGAGTGTGCCGTGCTGTGCGAACCAGTGGTAAGGTCAGTACCTACTCTGTGGTGCAAATATTATTCAAGATGGCTGAGCATAATTATTTATGTTATTTATTAAATTGTAAACACAGTGCAAAAAAAAAAACTTAAAACACTATCGATTATATAACAGAACTAATACAATACAATAAATGGAACCAAAAAGTAACAAAATGCAAAATATTTATCACAAAAATAGCCGGTGTTTTCAGAAATTATAAGTACTTAATATAAAGTTGTTGAATACAGAAACGTAGGTACTAAAATTTTTTATGAACAAGAGAGTAATTTATTTCTTAATACGTCTAGTACGTGAAGTGTGCTTGTCATCACTGGGCTTATTTACTATAGCAGCAGACGGTTGAACTGGTGAGTGAGGACCAGGTGAGCAGGAGATGGCGTCAAGCTCCGCCAGGCATTCCACCTGATGCAGTGAGCCATCTGATGCCTGAACATGGATCGTACCATCCCTTGTCCAACATTTAGTGATGCCATAACGCCGTCTGGCCTCTAGGAATACCAAGTGCCGGCTCTTGGTGAGAAACTCAGATAGAGTAATACCGGATCCTTTTAATTTGGATTTTGCATACCAGACTTTGTTACGCCATGATCCATCTCGAAACTTCACTACCACGGGACGAGGCTTCTCCGACAAGCGACCGAGGCGATGGGCGCGACTGATTACCTCTTTAGAGAAACCTGGGAGATTGAGCTTCTCGGAGACCACCGCTGCTATAGTGTCGACATCCTCCGCTTTATCTTCTGCGAGACCATGAAAGAGAATGATTTTCCTGCGCCTCCGCATTTCGAATCTGTCTAGCTGCAGACCCACAAACTCGAACTGCTTCTGTATTGTCTCCAGTGTCGAGGCTATGAACTGCCTGAAAGCGGCAAACTCGGCCGCCAACGAAGACGTCGAAGATGGAGCGGTGCCGGGTTTTAGGAGTTCCTTTTGAAACTCATTCATGCGCGAGTGGAAAAGTTCAGACATCGTATCCAGTGATACCTTTAGTGACTCCATTAGTGTCAGTGAAGTGCAATCAAAGAATAAGTAAACAAAGAAACTTAAAATAGGAGAATAAGCTGGTTGGTATGTAGACGTCAGATACACATTTTATTTATTAAACTACTTGTAAATACTTTTAAAAATTATCAAAATAAACACACGAAATAAAAACAGCTGTTAACGTTTCCGCCTACCCACAAGTATATGCATAAATATTAAGCGCAACACTGCAACGTGGGCAAAGCTTGTGTGAAACGACAATTATTAACTATAACTTTATTAGCTCTCGGCGCACGTCCCGTCCGTCGAATATCTCCGTTCTATTTAATACTAACGTTACTCAGCTGTACCGGTGTATGGTTTCCACGCAACCAAACTTTCTCATTCAGCTATTGAACTACTAAGACTTATTTATCCCAGTAGTTCACTACGTATAGATACGTTTTTGGCCGTATCAGGGCGGCCTAGAATACCTACTGATCTCAGTCCCATGCTGGCAGAGCAATGTGTGGGACCACAGAAGTCGTCACTCACTTGGTAGGGTAGCCCAGCTGACTAGCTACCAAGCTCTTCCTTGAGTTAGCGGCGAAACGATTTGTTGTGTTCCGACTGTGAGCTTGAGAGCCAGTATATTCTTTCTTCCTTCTTCTGTTTTTCTTGGTCGATAAAGTATTGGTGTTGCCTTTGACGTTCCATAGACTATGGTGACTTTATCATCAAGTGAGTCGTTTGATCATTTATCAGCTATTATTGACATAAAGATTTCAAGACTTCAAGTATGTATCTGCAAAGATGTTTTTATTTCTGTACCAAATTTGGCAAGACATAGTTTTTCGGTATAGGGAATCCTAGTGCGTCGGTATGAGTGTGTAAAAGTTATTTTAAAATAGTTCATTGATTCTTTGAGGGAAAACACTCTTGACTCTTGTAACTGGTAAATAGCAAACAGCGCAAATGCTTAAATAGTTGAAAATATGTAGTTTGAGTTTGAGTTCATCTCATATTCACAGTAAAATTAATATTGAACAAAACTAAGCATAGTAATGTAGGTACTTCAATTACAAAGCAAAGAAAAGCCTTTAGAAAAAACACCATTGAATAAATAAGCACGAAAACTGACCTTTATGTACATACGTTTATCTCGGGAATTATAAAGCTCATAATTTATTTTAAAATCAGTGCGAAGTTCAAAAGAGCTAAATGTAGAATACTCAGTTTTATTATTATTATATTCATGTGATTTCCAAGATTGTGCACATTTTGCACCAAGACGAACGAGCAGGGCACTTCAGTTCGTGATATGACACCCACGCACGTATTTCTTTTTTGTATCTTTAAATGTCAGTGAATTTGCTTTAGGGTTGGCACAATACCACAACATACCAACGGAAGATCGAGTTTTGTAAAGTCCCGTTGATTGTCAACACAGACGGTACTGTTGCATTCATAATGCTTTTGTCCTAAAAATGTTCAGATTATTTTGAAAGGAAAATTCTTAGTGGATTTTGGAGGCGTTTGCGTTTAACGTTACTGTGGTGGGGTAACATTGATTGTAAATATCATAGATGTGAATATTGCGTCACCCGGAAATGGTAATTAAATTAAGGAGCTAATTGTAAACTGACTTCTCGCACCAGTTGTTTTATCCTTACGAATACTTAAATAGGGCGTACACATATTTTTAACCTTTTATACAACTTGTTTAAAGTACGACGTTGTCACAGTTACAAATTGACATATAACATTTCATACAACCGACGTTTGAGTATATTTAATAGTATTTTATGCTTTCAGTGTGTGTATGTTAAGGAAGGATGTATCTTTTCTATTTTCCCGCAGATTTGTTTTTGAATAAATAAATAAATAAATATCTTTAAACTTTAAAAAATGTTTATCTTTCCGCGGGAGAGCACTGGTGACCTGAGACTGGTTTTCTTAACCGACATCAGCTACCAGGCTCTCACAAAGGTGTGACAATATTACTACGAAATACAGCACCTATCTATGATAAGATAGTTATCAAACCGTGATGAAAATATGTTACAGGGTTAGTTGAAATACTTGTCATATTGTTTGAATAGATATAGAACAGCGTTCCCCTGTCAACATCCTTTTGTACATAGGTTCCGCATATTGCTTGGGCACGTATTTAGGCTGACGTATTTAGGCTTGAATGATTTATCACGTCACTTAAATGCCAAACCTTTGACACTCCCACTGTATTCGGCAGTTTATTGCCTATATTTAATATTATGAATTGCACGACATTTCACAGCATTATTACAATAATATGGGAATTTGTTGTCGTTTTCGTTTATGATTGATATGTTTGTTATTCTTTTGTGGTTTAATATTAAACATTACTGTGCTATTTACTTTTATATAATTACTTCCAACTGTATCGGAGTGGCCTAGAATACTGACCTCAAACCTGTATATCCCAAGCATGCCGGCAGATCCGGCCTACCAGTTACTTGATATAAGTAACTGTTATTAATATTTTTTTAAGAAAAGTAAGATATGACATAAATTCGCTAGAGTAAGTTACGTAAATCAAGTTTACTATTTTCATCAAATATAAATATTGAATTCCATTCGTTAGAGCAACGTCGACGCTCATTAGCCGCAAAGAAGCGATACCTTTTAGAAGCTTAATAAAAATATTAAATACTTAACTGGCAGGTTGTAAATGGTCTGTCGGTTTACAAATATATTCTTTAGGAACTTCCTAACTTGCGGGAAATGACAAGACAATGACAATATTCTTATTTTCATTTAATTTACTTAGATTTGAACATGGTCCTTCGAGCATGTCACCGACTTATCAGTAACTGATAATCTTAGTCATCAAAAGTATTTCTTGGTCGGTTGCTTTATTAGAGGTTGTAGTAGTTTACAGAATATGTAGCAATATGTTTATGAAAAAAAGGGAATAACTAAATGACATGCTTCTTATTTTTATTAATCGAATATCTATAATAAATTATATTCCCGTTCCTCAGAAATCATCTCGCTGGATAAAAAGGCAGGTATTTTGATTTTTTTTAATTCCTAGATATGCCTTACAGGGACAAACGCAAGATAGAAGAACTTAAAAAAGTATGTTTGTGTATTTTTTTACAAATTTATAATATTTCATTTACAGATTGAGCTTCCAAACAATCTTAACATTAGTGTATAGAAAATGTAGCCGCGTATTACCAGGTGCAACTCGTCCCTGTTTGCAATAAATGTGAAATAAAAAATAAAAATACCAGTGTAAGGTGAGATTGCATCTAAATAGCTTTATGCATGTGGTTGTACGTAGTGTGCAAGGCCACAAGTTTTATTCAACAAACTATTAACCAGTTTACAACTGTGGGTAGGAATCTATAAAAAGGAATAAAAGTAATGAAGTAAGATATTAACTACTCGACTGTCCTTTAAAGGGATTCACACACATTATAAACACGAGTAAAAAGACATTTAAACGCTATCATGTTACATTTTTGAAGTGAATAATTCTATAGTATCGTTGTGACTTGGAATTCGTTGAAACGGAAATGACGCGAATGAAGCATCGGCAAAATGGCGGCTGACGTAAGCAAAGCATTAATATTTGGACTAACAGTATTCGTTGTTATGAAGTTTCACTTCTAGCGCGTGTGGATTGCACACATTTTGTTTTTGTTATTCAATGGGTTAATTGCGAGATGGGTATTGGATACATGAGGTAAATTCTTTGGCCGTTTCTTTTCTCCTCGATAATAAAAATTAAAAATTCAATATTTAAAGGCACCATAGCTAAACGGTGGTAAATGTAAAAAGATGGCGTGCATAAATGTACTTACAATACACATGAAGTAAATGATTTCAGTTTGAGTCTGAGTTTGAATGAGAATTAAACAATTGGTTCAATATTGTTGGTGGAGGTGGCGTGATCGTTTTCACGGTAAGTTGCCGCGTAGCAGCCAGCAAGCCCAAAAATAACTAGAAAACCACTCAAATAAACAGCTTTGAAACTTTATACGTTTACAACCGCATTTATGATTTTGTAACACTCCCTCTCCTGAATTTTAATACAATGGTAATTTGCGGAACAACTCCTCTGAATAAGATATTACAAGGAGGATTCCACTCTTCGCATACGTATATTATATCCTTGCTTATTTATTTATATTTTCACCATTTTTTTCCACTCGGCAATCACCTGTAAAGCAATATAACTTTCGTCGTGTAATACAAGCTAGCAGTGTTTGGAAAAGGGATATCTCCCGCCAGGCGAGTCATATGCCTGGGGAGCGGCCGAGCTGAATGTTGGCGGTCGGAACTTGTATAATTATGCTAGCGATGTAGAAATCTCCGATAGCGTGATTCAAGTTTGTCATGACGTGTATGCGATGTCGCGACAGGTGTATATTAAATACACTTTTGTCTAATACTTAGAGTTATATTTATAAATAATCTTGGTATTATAACTTATAAGACATAAATAAATAATATACATAATATACTTAGAAGGAAAACAGATAGACCATTAGGAAGATAAAAAATCCTGATGCATAGAGTCCCTGCGCGCAGATGAAGTGAAATTTCACACCATGAAATTGTAAAGCCTATGTTTTTTTACAGTAATACTTTTTTTACAAACTTTATTATCATTTTTTACAATTAGTTACTTTACAATTTGTACCCTTCCTTTCCATGCCCCTGACCTACGTTCCCATCTTGTAAAATGTTGCAAAAGGTATCCAAAATGAAGTTGGTAAACATCTTTGTATTTTTGTTGAGAATAGTTCGGGAATTAAGTAAGAGCCGTTCAATCTTGCCTTGAAGACACATTATAATCGGGCGAGTTAACCGATATGTCCATTTAAGGGTTTCATTTTTGAGCCGCCAATCCGTTGAAAAAGGTCATTGTCATAAAATAGTCAATGTCATCAATTTTTCTGATATTCCTTGAAATAATTAATTATAAACATAGTAGACGACCTGGTCCATAAATAAAATATTATAAATATATTGATATATTATGGACCGATTGAAATAAAACAAGTGCACTGAATAATACCTCAACCTTATTGAAACACGCATCTATACATTTTAAGTTGTGGTCGTGAAAAATTTTATACAATTAAGCAAAAGGAGCAAGCTATATGATGTAGTTCTGTTAATTGAGTGTTACCTGAACACATTAATTGTGTTGTTTGTAGTGTTCGGGGTAAGTGCTGCGCTAACGCCCGCTCAGGTCGTTAACAATGTGTTATCCTTGCTTAAGTTACTTTCTAAATTGTTTGGTCTACTTGTAATCCACATGTCAATGGAATGCATTAACTCCTAACTAACACGTCCAGTCCGAGAGATGATGACGAATTATGGGAACATATATTATTTCACGTTGAAATCATAAAAATATATATTTTACTAGTGGTCCCAGCGAACTTCGTACCGCTTTATAATTAAAAAATGTTTTAGTGATATATCGACAGCAACGCCACCTACCGGGTCCAATTGTGAATCTAAACCATTCTCGGATCCACCTGAAGACACACAAAAAATTTCAACCAAATCGGTCAAGCCGTTTAGGAGGAGTTCAGTCACATACACACGAACACAAGAAATATATATATTAAGATTAATAGGCGGATCTGGAACCTTGAGTGGCTCTGGTAGAGCGTTTGCGGTTATTTGATCACTGCACAGTAGGTATGTATGTGATATTCGCTAGGGGAGCTTCACATACATAATACATACGAAAAGTAAAAAGGAATTTTGTGAAAATAAACCTAGGTACATGAATCTTTTTGCAAATCACACATACAATAGGTACATGAAACGCGCCTATAAATACAATTGTGACGTCATAATCCATGACCAAAATAATCACTATGCAAATCTACGACTATATACGGGCAAAAAATAGACTTTTGAAATATTATATCACTAGTGTTGTAACAGCCACCGCACTTCGAAATGTTATTCTGTATCTACATGAGTGGTCATAACGGTCTTGATTGCTACCGGTGGACCACTTATCTATCGTAATACAAAATCGATATTTCCAGTCGTTTGTAATAGAACAGCGTTGTGTTACCGCGATTGTTTGGGTTCGGTTAATTACTCGTTATCTCAAATGTTAGAGCCTATCCAGATATACGCGGTGTCTGCCGCCATGGGTAGCGAAACCCAATTGGGTAAGCATATTAGGTGTTCTGGCGTTATATATACAATTTTCTTGAATTTCGATAAATTCAGGAAAATATATAACATATAAAAAGTGTTCCTTAAATCGATATTTAAGGGAAAATTTTTTTGTTCCATAAATTAAAAGATTATTTATTTTCTGTCATGAGGGAGTAAATCCGTTTCCCAAAAATCTTCCATGTAACTCTCATTTTACCTACCCCTTAGAGTTTTATTTTTATTAAACATTGTATCTATAACACTCACTACCGCGATAGCAAACACTTTGAACTCGGCGATCGCAGGTACATAATATTTCGTTCGTAGAGGGATTTCTCCGCTTCAGTATTCGAAATTCGAATGAATTGCGGTCGATCACGTCCTTTATTTATAGAGCTTTCTGTGTTCTAGAATGCTCTATGCACTAAGATTCTACGAATTGTCACAGACATCATTCATCAGTAAATCGACATTCGACCTTAAATACACGGGCTAAAGTCACAAATCATATCATTCATGCATTCCGTCTTATGAGTGGGCCTTTTTTACTACTTCGTCGTCACTTTTGTGTTCGTCGTTATTGTGTTAATATAAGCTGTCCGCAGAATGTTCGCCAATCTTACGACTTGCAATATATTTGTTTTGAGTAGACACATTTTTTGAATTAATCTGTTCAATCAATATCAGTGGGTTTAATGACCGATCCACTCAATAACAATAATTAGATAGCAGCTCCATAGCATTTAATTTTCTTCAAAATTACGTTTCATGTACGAAATGGAATTTAAACTTCCCGAAACAGTTGAGTAAACCGAAACTTGGAGAAATTGGCTGAGAAAATAAACCTGAATATACACAACTTAGGCAGCCAATTGGGGCCCGAGTATCGTGTAAACAAATAAATGATATTGCCAAGGAGGAACATCAAATTATCAGACGATTTCGATTTGAATATTTGACTTTACAGCTTAAGAAATCTTCTAAAGAAAATCCTCAGTATACTGAATAGATAAGGTTACACGTGCAGGTAAATTCGCCGCGTGATATAAATAAAATAAGAACCAGCACTTATTATCAGGTGACTTGTATAAATCGATTGCCGACATAATAAATATATGGCTTCAACCCATTAATTACCTCTACTGAGCACGGGTCTCTCCTCATACCCGAGGAGGCCTAGAGCATACTCCACCACGCTGCTCCACTGCGGATTGGTGGAGGATAGACTAATTACTCAATATCAAGAGTCAATCAATATAAAAGGCTTTATACCTCCGCTTTTGTAAAACCTTCGAAAACTTTTGTATGATGTATGAAATTTAATCAATATTTCATCGCATCTTCTTTTATGTCATTGAGCTCTAGAGTAATAACTCTCTCGAGCTCGAGAGAGAGGAAGAGAGAGAGAGAGAGAGTATTTCATCCGGCACCTGATTTCTTCCTCAACGAAACCTCAAAAAAGAGTTTCCAAAGTCGCCGCGGGCACGGAAGACTGCCATGGGGCAGAATCATCTCAGAGGCTATAAAACTACGAGCTCATTCATATTATTTCGGGAAAATTGTTCATGAGCTTAGTTCCGATAGCATGATTCAGCACCGGTTTAACCGAATTTAGAGAGTAGCCATTGAGGATCGCCAAAGCGTCGCGTGAAAGATTAATGGCAGTCCCGTGTAGTACCCCGATTGAGACTTGGAAATGAAACGATTCTGCTCCTAGCGTCAAGCGCAGCTACTACTCAGTGACAGATTTCGTGAATGCTTTAGGCCTGGTTTGGGAAATTTTAGTATTCTCGATTAAATTACTTGCACTTTGCACCTGAGGTCACGATGATTGAAGATGTGATCACAACATAAATGTGGATGCGAATTTATAAAAATGATGAATTTCATGTGAAAATTGTGACTTGAAAAATACTTTCCTTGAGAGTTTCTTGGCACTTATTTTCTCGGGGTTGTTAAAGGTAGGGACTTTTTTTTATGGAATTAAGGTAGCAAAGGAACATACAGCAACCACCTTCCGCTGCGGCCTATGACAACTATGACCAACATAGAACAAGACTCGAATGGGGACTGGGATAGTTAGTCCGGTTAGGAGACGGTGTTAGAACATTAGTTGGTTACGTATGATTTTAAACTTAACTCATCGCGGATTGTACTCATTTTATTATGATGAGTACCCGTATCATAATAAAATGATTAGTTGGTTAGTTTGTTAGTAAGTATGAGGACTGGGACAGGGACTGTTAGTGAAAGTTAGTCATGTTAGTCATCATGTTTTTAGGATTCCGTACCCAAAGGATGACAAGCGAAATCCTTTTAATATTTCTTTGCTGTCTTTTTTTCTAAATTAAAATAAGTTAATGCTTGACAACAATTCTACCTGATTGTAACTTGGCCGTTTTTCGGTCAGAAACCAGCAGCAAATTGCTATCAAATAACGTGTGAGTTAACGTGTTTGAAATAAAACACGTCGAGGGGTTTTCAAACAACAGCGATGTATAATTGAGCTAGATAGGGTGATAACGTTACTCTCGCCTTCACGAGGTTATTAACTGAATTAACTAATAATGTTACCTGTGTGATAATCAAGCATCAAAATTGCACACTCAATGTATATTAAACCTTTGTGAGTACCATCAAAATTACTCAGTAATGCACAGGAAAATGAAATCTATTATAACTTAGAAAATTGCATATTTTATCTTTGATGCTCGGGCCACACTAACGAAATCGTCAACGTCAACGGCAATGCCGAACATCGCGATAATTATTACGATAAAATTAACACGTTATGTGAGTGGCTACACTTGACTGTCAAACGTGACTGCCCATCGGCGATAAAATTGGCGTTTACGTTCAAACAAGATGGAGGTTGACGATGCACTGTTTTTGATGAGTGTAAATTTTTATTATATGAATTTAATTAATCATTACCATTAAACAAGGGATAAGTAGGTAACTAGCTACTAACGTGATAAGGTTGACGTATATTAAATAAAAATAATTAATAAAATTGTCATGTTATTATAAGTAATATGTACTGTAAATAGGTAGTAAAATTGAAAACAATAATTGAGAGAAACAACATAATTATCAAAATTCATACATTTGCAACAAACGAACTAATATTTATTTATATATATAGGATTATATATATAGGATATATAGGATTCGAGCATATATATATATATACTAGCTCGGGATTTAAACTAGGCAATCACAACAAAAACAAACTTTGCCATCTTGTTGAACAAATAACTATTGTTTATTAAATTGTATCCTCCTGTGCCAACCCTACTAGCGCCTCTACACTCTCGTGCGAGAGCACTCGTCTATGTCTTGTCCGAGCGCCTCGGCCAAGACATGCGCAGTCGGGAGCGTACTCGGCTGCGCACTCGTACACTTCAGTCAGGCGGTCAGGCTCTCTCACTCTCTCAGGCTCAGTCACAGAGTACTTTAGGCTCAGTTGCAGTTGCGGACGTCGAGAGTATGGACGTCTTAGAAATTGCATCCGCTTTTGCAATATGCGCCGCTAATTATCATAAGAATGTCAAAACCTATCACGACAAAAAATTAATTATTAATTAAAACACTTATTTTTAATTTAATGAAATATAGTTTGAATCTTTTTATACGTGGAGTGTACTCCATCACGCTGATTAGTGGAAAGTATAATAAATTACATGATAGATAATTATTTTATTTTGGAGTACAGAACGAAATCAGAGAAAATGGTCTAAAAACCTGAGTGTACTTGTAGGTGACTTTAAGGCCTATCACTTACAAACTGATAAGGATGTTTTTTTTTTATATTTGGTTTAACGCAATAATATTCAAGTTTTGGAAGTGATTAGAG
The DNA here is from genome assembly GCA_905404295.2 of Ochlodes sylvanus. Lineage (NCBI taxonomy): Eukaryota > Metazoa > Arthropoda > Insecta > Lepidoptera > Hesperiidae > Ochlodes > Ochlodes sylvanus. The sequence goes on along the minus strand of FR990142.1, from coordinate 11,185,673 downwards.
TGTATTGTACAATAAGTATATATAAAATTTCGTGTCACAATGTTACTTACTCCTCCGAAACGGTTTGCCCTATTTTTATGAAATTTTATAATGCATATTCAGTAGGTCTGAGAATCGACTTCTTACAGTTTATTTTTCATACCCCTAAGTGATAAGGGTTATCCATCCCTAACATTTTAAAAGAAAAAAAATTTTTTGCAGGCAAGGGACGCCTATCCCGCGCACACGCAAAAACAGACTGAAGATCCCATAGCTCATTGATTCTCGTATTTCCTTCCAGTCATTCATCATAAACCAACAAGACCGAGAATAATTCAAGAGTGCTACAGACAACCCGAATTATATGAATTAAGAAAACTAAATTCATATGGCACTAAATATTCCTTACAATATTTTATAAACAAATTATACTAATATTATTTCTAATGGATGTTTAATTGCGGAGAAATAATTTAGCAAATATAAACGAAGTAGTCCTCCACCAATCCGCACTGGAGCAGCGTGGTGGAGTATGCTCTAGGCCTCCTCAGGTATGAGGACTGGAGAGACCCGTGCTCAGTAGTGGGCCATTAATGGGTTGAAGCCAAACGAAGTAGTATCGGCATAGACAAAGCGAATGTAATCTATGGCTGTAATTTAATATAATCTATGGCAATCTATGGCCTTTGACTCGGGCGCAAAAAACCGCCACGGGAGCGAGAGCAGGCGAGAGCGAGCGTGACAGCCCGAGACATCACGAGGCGAGGCGAGCGCTACCCATTACACTCTCGAAGTCTCGTACGAGTGCACTCGGTTAGCAGTCTCGCGGGAGTGTAAAGCCGCGGTCATGGGAGCGAAAGCAGGCGAGACATCACGAGGCGAGGCGAGAGCTACCATGTACACTCTCGTACGAAGCACTCGGCTAGCAGTCTCGCAGGAGTGTAAAGCCGCTATACCAAAATAGGTATAAATTTTGCTCGCTTCTTTCTCTGTGGTGTGGCCGCTTCAACGCATTAATTATCGCGTTAACCAACGGCAAACGGCAATGTGAATGCCGTTGTGAAATTTTCGCGTTGAAGTCGTGGCTACACCTACGATCATCGCCATAATTAACGGCATTTCCCGTTAGTGTGGCCCGAGCATGATAAAAATAAAATAAAGTAGGTGGCCAACATCGCATGCGGAATCTTTTGTGTAAAACATGTGACCTTATAGATCATATGTACATGTTAAATAATTATATATAATAGGTATACTGGTATGACCTGGCAGACGTTGCAACATAATATATTTCGTATTCTAACTGCGGTAGTATGGAATTTCAGTATCTCACTGGATTCCACCTCAGCTACTCCACAGACTAGGGGTGTTACGAATACTCGCATTCGCATCCGCAATTGCGGATTATTCGCATTTAAGTCAGACATCTTCATCCGCATCCGCATCCGCATCGATCAATGCGGAGTTTTTTAAGGATGCGGACTTAAATCTGCCACCGCAAACAAGTAACGACATTTAAAGAAAGAGCAGAAAGAACATGAGCAATCCGCATCCGCATCCGCGGATATCGAAATTTATGCATCCGTTACAACTAATAACCCTGCCTCATACCTTAAATTTTTATATACCTTTATAAATTGCTCATCAATTGCAAAAAATTAGTTCTATGACAGCTTTTCGATCAGTATACATATATTATATTAAAGTGTCACTTTCCGGTTCAATTGTGAGTCTAAACCATTCAGAGACCCACTTAAACACAAAAATAATAATCAAAATCGGTCCAACAGTTCAGGAGAAGTTCAGGGTCATATACATGGGGACAGAAGAATTATATATATGTCGGAGGTAGTAAATAGTACTAATTAGTCTGTGATACGCGTTAATCGATGGTATTGGTTGATCTATGGTTTGGGGATGAAGATCGCGAGATATGTCATAATGGAGTTCTACGTAAATAACCAATTAAACAAAGTATAATAACGTTAATACCAAATCGGACCGTGATCAGTGAATAAATGAGTTCTTTATGTGTTGGTCCGGAATCCTGTCTTTTATTTGGTATCCTAAGCTGAAGTCCTGATAATATGAAACAAGCCCACAATGGATGTTTGGTGAAGAAGACCTACTTACCATACAAACCATACAATCGACCGCACCGGTCATACCTGATTCCGATATATATAAATATACGTCATATATATAAAGATACCTCATAAAAGACCTTCAAAACTGAGTGTCATTCATTAATCAAGGTCTGCTGAGTGACAAGGTACTTAAGAGGTCCTCCGGTTGCACGGAAATAACTTGCTTCTTTGATCTCTTCAATATTTAAAAATGCTCTGTCATCATTCTTTCTACGTTTAATATCATTGTCATTGCATGTTTCATTCGTCAGATTAAAATTTGTCATAACTTGCGAAATTAATACTAACTGCCCTGCGCTCGTTTGACCGTAATTCAAGCAATGAACATTTGTTATTGTAAAAGAATTACTCTTTGATGAATTACAATAACATCACATTATAGCACTGTTTCTCCGTGTAAACTTTAACTTACCGGCAACCACTTATTACCTCAGGTGACTCGTCAGCTTGTTTTCCGGCTGTTAACATAAAAAATGGTTATCTGTAAGTCGGTTTACGGACGATATATTTTATTTATTGAAAACCATTTATTGGAGTACACATATTAGCTTATCTAATAGTCTGCAAAACTGTATGAACAAACTGTATGTGTTGATGGAGTGGAAGAGAGATACATAGTTGCGTTGCAAACCAACGCTTGGGCCGATCGTGCCTGTATCTCTTGCACGCACAGGCTCAGGCGGAACGGGACACTTTTTTGTGCGCGCTGCCGGTGTCCATCAATTTATAAGAAGTTATCACGTAAACAAATCTTGTTAATCTCACGTTCCTTCGTGTGTGAATTATTCCTATAAATGTGAACAAATGTTTCCACCTCACGTATTAATATATGTATAGGTAGGTAATAACTAATAATGTTACTCGACTGATAAAAAATGATAACATAAATAGGTATAGAATCGGTGATCTAAAACCACCACGACTTAACATTGTGAACATAATGAAAAACGCATCGTTTATTTTTCGTTCTTACAATACAAATTAATATTCTTTATTATGCATTATAGAGAGTAACACACTGTGGAACATAATGGTCGGTCTTCTTGTAACGAAAGACAAAAGACAATGTAATTTAAATTGTGTTTAAAATAGTCGATTTCATTGTTTTGTATTGTTACCAAATGGATAACCATTTATCTTGAAATTCAATAAAGCAAGAACCAAAATGGAATACGAAACATAAACGTCATAGAATTGCCATATTAAATAGAAACCCCGCTAGTTACCGTCGACGTCGAAGTCGGAATGAAACCACCAAAGTTGATTATATATCAATTAGTATTAGATCTCAAAGCCCCCGTGAATTCCTTGTACCGATTAACTTAACTGCCTCATCCAACATAAAAGGAGTGGAAGATTACAGATTATCAAACATCTAGATGTACAATCTACACCGAAGGCTAAATAAATGTAACAATAATTTTGTTACCTATGGACAACCTTAAATAGAATTGTTATGTATAATGTAATATTAGTCAAGTTTGTTAAATTACTTTTATTACCGAATTTTCTTTTGTTATAACGTCTATACTTATATACAAACTTATCATATCCAGTAAGAATGCTGACGTCAAAGTTAATCTTAACTTAATCTTACTGGGAGGCCAATCAAAAGTGCGATGTCACAAAACATCCATATTATTATGTGGCTGGAATGTTTTCTTTCTTTTCTTACGTATCGACAATAAAGTCAGGAAGATCGAATGTACATTGGCATACATCTTTTGAAGTCCTCAGTAATCTTCCTTCCGCGAAAAAGTAGGTAGATGATAAACGATTTGTAATTAATTAGGCATCGCTTTAAAAAGTTATGGTTACCTTGTAGGATTCGAAACCAAGTTTTGTGAACCCTGTTGCTGAAGTTCAAAACTAGATTAAGATTCTTCTAAAGCTCCAAGGACCTATCTGGACCAGGTTCGGTCCACATCAACTGGATTCGTAGCGATCCTCCAGAGTCCGACTTTTACGATAGTTTGTGCTGCGTATACATGTGTAGACTGCGGGATAAGCTTCCTTCTGAGGTGCTTCCGAAGCGCTATGACATAGCATTCTTCAAGAAAAGTGAAAAAACACTGACAGAATGTATGTGATATGATGTGATGTGATAACTCGTGATAAATGTTCTTCATTATTTACTTTACGTGAATCCTTATCAAGCAAAATATATTTTAAATGAATTTAGATAATTTAAGAAATAAAGTGGAATAGGATATGAATAATGAAAAGGTTTGACAACGGTGATTCATTCAGATATTGGCATGCAAAACAAGCCTTACAAAAGACTGGGACTCTAAATTTTTTCCTCACATGTACCTTACGAAGAAGCCTCAAATTATTTGGAGGGTCTGACTAAACGAGAAGCTCTATTCGTGCAGAGGAATTCTTGGAATCGCGCCTTACCGAGCCGGGCATTTCTTTAAGAATGTGCATATTACGCGGCGCATGGTAAAGAACCTTCTACATTGCAAATATTTTAATTTTGATAATACTACCTATGAATATAAGTACTACAGATCTAAACTAGACTATTAGAAACCATATTTTTTTTATAGAATTTAGAGAAATTTGTTTCCAAACATCCAGATTCTAATTACCATTCGTGTCCCATTTTACATTTTGATTAAGTTTTTATTCAATATAGCTAAATCCCTTTTGAAGAATGTAATTATAGGTCAATATTCTTAAATAGGGATAGTTTTCTTAGCCCTATACACAAGTGGTTTTACATAAATAACATAAATTATGAATAATAAATGCTCTTAAAAAATGTCCTCGGGTAACTTTATAATTACCGTTTAAAAATTTTAACCTCAATTTACTACCTACAAATTTGAGAATTCATACCCTAAACTGCATTAACAAGTGCTGTGCCAGTCTGCGCTTGGCGTCAGACCAATCTACATGCATCAAAGACCGCATTTTATGGAGCTATATTCAAATCTCTCGTCGTCGTTTGCTTTTGTCAAAATTTAGTCTAATCGCCATTTTCAATTTATATGGTAAGTCGATGATTATTTTTTTAAACTGATACGTTTATTTAAGTTGTTTTAAGATCCTTTTTTAGGTAAAGTAGGTTAAAATTTCACAATACTTATAAAGAACTCTTTAATCAACAAATTGTTTGAAATCCTAATTACCATTTGCATAATTACCGTATTTTCCATTCATCTAAATTAATGGTAATGAGTAAATTTTAAAAATGGTAATTATAATATTTTTTTAATTGTGATTCCTGTGCTGTGCACTATCGAAAACAAATGCTAATTAGGAATTTATCCGACATCCGTAAGATATCTGTAAAGTTCCCTAAAAATATATACGGAAATCACAGATCGTAATAACAAAATTCGCGATTTAAATTCGTATGAAATCATATATTTCAATGTGTTTTAGTCGCGAAAATTTTTAAATAATTAGGTAGTTTTTGACAGGAATTTCACAATGCCAAGAGGTCCTACAGAAGGCTAAATTAGCTCGGAGAGAAATATACGCTAAAATTAAATCTGATTCATAAAAATATGCTCGAAAAAGAGAGAAGGAATGGCACAGGTACTTGAAAAGAAAAGAAAGTAAGAAATTTTTAAGTATTTAAGATTTAAAGACACCAAAAGCTTAAAAGTTACAAAGGAAAAAATGTGGAGAAAATTTCAATAAATACTACCAAAGGGAACTATTAATGAAACGAGGACAAGAACTTATGGATGGTTAATACTCCGAGTGATAGTGAAACCGACCCCTTAAGAAATGATAATGATTTGGAAAGAACAACAGAAGCAACAGCAAAAGCACAAAGAAATGACGAGGCCAATCCGATTGTTCAGCATTTAAACAAGAAGATAAGAAAACTAAAGTACATGACGCAGAAAAAAGAAAAGATGTATACATTATAAAAACAAGAACTACAGAGAAAACTAAACAACTACAGAAATCTTTGTCAGAGACTGAAAAAACGATAAGAAAGTCCAAATTCTAAAGCTCTGAGTCTAATAAATGACAAGATAAAGATAAATGAAGTGAAGAAAAAGGTTTTGTTTGGTGAAGCTAAAAAATACGTTGGAGACTAATTATTATCAGGCGCTGAAATCAAAAAAGAAAAAAGTATTTAGTGGCCACATACTTCAACAAAAGTTATTTTTAACGCTTACTTCCAACGCCTTACCAATAACTTCATTACGTTTTGTTTTTTTTTAAGTTTATAACATTATACATATATGGGTTCACAATTGGACCCGGTAGGTAACACTGCTGTTGTGAGATCGTAGACTTTTATTTTAGCTTTCATTAAAATTAAACAATACACACACAACCTAAAACTTAAAAGTTAAAAAAAGTAACATAATAACTAAAAAATATTATTAAAAGGAGTCCCTTGAGGCAAGGTTCCGAAGATACTGGCAGCGTTCCCCCTTTGAATAGCTAGGCTAATTCTTTGTCCGAGGTAGCTGCTATATCAATACCTAATAAGTAAGAAATTATGTTCAAGACTGATTAAAACATAAGGAAAAACATGTGTTTATTTAAACTGCGTTTTGTATCCTTACTATTTTGTTATTTCGGCTAATTCACTAAAAAAATTTAAAAATTATAATTTGCTATGACTGATAAGTATTTATCTATTTATGTAATTTGTTGAAAAAATGTTTTACTATTTTTTTAAATAAAAGTTTATCCTTTTTATTTTCTTTTATCTTCTTGCTATTTGATTTATAATTACCATTTCTCATTACCTTCCCCATTTTTTAATTACCATTTAATGTAAATATCATTACCGTTCACTGAAAATTTTAAACGCTTGTCAGTTAAAAAGTAAAAGACTTAAACAATTCCCTTCTACAGTTTCTTTAAGGGTATGTTTGCAGCAATGTAAAATTTACTCAAAGAATGCGTTTTGTCACAACTTTTATGCAATCTCCTAACATGAGGCAATATGCGCATTTTCAAAGAAATGCCCAGCCGCTCTTACGATCCTAATTAAAACATGATTTGTTATTCACGTGAGGTAGGAGCGTGAATTTTATGTAAAGCTCTTTCTGTGTTTAAAATGTTTAACGTTTAATGAAGTGCAAATTATTTTAATTTATGATTCACCGTTAGGTACTGTCATTCTTTTCGAAGAAACGGTGTAGCTTATAAAATTAATTAGCGAAGTTTTTTATTATGCTTTGATGTGGCGCAGTTAGTCACCATAGCAACAGTTACAATGGAAACGACGTAGCAACTATGGCAAATGCCATCCATCCGGTTAATACTGTTCGATTTAAATACTACATCTATACAAAAAATCAAAATGATCCGTACTTAAAGAACTTTAGGAGATTCGAGAATTTGAACAAACGAACATTAAACTATTTATATACATATATTTAACGCCTACACTTACTATGGATTACTGAGATGACGTCACACATTTTTTGTGCAATATTTCTAGATCAAATATTAAGACCTAATGATTTATGATGATATAATCTATGTTAAAGCATACCTCTAAGCTCCTATATATGTTTTATCACGGCCACAAGATAAATAAATGATTCTTTGAATTGTTATGCAAAACCATTGTAGTAATAATAAGTCAATGTGCAAAACACAATGGAGCCACTTTTGATGACGTCCCCACATATGAGTTACGAATGTCTAAACTGGCACACAATGGAATGTTATTCGTGATTAAGATACAAAGGAGAAATATAACAGTAATTCTAGTAAACCATACCTATGTCGATACATTAAACTAATGTATGTGTAATATCACACTCATATAAAAAAGACAGACAACAATATAATTATTATACTATGCATATTCGTTGTCTGTGCAAAAAGTATCGCACTTCATATCTCTGTGCCATAATATTGGAGTCATTGTGCCATAATAAATCTCTGTGGGGTAAGAACGTAACCAATGTCACCTCACCAACCCATCAGGTATGAGAGCTACCCGCAGGATCTCAAGCACAACCTTTTACCTCACCAAGCCCAAGAAATTGTTACGTTCATAGGATTTTTATGGCATTAAATGTCGAATAAATTACTATGATCTTTTTTTTAACTTTTTTAACTTGCAATCGTTGTATCTTGCAAGCTGAATTAAAACATCTTCCTCTCACTCTACAAACTTGAAATTTTGCACATTGCTTTTGGCGAGCAAAGCCGTGGGAAAAAGCTAGTTCGTTATAAACTCATCACTCACTTATACAAGTTACAACATACGTACAATGCCTTAACCCTCCCTTCGAAGGTTGTGATCAAACGTGTAACTTAAGACCTGCATTTACTTATTTAAGAAACAGCACGCTCGAGCTACATAGTGGAATAGTAGATTATACAAACCAACGGCTATTAAATACTAATTTTTGAATATTTCATGCGCACCGCCACATCGAGGCTTTAACCTAGTTAATTTTTTTTAAAGTCAATAGCTGAAAAGAAGCCGGCGATCGTCACCGTCGTCGACGTCACCGTCGCAAATGTGACAGTAACACCACAATACATGACCGATGCTTGGCCGACCAAGAAAGACCAGGAAAAGACTTAAACCCTCAGGAACACAACAATTCTTTTGGTGGCTAATTGAAGTTAGATGGTGGCAGTATCCAGCCGGGCTCCAAGCCCTATATCCAAGTGGAGGCCAACTTCTAGCGCCCTGTACCAACCTATCACCCTGGTCAGCCGTAGTGGGTTAGGAGTCAGTATTCTAGTCCATGCAAATACGGTCAAATTATTTACTATTCATTTTACAACCTCGCAAAATGAAATTTCACTAATTACTGAAACATATTAAGCGTATTAATAGTCCCCTGAATTGCTTAATTGGTCGGATTATTATGTAATCCCGTAAATTTTGTGAATCCAATGAATAAGTGGTATTTATATTTTTCAGATTTCATTAATTCAATTGACCATTTATTTGTGTAATTATTCGTTTTCGCTTCAACTTTATTGAATTGTTTGAGATTTTAATAAAACTGTTAATATTGTTTGCAAGGAATAAATCGGTAAAATCATTTATGATGTGAATAAACTGTTCTTTTTAATTGTTACTGTTTGGGTATTTATCGGTCTTTTTGGTTTCTCATTTATCTTTAACAATAATTCGAATTCGGATCAAATTGAATGCAGCAAGGAAGGGTTGACTTTTATAATTTCAATTTTATGCAAATTGGGGGTTCGTGGGATCGTGAACATGTGTAAATGCTAGGCACTCATAGTTTAAATATATGATTTTAAATCATCGCGGATTGTATACATTTTATTATGATACGGGTGCTCACGATATGTATTTTGTACGCCGATATTTCAACCCAGTTGCATGGATTATGGGCACAACTGAACAAAATATGTATCGTGAGTACCCGTCATAATATAATGATTATTTAATATTCTTGCATATTATACAGTAATTATAGGTTTAAACATAAGTATAAAATATATTGTTAAAAATTTATAGGCTCTATGATCATTTAGCCGTATCGGTCCGGCCTGGAATACATCAGTATTCTCCCAAGACCAGGCTGCTGTAAGAGGCGACCGAAGTCAACCCCTGCTTGCTGGTGGTGCTGACCGGTTGGCTACAACCCTATGGCTTGAGTCAGCCGTCAAATGACTCATCGTCTTCCGGCCGGGAGAGACTTGAGAACCAGTCATTTATTCCTTTATTCCTCCTCCTTCTTAACGACCAATGCACCGGTGATGTCTGGTGCTGCTGACGTCTATGGGCGTCGGTGACCTTATTGTCAGGCTCGTTGGCTTAAAATATAAAATCTACGAGCTCCCCGCGGCAACGCCCGCCAAATCCAAAAAATCAGTTTATCCCCTTTTAGATCCCGTTAGGGGGGTAATTTCCAAAAATCCTCTCTTAGTGATCCCCTACACTCACCAATGAACATACATGCCAAACAGCTTCTTGCGTTCAGTAGTTTCGGCTGTGCGTTGTCTGTCAGTCACTCAGTAACGGAAGAGTTATATTATACTAGTTGTCCCAGCATACTTCGTACCGCATTATGATTAAAAAATGTTTTGGTGATATATCGACAGCAACGCCACCTACCGGGTCCAATTGTGAATCTAAACCATTCCCAGATCCCCTTGAACACACACAAAAAATTTCAACCAAATCGGTCAAGCCGTTTAGGAGGAGTTCAGTGACATACACACTCACACTCGAATTATATATACCTATTAAGATATAAGATGTACCTATCTACCTACTTCAAAAGAAAATGGATAAGTTCATCGACCGCCACTTACATTTGTCATTGAACTTATAATATTTAGGACACGGGGGGTTCTGTTTCTTTCAGAGTAGTTAGATATACTTTGTTACTTATCTTTATTACATATTAGTGGACTCACCCTCGATTCGCTTTGGGAAACTTGTTCTTTACGTTTACAAATATTAAATATTACTATTATTAATATCTAAAGTTCTTAGTGGCATAGTAAGATGAAATATGCACCAGCTTTAAGTTAGACCTCCAGCAACACAACTGTGAAACAGGCATCAAATTTCATACAGTAGTTTTTGAGACTTACTTACACGTGTGATATTTTAATTTTAGTAGACGGCGATTAACTACACGCAACGCACATAATTATAGTCAACAACTGCTGAGAAATCATAGTGACTATTAATATGGAGTGTAATCACACAATGTTTAAATAAAAATGAAGAGTAACATCTATTCCTAGGTAATTTCATTGTCAAGCAAGTACTAAAGCGTGTGTGTGTGCTACAAACAAACATTTTGGAACACGTAAGCGAATCGTTGGCAATAAAGAACGCAGTGCACCCATTCCTCTCTTACAATGGATTTTGTATTAGACACGGGCCGGGGGCGAAAATAGAGTTACGGCAAGATCGATCGGGGCTCTTACGAGTACTAGTGGTACAATCGGATTAACAATGAAAATGTAATCCGAAATGAAATCTTTATTTTAAGGGATTTTAAGCAACTAGTGTGCTCGTGGATTCGCCCTGAAAAGTTAATATGAAACGTTTTATGAAAAGCTATATAATGCGCGCACCTGTAATTAAATGTCATTAATTAATTGTGGCTAACTCATGTGTCGGATATTTTTATGCCGTCTGGAGGTCTCCGATACGGTTTCGACGCTTTAATGTGCCCTCCAAAGCACGGAAACGATCCAGAAATGTTTACCACTAGTGGGTCAGTCTAGTCCCATCCCCATCTAGACCCATCCAATCACTGACCGTGCCGCTTAACTCGGTCGATCATTTACGATCCACACAAGCCGGGCTACGAGCTATTCTAATTTCTGATAAACATTACATCATTTAAAATTTTAAATTAAATTCTAAACTAGAAACATCTACTTAACCTAAATATTTGTGGGAAAGTAAGTATGTTTCTCCTAATGATCGTAATATTGAATACATACGAGTTACGAGGCTACGTATGCAGAGGTACCGCCTGTAAAGCTAACACTTTTAAATTGTGTCGAGTTTTATTACTTTGGACATACTTACCCGACGCGTTCAGCTTGTAGGCTTTCAACAAGTTATGATGAGAATTTTACGACTTTGTAAACATTATAATAAATTAAATTCAAAAAATTGATTATATTTCGTACTTATGGTTTTATTTACAAGGTTAAGGTTACTTGAAAAAAATTGTTTTGACGTGATAACGTCTTATAAATTGATGAGCTGCGCGCACGAAAGTTTCCCGTTCCGCTGACGTCAGAGCGTGACGTCAGAGTTAGCTGGCCCTGTACACCACCTCAAATTTGTTACTTTGAGGTTATATTATTCCAATTTCCTAAATGACTATTTATTTTTAGGTTCTGTGGTAAAGGAAGCATTTGAAAATAAAATAAATCGACTAAAGTAATCGAGCAGAACGTTTCTATTCAATCCAAATGGTAATTACTCGCTATCTTGTTTATAAATCCGACCAAAGCTTCCACACCTGATTTACGGGTTCGGAAGCTCGGCTTTAAAGCACATTTATAAAGGACTTAGTGCAACAAGAAATCGATGACCTGTATGGCGCAATGGTTATCATATGCGACTGCTATTCGAAGGGTCCTAAGTTCGATTCAAGGGTGGAAATAACGATTCGTTTTTTCTGTTCACAGTCAGGTGTGCGTGTTATTGTAATTGTGTGTTGTCCACGGCACGTACGAAGTTACGACACATGGTATCCTAGTGTGGGTATAATAAAGGATTATAGGAATAAAGTTACGGTAAAATGTTGTGTTGCTGGGATAAAATATTTTGTACGCCTTTTTAAGAATAACACGGACGTGCAGAAGTGCAGAAAATAAAATATTTATATCAAACCTTTTATACAAAAAATAAAATAAAACATTAATTAGTGTCAATGTGATGTTACTCTTAAATACAAGTATTAAATTAAACGGGGGTCACTATTACAAGAAACAAAAATATAACTCGCTGAAACCGAATCGTACGTCACAATTTTTTCACAAAAAGCAGCAACACTTGAACATCTAGTTGAATGCATCGAATTAAATGTCGAACTATAATGTACCGAACCACGTCTTCCAGTAAGAGCAGTCTGACTCCACTCTCCTTTTTTATTCCTCTCTGACATTGACGCTGTGAGGTGTTTTATTAAGATGTGGTCACAAGTGGCCCTCGTTCACTCGAGTGTGCAATTCTGCAGTAAATAATGAGTGCATAGATAGAATCGATGCTGAGGAGGCCTTTTGAATTTTGATTAAAATTTATTGAAGTGTATTAGTTACCTTGTATTATATGAAGGCTTGGCTTAAAGTACGGATCGCATATTTAAAATACATAATATATTTCCGCCTCGCTGGAACTCGACCTATTGTATTTCATATCTATGTATACTATTTTTTTAAATAAATGAAAGAGCATTAAACTAAATCTTAATATCCTTGTTATAACCAAAATGAAAATATCGTTAACTTTATAATAACTCAAAATAAAAGATGTTTAATTTGCTATTAGGTAAGTATTAAAATTAATAAGAAAATAAGTCGTAAAACTATCTATTAAATAACTATTTTATAGGACCTTTTGTATTAAAAAGCATTTTTATGTGCGGGCGCTACCGCTTGGTTTATCTCGGGAGCCGGTTTAAAAATCGTAAACGTTTCTACGCCATAAAATCCGTGCAGTTTATTTAAAACAAGTAACTCGACCTTGCTTCGCTTTAGTAGGTATGCTTAATTTTATAATTACACTATTTCTCCGCTCGCGGCTTCGCCCACGTGAAATTTTTATTTTCCAAAAAACCTTTCTTAGTTTTCACTGGCGTCACTTAAGGAACACCCATCAAGTGAATCCATTGAATAAATTTTTTTTTTTTAATTTTGATTGAATAAATAGTAACTTTATCCCCTTTTTATCCCGTTAGGAGGGGAATTTCCAAAAATCCTCTCTTAGTGCTCCCCTACACTCCCCAAGGAACATACATGCCAAATTTCAGCTTCTTGTGTTCAGTACACAGACCACTTAATGGTCTGTGGTTTTATATAATTTGTATTGATTGATTGATGATTAATAAACACATATTTTCCAACGGTGAAATTTTTTATGGATTCCTTTCTGCTGCCGCCTATGCAATGACATTATAAGTAATATATCATTGCGCCTATGACAATTGTGAGTCACAGTTGTCATGGGCGACATGATACAGAACAAGACATATATTTTCATGGTAATATCTTTAGTAGGTTTTGTGTCATACTGTTTCAAGTACCTGATTTTTATTATCTTATATAGATAAGGTCTTCTTAATTGATGTTATGGGAGCAAGTAAGTTCTTTTACCGCGTTTGGGAAAACAAAACAGTCAGATCAGACGAAAGTAGCATGCACCGATTTAACCCATTGTATTTTAGTTGTGTTGTTTCCGTCAAAATATACGGGTATGTATAATTCTTAAGCTTCAATGAACTGTCATTTCCAGAGAATTGCGCAGGTCCACAAATCTATGTAGAACATTAATCCGACGATAACATTAACGCCAAAATAAACTACTACTAGTGCTCATCAATCTTGTTTGCCCCTTTGGTCTACATCACAAGACTACATCACCACTTAACATCAGGTGGCAGTATAGTAAAGCATATACTTATAGTTAATAAAAAAACTTATATAATAATCTGGGATAAAAGTCTTCCAAAAGTTATTATGGAAGTTTTGTTGGGGATTATGTTATCTATTGAGTGGCTAAGGGATATATTCCAAAGGTCGTCTGACCTATTTTTAAAGTTAATAACCGATACATGGTTAGGTGGGGTCACCAGATGGTAAGGTCACTACTGCCATTAGTGATCTGCGATAAGGCATCAGTGACGTGTTGTCGACCTTAACATAAATATATGAACGGGAACGTACTGGTTCTCAAGCTCCAGCCGGATTAATTTGAATAAAAGTCGATAAAGTTCAATTGGCGTATACGACGCAAGTTGACGATGAAACAGCTACCTTAACTGACTGAATAAAATTTTAATGGTAAAAGTCATGTTAATCGGCCATCTTCGAATCTGCTTCGGACACTTGAAAAACAAAAAGTCCCGCAATGATCCTAAAACCAAAGACAATCGTTGACCTCGTCATGACCTAGTTATAACAAAATTGTTACAAGTTTTTTGTGACGCAGTTTTTTACGAATTACTTATACCTATGGCTGTTTCTTGAACTCTATTACCAAGAAGAGAAGCTATATTTTGTTTATTACCTAGAAGAGAAGCTATATAACATCTCGTGGTATGAAATCAATTTTATTCGGTGTTGTTGGCGAAATTTTATGCGGGTAGGCACCACAACAGATAAGTCTGTAATTGAATTCAAAGGAGACTGCCCACGGACAGTATCACTAAATCTAAGTTGTGTCACTACTTCATGAAATCGATAATTCCTATTATTAATTTAAACATTTTTTGTAAATATTACAAAATAACAAATTCTCCGGATAAAAACTGACCAAAATAAAAGTCGTTGTCTTGCTCTTGCTTGACCATTTACTTTGTCGCCATTTGCTTTGCCAATTGCCAATACAAAAATACGAATAGTGGTGGATCAAGGAATCGATAAGTTTAGGTGAAATTTGATTATTCATGTAATATGATGAATAAGCAATCGATGATGAAATCGATTACAATAACTTGTAGTGGAGAATTTTGATGGAGACTTCTTATGGTGCTGTTATTACTATATTTAAGGCAATGGATTAAAAATAATAGTTTACAACTACTAAGCCACTGACAACATTTTTAAATATATTTTAAATGACCAAGAAATAGGTGTTTGAAGTTTAGTGTGTATGTATACGATTTCACTAATATCGTTATTCGATTTATTGGAGACTAGCGACCCGCCCTCGCTTCGCTTCGGGAAACTTATTATCAAGTGCTTAAATATAAAGTTTCATGGTTCTTTAAGAGATGGCGCTAGGCGTTCTTATTCTTTAAGTTAGGAAGGTTCACCCCTAGATGGCGCTGTGCTTAAAACCCGAAGAAATCCCATACAAACTTTCAACCTTTATTTCAACCTCTTCATCCCTTTTTGTCGCAATAAAAGGTAGCCTATGTCCTTTCTCAGGGTCTAAAGATTGTCTGTGTCAAATTTCATCAAAATCGGTTGAGAGGTTTAAGCGGGAAAGCGACACAGACAGACAGACAGACAGACAGACAGACAGACAGAGTTACTTTCGCATTTATAATATTAGTAGGGAAGTAGGGATAAGCTACTGCTCACAATAGTCAGTATTTTCTTTTTTAACAGTATTGTCCGATTAATTATAAAGCTTTAATTAATTAGTAATAGGATTTAATAATTAATTAATCTTCTTAATTAATTAATTAATAATAAATTAAGGATTGCATAGTACAAGAACAACGGTGTTCATGTTTAAAAAATGACCTCCAAAAGTGGCGCTGCGATCGCTTGAATCGCTTTCATATGGTATAAATATAGCAGTAGTCAGCGGACTGAAGGGTGCCGAATACCATCGAGAATTCCCGGCACGCATTGATATGGAATGAAACTTACAACAACTTGTTGTCGCGGTTCTTAAAACAGTCCGATTTAAAAGAATTCATCCAAACGATCCAAACGTTCAAGATCGATCTGTCGATCGATTTCAGATCCACATGCTTAATCGATTCTTCGATAAATGAATCTCAGTTTGACATCCCTTCCCTAACCTGGCTGACAAATGAGAATGACAATTAATAATTATTGCTGAAGTGAAGTTCCCGTCCCCGACAGTTACTTTTAAACTCATTTTGAATTCAAAAAGTATTATTTCGTGTTTGATTCGTTTTGTTCTTTCAATTTCCATTAAATGAAAGCCAAAGTGATAGCGAGACAGAGACTCCATTAGTTAAGTTATTGTGATAATACCTATTTGACGAAATCGCGAGATAAAAGACTCCATTTTAAGTTCTCGTGTTTATTTCAAATAAAAACTAATTATGTAGTGATAGCGTTGAGAGAACTTAACGATGAAATCTACAATACACTAGCGTCTTGGATTTTTCCGCCAAGAGTATTTCAATAAAGCCGCAAAACATTTAATGGAAGACTTCCGAATTGGACGTGCGCTTACAAACAAGTTCCACCCTGTTATTGAAGACAAACCGGAGTATCAAGAGTATCTAGAAATAGCAAAGCAAAGGTTACATAAATATGCCCAATCATTTGGCTGTAATTGTAGAGAGAAAACAATTTAACAGAAGGCGAAGTATCTTTTGCAACATCGACGGTGACCACCCTCACTTGGAGCAGTTTCCGAGGCTTACCATAGAAGATTTAAAACGCTTTGCTGTTGGAACATATCAACTTAAACAAGCGAGATCGTATTATGGGGAACACATCCGAAACCATGGCACATATATTATGTCGTGCAAATAAATGAATCCATTGATGATGATTTACCCTTAATTCTCAGCGTAGATAATTATCTTCTTCGTGGCAGAATAAAGTCTTTACTACACTTATCTTCTGATAAACAGGAAGGAAGATACGGCAAATACCCTGAATGCTAGGCAATCGTACAGTGGGGTGTTGTGCACATGTGATGACCATCACTTGGTATCTGAGCTGGGGTCGGCATCACGAGATCACGACATCCAAGCGCCGGCACAGTTTTTAGACTCTATATTTGAAGAATATTGTTATGAAAACGAATAAAAATGCTAAATACTTACTTTTGTATTTTCAATAGAGGGTTCCCCTATTCAAGTGATCATCGCTAAATGAAAGCTACTACATTAGTTCGATATACATTGCTGCATTACTAATGAAATAAAAATTACATTTCTTAACTAACCTTCAATGGATAAAAATATATGAAGGCTCAGTGGCTTTCATTCTTTTATATCCACTGTTTAGGGGGTCTGGAACGTTTTTCTCCAATTCGCAACTATTATCTAATATAGCGAATGTTTCAGAAAAACGTAAAATAGCACTTAACGGCTTGTTAACATTTTCGAAAGTTCTAATTTTAGTGGTCCTTCATTACCATATTGCTGTTGAATGCCGAGAATTATAAGTTTTTTTTTTATGTGTAATGAAAAGTACTAAAATCATACTAAAAATTAAGCTCAATTACATTATGGCACAATACATTTGATAGCGATACTGAGTTCCATAGTCACTTGGGCAATCTCCTTTGTAAAAATAAATAAGTTTATGTTTTTCTTTTCCTTAATCTTCAATTGTTAGAAAGAAACTCCCCTCAGATAGAGTCTGAGTTACGAGGTGCTCCCACCGACAAATCCCTCAAGACAATTGACGCATTTATGGGGGAATACTGAACTTCTTTGCACAAAAGGTATTGTGCATACCCCAGGGTAACGAAAAGTCACAGTCTCAAATGCTTACTATGCTTACATAAATCGTAACTAACTGACTATAAATATATTTTGAAAATCCTCAGAATGAACATTTTCATTTTTCGACATAGTGCGCGCGACATATTTAGATTAACGAAAATGCGGGCTCTCCCTAGATTGGAATGAATAACATAAATATGTCTTCGTCGAGAAAAGTTGTTATCAAATATAAACTAGGTGATGTTATATTTTAGTCTCTACTTGACCTATTTTTCGCGAGGCTCAAAGCTACATGTATCGAAGTGGGGATTAGAAGCTTTCAAAGGATTAACCGGAGACCCAGTTATCCAGTCTGACCGGTTCATTAAAACTTTCTATCGGCCCAATTATATGCAAACAAAAATCAACCCGAAAATTAAACAAATTATAATTGACACTTTTGGGAAGTTTGATGAAATGTTTACATCGATTCTCGGATGTATACACGCAATAGAACAGAATAACCAGATATCCGGTGTTATAAAAAGTTGATCATATTATTTCTCCTCAGCGGTCCTCAGAGAGCTTGCAATTAATTAGAAGATAATTGATAATAAATAGCCGATAAATAATCGAGCTCTCTAGCCACCTGATACCGGTAACAGTCATGTTATTAGATGATACTTGTTTTCAGTAAAAAAAAAAAATTATTTTGCATTTGCCATAACTTGAATTTGATTACTTTTCAAACGCTGCCACACAGCCCACACATATAAATATACAAACTCATAATCCCCGTTTTCTTCTTTTGCAGATTCTGGACCCGGGGTTCGAAGATACATTTATAGAACAAATATATTTTTTTAAATCGATCAAATGACGAAACGCCTTCAATCGATGCAATCAATTACGGGGTAGATAGAATAATTATTGCAATAAAGTTATTATTAGTAAATACAAGTGCCAAGCCTAGTGGGCAATAGACATTAGCCGTTTGAAACCAAAAACGTTCGTTAGACACTGGATAGACAAACATTCACAAACGGTGACATTACCACATGGGAACAGTGGCAGTGAAACAGTAGTGTAAGGTGTATTTGGACTGGGAAAGGCTGGAGAGCCTGGGCGTAGCCGGCAAGATTGAGGTGGGGGGTGTGTGCGGGTGGGGCAGGCGCGCGCGCGTGCGGCCGTTGGCGTCGGGGGGCCGCGCGGCCGGCATGCTGGCGTCGCAGCGCTCGCAGTCGTGCAACGAGGAGGGCGCGTTCTTCGGGGCGCGCGCGCTGCGCCGGCCGCGCGGCAAGGGCAGCGGCACCCCGCCCTGCTAGGGGTACGCCATGTCGCTGCGCAGCCTGCACAGAAGGCTCTCCTCCGCCAATCATACGTGAGTTGTTGCACCTTTTTTATATTGACAATCGAGTAGATGAGCCATCTGCTGGTGATATCGTTGTCGATATCGTCGATGCGTTGCCAGCGAAGAAGGGGAAGAAATACTGGCTCTTAAGCTCCCAGCCGGAAGATGACAAGTCGTTTGGCAGCTGACTGGCACAAGCAACAGGGTGGAAGCTTAGTCAGCCAGGACTCGGCCGTACTACCAAGTAGAGGTCGGCTTCTTTCGTCTCTTACGATACTCTGGTCTGCTGGCATGGTAATGGGCCAGTATTATGGCCACCCCAACATGGCCAAAACCATATTTGTGGTGTCCGAGACTTCGGACAACATACAAACATAAAGGTGAGGCTTGTTCGTGTGCGCACTGAAGCGCCAGAGAAATCGAATGATATTCCTACACGGCACTGGGATAACACACTCACTGACTCCCAAGTAGTGTACCTAGAGAGGATGTCTACCCGCGTCACTAGACTCGCAATTGACCAACTTTTTCAGTTTATTCCTTTTTAAAGGTATTTGGAATACAAACGTTCGTACTGTTTAAAATCTTACACACCTGTATTTAGAGTATACGTATTTTTAAAAACATGAAAAGAATACATATTAAAAAATGATGTGGTGTCGTGGGACACCAGGTAGGAACGAAGTTCCTTCGGCTAATGTAGAATCGACACAAATTGCAAAAAAAATCGTGCTCAATTTTATGTAGGTTTTCTTGATTTTTCTCTTAAATTTTGCTGATTAGTTTTTATTTAAGTACAAGAAAGTATTTAGGAAATTCAGTATTTTAAGAAATAATATAAAATATAATATATAAAACAATAATATAAAACCCATGTGTATCCATTGTTATATAAAAGTATAGAATAGAAAATAAAAATGCATAAATTTCATTTGTGTTTTATTTAATTAGAGAATCTTGTATATTAATCAAATCATAAGCTATAGTAAAAATATGGTTAAATGGTATATTTGTCTGTTCTTGAATCAAGTTAACTAAATAATAACAAGTTAAAGGATTGCCAATATAAGAACGGGGGCTTTTTTTAATTTTATTCAAGGTACACTCTAAGGCATTTAAATTTTCTCGTCTTTTGTCATCCTGTATAATCACTACAATCTGAAGAAGACTCCATTTGAAAAGATATTGATGATTCTGTGAAAGTTACAGAGGGAGTATAAGATGTATCACTATCTGATTGTTCTATTTTTTAACAATTTTACTCAAATAATGTTTAATTAAGTTTTTCCAAAACAACTCATTTATTCTCAAAATAAGTTAGCTTTTCTCAAACAAGTTGGCTTTTCTCAAAATGAGTAAACTTTTCCAAAACGAATAGGCTCATCGAACGTCACTCAATTAAATGTCTCTTAAAACAAGACTAAGAATAATTACATCTAACCTGTATACATAGCTCTCATATGTATCGTCCATCCCGATACAACTGTCCATTGGCACTCTCCAATAACAGAACTGAGCACCTCTCTCTAGTGTCTTATAAGAGCTATGCATTGTACAAAAATAACAATGATCAAATAATAATTTCAATGAGTTACGTTCGACAAGATGGCTGAATTTTATGAAATTTTCAAAAACAAAAGAAATCTCATTACAGTGAATTAATCATCAATCAGTCTGGCTAGCTTACTAAGCCATATCATAAATAACTCCATATGTTACAACCCTATTTTCTTTTTAACTATTAACTAACCATTTAACTGTAACTGTCAATAATTAATTATGTGACCGTCTCTAAGTAACATCACCAGTAAACCCTGTGTGATAAAGCCAAAGATGGGTAGGTACTTCAAATGTTATACTCCTAGTACCATATTACCACAAAATTACCAAAAAGTTATTAACTTTATCAATGTCATAGTTAGAACTCAATATTTAACTTCAAAAACTCATTTTCTTGATAATTTAGTTCCATTGTGTCTAGATTATCATTTTATTATTTTGATGTTATTCTATTTCATAACTAATGAATAACAACTCAAACTCAAAAAGTACTTGGTCATACCTGACAAATCCTTCAGCGTGGACTTGTGGATAGCGACTCCTGGATACAGGTGATGCAGACTGCAGCTCTCTGTGACCTCATGTAACATCCTCACTCAATACTTGTATACCATGATATGACATCTTGTACTTCATAGTCATCTCAAAGCATCGCAGCCTTGCTTGCCAGTTCATATTGACATCCAAGCTTTCTCAGTAGCTAGTTTCTTACGGATTCTTTATCCCAGCTTCTGATATCGGCGTCAGGTAGGCCGGGTGTGGGTGTTTGTATGGTTTTTCAGTCGATTCTCCTCTGTTTAGCATGTATTTTCATGAAAGTAGGTATTCTTCACATAACCTCCGTTGTGGGCTTATTCAGCGATTCTCAATATTGATTTAAACGTTTTAACCACTCGCTCTAACCGCGATATCACATTTTATTATAACTTCATCAACAACTTTAAGAGACTCCGCGACTTAAGTATGACAACTTTCATAACTTTTTCCGCGGGAACTCAACATAATCATATTCTCCGTTTTCTGACAGATCTCGCAAACTCCACTTACATAGCCAATGTAAATTATATTATATTTATAATATAAATATATATTTATTAATAAAGAATAAACTAATACTTACGTATTTAATTCTTTTGCACTGAATAAATATAGTAATAATTTCCCACTATTAGCACTGTCACTTTCACTTGGCATTTTCTTTTACTATATTTATTGAATACCTATATTATTATTTTATATTACTATATTATATTATTAGTTTATGAAATTATATGATATGAAAACTAATTAAGGCAACGGCGAACGAAATGAAACAGGGAGAAAGAGAAAGGTAATATACACTACCTACTCGCTTGTGTATGCGACTGTCGCGCATGCGCACGTCTCATTATTCCACGCATTCTTCCTTACGGTTTTACTATCATATATTTTTCAGTTCGGTCGCCGTAGCAAAACCTATCCCCTCCAAGCCTGCCGTAAGGAACTTCGTTCCAATGAATACGTTGCAAATGCATTCAGACACGAATGAAATCATGCGTTGGTTTTTGGCTCAGTGAAATATGTGGAGGTATTCGTCTATTTAAAATTGTTTCTATACACATTGAAACAACGACGACATAGAATAAAGTATACAACGCTGACACTCACATGCCAGCAATAAAATTCTGTGACTTGCGGGTCACGTCGACACAAATAAGACTCAAACTTATACCTCAAGAACTCATAAATTTAATTATTACATAAATGTTGGCTTACTACCATACCACCTTCATAAAAATGTCAAACAAGAGTAGGTACCTATTTCTACGGGAATTAAAAATAACTACATAAATGACTTATTAATACAATTAATTAATCACAGATATTAAAAGTAAATTTAAATAAATAAAAAAACAAACAACAATGGGCTTTGTTGAATCACTACTCTATGGACCATAATATCGATGAACTACTGAATCTGTGAATTATTGTATCTGTGGAAACAACAATAATCATTAAGGTGAAAATGACATTGACAATAGACATGACAGTACCTATAACAAATAAAAATTTGACATTCACATGACATAAAACATAGACAATAACAAGATAAACGAAATGTTAAATTTTCACTCTCAGCAACTTCAACCTCTTAAGCTGCCGGTTCGCGGCCGAGACCGAGACAGGAGACCGCGACCGTCACTTTGTATAGGCGCGACAGACTGTCTCGGTCTCGGTCGCGAGTTGTCGCCTATACATTGCCTATGGTCAAGTGCCGGTCGCGGTCTCCTGTCTCGGTCGCTTGTCTCGGTCTCGGCCGAGAACCGCCACCTTTACTTTTCATACAGATTATCATACATGATGCGCGAGCATCTTAAAATTTTACTCTCAACATTTTTCCATAACGCTCCTAAAGAAGTATGTATACCTTCAATAAGTTCAAAAACAACATAAAATTAAAATAACTTACAGAATTCTTTGTGACTGTGTATGAACTCTTGTTCATGATTATTGAATACCTAATATTGTTTCATTCCAAAATATAAACTTTTGAAATACATTACCTACAAATAATTATATTCCCATTACATGGCCATACTTGCTGCCAATGGCAGTAGCTATATCGATGTTTCCATAAGGAAATTGGGGCAACCTTTGAAGATTTATTTAGAGAGGGTAAGATGATCCGTTTCGGCTCGGAGTTTGTACAAGAAGTCTGAAGTAGGTCTGCGTTACTAATAGGCTGCTTAATTTTATTTATGAAACAGGGTGGATGGGGACGTTTTAAGAATAAAATGCTGCCAAATGCCAATTTTAACGCAGGGACTTCTTACTTTGTTTAGAATTGAGTTATAATAACTTTGTTATCATTTATCAGATACCTCTAAATACTATTTGTATATTTAAGAGAGCCCGTAACTTTATCTTCGAGACATAATTAGCTTTGGAACGACTGTGGCACTTGCAGACTCCAAAACTTTTAATTAAGTTTAATCAATTATATCGGTTTTATATCTCGAGACTTACAAAAATCGGATTGTCGCGATATATATTTTGTTCACCGATATTTCGATCGCACGTATTGTGGTGCTGTTTCGGCCGGTAAAGATATGGTGATTATAACTATAGATTAGTTACGTTCATACAAGTTCCACTTTATAGTCCACTCCGATGAAGTAATTGTAACTATGGACGCGAAAAATAATTACGGAACATCCGAGACATAAATATATGACTTAATGGAGTTTACGACTTCTAACCGAATTTGGCTGCATCACTTGTCTAGCGCTAGTGACTTCTTCTTCTTTTTTACTTATAAATCATTGT
This sequence comes from Ochlodes sylvanus, assembly GCA_905404295.2. Taxonomy (NCBI): domain Eukaryota; kingdom Metazoa; phylum Arthropoda; class Insecta; order Lepidoptera; family Hesperiidae; genus Ochlodes; species Ochlodes sylvanus. Next base: position 11,161,557 of record FR990142.1, on the reverse strand, counting down.
GGGGAGCTCTTTTCAGGGAAGACTGTAAAGGCGGTTGCTCAGCTGACGTGATCAGCTCTTATCTTATAATTCGTGGTAGCAAGCTCTTACTCTACTCTACTTTAAGTGTTCTTTGGCTGAGAGCTGAGTTTTATCATAAAAGCGTTTCAGTGAGAATTTCATGCCATTGAACATAAGGCACTCCTGTGCCTTGACACACGCCATTGGAGTAATTTGACCTGGTCCAGAGTCTATCTATGACTGAAGTAGCCATAGAGTGGATTCATGGCTATTACTTTTGATGACAAAGGAATGGTTGGGACATTTGATGCCACTTATGGATGAGGGTATAGCTAGATCACAAGTTTTAGACCAAGGTCAAGGCCAAGTTAGTGTATAAAGAAAAAATCGAGTTTATCTACATTTGATTTGAACAAGACGCACCAAGTATGGTACTTGTACATTTTCTACAAGTAATAAAAGTATGAAACTACCGACGCATAACACTAACCAGGTTTAAGTATTTTACGAGTAGGTACCTTTTAAAAATGGACCTCGACCGATATTTAGCAAGATGCATCGGTCCTGATAGGTTTGGACTCAAGAGTGAGTGTACCCTCTACTTTATTCGCTACATTACTCTATAAATAATCACTAACACACTCACACCCCGCACTAGGATTCCGTATGTTGCGGGTGGCATAGACAACACAAAAATACATCACTAACACCCATCACCCGAGAACAAACATTTATCTGTTACATAAAAATCTACCCCGACCGGGAATCAAACCCAGGACCCCTCGCAGGCAGGGTCATTACCGACCAGGGTCGTCAATATAAACACAAGATATTCATTTACTTAGTTCCAATATCAAAATAAAGCGCGCCGCGACTTAATGTATGGCGCAGGCAGTGATTCAGTAAGATTTCTCTAGAGATATAAATCATTTTGATTGATGCGGCAAAGACCCGGTTGACAAGGTCACGAATGAATTGTGATTGTTGGGCACCCCCCGACGTCTGTCACAGTAACACTGATACCCCTCCGCTAATATAGAGGGTTGATTGCTGGCTTAGTTACTAGTCTGTACAAACGTTTTCTGTTAATGATATTTAAAAGTGAGCGTATGTATTGCTTGGTTCTTGGTTAACAACATCATGTGGCTTGTCTGCTTGTTTGCCGGCAATTTTTTCATAAAAATGCGTTACTGGAAAAATTTCCTTTACAGGTAGCAAGGGTTATTGAATTTCTTTCTGAGAATGAAGTTTAGAAATTCAAGAAAAAATACATGACACGTATGACAAACGGTCACCAAGTACGTAATATTTATTTTGTATTATGTAACGTTATATGTATTTAATTTTATATTAATATGACAACAATATAATTAGATGCTGACTTTTAAATTAAAAATGTGTGAAGTATTTCAAAATTAACCTTCATTTGATTCTCAATATTTTCGTTTTTTAATTCCAAGAATTTTCAACTGTTCCATATCTTTCGTAAAACGTAATGTTTGGCATTAACTTTTTTTACTATACAACATCATTGGTAAACTGGTCATTATTTGCATGCGCGAGTGCAAATGTGGCCGTACCATGCCATATTCACAAGTGCGGTTAATGCGGAGTGCGCGTTGGGTAACAGTTTATTTACTTAAGTGTTTAATTAATGTTGAATTGCTTTATTTCGACCGTCTTTTACTTTGGAACTATGAGGACTTCAATTTACTTAGAGGCAGAAGTAGCAGTGGGCTGGCCAAATAGCCTGAAGGACTGATATTCGTTGGGGAAGAAAGGTCTTTGAATGGAGATAACGTTTTAGAAAAAGGAGAATTGGAAGTCCCCCACCAGAAAGACTGAAGACCTGAAGAAGACAGAGGGTACCGCTGAATTTAGAAGACTTAGGGCCGGTCAGAGTAAGGTTAGGTGCAAGTTAGGGGAGGTATGTGTTCAGCAGTTGACTCAATATACGTTCATTAGACATTAAACTAAAACAAATAATTAATTAATTAAGGTATTCTGTCTTTAAGTACACGCAATTATTCATAAGTTAGAGCAATAGGTCATCAATACTGTAGCCCATCCCAGCATACTTTGCTGGTGAAACCAGCGTAAAACTTAAGGTACTTACATACATACATAAATCACAAACTTTAATCTTCATTATTACATAATCACATATCATCACAAACAGTCTATTACATAATGCTAAAGAACCATTCTACCTAGAATCAGCTATAAGTAGATTAATGAGAGCAACAATTAAATCAGCTACCACTAAATCAACTAGCAAGTTATTAGCTGATGGTGTACAGCAATGTCGCGGAGCTTAATCTTTGTGACAGATGTGGACATCTGCTGCAGTGACAAAGTACTAACGCTATAATAGTTATTATTCGTGCTAGGGTTTGCAGTTCAGTTAAATTTTATTATTCCTGTATTTATCCTGCAGTAAAATATAATTATGTTACATAATTTGTAGTCAATGTAATGTAGATTAATAATGAAAAGGAAAGAGTATGTAATGTAGAGAAACTAATAATAATGTAGAGATATTATTATTAGTTTACGAGACTTATACATGTATAAGCAAAAAACTTTAAAATGGGCCTTCCCCTTCTCCCCCATCGGCGGTACCCCCCCACAATTGGGGACTTTTAGTATCTGCACCTGGTCACCTCAAGGAATAAGTGTACGAGCTTTCGAAATTACGAATTATTTGGTCTGATTTTCTTAATTTTATCAGGCTCATAAGGTTTTCAGAAGATTTACGCCGTCCGGAGACCTCCGACTTGGCTTAACAACCTGACCGACTGCCTTACGTGCCCTCCGAAGCACGGAAGTGTTGAAGATAAGCCTATAATATTGCTAAACTTTAAATGCATATAACGTCCTATGCGCCATTCATAAAACTCTGAAAGCGTGTTCTTGACGTGTAAAGTCATTGTTATGAGTTTCATAAAGGAATATTTTATAACAATAATTCTACGCAAGAATACTGCCATGACAAGTGGGTTTCACTTTGTTCTAAGCAATAATGTTTTTGTCGAAATGATTTTAGTCGAAAAAAGAAGTGTTTGAAGGACACACACTTTTCGAAGGTCACGCAACATCAACAAATCTCTACCGTGAGTGGTCTTGGACGAAGAGCGGCAGGCAACTCCCAAGGAGTTCTTCCTACTTACAGTTACAGATTGCACTTAGCACGGAGTTTTACCCGCCTGGCTAACTACCACCATCCTTATAAAATATTAGTGTATATAATATTAGTGAGAGCCAGAAAAAATGTGGATCCCCTTTATGGCCCGCAACGCACCGGTACTGCCATCGGTACACATGTAAATACTACTCTGAAAATAACAAATACGTTGGTTCTAATTCACAGCCGAATTGTTAATTCCTTGCGCTGCAAAGCTCAGTAGCAAAAACAAGATAGTACACTGCGGACGAAAATACATACACTTAGATAACATTAAAAAATTACACAGGACATACCTAGATAAAATTTAGCGGGAACGTACAAAAACGCCTAGGAACTATACTAGGAACTATACTCACTGTGTAGTGCTATACTAGGTCTATTATGAACATGAACATAGCCGTCGGGCCGTCGCCTACGGACATCACTAAGATATTTTAAATGGTATTACCGATGCGTGGTCGGCCAAGAATGAAGGAGTAGGGAAGAATGAAATTACTGACAGGAGACGACGTTCGGAGGCAAAAGGATGGTGGCCTGATTATCAGGTTGTTGGCCTACCATCAAGCTTATAGTACTTTCGGAATTAAACTGGATGGGTCAAAGTCCAGCGACCCCTAAGAAGAGGAACGGGCGCCGCAACACGTCCGTTAGGTGCATTACGGGCAAGGGAGGTCTCGGCTTTGACTCAAAGATTACACCCATTTTACATTTTTTTAATTTTACGGTACACAAAGGAAAGTGCTGTTTTTAGTTTATGTATATTGTAGTGTCTGATTGCGAATACCTGCTAAGGTTCCTGAACAAAAAAATACAGTAAATTCGCTGTAATTCAAAACTCGAAAACTGTAGAACGTCTTCTCGTTCCTCGTAGAATAAAATAGCTTTTGAATTCAAAACGCCGCAAGTTTCAATTTTCGAATATTATTCATGGCTGAACTAATATAATATCAGGCCACATGCTTCTGGAAGGTTGCCAGGATTAAGCGATTGTATTATTATTGCTCTATCGAATTAATATGCCAATGTAATTAATTATTTGCATTAAAGACCTAGTAAGATTTGGTTAGGATAGGATAAATAGAGGCGTGTAGTTTAACACTTAGCAATTTAATCCTAACCATTATAATTATTGTCATCGATAAGTATACTGTACAATCATAAAATTATGTTACGGGTAAGGGGCTCCATACATCTTTGAAATTTGATTATATATTTCCTCTAATAAAAGATCCTTTGATGTTTATTTTCTCTAAAAAATTCCTTCGATGTTCTCACTCGCCCAGCATCCCCAACGGCTCTTTTACACATTTTTATGGATGCAGTAGCCACGTGGAGTGGAGTGCTTGTTGCCACATTCATAATAAAAATCCATTTCAGATATTCAAGTTGTTTCTCTCCGCCCCATTTCCGCCTTATTACTTTTTCATGTTTTCCGCTCGGCTTGTTTATTCTCACATTTGCAGAATATTCAACGGATCATATAATTAACATTATCCAGTAGAGAAACAGAACCAGCCATCGGTACCTATATCAGTATCGACAGATAATTACGTTGCTCCAGCCAGCTGCCAACTCGTACATTTTTGACAGGTTATGTTAATATGTACTTGTCCTAATATCGTATTCATATCTGACCGTATGTAAACTGTGTAATGTGATAAAATATCGCCCCACCACGTTGACGGGCGGAAATTTGCGTTAATGTATGTTTTTTAACAAGTAATCCCATTTGCTTCGGCAAAATTCATATTTTGCAAGGCTTACCAAAAAATGTAGCACACAAAAACAAATTTTCAAATTTGACTGGCTGTTCCAGGCGCGTACAAACAAAAAATCTCTTTAGATTTCTTTAATTATTACGATGATGACGTCTTGCGATACAGCGAGACCGCTACCTCTAGCATTACTTTACATAACTAAATAATATTATATACTTTGTGGTTGCGACAACGCAACGTCTAAATATCGCGGTACCGTTAAGGCCTGTTCAGATAGATATGGGCGGTATCCGCTACTGCTATCGGTAGCGGTATTCCAATATGTAAAGCTATAACACTGATAGAGTGGACGGCATTTGTCCTTTAGGCTGTTGTGAAACATCCTATACCGCCTAGGAATATTGTATACCCACTCAGATACCGCTACCCAAAGCGGCAGCGAATACCGCGATTATTTAAACAGATGTGTCATTTTGTCACGACGCTGTCGTGTCGTGTGGGACTCGTGTTGCCGTCGCAGGGAGGCTCCTGGAATTGGACAAAAGTATCCTATAAATAAAGTTATAAATATAATTATGACGTGGGTACTTTTAGATTATTTGCACGGGACCGTTTTCAACTTTTGATACGGTAAAAACAATGGTAGTGTTTCGCTGCCAAGGAACCCCCATCACAGCTGTCACTTTTCGGATATCAAATGTATATTCGATATTAAGCTTTTTGTCATAATATCGTGTTATTTTACCATGTATAAATTGATTATAATCTACTCTAAAAATTATATATATACCTACAGAGGTAAAATCTGAGTTAAAACGAATTTTCGTAGGTACAAACGTCATAGAAAAAAGATCTTTAATAAGCGGGGTAAGATTGACTTAGAACCCTAAGGAGCGAGGTCATGTATACATGTCACGTATAGGTGCGATTGCCTGATGGCCACCGCAACTCAGTTCATTGGCATTTACCTGTTTATCTACATAAACAAGTAAATTAAGTAGCTTGATTTGATTGATATAAATTGTGTAATGACGTTGTAAGTTGATACAAAAGTTTTAAGGAAATAGTTATTTAATTCATTTTAGCGTATTTAAATAAAAGCTTGTTTTTAAAAGTTTTTTTTTTTACTTTTAATTTATTATCAATTGCTTCGGTGAAGTACAACGATAGGAATCTTGCACACTTGACAGTTCTCCCTAATCTGCACTTGGCCAGCGGACTTAGTAGACCATGGCCTGTACCCCTCGCATCGGAGAGGACACCCGAACCCAGCAGTGGGACAGTTATGGGTTGCCATGATGATGATGAAAGTCACGCAACTTATCTCAGTGAATGTAACTAATGTGATTTGTGGAAACGGCTGCGATTTTCACTAGTAAGCTTCACTTAACATTTAGTGTTTGTGTTATTTCAGTCGGTTCATAAATATAAAAGTTATGCCAGTTTCAAGAATTACGCCTCACAATTTTCGAATGTGCGTCCTAAGATGTAAGAAGAGAAAGTAAGAAGGGGCATGTTTCCCGAAGCGAAGCGAGGGCGGGTTTACTGGTATAAACTATATTTTAAGTAATAGACGTAAATGTTCCATGTATTTTTTCACTTATAAAACGTGTAAATGCCGATAACAATATTTATTCCTACGAGAAGGTTCGGTTCGATGCAAAAAGTAACGAAAATCTTTAGATTAGAAGAACTGACATGTACAGAATATATAACACCCCGTGAACGAAATGAAGTTAGCGAGTCCAAACGTGTTACGTGACGTGAATAGAAATGTGCCAAGGGCGAGCCGAAGTTACGGGCTTTGGGTCCGTATTTACTGTTAAATCTTTTCTTTGTATTTCAGAAGTTCCGTTCTTTTTCATAAATTAAATTTTGTCTTAAAATTAAGTTTTGTCTTAGCCGGCTTCACTTTTTAGAGGCGACCATCTCAGTCCTCAACGGTAGCAACACATCTGTGACCGTGTTAGAACTGAGACTGTTACTAACAAATCTAACTGGACTATTACTATTAGTAATAGTAATTTACTAACAACAACTAACAGGACTAACTATCACTAACAGTCCCCGTCCCAGTCCTCATACTTACTAATAAAATTACCAACTAATCTAACGCCGTCCCCTAACCGGACTAACTATCCTAGTCCCAATTTAAGTCTTGTTCTAGATCGGGCAAAGGGTCCCATGGGCGGCAGCGGAAGTATGGTGCTGCATGCTCGTTTGCTACCTTAAGTCCATAAAAAAAAAATTTTTTTGGGGCATTTCCTTTTAGTTCCTTAATTTATATTACCTGCCTACATTACCTACTCAAAATGTATATAACACCCTAAATATAGTAGTAATAACTACCAGCTCAAGCACTAAATAAAAGCCTCTATAAATATTATTATTGTAATACTTCATGATTTTATTAAGTTTTCTCTGTACCTATCTGTACTCTTCCCATCCGAAGGTCAAACTACTCGTACTTGGTCGAAATGGCCGACATAAAACGTTTTTTTTTCACTCGACCACAAAATTTATTGTTTCAAAACTGAGCGCCGCAAAATTTAATCATCAGGTCTTTGCGACCTTACATGTTGGCAAATGATATGTCACACTCACAAACTCAGAATGTGACCCAAATTTCAGAGCATGACGAACATAAGCCGTAAGGGGGATAAGGGTTGGTAACAGCACAGACATTTTACTTTTCACTGTACAGAAAAGTGAGAGCTTCGCGAACCAAACTGAGCAATGGCCGTATTTCCAAGCGCATTTGGTAAATAGGCCTAGACGTTGTAAGAAACCGTACCTAGTGCCTACGCTTGCTCAGGAATATAAAATAGTAATTAGAAAAGATAGATAATTATAGTATAGTGCGTGCAGAACATTCTGTGTTATTGTACACACAAAAGAAACGGCGAGGGTAAATTACGAATATCTTTCTCTGACAAAGTAGCAGCCCACGCTACGTCATGGGAAATGAACGTGGATTGGGTGATATTGAGAAGAGGATAAATGTGAATGGAGCCGATTTAAAGTTGGAAATAGGTAGAGTACTGTGATGGAACAGGTATCTGAAACTGGATGACGGAGAACGATGTTGGTGACAAAGTTGCTAAAGGGTTACCTACAGCTTCCCGCTGCGGAACCCTAAAAGCAAATGAAACGTCCCAGCACATAAAGTTCTGTCGAACGGTAACAATACGCGTGAAATATTACATGAAGTATTTATGAAGGTTTTGTATTGTTTCGGCCACCTTAATTTACTGTACCACATTTGAAAAGGGTGGCAGGTTATTTACTAGATTAACTCATGATTTATTCAGTTTTTAAATCAAAGTATGGAGCGTGAATTTATTTATTGTGTCATTTGTTAACAGCTTGAAATGAGTGATTGCTTACTAGATAAGGAACAAATATTTTACGTTACATAATTCAAAATTTATTTTGCCATTTTGCGCCAAAATAAAATTAGATAGACATCAATAAAAGTAATCGAATAAAAAAATATCGAATAAAATGAAGATTTAGCCCGCTCACAGTTGTCATTGGCGTGGCATACATTAAAAGATAAATAAAATATTAAAAATACAAATAGTTATTCTATAAATAAACTGTAGAAAATGGCTGTATTTCTAATAGCAATTAACGCTTAGATTTTCACAACCGAAGGTTAGCAGTCGAATGTAAGTCAAGAGGTTTATCTGAAATAGCCTTTTTAAAATAGATAGCATCTGCAGTAAAACAATGGGCAGAGCTTAACAAACAATTGATAACAGACCCTATTGATCTATTCTAGTTCCACTCAAGTCACTGCTGCGATACCGAGGGGCCAGCTCGAGACCTCCCCGTATTCTTTAAAATAACTTGCAGCCGCGGTAGCCGTCCTCGAGAATAGAAAGATTTGACGTCACGCCGGGTCGATGACGTAAGTCGACCTTGTCTAGCTGTCTGGCGATGGTAGCCTAGGAGTCATATATCTTGGAGCATTGAAGATATTTGAAAATCCTACGTTAATTAACGCAAACTTTTAGAATTTTGTATTTGCGTTTCTTCGTGTTAATCCCAGAAATGGCTTGGTAGATTAGAATGCTGCTTTGACTTATGTATTTTACATAGTAAGCATGGGGGTATATATTATGTTTTATTCAATCGGTAACGTAAGGAATAAATTTACTGAAGTGAAACAAAGGAGTGATTATTTATTTATAAACAGTGTGGCTTGATATTGCAGTAGGGTTTTAGTGGCATGGAAAGTACGAGCACAGACATAGGATTGCCAGCATCTAGTTATTCTACTGGATACATTTCGGAGAGTAGAGAGTAGGAATTAGACAATTTAATTCCCCAACCCCTTTCTGCCATCGAACGTCCTGAAGCACCACGGGTGTCCATCCCTTTGTCGTAAATATCTCTACGATACGGATGATGCGCTTTGCGCCGTCATTTATTATCGTACCAAAAAGAACAGAAATAAATTGCCCGCGTCGGTGAATATAATAAGGGTGACCAAGCGATGATAAGGGTGTCTTCGAGTTAAGAGTGAATAGGCTTCTAAGTTAGTTCGCTTTACCACCCCAAGGTACGGCGCCACTTATAATCAGATGGTATCGTAGTCAAGCCGTAACTCATAAATTAATTAAAAGGACACACAATCAAGAAATTGTAAACAATCCAAGCGGTTAACATTAAATATTTATCTGCAATTTACGAATAAATGTCTACCTCGGTTCGAAGTTGGATTCGGGCCATTTACTGGAAGCTCGACAGGTAAGACCACTAATATTAAACTACGGGGTTGTTAACAAATTAGTTAACTATTATATACTGTTGGCATAAATATGTTACTACTAAGTAACAATGTGTAAACACGAGTATGTTCACACTGAAACGTGTAATTGGCTCGTAGAAACCTATAAATGAAAATTAAGCTGGTTCATTAAGCTCCGACTTAGTTATTTCATATAGCGATATGTTACGAAGAGCTTCGAAATTTTGCCGATACCCATATGAAAATCCCGTTAACGTGGTCACATAATTTCATTATGTTTAATATTCCGGACACAGGGTATCATAATCGCTTTGCTACATTTTATGCAAATTGGTACTTGAATGCATTTCGTGAACATTGTATAAATAAAATGTTAAATACGAGTAAGTTAATTCAGTGGATTTGAAGCACCAAAACCAGTGAATAGATTGTAAGAGAATTATGAATATACTCAGCAAAACTCAAGCTCAAAAATAAAATTTGCAAAATGCTTCGGAGCTTGCTTTCCAGCTCGTTCCTGGTTTTTTAATATTTTTAGCAAACATTAAGCGGGCGCAGAGTATTCTCCATGAAGCACTTTCGTCGACAAGTACAAACTTGTAATAAAACTACCTGAAAAATAATGTATTTAAAACAGTTCCGCAACTTACAACTCGTAGTTATTTACTACGAAGGCTGGTCTTTTACAAATATATCTTCATCATCATCGCAACCCAACTGTCCCACTGCTGGGCACGGGTCTTCACTTACAATACGAGGGGTACAGGCCATAGTCCACCACGCTGGTCAAGTGTGGATTGGCAGACCTAACAAGAGTCACAACGATTTATGATCACTAGTCGACAAAGAATATAATGGGATATAATGAGCCAGAAATATTGCGGGTTTTTCGCTTCCTTCTTTCATCCTAGAGGTGATATTTTTCCTCAAAATTAAATGGGACCAAACAGGATGTATATATCCTCCGATCCAAAAAACATTTTTCCAAATCAGTTTACAAATTACGGCGTTTCGAGGTGAATTATTATTATTAATTGTTTTTTATTTGACCGGAGAATTTCATTTTCAGACTAAAGTTTCCATCATTAATATTGGATTTGATCTCTTCGATAACTTTTTGGAAAGCCCGGTTTTCCACAGTAATCTGCTCATACCTACTACGAGCAAGTAGCACCTGTTAACGGTCGGAAAGGGTGTATTGGCTAAACCACTTACATGGAGGGCGCAACAAACGTGTAGGTATGTGACAAACTTGGAAGACCGTTTCAAGAAGGGTTTTAACCATCAAAGGGCTAAAATCCCTCCGACGACCTCAATTTCTAAGGAGTGCAATAAACTGTTATTTGTACTTATACTTAATGGTTACATAATTTACAATATTCTCCGGGAAAACATCTTCTCCAAACTTCTATATCGATATTGTACCTGCTACATAAATAATTATTATAACTAACAGCGGACCGAAAATTATATTTTGGAAACAAATTGAAAGCAATTAAAACGCAGATACCTGAGGCCCAAAGTCTGCTATCCCAAGTCGTGTTTGAATAGCTACAAATATTCAAACTATTCAAACACGACGCAATTGAAGCATTTTATACATTAGCAGATTTAGGCCCCTTGAAAAATTGAGAGACTTAAATTCGATGTAAGTTTTGAGAGACTGAATGAGTGTTTCATTGTTTATATGTAAATAACCGAGAAATATCGTCGGCCAGCGAAAAATGCCGGAGAAAGAGAAAGCGAGAAAGGGAACAAGAAATCCTGTTTTTAATCTGCAATGTTTTTAAATCTTCAGAGTGCAAGATTTACTTCTGATTTTCTTATACATCTTTGAGAACAAAACAAGGAAATCTCTGGCACAGAGATTTAATTCTCCGTTGCAGCTCCCAGTAATCTGTGTATCGCAAAGTTTATGTTTACCACAACAAGCTAGACCTACAAGTATGCAAAGTGTCTGAACCGCTACATTCGCAAGCAATGTTACAATACTTCAGGAATATAACGAGAGAAATAGATTTTTAAATGTTTTTAAAAGACAAACACGCAGACGAGGCACCAGATGGTAATTCACCCTTGGACGCCAACAACAGCAAAGGTTACCAATGCGTTGCCGGCTAAGGAAGAAAGAGACGCTACGATAGAAGTTTGATCCTATTTATGTGATATTGATATTGCACCAACGATATTGGGTAGGTACTAACATTACGTTTTGTAAAACACAATATCGAATGAAAAACTGGTAACAAACTTTCCTTGTAAAACTAAAACTGGGTTAACCAACAAATGTCATACAACCATAAAGTTCGGAGCATATTATAACAAGTTGTACTTGCCCCGTGCCCCGGATTGGATCACTGAGGTTTCACTTTCACCCGAATATAAATTAATTTGGCAGAGGTATGTATATGAAAATAGCCAGACGGGACATTGTGATTTTAGGTATCATTATTAAAGGGTTTGCTGAGAATACAAAAAAAAATGACGAAATCCAATATGGCGGATGGCCCAAGATGGCGGACTAATAACTACCAAAATTAATCATCGATTAAGTCAACTCGGTAAGTTACTAATGTATGTAGTAACTTATCGGCGATTTTGATTCAGTTTTCACTGATATAAACTTGGGGTTACATTTAGCTTTATTTGAATTGGTTTTGGGGTATAAGAGGCTCTGTCCATCTTTGAGTCCAAGATCCTGTTCGGTGTGTGTAAATGTTCTAGTGTGGGTTCAAGTGTAAGCTTTTTTATTTTATTTATTTCTAAAGAAACTAACATAAGGTACAATGACACCAATCCAATGCGCTACTAGCCTTAATTGGAACTATAGGAAAGCTCCAGAGGTTGTTATGTCTGCATCCGAAGATTCCGGAAACAGAGAGTGAAGTTCCACGAATACCTGATTACGTACAAGTGGGTACTATGCATAAAATCACGTTTACACAGAACTCGAGGGTATTTTGTAGAAGGTTGAAATGACGACTTTAATTATGTTGATATATTGGACTAGTTACTTATTTTAATATGTATATAGATATTTTAGAATTCTGTCGGCTTCTAATTCAATTTCACTAACTCGTTTGATCCAAATATGATTGTAGTCCATTTAGTCAAGCTTTTAAAATAAATAAGTATGTTGTATGCCGCACAGAATGTTTCGGAGCGTTAGTTGCACGTCTGGTGCATTAGTATAATAAGTAGCGAAGCAGGGACCCGCTCGCCACAAATCGCTTCCACTGCGAACCCGAGCATAGGCTGTGTAGGGCTGTGCTTAAAATACCAATAAACACATTCTTTGTTACTACTATTTATATAGTTATGATATTATTAATTTGCGTTTATTCACGAGATGACATGAGTAACCAACCCTCGATTCGCTTCGGTAAACCTATCCACTACAAGTTCAAACGCCTGAAACATTGCTACTCATTTAATTCAGGCGTAATATTATTTTTTTATTATGAATCTCATTTTATCGATTTACAGGATAATCCGTTTTTCTGGCTGAAAAATTTCCTAGGGATTTTCTGGATGAAAATAAGACCTGTGATATAAGCTACAGAGATGTCGCAATATCCACAAATAAGAGACATACAATAGAGCGAGTTATTGAAGCGCATAATTATAAAATATGTAGTTTCAGGTGACAACCCTGTTTTGTAGCGAATTTCAGTTGGCAAGTGTGGAGCCGAGGCGCTTCTATATCAGATAGCAGTCACAATCGCAGATGCCAAGACGATGTTATAATAGGTTTACGAACCATTACACTGAAATAATATCTGCAAGCCTGCATTCTGCATTGCGCTGGGCTGGGTCAAGGCAGGGCATGTCTAATCCGCCAGTGATACGTCTCAAGTCGTCGTGTCGTAACTTCGTCGGTTGTCGCATGTTTATCAATATTAATCTAAACTACTAAAACTAACGCCTTGTGCCGAAATAGCCCGACGTAAGTCATTTTTATTTTATTCCATTTACTAGTGTTAAATAAGAAGAACTTTTCACAAGCCTTCTTTATTGCTGCGATATTTCCTCTCGTCTCCGAGTAAAGGTAATGGTCGTTATTGTGCACTACTTGTGGTACAATTGCCACTCGCGACGTGTCGTAGAGGTGTTCCTTTTGTCTTGTGTTTCTCGCTTCGATACTGTCGCTAGTGGGGCAGTCCGGTGATCGCCGACGCCGCTACTTTCACGTATAAACAGTATTAATCCGAGGAACGTAGCAACTTTGTTTGTTATGAAAGTAAGTAAGTACCAAATTCTAAAAGTTTCTAATAAAAAATGTGTTATGTATTAACTTTCTCACAATCTAAATATATCAAAGCGAATGGTCATTCACTTATCATGAAATATCAAAAACCGGATTTGGTCATATTCCATCCCTAAAGAAGTAAGATAGGGGTTGAAAGTTTGTTTGAAATTCCGCCGATTGTACAGCTGATATGAAAATTGGTCTTTGGGATTATGTTTAGAAATAATGAAACACCTTTTTCACCGTTTTTGGTAAATCGATCCCTAAGGGTTACCCCCTTAGGGGGTAACCCTTAGGGATCGATAGGGCTTTAATTAAGATTTGTTTGGAAATCAGTAGAAAGTACCTCCACGCAGGCCAAGACAAGGACAACAGCCAATAAGATAATTTCTTCATATTGTTATTAATATGGTGAGAATCGAACCGTTGTATCCGATGTAGGCAAATAAAAGTATCCGTATGTAGGAGCGAGGTACCATTGACCCACTTACCGGGCCTTCCTCGAGCATCCACGGATATAACGAGAAGCGAGGCTGGAAAGAGCCAGATTTACGATTCTCTCTGGGGAACTCGCGAAAAATCGCGCTGTTCAATTCCGATTCCTTTCCGTCTAAAAATATTACAGATGGTAATTTAATTTTTATGGCAGGGATGTAAAAAAATGTTAAAGAAAAGGTCGTGGGTGTTATTTATATATGAGTGTGTGTGTGGAATCTATGTGTGTGTAACACTCATACTCATTTATTAAAATACTAGTAAACCCACCCTTGCTTCGCTCGGGACACATGTCTCTTAGTATGCACATTCGGCAATTGTTAGGTTTATTCTTTAAACTGATATAATTTTTTAAAATTATTTCTCAACCGATTGAAATAAAACAAACACCAAATATTAAGTGAAGCTTACCACAATATATTAGAGAAAACCTAAATCGGATAAGCCGTTTCGGAGATTAGCGCGTACCAAACCACAGACAAAAATTCAGACAAAAATTCTAAAAATCATTGTTTCGGCTTTTATTGCTTTAATAAAGACCCCAGGAAAATCCTCATATATCATCTATGTACAGACAGCGACCAGTTACATTTAGATTTATTGTTAGTATAGATTTAAATAAATGGTAAAAGTAGTTTGTTCCTGTCCACAACATGTCCTTCAGAGGTCGGATGGCATGCCTGTGTTAAGAAGTAAGTATCATAAAATTAGCTTTATATGCAGATTATGAACATCTGTTACCAAACTTTTTGTGAATTTCCCGTTTACGAGTAATATCCCCGTTATATGAAAAATATTAGCCTTTCTCGGAGGGTAGATTGCATTTATGATTTTCGAAGATTGCCGTTCCACCATGGGACCGTGAGGATAAGAAATTAAAATATGAAAGGAATTTCCTTAGAGTATTGTAGTAGCTACGAACTTGTACAGCAATTGATGAGTTCAGGAGTTCTATGAAAAATTAAGGAATATTTTTTTTTATGGAATTAAGGTACTAAAGGAGCATACAGTACCACCCTTCCGTTGCCGCCCGTGACAACTGTGACCGGCACACAAGATTCAAAACGGGACTAGGATTTAGTCTAATTAGCAGACGGGGAAGGAACGTTAGTCAGTTCCTTCATTAGCGTGTCTGGACTAGGGCAGGGACTGCTAAATATTGGTGATAGTTTGCTAGTTATTAAAACATATTTGTTTAGTAAAACGATGCTATAATATTAACGTTCCATACGCCACATCAAATAACATTAAACGTTATTGTAAAAATGACTTTTTCTTTCATTTAATATTATCAAAAATAATTATGTCCGTTCTATATGTTATAAAGCTGTCGATGTCACGACCTATTGATGTGATAAGGCTTCGATGTTTTAAATTCGATTCAATGAACTTTCGATTTTAAATGCTTTCGATGTCATGAACGATCGATGTAATAAACTTTCGATGTGATGATAGTTCGATATAATAAGCCATCGATGTTCGATATCATGAACTTCGATGTAATGGAATTCGATGTGGCGTATGGAACCCAATATTAACGACCCCACAGCTTAGTTAGCAGTGGCCCTGTCTGAGAAGCGCGTTGTTCCGAAATCGATTTCCGGGGTAGACATGACAGATAAATGTTATTTAACGGGTCGTGGATGTTAGTGATCTGATATTTGTGTTGTCCGTGCCACCCGCGATATTAGAAATCCTACTGGAGGGGGGGGGGGGGATCAATTTGTCAGCGTTATAAATAAAATATAGGTTTGTTACGTTCGGGATTTAAGAATGTTTTTAATCATTTATGTGCTACATAAAAGTTCTTTCTCCGAACTTAGCTTTGCACTTTAACAATTTTCGTAGGCGAAGTTTTAACTGGAAAATATTCAAAATATACAATGTTGGACCAGTTTTACCGCAGCTGTACTAAAATTGTACAAAAAAGGAATAAAATAAATAAATCGGACGGGCCATCAAGTCCGAAGCATCCCATCAATAATCCGCTTACGGCAGACAGCGATTTCTGTATCACTCGCGAATCGTGAAACAAGTTTAATGGAGATGAGTGGCCGCGAACAGCGCCTAAATATTCATAGCTTCGAATGAGTGCGGCACATTTCTGAATTTTTTAGCCTCCCCTTCATAGTGCCTGCTCGACGGAGTTCAAAAATTTAGTTATATATGGTTCCGTACTTCGGATAAAAAAGCGAATTTTAGCTCTAGTGTCATCTGTGCGTCTATCTATCTGTCACACTGGATTTTCTTTGAATCCGTTAAACGGAAATATTTTTGGTGTCCCAATATAATCAAATAATCGAGAAATTATAAAAAAATCACAGAATACTGCTCTTCGCCCTGTTTAGTTATTTAAATACTGAAGTGTTGAATTCCCGATTCTTGGAAACCCACATTTACAGTATGTAACACTTTCCTATGCCGAACGTATTTTAATCTTGTACGAGGAGGATCAAAAAGTAATGATAATCGGATATTTGTAGAGCATATAAAAATATAAAAAAAATAGTTTTTGCTTCCTCATATATCCACTAGTTCAGCATAAAAAAATCATATAAATAGGTCACGATTTACGGGAGGAACATTCATTTGAATACGAACAGACGGAGAGTAAACATCAAAATGGAGAAAAACGAAATCAGAGTTGTCATAAAGTACCTCTGTTTGAAAAAAATGGCTACAAAAGACATACACAGCGACCTAGTGGAAATATTGGGGGACTCTGCTCATCCATATTCCACAGTTGCGCGCTGGGCAAAGGAGGTCAAGCTGGGTAGAACATCCACAGAAGATGAACATCGCGAGGGACACCCATCCACGTCCCTCAATGCGGAAAACGTTAAAAAATCGAAGATGTCGTATTGGCAGATCGAAGAGTGACCATAAGGCATGTAGCTGAGGTCACAGGGATCTCATATGGCAGTGATCAAAGAATCTTTGCGAACGAACTGCATATCAAAAAGGTCTCTGTGGGTTGGGTGCCGAGAATGTTAACCGCCGAGCAAAGGAAAAATTGAGTCGACATTTCGAGGGCGAATCTCGAAAAGTTCCAGACGGATCAGGATTTTTTTTTGTCTCGTTTCGTAACCATGTATGAGACATGGATCCATCATTTTGATCCGGAAACCAAACAACAGTCAATGACTTGGAAACGAGCCTCTTCCCCGACGTCGAAGAAATTCAAGGTGTCAAGTTCGGCAGGAAAGGTTATGTCCGTTTTTTGGGACGCTGAAAGAATTATAATGGTGGAATACTTGAACAAAGGAGCCACTATTGCAGGTTCTTACTACGCAGACCAAATAAGAAGATTGCAGAAGGCCATCAAAGAAAAAAGACGAGGCAAACTCCGAGCTGGAGTGTTGTTTCACCAAAACAACGCACCGTCTCACAAAGCCGCCATTGCGATGGCTGCCATTCAAGAAACGGGATTCCAATTGATCGAACACCCACCCTATTTGCCAGACCTGGCTCTCAGTGACTTTTACCTCTTTCCTCGGCTCAAGGAATACCTCCGAGGCAAAAAATTTGACGACGATAGCGAGGTGATGACTGCTGTAGAGGCGTTTTTGGAGGGTCAAGACAAAGAATTTTTTTCAAAGGGAATTATGGGTTTAGAAAAAAGATGGACTAAATTTATTCACTCGCTAGGAGACTACGTAGAGAAACAGATTTTTTTTTGGTTAAAATATCCTTATTTCATATTGATTATCATTACTTTTTGATCCCCCCTTGTATAAGTATAATATAAGTATTTATACTTTTGTCAACAGCGCGTCGGTGTTGTCTTTGGTAACGGTGACTAATGGTGAAATAGGTTGTCTCATCTTTCCGTTTGTCGACTATCTACTGAGGCTACTACGATTTCTAGTAATTATGTATTTTGTGTACCATATTTATTCACATAATTTAGAAAAGCAAGAAATATTGTATCGACACAAGATATAACCGAAAAAAAGGCCATAAAGCATGTAAAGAACGCCGAAGTTTTCATTAAAAATAATTACAGGCGTGAAAACACACCGCTGTTTGCTTTGCAGGCCGAACGTGAAATTAAAGGAGAATGGAATCCAATGACCCGTGAACGAATTGTTCAAACAAGCTCTACCATTTATTCTGAGAGGTATCACATCAATAACAATCGATAATATACTGTATTCAAAAACACACGGTGTGTGCTGATTTCTTTGTAACAAAGTTCCTTAAGGTTAGGGCTAGTCCAAAGGAAAGTGTTTCACGTCACAAAATTCTTGGATTACAGTATTTGCACGTGTGTATCAAGATCATTCCGATCTACTTTTTAGTACTCAATGTAATAAAAATTTACAGTGACTAAGAACTACTTTTCTTCAGTGCCCACTCAAACAAACCGGTATTAATATAAATGAATAGTTTCAACAACTACAAACACGCTTACACACATAAGACACTGATATTAATCATCGAGGTGTTCCCTTTTCTAGAACCAATCCTGAGCGTAGCATCCAGTCTTGTCATAAAAATTTGTTATCGGAGAGAAATTAATTCAAGTGCGTTGAGTAAGAGGAAGTAGATATAATTCAGTTTCCAAGATTTGATACGACCACACATACAACATACATACATACTCGTAGCCTATTTACATAAAAGCTTGCAAAAAAGTCGTTAGCATTACGTACAAATACCATCTATCAAAAACTGGAGCATGTTTCTGTCGCTGTTAGTCAGTCCACGCAACCGTTTTATTTTGCAGAATATTGTAGTACTAAACGTTTGTATGGTTAACCTTGGGAGGGTTCTACCACAACACTGTAAATAAATTATGTCGAGAGATAATTTTACACTGTTTAAACAACTGAAATGTTTAATATGTAATACGCTGTGTACATATAAGTAGGACAAGGGAGTATTGTTACTAGTGATGTACCTACACACATACGAAACAGTAAAACTAAAACGCGCATATTTAGAAACTACTCGTAAGTAGACTTTGCTGGTGGCTTCGCCCGCGTAGGAGGCGGTAAACGACAATTGTACTTATAGCTCACTATTTTGGATAAAGTGGCTTCTACATGAAAGGTAGATATTATGCTGTCGCGGACTTTTATTGGAACGAAGTTCCTTACGGCAGGCTTGGAGGGGATAGGTTTTGCTGCGGCGACCGAACTGAAAAATATGTGATAGTAAAACCGTAAGAAAAAATTCGTTTTTTTTTTTTTTTTTCGTCCAAGAAAAAGACACCCTCAGGAGAGGGAGGCGGAGAATGCTCATAGCATACCAACGCAGAAAGTCTGCGTTGGTTATGTGGGACTTCTACCCACTAAACTCCGCCTTGGGGGATGGCTTTGGCCTTATGGCCTCTAAGCCTTCATCGAAAGCGACCTCGCTTGGAGAAACGAGGCGCAAGCGGAGCTAAGGCTTTGAAGAAACTCTCAGAGAAACTTTTAATGGCTTGTTGGATAGTAGGGAGTTGTAGGTCCCTGTGGAGATCTGCATTCCTAACGCACCAGTGCGCGTCGGTTGCTCTACGAAGGAAGAGGTTTTGGACAACCTGCAACCTGTACATGAGTGGGGGGGCCGCGTGTGCGAAAACAGGGGCGGCATATAACAGAAAAAATTCGTGGAATAAAAGCGTTAAATGAGACGTGCGCAGGCGCGACAGTCGCATACACAAGCGAGTAGTGTATAATACCTTTCTCTTTCTCCCTCTTTCTTTTCGTTCGCCGTTGCGTTCATTAGCCGAAGGAACTTCGTTCCTACCTGGTGTCCCACGACACCATATCATTTTATTTAGGACTATTTAAAACAATCCAACGATGCATTATCTTCGAGTATCTCGAATGGTTTTAGGAAGCGCACGATAAGATTATTATTATTATGAAGCTCTCAGAGGGCAGTATTTTTTTATAAATTGTAGTCCATATGTTATTCTGATGTATAAGAGATATTACTGTAAAGATTCATCTAAATCCGTTCAGTACTTTTTGCGTGAAAGAGTAACAAACTTACACACACACACTCGCATACATACTCAAAAATTGTCGCGTTTATATTAGTAAGGTTAAGGAAGTAACAATTTTCAGTAGGTTGGTTGGCGTAGACTCCAATAATACTTAATCCGTCATGTTACTAAAAGGATAAAATAAATTATAGCTATAGAAATACGCTGGAGTTTCCGTCGAACCTCAATTTTGTTTTCCTCCCTAACAATAGAATTCGGTGATCAATGGTCAGAAGATTGTACGTCAATATCCTTTGTAAGGATAGAATTTCCAAGGCAATAGATCATCAATGTAAAAGAATCTAATTTAGTTTTTCTTGTCCCATGTCTTCTCTATTTCTTATCTGTGGCCCATATCTGTCTTTTTCACAGACGGAGATACTGAAGACGAACTGAAATATATCCTTCTTACTCCTACACGAAAGGCAACTCATGAGTCATTATTGTTAAGAAATGAAATAGATAATGTTTTCTCTGCACAATTGAATGATTGAAACAATAGTTTCGAACAGCTTTCGTAAATTGAGCGATTTTGCCTGATGGTAGGGGAGCCCAAGAGGGGATTTCTGGATTTACTGAAGCGCGGCAGATTAATATACAGGGGGATACCTTGTACCCGGTTAAGTACCACCACCAAATATGAGCCCCATATATAAGGCCGCCCGTGAAGGATACAGGATCAGATTAGTAAAAAAAAATTGATCATCAGACATTCTCGAGCGCGTCAGATTAAGGTAGGGTGAGTTAATTACCTCCTAAAAAGTGTATATTCCACTAATCTGACAATTTGAGAGTGACGTAAAGAAAGGGGAGGGCAGCAAAGTTGTAAAAAAAAACGTCATCTTGACATTCTCGAGCGTAGTTAATTATTTTTTTATTTTGAAGGAAATAATTCAAGAATAACGAAAAATATATAATCTGACGATTTCCGCAAGCCGAAACAACAAAAAAATCGTCGATAAAGTTAAATGCGTGCAGCTGCGTGATGCCTATATTTTCTTCTCCGCGTTTCTATTCCTCTCTCACTCTTTCTCTATCTATTACTCTCTCACTCCGTCCCCACTCTAGTTTCTGCTGTCATGACGCCATCACCATATTCCAGCAAAATTTTTTTTGAAAGTGGTTTTTTTGGAATAACTTTTAAACGGCTTTATCGATCAACTTCAAAAACTAATCCGCCCTTGAGCTTGAAAAACCACGTCGATCGCCACCAAGTTGGTCAAAATCGGTTGATTCGTTCGAGAGATATCGTGAACGAAAGAAACCCGAAAAAGTATTTTTTCGGGATTACTCCGAAATTTTTTGATTCGATCAATTAAAACTTGTAATTACTTATGAGGATGATAAAACTGCGTCAAATGCCGCCAACCACGTGAAAATTGGTTGATCCATTCAAAAGTTATTGCGGTTTGAAAATTCCAAAAATAGTGTTCTATGAAACTTCTATCAGACTTTTGAGCTGGGAGAGCTCAAATGCATAGAAATATTATTTCTTTGAACTCCGTGAGCTCAAAATAAATGTCATAAGTACAATTTTAAGCGCCCAGGAATGGAATTAGCGGGAAGTTGCAGGGATGGCCTTTAGGGTGAACCGTTTTTTTGTCAGATTAGGCGAATCCCTCTAGATAATCGTCAGATTTTGAGACAGTACGTTTAGAACATAAAGATGAACCATACATATCTTAATCTGACGCGCTTGAGTATGTCAAAATGGCGAATTTTTTTTGCAAATTATGGAAATGTCCACGAGTTTGCGTCCCATCGAAATCGTCAGATTAGTGAATGAGAGCTTATTTTTGGTGCACTTAACACTCCCTTAGAAAATCTGACGCGCTCGATAAAATTTTTTTTTTTTCATTTTCAACCCTTACATACAACCACCTCCACCATGCAAACGATCAGATTAACATACGTACATTATAAAAAATACGTAGGGCATTGATGCTATCAATATCTGACGCGCTCGAGGATGTCCATGCATCAGTTTTTTTTTACATATTTAAAAATCTATAGCCGCTTCCCCCACCGATGAAAAGGTATATACCATATAACATTTTTTTCTTCTTATCATCTAAGCTTTGCAACCCAATAGGTCTCTATGACGCTCGAGTAAATCCCCATTTAGCACCACGGGCTCCCCTACCATGAACATAAAAGGTGAACGACCTCGCCTACGCTCCTTACTAATATTATAAATAAGAAATTGACTCTGTCTTTTTCCTGTCTGGTACTTTTTAGGCTTAATCCGCTGAACCGATTAAGAAGAAATTTGGTATAGAGATAATTATAGGCACACAAAAAGGTTCGGTTCGCAGCAGTATACCGGGACCTTTTAGCTCTAAACGCAGGGGCTACCCTGCCAACTTGGCTACGGGATCGCCCGGTCGTCGTTACATTATGTACGTGTCATAACATATTACACACATATCTTGGAAATATCTTTCAATATTGTTAAAACCCCATCAAAGTCTTTTGCATAACAAAATGAGCAAGTGCTGGTAGACATACAAAAGTAACGACTTTGTTTTGCCACTACAAATAAATGTGCTTTAAAGTAGCATCAACCACCAACCCGCACTAGAGCAGCGTAGTGGAATATGCTCTCCTCCTCAAGGATGAGCAGATACCCGTGTTCGGTAGTGGGTCAGCAATGGGTTGTAGCCAGAGAATATTTCATAATATAAACATGTCCTTATTCACTAGCAATTGCTTTCACTGAGTGATTTTGATTTTGATTCTCTGAGACGATAGAGTGCTTATACTTTTTAGGGTGATTTTTTAGGTCTTTTAATTAAATATGTAAAAAATATCAGTCTATGCTTTAACAAAAAGATTACATTAATTTAAGTTTACTAATTTGAGTTTACTCTCCAGTGACTGAAAGGTATTCGTTACTGTAATTTGATATCCGCTACAATTCTCTGAAACAAGTGAATGTTACATCACAAAGCAAGCCTTGTCATCAAAGCAAGCCATTAGTCGTTCCGTTCCAAGTAAAACTTCTTCGTTTTATGACGTGTTCTACAAGTCTTTGATGACCCATTCTGTAAGTTTACGATAACGTATACCCACATTACACTTGTATACGTCATATGCTGTATACGTGTGGTATACAGCATATGCTTTAACGCCTGTAACCAAGAATACTTGGAAATGCAAAATAAACAGAAGTTTTAATAGTCATTTGTTAACAATAAACATACATTTAATGTAACGCCTTATTTAGATACCCGATCGAATATTCAGATTAGTTTCTCGCTTAATATTCGTGCACGAGAACAACTACGAATACACGTATTGGCTTCAACCTTTGGGTTTTATGCCGCCAAAGGCATCCGACATGGCTTAACGACTGCTACCTAATTATAACAACCGGGACCGACGGCTTAACGTGCCCTCCGAGGCACGCAAGCGCTCAAGAAGTTTTTTGCCACTAGCGGTCACCCATCCAACTACCGACCGCGCTGCTGTAGCGAATAGCCAACATATACGAAAAGGCCATTTACATACTCTGATTCGCGTGTTCTCGTCCAGATATACATATGTCAGATAATTATATGAATAGTGCAAGCGAAACGAAAATGCAAGCGAGCGTATTCGCAGTTGTTCTCGTGCGCAAATACTCGGCGAGGAAGTAGACCGATTATTCTGTCGAGAATCTATGTGAGGCGTAAACGGGGCGTGCATATAACAAAAGATATTTTAAAAAGATCTGTGCGGCGACGATCAACATATTCAATAGCCGACGTCATCGGGCGCATAATCAGACCATCGTAGAGCTCGTTAGCCACTTCGTTTACAATAAAAATAATAGAAAAGGCGGCGTTTTGTAATAAAAGTCATGATAAAGTTGAATTAACCGAGAACATGCCCCAGCAACTGGTGTTCACATTATCTCGGCTACGCCTCGTCCTATTTACCAAATGAAATGATCACTTTTCGGTCTCACGAGTATGTGATCTGCATCTACAGAGCTTCGTCAGGCGTTTGTGTGATTGTCTTCTATCGCTCAACACGAGTAGGTAGGCACTATAATTCTATTTGTTGTAAGAAAATTGTCGTGCTATTTATTGTATGTGCACGACGAATATACCTATCTACTAATAATAAAATTGTAACCGGGTTGAATCTGTGTTTTTAAAACGATTAGGCATTGTTATCGATGTAGAGGCAATTTTTTTTGTTTTAATGTAATGTTCCACCGTGAAATAAACTTAAATTAATTACTTCGCCGAAGTACTTCGGAGGGCTTCAGTAGGTATAAACATTACAGATACTTGGGTTGTTCACGAACCTCTTAACCAGTCCTCATTGAAGCTGCGTAGTAAAGAACGCTGTAAGCCTTTTCAATTACGAGGAGACTTGCACCGCTAATAGTTTTAACTCAATATTACAGACATAAATGTAAAAAATATAACGATAACATTTTGTTTTACTGTATTTTGAAGAATTATAATTACGACTAGTTGTTGCTCGCGGCTACTTATACCGACATAAGAATAATCACGATGACTTTTATATCCCTTACTTTCCACATTCCTTTCACTCCTATAAGGGATGATTTTCGGGATAAAAACCATCCTATATCCTTTCCAGGACTCAAAATATCTCCCACATTTTTTTCTGTTCAGGGATTTAGCTTAAAAAGGTAGCAAGCAGACAGACATGTCGCATTTATAATATTAGTATGGAATTATGGATAAGCCAACGATCTATAACAGGTCCGCAGAAGCGCTTCTTTTATCGGAAGCATTGTCCACTTAGTCATTTTTATACCTACGTGTATTTGGTTACCGTTACCGCTGGACTAGTGGGATTCGTGCCAGTTCAAAACAAATCGATACAATACCACGTCAGAGAATTCGTAACAGCGCTCTTTTACGTAAATATACTTATTCTAAAAGCTTTTTGACGGCTGTTAGCAGTTTAGCACTGACCTTTATACTTGCTACGTAAATGTATGAATAAATAATGATCTTTCACTTGCTGCATGATATTCAATATCTATATGCCCAAAGAATAATTCCCGTAACTCATTATGTTAAAGAGTTATTTCACGTTGACACTATGAACGTACACATTTCGAACTTTATGCCATGTCGTGTCAAGCGTGTCAAAGGTACGGTAGTGTGCACAGAGTAACTTTTATTAGTGTGGTGTTTTATTTAATAATTGAATGTATTTAAAAGGCATTGTTATACATAAAAAAATATTAGCTTTCTGGATAACTCCTCAATAATAATAACCACATTTAATACTCTTCCGTAGTCTTACTTCACGTATTAATAAAATGCGTCGTGAGTGGCATGGACAACACGAATAACAAATACTACCACGACCCGACAGCAAACATTTATCTGTCACATAAATTTCCATGCTGAGCGGGAATCGAACTCGGGACCCAACGCTTTGCAGGCAGGGTCACTACCAACTAGACTAGAGTATACGTACGGAGCAAGAATCCCCGGTTGACGAAATACGAGAGCGGTGTTAATGCGGGCGAACCGCAAGCAATATTGCACATAATTTGTCGATGGTATCGCTCCTTGTCAGCTGACTGACCGCAGTTTGATGCGATGGTTAACGGATTTATCACACGTTATGGTCATCGTTAGCGGTTATGTATTGTATTGTATTATTACCATTACAATACTATACGATACAAAACATTATAACAAGATGTAGGTATAAGTATTACAGGCGCTCTTATCACTAATTTAGCGATCTCTCCATTACTTATTATTTCAAGGATATAATCTTCTGTGAATAAATTATACCATTTATAGTTATAGAAATCAATCTTTATTCTTATTTTATAAATAAATATTTGGGATAGAGAATGTTCGTATGTTAATTTATTTGCCGAAACATAGCATAGGTGATTTTAGGACATTATTTGATCTGTTTACCTCTGATTACCTTACGCCGCTCGAGGAGAGGACGCAGGAGCGCAGAGGGCGTTCATTTTTTATTGACATTAACAAGTGATTTTTACGAGTATATTTTGTGGAATAAATTCAGAATATAACGGCGTCGTAATTTATTCTGTGATTCAACGCCATTGCCACTTTTCACTCCTTTTTGTTGCAAGCTCAAAATTTATTTTGCATCAATTGATAAACCCAAAAATATTTTTATACTTACATGACGTAAAATTTACGTGCAAAAACAATAAAGTGAATAGTTTTGTAAAATATTCACATTTTATCGAATGACCCAAATACTTGTGGTTGGCGGTCAGCCAAGATATGTTATCATTCAACTATGGAGTGAAATAATAGTCGTGCCCAATTTTCGCTTTTTAATTATTTTCCTCTTGACTTTGATATTTGGAGGCTCACCAGACATCAGCCCTAGTTCGGTAGTGCCATTAAAATTCGGCAGCACCTTGACATACTTCATATACATTGGTAAAGCAATTCTTCCTTTAAAAGTCCTAACAAATAAAATAAAATCTATCCTATTTGTTTCCTGGTGAATACATAATCGTTGATATGTAAGTTCATTTGTATTGTGTTATTCAAATATTCGGATATAGTTAGTATTTCTGTTATCCTATTTTACTATTATGAGGTATATTTGTTCCTTCCTTCTTTCTTGGCTGACGACGCATCAGTGATCACTTACCATCAGGTTAACATAAAAAATAGTCTAGAAACTTACTCATTCATACAAAAAAAAATTATTCGCTTTCCCATTTCCCATATTGACAGTTAAAAAATAATTCATATGCGACATTTATTGCTACTGTACACGGGGATTCAATTGTAAAATTTTCATACTCACGACGAATTTAAAATCTGCACAAAATAAATTTACCGACGTCAATTTGTGAATTGTGTTGAAAACGGTAATTTCTTTGGGGCGTTAAAAGATCATTAATGAATCATTTACAAATGGATAATAATTATAAACTAATAGATAATAGTTTAATGTTATGGTTTCCAAATAACATGACGTATAGTTATGATTTTCGTTGGCAAAAGGGCTGATGTTCAATGATTTTACCAGTCAAATATCGTTTCAAATATTACTTACTGTGTTATTGATAAAATTAAATTGTTGCCAATGAACAAATACTTTTAAAGTATGAGTAGAATGGCTTACATTTCGTGGTCGATTTTAGAATCTTAAACCCCGGTTTTTTTGACTGTACGAGTGTGTGTATTTGCGCAGTTTTCTTATCCTGAAGCACTAATAATAAATAATCACAAACATTTACATTATAAACATTATCGATGCATCTAGGCCAGTATAGCAACGGGCTCGGCTTGTACTGATGTGGGGCTATGGTCCCATGCTTCGCAGGTTTCCTACCACTCCCTTTAATGTGTTGTTGCGCGGGAGTTGAGGCCTTTGATTACTTACCTCTCTGACTTAAACAGAGTTAATGTTGTATTGGTTAATGGCTTCATTAACTAAACAATAACCTCTTAAATATCATTAAAAGTTTAATGAGGTTATTGGGACGAGACGGCGCAACAAATAGGAACTCGATTTAAAACTTTCTGCTTCTTCAGACAATGAATAGTCCAAGTTTGCATAAAAATGTCCCTCTTAAAACGACTGACGAAGCACAAAGTTTTCCCAATGAATAAAATTTGTATATCAAAATAACAATTTTGTTGCACGTGGCTGGAAATATTTTCAATACATAAAAACTTGAAGTTTATCTTAATTTAAAGTAAATATTTCAGTGTTTACTTCAAAATTCCAATAACAAAATTCAAAACTTTCATCATATAATTTCTTGGTTTTGATCATAATAATCACAAGTTAAATTTTAGACAATCCTCAACAAAGAATTAAAGAAAGATTTACAGAGTTTAACCACGTTTAACGTAGATTACAAGTCTAAGCAAACATATAAGTTAAAATTACTTTTTAGACTTTGACAGATGTTAACATTGTAAGAATTAAAGAAAATCAAATACATAACTTGTTGACTTCTGAATTTAAAAAAATAAAAAAAAATGAAAAAAATTAAAACTACTAGGTACTTAAATAAAAAATAAAATATGAAACCTGGACAAAAATTGTAAACTATTAAATGTGCTGTGGCTTAAAAAGAAACGACTTTTGATGGTTTCATTCTAATCTAAGTAGCTAGTAAAACTTAAACTTTGTAAAATTAATGTCACCAAGTCGAGACGAAGAAAATCCCACAGAGAAAGTGGCGTGAAATTGAAAAATAAACGATTCCAAGAAATAAGAAATAGTACGTAAAAGTCGATCGTAAATACAGCAATCGCCTAGCCGACGACAGATAAACTGTTCAGAGCGCTAGGTATTTTTTAATCTACAATTGAAAAGTTTTTTCCACGTCGTTTGGGTTATTGTCAATTTAGTTCTACCTTCTAAACATTTCAACCGTGTTGCCTTTTATTAGCAATCTCTTCTAGACCTTTTCCCTCGATTGACCATTCCGTTTATTGTACACAAATCGGTTTACATTGATTGTATCCGCGTTCGTTTAGACTTGCTGATTCAATACAAAACTTTTTTGTTTCAGTCCGTATCCTGGGTTTTCTAGGTTTCGTAATTGATACCTTATACCTATGTACACCTGATAATTTAGCGAAGCAATGCAATTTGTATCACAGTTAAATTGTGTTTGTGTAAATGGGAAGTTTATGGTCGCGTAAACGTGCAAGTAAAAAATATTTAGTAGGAAATGTACACCTATATAGTAAATAAATATGATTTTCTTTGTAAAGCACTGTGGTTTTTAAATCTAAATAGCCGAAAAACGAGTAGAAGAGCCACTTGATGGTATGTGGTGACCGTTAACCATAAATATCAGTAACGCCAAAGGTAAAAAGGGGCACCGCAGTAAGTCTGGTTCTCCGACCGAAACACGTAAGAAATCCTTTCAGCCGATTTTCGAAGGAGGGTGTAGTTAGGCAGGTCAACAGGCTTACCACCAAGCAGTTAAACTGTGTGATGTATAGCCCAAATACCTTTGAATAGACTCTATACTATAGAGCAGTCTTGCCCAAAGTAGACGATAACGCCTCCTTGTCGGGTGTAGCTGATGGCCTAGAGGAGGACGGTAAGGGGCCCAAAAAACTGGGAGGTGTTGAAGTGGTTTACGCGGGAGATGGCTGATTTGTAATTTGGGGGCGCTGAAAAATAATGACTTTCAAAGTGGGCTTCCACTCAAAGATGGATGAGGCCCCTTACACCCCAATCCCACCCCGATGGATCTGGATCAAAGCCTCATCAGTTATTCAGCACCACGGGCAGGGAAGATTGGTTTGGACTCAAGGTGGAGTGTTGCGCCCCAAAATATCAACAATTAAATGAATCACAAAGTTTATATTTTTAGGTAAGAGAATAGCCTGTGAGCCTTGAACTGTATATCGTAAGCTTCATTGGTTAGTAACGTCGGTGTTGCATGTTTTAGGAAGTCTAGTCTTGGCCTGGCGCCAGGTAGCGCGGTGTTAAGGCGAGAACCTAGGCATAATAATATATCTACCTATTGGATAGAAACGTGGGGGTATTATGTCAGACTATGTCTTTTATATTTTGGAAAAGAATAATTAATAGTTTTGAGCATAAAATCTAAATAGGTGCCCATACTAAAATAATATTTTGTTATAAATAAATGATTTTATAATTTCTTGCTTGATGATTACGAAGATGAATGAGGTACCTACGATAAGTATTTATAAGTATTGATAAGTATTGCAACCAGCTCTGCTCTAAATCCAACAGTAATTCATACTGCTTAAGAGTTACTTCACATTGACACAATTAAATAAATTTTAATTAATAAATATGTTTGTAACACATATTATATGTTAAATTTTATCCAAACAAAATCTCAGATTCCTATTTGCATGGATTTTTCTAGATGGTTTTTATAGATTACTTAGGCCTTGAAAGTTCTGATTGCTTTTTTTCACATAACAGAGAAACAAGGTTTTTTCATCATGAGAACCTACCTAACCTACCTAATACAAGACGTAATACGATCTATAAGTTCTTTAAACAAAAGAAATAAATTGTGTGTTGTAGGAGTATTTATAATAAGAATCTTCATGCGTTAGTAATTAATTTTAATCAGCAATTCCATTAGCTTTGATAACTTATCGTTCATGTATTGATCGATTTATCTAGTAGCTTGCAAACACATATTCAACCTACTTACTAACAATGTTAAATTGATTTGAAGATTGATCAGCTGTTTACCTTGCGTGATTTACGTCAATTTATTATTTTTAGTTCTCAAGATATAAAACATTCAATTGATTACGATTTATTTCGTTCGGCATTTATTTATTTCTTTAATGAATAGATCATTATTACTCTGCATTGTAATTAAAAGAAAGAGATTAAAGATAATCATTACATTTATCACACTAATCGTTCAAACGAATGTCATCATTTAAAGTTCCGCCTCGCTGGGAATCGAACCCAGGATCCTCGGAACGGCGATCCGGCGTGTTAACCATTGCGCCATCCGGGTCGTCATCTAACTTTATTTCCGTTGGCAGATGAACAAACAGACAAACATTAGAGTCCTATAAATAGGGTTGCATTTGTCAGCTTTTGGTTACAGAACCCTGAAAAGAAAGTAAGTATTATGAATTTTTCCACCGGCCTGTCAATTATTAATAATCATTAAGTGAAATGGTATGAAAATATTAAAGTCAGTAGTCTTACAGTCAGCACAACTACTACCACCAGCAATCAAGCAAAGTGTCAGTAAACAGCGTCAATTCGTTGCAACTGAAGCTAAGTAAACACTCACAAAATAATGGCAGAGAAAAATTATTTTCCACTGTCAGAATGAGAATATTTTAAACAGAGCTCCGTATTAAACAGGCTGTAATTTACGGCGAAACTTTTAAAAGGATAAAAGCGCATGTTTATGATACCTACCTACCATTTTCATGTTACATGTTGTCGTCACAGATATCCTCCGAGATATGACAATAATATCATTGGTAACTATCGCTCAAGAAATAAAGATATCGATAAGAAATATAGAAATAGTGTATCAATACTTCAATATGGCCGACAATTATTATGTCTATGATACTTTAAAACACTACTTTTAATCCTTATTTTTACCTTCAAATACTTTAACCCGATTTACCATCTAAGGGGTGCATTGCCACTTATCATCGGGTCATCATCGGAGATTGTAGTTAAGCGCTAATTTAAACAAAGTAAAAAAAGAATTCTTGACTTTACGGGTGACCACGGTGGAGATATTAATATATTATCACATAAACCGAAAAGTGTCTAGGAGATATTTCTCATATCATAATGTATATATACGTAAAGATTAAATATTATAGCATTTTATACAGCCACGTCGACTTTAGGAGCTGTATAGTGCACACATCGCTACTTACTCGCACGTAAAATTTATTTGTAAACAGCTCAACGAAAACGGTTTTATACGATATTATTTTTTCATTAGGCTCGCAATATTTTTGTGTTTACATGAATTATTTCTTCCTTTAAGGGCCGATCTATATATTGGATAATATTATTGTAACAACGAGGATAAGTAAAAAAAACGAATCCATACGTGTCGTGTTATCGTTCTCTGATGTTGGGATAACACAAAAAATGTTGGACTTTAATGTACAGGAAAAAATACTAAAAAGGGTTGGTACAATGTTCCTTGTAAATAGGGCACATTTACTGGATTTAAGATAGCAAACGAGCTTGCAACATCACCGTCCGCTACCGCCCGTGACAAGTGTGACCGACACATAACAAGACTCAAATGGGGACTAGGATGGATAATCAATTTAGCACGGGGGTTTTAAGGAATTTGAATTAATTTTTAGTTGGTCAGTTTGCTAGTACAATTACGAGGACTGAGGCAGGGACTGTGAGTGTTGGTTAGTGCTGTTAGTGCTGTTTGTAATATTTAGTAAAAGTCCCGTTTGAATAAAATAATCCATGAAATTGGGCAGGTATACCTAATATTCCGGAATATCAGTAAATATAAATGAAAATGAAAAACTAAAAACAGCTTTTATAATGCTGTGTAAATCATAAATGCAAAGCAATAAATTTAGTCACTTAGCTGTTATCCATGGAGGAGACCCCTTGTCTTGAGCCAATCCTGAACGTAGTATCCGGTCACGCTAGTCATAAATTTGCATTGTCATCGGAACTACAGCAATATGCAAAATTTCAAGTCCGGGGAGTAACTAGAAGTACTTAGCTCAAATTCAGCTTGCAAGATTCCTCGAGCGGCCCAGGACATCTCAAATTAAGCCGCAGGCTCCACTCCTGGTGGTGCCCTTCCGTCAATGCCTTTAAGGCTTGCAAGCAGCGAAAAATAATACCAGATCGTTGCTTGCAAGATTTGAACTCATACATTTTCTTATCTTATTGTTGTTTTTTAACATCTACATCTGCCTTTTCTACATCCCAGGGCTGACTAGTAGTCCTAGTTAGTCCTTGTGTATACAAGAACTAAACTCGGCCATGACCTTTCTTTCTACGAATTCTTTCTTTCAAGAGAACGCCATGGTAGGGGAGCCCAAGAGGGGATTTCTGGATTTACTGAAGCGCGGCAGATTAATATACAGGGGGAT
Source organism: Ochlodes sylvanus (assembly GCA_905404295.2). Classification (NCBI taxonomy): domain Eukaryota; kingdom Metazoa; phylum Arthropoda; class Insecta; order Lepidoptera; family Hesperiidae; genus Ochlodes; species Ochlodes sylvanus. Next base: position 11,128,606 of record FR990142.1, on the reverse strand, counting down.
ACCTTGTACCCGGTTTAGTACCTCCACCAAATATGAGCCCCATATATAAGGCCGCCTGTGAAGGATACAGGATCAGATTAGTAAAAAAAATTGATCATCAGACATTCTCGAGCGCGTCAGATTAAGGTAGGGTGAGTTAATTACCTCCTAAAAAGTGTATATTCCACTAATCTGACAATTTGAGAGTGACGTAAAGAAAGGGGAGGGCAGCAAAGTTGTAAAAAAAAAACGTCATCTTGACATTCTCGAGCGTAGTTAATTTTTTTTTTATTTTGAAGGAAATAATTCAAGAATAACGAAAAATATATAAAGTGGTTTTTTTGGAATAACTTTTAAACGGCTTTATCGATCAACTTCAAAAACTAATTCGCCCTTGAGCTTGAAAAACCACGTCGATCGCCACCAAGTTGGTCAAAATCGGTTGATTCGTTCGAGAGATATCGTGAAAGAAAGAAACCCGAAAAAGTATTTTTTCGGGATTACTCCGAAATTTTTTGATTCGATCAATTAAAACTTATAATTACTTATGAGGATGATAAAACTGCGTGAAATGCCGCCAACCACGTGAAAATTGGTTGATCCATTCAAAAGTTATTGCGGTTTGAAAATTCCAAAAATAGTGTTCTATGAAACTTCTATCAGACTTTTGAGCTGCTCAAATGCATAGAAATATTATTTCTTTGAACTCCGCGAGCTCAAAATAAATGTCATAAGTACAATTTTAAGCGCCCAGGAATGGAATTAGCGGGAAGTTGCAGGGATGGCCTTTAGGGTGAACCGTTTTTCTAATTCTTTTTGTCAGATTAGGCGAATCCCTCTAGATAATCGTCAGATTATGAGACAGTACGTTTAGAACATAAAGATGAACCATATATATCTTAATCAAATATATCTTATGTCAAAATGGCGAATTTTTTTTGCACATTATGGAAATGGCCACGAGTTTGCGTCCCATCGAAATCGTCAGATTAGTGAATGAGAGCTTATTTTTTGTGCACTTAACACTCCCTTAGAAAATTTGACGCGCTCGATTAAATTTTTTTTTTTTCATTTTCAACCCTTACATACAACCACCCCCACCATGCAAACGATCAGATTAACATACGTACATTATTAAAAATACGTAGGGCATTGATGCTATCAATATCTGACGCGCTCGAGGATGTCCATGCATCAGTTTTTTTTTACATCTTTAAAAATCTATAGCCGCTTCCCCCACCGATGAAAAGGTATATATCATATAACATTTTTTTCTTCTTATCATCTAAGCTTTGCAACCCAATAGCTCTCTATGACGCTCGAGTAAATCCCCATTTAGCACCACGGGCTCCCCTACCACAACATCGCCTCCGCTTAATGTGTTACAAAATAAGTATATAAATACATTGCAAGTAAAATAAAACCTTATCAGAATACACATATCGCAACTACATACCCATTACAGTTATAAAATGTAATACATAAATTATATACATGACATGATCTGTCCATTTCAGGGTGAACTCAGTCTCTCCAGAGTGTATCTCCGGAACATTACCGGTAGATTTTAATGGGTATAAATCTCACATAACTGGATCCTTCAACGATACACATAAAGATCTTTTTAAAGCTACTTCCATCCGCTCGATAAAATATGTGAATGTCTCATGCCCATCTTAAAGTTATTTCGAATATCATATGCCGATATATGAAGCGCTAAGAATCGCTTGCGCGGTCGGTAGATCGAAAGGCGACCGCTAGTTGCAAAATAATCTTGAACGTTTCCGTGCTTCGGAGGGCACGTAAAGCCGTCGGATCCAGTTGTTACCACTTGGTAGCAGTCGTTAAGCCATGTCGGATGCCTTCGGGCGGCTTAATTACCGTCAATTGGGTTTTTCGCACCGGAGCAGCGTAATGCAGTATGCTCTAGGCCTCGTCAGGTATGAGGGGAGACCCGTGCTCAGTAGTTAAGATAACGGGTTGAACCAAGGATCATATTCCTAGGAAATAACGCCCTGCAGGCTGTATTAATAATGAAAACTGTTCCCTTAGAATACGAGTAGGTGTGTTATACTTTAATTTGATAAGTAAACTTACCTTGCTAATCGTCGTAAGTGGCTGGAGAATTATGTAAATCTTCATTATCTCTGCGAAATATGAATCTTTTAGGATTACTTTAATGAAATAAACCTATATTCGTTTACCTTTGAGATTAAGAAAATATTCTAAATGATAAAATTTACTTCAGAAAGCTTTCAAGTTTTAGTTTTTACTGATGACAATATATTATGAAAAAGGGTAAATATGATTCTGTAGGAATACTAAAAAAAAATACTGTAATTGATGTCACTGCCCTATTAATATTATTCCAAAATAAGCTGCCCTAGCGGCATTTTCGATGCGGTCCCATAGGAGTTTGACCCGAATTCGTGGTACACCACGTAACGTAAGTACATAATATAATATTCACGGGCTACGGTAATTCAATATCTATGTTGCCTATGGAACCTTGCTGGCTCATAAAAGTATGACGTTAAAGTGTTAAAATAAATTCCATTTTAGGTTCTTTTTGTTTTTTATGTAAATAGAGGAGACAAGCCACCTGATGGTTTAGTTTTTTTACAGCCAGCCATAAAAAATAATTTAATTCCCACATGACTTTGTTAAACTTTTTTATGAATTTAAACACAAAACTTTAATCACAAAAATGCCTGCTAACATGATGTTTCGTTACATAGAGCAGAGAATCTCAACGACTCATCTTTTTGCATCTATTTGTGTTAATTAAAACATGACATAGTCACACAGCACACGCGACACCAGCCATTCCGTACCAAAAGCTTTGAATCTTTGTACACAATAAATTGCTTCGGTGGCGTTGGTGATGAATCGAGAGCATTGAAGCGCAACAACATTGTTTTACTTCCACGTCACATGCAGAAGTAGCGATGGATTGTGCTTTATCAATTCACTCAACAAAATATCGATTTTAATTCATTACGGCAGTGCGGTTCACCGATTTGTCAATGATACTAAAGATACTGTGTATAAACATGTAAACTTTAGAGATGTTTGTGCAAATTAAAGGGTATATCCATAGTCACGAATACATAGTATAGACACGTGACCGGGGTCTAGAAACTTCGGAAGTTTTCAAACTTGTCTCTCAACTGAGTTTGTAACAGAAATAGCATACCCGGGTACCCATTTCGCATTTTCTTTATGGAAAACTGTTTTCAAGAGCATAATTGATAGATTAGACGGACCGAGTAGTTTGAAATTGTGCACGTAACTTGTGTTTGGAGTTTTTTTGAATATGTCGAGGAAGTATTCATTGTTGTGATACTTTATGTAATTTTGAAATTTTTGAATCCAATGAACTTCTTTCATTTTTATACTTACTTTTTCTTTTTTAAAATTTTATGTCAAAATTGTCAATTATCTGCAGTCTCGTGGGAAAATATGTTGTAAAATCATTTATTAAATCCGCAATTTATCTGGCTTTTTTCGATACTCTGTCCCTGTGGTACCTCGCCGTCCTCCTTATTTGATTCATCTATCTTGTTATTGACCAAATTATCAGATTTAATATCGATGTCGCTAGTTGGATGGGTGACCGCTAGTGGCGAAAATTTCTTGAGCGCTTCCGTGCTTGGAAAGGCACGTAAAGCCGTCGGTCCCGGTTGTTACCATTTGGTAGCAGTCGTTAAGCCATGCTTTCGGGCGGCATAAAAAAAATCCGACACTTGGGTTGGCCCTTCCACCAATCCGCACTGAAGCAGCGTGGTGGATTATGCTCTAGACCTCCTCAGGCATGAGGAGAGACCCGTGCTCAGTACTGGGCCATTAATGGATTGAAGCCAATATCGCTCGATACGAAACTGTACAACTCCTTTCGCAGTTGACCGGTTTTTAACACGCTTACTAAACTATAACTTATCATCCTCTGGCATCAACACAAATTTAAATGTAACGAACGATTGCAGAAGGGTCGAGCCACAGGCCTTGAAAGGGATCAAAGAGATGGTACAAAGCACAAGTAAATTGCGTTCAGTTCCCTTTCAGCGGTAACAGTTTTTATTCAGGCGCCACTGAGAGTATCCGTAAAAAATCCTGCCGTCAACTTTAAATTAGTAACATTTAATTTTAAACTATTACTCACACATTTTTATCTTCGCTTCTTTATACTTTTTTTCACTGTCATTTTACCCTGGTTGGCGACCACCGTCTTGCTCTTTTGGTCGTTTTGCGGCTGAGGGCTTAAGAGCCAGGATAATATCCTGGCTCTTTTTATTCTTTCTTTCCTCTTCATGCTTTCTTCGCCGACAAGGCATGGGTGGTGACTTTGGTGTTACTGATGTCCGGGGCGACGGTGACCACTGATCATCAGGGAGGTCGTTGCCCCCTTGCCGCCTATTAACATTAAAAAAACGTTTTATTAGTGGTTGTACTCGTATTTTAACTATTCCTAACTCGCTAGTCGCAACTATTTATATATCAGGACTTGACCAACTAAAAATGACTATTACTTACTGTAGGTCGTTACATTAGTTACTTAAACTTTTCATTTAACCTAAAAAAGCTATGTAGGTACTCATGTACAGTCACGAGCAATAATATGTATACATTGTCACGTTTTCTAAAATATCTTAACTTGAACAACAACAACAACAATTCGTTCTAAATTGTATTTATACCTTATTTTGATCGTTTAATGGTTAGTTAATTTAGAATAAATTGTTGATCACTTCGTTCTAGATAAGTACAAGTTAAGATATTTTAGAAAACGTGACAATGTATACATATTATTGCTCGTGACTATACCTGGTTATTTCCGGGTGCCAGACATAACTACAACATTAAAAATATAACATTATACCATAATCAATTGTAGCATTTAAGTTTCTCAGTTTAAGTGACGTGAAAGGCTTATAAAAGAATCTTCGTCTTTAAACCTATATCCGTAAAACAATTGTGTATTGTAAACATGAATTATGTACCTAAAGCATCAAGTTACACTTTAATAAAGAAAAGAAAATAATCCGCTATTGACAACTGAAGCTAATGGGGCACATTGATCGGGAACATTATGAACGTTCAAATAAAACACTAGCCGGAGCGCAGCGGTCGGTCGAGCTTTGACCAGAACCTTCGTATAACAGAACCTATTGTTCGCTTCGCTTATTAAAATTTACTTTCAGTCAAAACATGGGTACGGATATAATTATTTCAGAGTGATTATAAATAATGGTGCCGTGGAAATTATGGCTGGAACGGGTTTCACCGCCCGTAATGAGGGTTCAACCTGCAATGAAATTCAAGAATTGACAGCTACATTTTTTCCGCCAATTTTTACGTTGGTTTTTTGTTGGTAATAGTGACCAAATCCAATGCAATCCATTTCAGTAGCTTTTGCAATCTACAGATACAAACCGTTACCACATACTCGTATTAAAAGCAAAAATTTTTTTTTACATAACCCAATGACTGACGAAAAATTTGAAATCAATAATACAATTTGAAAAACCTAGGATTAAAGGAAAATTATAGTTGAAACCCAATAAAATGCTCCTGGGACTGCCATTGTATTGTAAATGAACCAAGACATTTAATAATGACTGTATCACGCAATGGTTACAAAGCCAGACATTTCCAAGGATCCTGGTTTTGTTCCCAGCGAGCCAAAAATTCTAATGACGAATTTACTGTTCTCGTGTATTCCTGTCTTTGTGTTGTCCACGATTTAGGGAATTCTAAAGTGGGGCTATGAGTGTAAGTACGTTTTTTTTCATTTCCTTAATGTCCATAGCTTTCCCTTTCCAACACAAATACAACGATTGAACGTTATTGGTTGCAAAAAATGTGACATAAATTTAGATTGTGAAAAATACTAATAAAAATTTATAAGCCGTAGAGTTATGTTCATGCTGTTACCGACGCTGAAGAAATAAATGGGCTGATTGTAAGAAAAAATGTGTGTTGATTTTAGCTGCGCTGAATAAAAGGTTCTCGTAATATTTTTCTGTTCTCTTATGAAGGTTTGGAAGAAAAGTAGATAGTTAGGATATAGAATCAGTTTGTACGTCAGCTTGTTAATTCATCTATAAAGACAAGTTAGAAGCTTACAAAGTTACCCGATTATTATTGCCATTATAATGCTTTCTCTACCTGCTATAGCTTATTAAATTGATGTATTAATACTCATGAGTATATGAACAACATTTTTCTCAATAACAGAATACATTAAAATATGATAGCGACGTACAAAAACAATAAGCTATATTACTGTTTTATTTATCGCCCCGCGATAATAAAAGGAGGTACATATTCGTAACATATCCCCATTGCCAGCTACTCAAAAGAACATACTATACCTACAGGATTTATTGCCTAGTATGTCGAGGAAATGATTTCTGGATAGACAAACACACCAAAACGGCTAAAATCGTAACATGTTTACGTATGCGATCGGATGTGTTAAAAATACATAGAAAGTTTGTTTTTAAAATTGCTTTCGAACGTTTCGAATGTTATGGAAATTTTCTTCCGTTCATCACACTAGACGAATCGTGCTAAGTACAGAGGCAATGAAAATAATGCAAAAAGCTACAGCATTAATTTTTGAAGTGAAAGCTTCTATAGTATCGTTGTGATTTAGAATTCGATGAAACGGAAGTGACGCGCAAATGACATATGTCATGTCAATGTCAAGTCACAATGTCAATGCACAGATATCAAAAGATACTACTACCATGAATTTTTGGTTATAATACGGTATGCGACGCTTAGTCTTTTTTTTAAGCTTTCACTTCTAGCATGTGTGAATTGCACACATTTTTCTTGCTACTAGCTATAGAAATAAAACAAGATCAATTCAAATACTCAATACCTGTCTCTTACTACTGTAACATAATATACGACTATCAATATAATTATGATGTGCTAATACAACGCTGTCATTTAATAGATAAACAATTAAAAGCTATAAATAATAAAAATATAACTTTTATAATTTATTTTACTGTATATACCCCTTGTATAAAATAATGTCGACCACCTCCATGATATTTTCACCTTCCTACAAAGTGGGAATAGGTGTAATTATTCAATGCCTATGTATTGTGAACGCTCGGACAGAAATTGATTAGCGGCTACATTCGGTACGGATACAAATCGATTACCCTCACTTATATACCTTATGTACTCGTACATTGTTATACTTATATTCATTTCATTTCATTTCATTTCTAACCGGACTATCCCAGTCCTCATTTGAGTCTTGTTCTAAATCGGTCATAGTTGTCATGGGCGACAGTGGAAGGTGGTGCTGCATGCTCGTATGCTGCCTTAATTCCATAAAAAAATCGTGTTAAACTTATAAAATAAAACTGGAAACTTGTATTGTTTATTATGCTGTCAGCAGAAAAATTTGCCGCACCTATTGGATTTCCTAGACCAACTTTCCAACTTTCTTGACCGGAACTGGAGCTTTCACGTGTATTGCATTTATCATGTATCGTTGCAACTTTATTACTCTTTCTTGCATTTATAAGTGCCATCGAATGAATACTTATAATAAAAAACATCAGTCGATATTTAAAAGGATTTTCAATCAAGAGTGAAGTTTTAAATGATCATTCAATTTTACTGGTTACGTGAACTGTTTTATTTTGACAGATTTTATTTAGTTGCCCCTTAGAAATTTATTACATTTAGTATTACTATACACTTAACTAATGAACTTTGTATGTATAAAAAATTGGGGCAGTGCACTTTGGCCTACTTAAGGATAGCTTTACAATTAAGATCACGCTGAGTCATGATTTGCAATATTAATGTTGCTTACGATTAGGATAAGTGCTTGTGATATTGCTACACATTCCAACTAATTACTTGGAAATGGAATATCTAGATCTATTGTTAGATAATTTAATTCATTTTTTTTTTAGACTTAGAACTTTAGGTTCTGATCTTAATGCTTTAAGTGACAAAGTCGAGAAGTTAATAGATTAAAGTTACAAAGAAGAAGCCTAAAGTTCGCCCGCGGTAGTACTACCGCCCGCCACGGTAGTTAGTACCATTTCTACCGTGTAATAATTGTTTTAACAGCAATTGTGTTCCGGATAGAAAGGTGTGGAGCCGGCTACACTTTTTAGAGGCGGCTATCTCAATCCTCAAGGGTAGCAACACATCTGTGACCGAATTAAAACGCAATTATAATATGTACTGGACAATTGTAAAGGACGTCGTTAGTATTCGAGCCCTGGTCTCCATACCCATTTTTCATGGATTCTCCTTGGGCTTGATATATATTTATAAAAGAATTGTACACAGCCCTTTTTGACAGCCAAACCCTCTGCGGAAACGAACACAACGGCAGATCCAAAAAGCGTAACGCCGTAAATATTGTACATTGGTACTAAGAACTGTGAAAGAGAAAACGTTAGTATTTTTGAAAAATAAAATTACACTTAAGCGCTAGGCTTGTGGAAGTCACTTAGAAAGCACTTTGCCGAAATTTATTCCGGCGTAAAATACTCAAGTTAGCGCTCGAATTTGTTTGAGAACTACATACATTTGTTGAGGCAGCCAACCACACGATAGATGAGACACTTAACACGACTATGTACGAGAATTGCATGATATGCTTTTTTTACAATACAGATATCGTTAAGAAAGGGTTAGTTATTAAATGGCCGTATTGATGAGGCCTTGAATACTGACCCCAATTGCTTGCCGGAACACCTGGGTAAGAGTTATTAGAGGGTACATAAGGCGGCCTCAGCTTGGTAAGGGCTGAATTAAGTGTTATTCCTAAAAAGAGAAGTACTCAAATTTTATATTTGAGTAAGTACTTTGTTATATACAGTAAAAAGGTGTCAATTTGTATTACAGAACTCAAGTTACCGCAGCTCACTAGAAAACACCAAAAGTGTATTTGCGAAATGATTTCAACTATTCTGTCTATTCTGCAATCGTTACTTGCATATCCGAGTACTAGCCTATGACTTGAAGTCAATAAAGATGACCTAAAAAGAAAGTACTGTACTAACTTTTCCAGTGGGAAACAACTTAAATGAAATAAAAATAAAACTTCCCTACATACGTACGGGAGCTTAGCAGAAGTTCCATTTCTAACAAACAATATCATAGAGATTGCGTTAACAAAGTTGCCGTTATATTAAAACTTCCTTGATAAGTTTCACGAGTGTTTATGCGGGAAACTGATCAGACTGCAATATTATCATAACATAAAAGGCTCAATCATTTTATGAATTTTATTCCGATCAATAAGTTTATAATAAGTAGGTAGGTATTACAATTTGACTATGATATATTTCTCGCAACAACAGTGTCGTAATAGGGATGGCTCTAGCGGTGCCCAGATATTATTTGAATACCCTGGAAAGAGCCTATAATTATGATCAGACCAGGATCGAGTTTTGGGTCATCCATTGGCACAGCTATAGAAGTTCGCACTAGGCACATTAATGGCTGGCTATGGCACTGACCCACACGTCATGACAGCCGTTTCACAACTTAAAATGATTTAATTCATCATTTCAACATATTGGCGACCATTGCAGTGCACGGATACTTGACGAGGGGCAGAGTGTAAATATGAATTACTGCAAGTTTCACAATTTTCAGAAGGTCATGCCACCAAGGCCTGACGGTTTAACAACCGAGGCCGTCGACTTTGGACGGACGGAAGCGTCAAGCAGTTTTACCACTTGAAGTCATTGTAGTACCGACCGAGATTCCAATTGCTTAGCTGCCTTTTCTACGATCGACAGAAGCCGTCCTACTTTTCCGTACTCGAGCTTAGCCGTACTAGCCGTACTGCTTCCGTTTACCTACTTTGAACACTGTTAAGATTGGAGTATGATAATCCTATTTTACAGACTAATCAACAACATAAGAATAATTACCAGATGTAATGCTACATCATACGGACACAGCGGTATAATTATTAAGCTAAATAATAGGCAATCAGTCGGTATGAACATTTCCATAGCTTTACTGGTGGTACCGACTATCGATAATTCGCAATGCACCAAATTTTCGAACGAAGTTGATGTCAATGTTTAATAATGAGCTAGTTTTTGCACCTGGCGTAAACCATACCACGGGGAGCTACTTAATAACATTATTGACAATACAAAGCCATAATTGTTTTTAGAATCCCGTATCGTTAATAGTGAATAAAATAATTCATTTTCCCAGTTTCTAGTGACCCTGTCTGTATGCACAGTGAGAGCTTCGCTTCGATCTCACCAGATATTTATGTGACAGATATGTTCTCGGATCGTGGGTGTTTGTGATGTCTAATTTATGTGTGTCCATGCCATCTGTGCTACGGATAATTCTAGTGCGGCGATGTGAGTGTGTGAAAGTTTATTGATTTATCTTCTTATAAATGTATATAAAATTCTCGTGACACAATGTTAGTTACCATACTCCTCCGAAACGGCTCGACCGATTCTCATGAAATTTTGTATGCATATCGAGTAGATCTGAGAAGCGGCCAACATCTATTTTTCATACCCCTAAGTGATAAGGGTTGTCCACCCCTAACATTTATTTTTTATTTTTTGGACAACATTTTTTTTGCAAATTTTTTTATGGCGTGGCGTAAAAAAATACACATAATCCCAAAGTGTTACCTCCATATCCCCACCCCTCAAATTTAAATCGCGCTTTAATCATTTACAATATATATGGCGGAACAACGTTCGCTGGGGCAGCTAGTTAATTATAGGAATGATGTGAAGAGCAATAAATAGTGAAGTAAGAATTAGGGTTCTCCGTAAATTCCTCGTGAACGTGAAACGAAAACGAAAGAATGAAACGTGTGTGAACTCTGCTAGTCCGCACTTGGCCAGCGTTGTGGGCTGTACTCCATGTCATTGTGAAAGGAGACCTAAGCTTACGAGTAGCAGTGCATGAGTTGAAATGATGATATGAAACATGGCGTTTTTCGCATTGATTTCATAAACTTAAAACTATTGTACAAAAGCATACAATAACACTGCAAATATCTGATACATAATAATATATTATAACAACTGGGGGTGTTGAGTAGATTCTCAATATCTTCCATTAGATATTAACTTACTTAGTTTTATCGTAATATCAAAACGCTGCCAATCAATTACAATCCACCCTGAAAACTTATTGAGGGTAATTCGCAATGCAACAAACCATTCGAAATGAATACCTATTTCTCATCAGGTTTGATTGGCGCGCCAATCGTGTCCAAACCAATAAGGCATAACCAGTTCTAATTATGGATGGAAAACTGAACGGGAATGCTCTCGATCTAAATGAAAATACGAAACGAGCGCGTAATTTAAACTCGTTTTATTGCTTCTAATATTCGCAATACGTTACTCATAACATTTATGTATAAGTTACTATATCTTTATTACGAATAGTTACATTGCGAATCATGTTAAACACTTAAGCAAAGAAAGATTGGATGTAAAAGTAACCCATAAATGGGTAACCAGACCTATTTGTGGGTTACTTCAGTTTGCTAGATTATTTCATATTTACAGAATTACAACGGGATAGGAATAGGACTTTGACTCAACATAATTCTTATAGGTTTGTCATGGTTTTCGTAACAATAAAATGTAATCCCACCAAAAAAAACATATAAAATAAGTGGCCAAGATTCCCAAGCTTAAAACAATTAAAAACTTATCAAATCTCATAAAGAACAAACTCTCTTTACAAACCTTACAACTTTGGGCTAAAAGTAAGGCATTGCCTTTCACAGCCATCGTATAGAAAATTGAAATGTTGTCAGGTTTTGTTGACACTAGCGGGTGATATAATAGTATAAATGCTCAGTTACCTTTATGTATCTCAGAAACGCAGCTCCGCGTAATGTGATTTGTACCTTTATAGCGTACATCTGGAAAATACACCGAGAACCAATTCTCCTTGGCAATCAAGCCGTAAATGGTATTGGCCCCGAATTTCCCGAATGCAATAAGCCCTAATTAACGAGAGGAAAAATGTATAGCCCTCCATTTCTCGGGCCCCGTCCGTTAATCAAATACCGACTTGAATCTGCTTTCGGAGTGCTTTGATGCAATCGAAGCATTACATAAATTGTTATACTACTATAGGTAAATCGCTATAAACTTCACCCTACGATTGGTCAGCGGGACGTGAGGCGGGGATGACTTCGGGCAAATCACTAATAGTGAACTAAATTTAAGGCTATTTAAGGATATAACCCCTTACCTCTTTCCCTACCTTTACTAGGTACTACATTAAAATATAAAATTTACAGCAATGCAGTTAGAAGTATAGATAGATACTATGATGAAGTTTGTCTGAGAAAAGTAATTTGTTAGGTATGAGAATAAGTCAATGGGTATGAGCCTGTAATTGTAATCAAAGATCTTGATAGTTAAGGTTCCATTCAAACTTGCGTCTCATGGCCCCATTGATCGACGTGCATTCTGTATAAACTGAAATGTTTTTACTAATATAGTTAATTCTTCTCATTTATCTTCTAAACTATAAATTTCAATACAAATTTCATAAATCAAAAATGCTTCTATAAAATATTTTGTAGGCAATGTTTACTTTGTATTTACCCCCTCAGTAACAGTTTGTAGACATCGGGCAAAGAAAATTTAAACCCAATTCCATTACAAAAGCGCTTCATTTCATTATAAATGTCTCCGACGCGTTACTAATTGCAATTTCAACAAAATGTTTGTGCTCATTTAACAAAATGGATTCATTTAACGTTTTTGCTACCTTATTTATTCTTTCAGTTTGAATAATTAGTATGTTTGTCATAATGCTATTTTTAGTTTTAACGTAAGATAATTAACTAATTATGGGCTTTGTACTAGCAGACTTAGCTTAGCGACCAACTTACTAACAGACCTAACTCATCAGGTGGGATTGTTGTCAAGGATTAACTTAGCATTGTATAAATAAAAAAAAGACCTTGTACTACCCAAGATTGGCCACTGTCGCCCATGGACAAATGTATCATCGATGCGTACTGAAAAAGTCCTGGCTCTTGTGGCGACATCGCACACACATCACACGATGACGTCACGCAGCCTGCATCACGCTATCGAAGTTTTCCACACCGCTAGCATATATTATACAAGTTCCGAAAACTCGGCAGTCGAGGCTTCACTGCCTCCCGGGCAAGACGTCTCGGCCGGAGATCTCCGTCCGGCCGGAGATCTCCTTTTGCCAAACTCTCATGCCCCCAGCCAGAACAAGCCGTTTGGCGGCTGATTCAAGCATGAGGATGGTAGCTGGGCAGCTTTATGGAAAGCTATGATGTTATTATAATGTTCATAATTTGACTATAATTTATTTGGTCAAGTGATCTAGTTAAGGTGCAGTTGACGGTTGGATCACATTGGAGCAGCGTGGTGTAACAGGCTCTTATTCTTAATTACGAGAGAGACTCGTGACGTAAAAATTACAGTTTATTTAGAAAAGTTTTAAGTGGAATACTCAGTAAACAAAACTATTAACTAGCTAGAACCAAATTGGACTAGTTTCGTTTCCTTTGAACATTTTCTTCAAAACCCCGTCTTGCAATTTTTTCAACAATCGAATATAACATGATCGTAGCTAGCGCTAATAGTCTGGGTTCTGGAGCTAATTAAACGAAATTTCGAAATAGTCTTCTTCGAAAACCTTCGAAACTACGCGACTATTTTTTATATGTATGTATGTATTTTTCACACATATGCACATAGGTACACCTACACACACAATACCAATATCCATAAAAATAGTAACTTTAACTTTAACGTGCCTCAAAAATATGAGAATGTTCAATTTTCATACGGCAAGGCAAAAATGACATCGAAAATTGTGAAGTATGCAAAATTTTAACAAGAAAATGCATGAGTGTTCCTCGTTTCGCTGACGTGGCGCAAAGAATTGGAAAATTTCACATGGAGCCGAGTAGTATCTCGCTCACGGTACAGCTCAGGCGAGGTGTACCTCTGAAGTACTAAATTGTCCACTGCACCACACACTGCGGGTACAAAAGTTTAATGTACTTGTAATCGTAATATCAGCTTCACCGTGTTGAGACCTTTGGAAGTCTCTGTACCATCAAATAGCTCAATTGATTTTTCGTCAGACCTTCTAGCATTGAAAAGTGTTACAATGTGAAAACTCGATATTCTAACAGAAATTACCTGTGGCTGCCTTTCAACCTTTCAAGCATATTCGTATTCTAATAATAAATTGGTTTTCGAATTTATAAATCATTTCATAACTTACGCTTTCATTTCTGTTTGTTTCCCGATAACGGGATATAATAACTAAAGTAACTAATACTAATAAAGTTCAGATTATATTACATACAAGAATTGCTCGTTTCAAGTATTAGTATTAAAAAAAAGTAAAAATTATGTTGTTTAACGTATGTAACGTTTTCCCGTGAAGAATATACTACGTTTAGTGTTAGTACCTACGGCAAACGGGTAACTGCTTAACCTGTCGCAAGGGAAATAAAACGTGCTCATGAAACTTTACGATAATCCTTTTTCTTTAGATTACTTCTGGTTCCGTCTCTCTAATAATAATAATGAATATTTTTTAGAGGCGAACATCTTAGTACTCAAGAGTAGCAACACATCGGTGACTGTATTAGAACAAGACTACTAACAAATACTAACTGGACTATTACTAACAACAACTAACAGGACTAACATTCACTAACAGTCCCTGTCCCAGTCCTCATACTTACAAACTAGCCAACTAATGTTCTAACACCGTCACCTAACCGGATTAACTATCCCAGTCCGCATATATGTATGAGTCTTGTTCTAAGTCGGTCACAGTTGTCACGGGCGGCAGCGGAAGGTGGTGCTGCATGCTACATATCATTATAGATATTAAGACGTAGTGGTCGGTGGACGTCGGTAAATACACCGGATAAACGAACAATTAAAATTATGGAAGTTGAAAATCAATGGGCTCATTAATATTAATGGTCACTACGCTTCATTCAAATACACATTAAAAAGAAAATAGGTACATACGGCCTTGATGAAAACTTGTTCGCTAAGTGCATGAAAACTTGCTTCCACTCGGCTTGACCTTTCCCTGCTATTTAAGTATTGTTGTGACGCGCTTTACAAATGTTGGTACCTAAGTACTAAGTAGCGCTTTATTATCAAAGCGCTGCAGAACATATTGCCTTTGACATTTTGTTTTGTTCAGGTGGTATTATACTTACTTCGTATTACAGTATTTTTTATCTATGACGACTATGACATACTCGTATTACCCAACGAATTAAGAAATAAGAGGAAATGCCCTAAGGTCACGTGATCTGAAGCCAAAATTAACTCTAAAATGGCGCCGACTCCGCCCACAAAACCTGAACACACCTTTTAATACAACACTTCATCATGTTAGGTATTGCTAAATTAACCTTAATAACTCATAGCAACACATTAAACGTATAAATCTAAAGTTTTTATCTAAAAATAAAGTTCCAACAACGCTTAAATTAAATGACAGTTGACAGACCAACAGCTGTCAAGTCAAATAAAAACGCCATTTTTTTATTCAACTCGTGCTTCAAGGCGGATCTTGGGCGATATTACTAAATGCAAATTAGGGCCTATCCTCTCTTTTCTTTAATCGTTGGTATTACCACACCACAGAGATATACCACAGAGATATACCACAGAGTAATAAACATACTTTCATAAATAAAACAGTTAACTTACAGTTAAGTATGTCATGTATTATACTCGTAATAAAATAAGATCGACGATGTCTATAAATGGGAGATATTTAATATATTATTTTAATATATTTATTTACCTATGGGGGATATGATTTTCTGAATGTTTTTCAGGTAAACAATAACATGAAGAATATCCAGAGCGTCGACATTGACTGATTGTTAAACGCTGAGAACTTCTTATCTCCGCCGTATTCTTGAATATTCTCCAAGATTTTAAATTATCCCTCAATGGTAGCGGACGAAACTGTTAAACCAGTAATATGTAGCTATTACAATATCAAGTTTGCGAGAAACAATGGATACTATGAAGAGTGACTGAATTTACTAATTAATTAGTCGCTGAGAACACTTTGTCAATATCCTCTCAATACCTCTTCTTGTCAATATCCTTTTACCAAAGGAATTGAGTGATCGATCAATATCGCTTTTTAATTAAATTACTCGCACTGTTACACATCTTCATTTTATGGCACAGATCCTTACTTCAGAATCTAATCTTGATCATTTGATTTGAATGGTGGTGTAGGACTGTAGCCCGGCTGGCGAGCCACCACCCTGGAGTCAGCCGCCAAAGGATTTGTCACGTTCCGTGTCACGTCCGCTGGGGAGAGATGGTTGGCGGCTTTAGAGCCAGTATTATCTTTTTTTCTTTCTTTCTTGGTCGTCAACGTATTAGCGTCGCATTTGGTGTTCCTGATGTCCGCGGCGACGGTGACCACTTACCATCAGGTGGCGTCTGCTTGTTTGTCAGTTATGTACATAAAATCTATTTACTAGGTACTTATTTTATTTATTTATTCTTTATTGCAACAACCTTAAGAGGAAATGCCACGGGTCATTTTTCCATACAAACGTTCTCGACTAATCCCTCGCTGGTTTTTGACCCTAGATCAATAATTTTTTCACACAAGATTAATATCATCATTATCTATGTCGGTGCGTTTTGATTTTTTTGATATTTTTGTTTTCAAAAGTTTTAGGCTACTTCAAACAGCGCTTAAAACGGCCAAATAAATATGCCGCAAACAAACGCCTAGTACACAAATTGTATAATAATTGGCACAAAAAGCTAAACGGTCCGACACAGAATATCTCCTTCCCATTCAATTTCCAAAATTTCCTTAAGATTGCTTTAGTTTTGGCGGGGGGATTAGTCGAGAACGGAACCTCGATTTTGATGATTTTTGCCTCGGGTTTTTACACGGAGCTGCAGTTGTCCCTATCGCACTGACATACACGCTGCTCGCAAGCGCGACAGAGATATTGAGCGAAAAAATCCCAAATTTGAAAAAGGGTTCGCGTGGTATTTCCTCTTAAGCTAGGTTTACAAATTGGCATTCTCTACCAGTCTTCTTCAGTTCTTAGTTCTCAGTTCTTAGTTCTTCAGTTCTTAGTGATTACATATTATCTACCTAATCCTAATTTATATTGTTTATGACTTAACCACCTTTGAATTGCTATCAGTTATTGTTGTTAGTCACATCTATACCAATAAATAAAACTGGAGTGTCTGTTTGTAATATTAATATAACCGCTTTTTACTAAATGCATATGGATGTATACACAGTGCTACAACAACAGTACACACACAACCACAGTATATCAAAATAACATTTTTTACAATTTTTGTCTGTCTGTCTGTCTGTCTGTCTGTTTGTTTGAGCTGATCTCTGGAACGGCTGGACCTATTTTGACCGGACTTTCACTGGCAGATAGCTGATGTCATGAGGAGTAACTTAGTTAAGTTAGTTAATAAATATTTTCATGTCAAAATTCATTTATTCATTCAGTTCGATATGTTTGCTCTTCGTTCATGGTTAAAGGATTATTTAAATTTTCATAAAAAACACTATTTAGTAACTACATTCTATATAGTTCCTTATATTTTCCTTAAACAAACGTATTTTACACTGTTTCCGATATTAACGATCCCGGTTTGAGAAATGCCGGTCCATTCAGCAGCCGCCGCGCGGCCGCGACCAGCGAATGCTATTTTTCTTCATTCACCATCCCGTTCACATTTATCTTACTTCCGCTCTTTTTTTATCGTTTGCAATAGCACTGAGGAATTTTAAACCCATTTCTTTCACAGCTCAACTGAGAAAAGTTTACAGCTGATGTTATAATAAATAATGTGTGTCATTGTATTGACGATCCCGTAAATCCTAGGTCTAGGCCCTGCCTGCGAAGCGAGGGGCCTCGGGTTTGATTCCAAGTCGGAACAAACATTTATGTGACAGATAAAAATATTTGTTTTCGTATCATGGGTGTTAATGACGTGTTATTTGTGTAGTTCATGTCACCCGCGTCACAGGGAATCGTAGCCGCACGCTATGAGTGTGTAGCGTTATAACTTTAAAAGGTTTGGTTTATTGGCCCAGTCGTTATAAATATCATCTAAGTTTAGATAGATAATGCCTAAGTGAAGGCCCCGATGCCATACATCGGCCGGCGACCCAAATCATACTTCCTGGTGTCTGCACTATCAGTATTTACTTCACTGAACCGCACCGCAAATGTCGATCACAGCTACATAAAATGATCTTATTTGTAACTTTTATTGCCGACCGACGAAGCTTGGACTTCTTGTTGTGGGGCTGGGTACTGCAAGCGTACTGGACTCTATAGATTTCTGTGTTTTTTGGGTTTCAACCAAACATATTAAAACTATAGATGCGCGGCCTTCATTCAACGCGAGTTGTGATTTTGATCCACTCCGATGACATTTGTATCTTAATATATATAATTCGAGTGTGAGTGTGTATGTCACTGAACTCCTAAACGGCTTGACCGATTTGGTTGAAATTTTTTGTGTGTCTTCAGGTGGATCCGAGAATTATTTAGATTCACAATTGGACCCGGTAGGTGGCGTTGCTGTCGATATATCACCAAAACATTTTTTAATTATAAAGCGGTACGAAGTACGCCGGGACAACTTGTGTCTCTATAGATGAGAAAGATAATTACGAAACGTATGAGACAGAAAACGATAGCTACATGAAAGTTAAGCTTATTAGCCTAATTTTATTGTACCGCTTTTCGCGCGCTATTGACATATCTACATCTTTTTTACATTGATCATTGGTTCACACATTAAAATCTCCAAACTTCCGGGCTCTATAGTCTTAACAGCGGACTACGTCACTCAAATTTCCACTTTGCTTGAAATCGAAACTAGAACCCTTCAAACGGCAGTCTACATGCTAACGATTGCGCCATAAGGGTCGCCACATATACACGGTGTCCCATAAAATTTACGATAGATTAGTAGAAGAAAGCTTGAAGGTGATTTTTTGTCATCTGGTAGGTCCATCTCAAAGCTATCTTCCCGTTAAGATTGTCGTACAACTTATAGAACATCCTGTATAATTATGTAAAAATTACCTATATGTTAAAACATCCTGTATAATTATGTAAAAATTACCTATATGTTAAAAATATTTGAGTGTAATGTGAATAAAAATTTTCTTTTGCGAATAAACTAACCAGCTATTCGCATTGTGTCGACAGCGCTACCCACGTAAGTTAAAAATAGATCTTCACCAAGCAAAAACAATTTTTTGCCGCGACAATGTATTGTATTGTACACTTCACCGCCCACGTATTTAAGCACATAATTCATGGATACCAGCATTGATACTTTCATGACAATTTGATATTTGAATTTACATCGTTGCTATGTAAGTATATTTATTATATGGGAACATAAATAAATCTAAACTGAATGTCAAGGATTGCTCACTGCTCACTGTCAGTTTCATAATTTTTAAGCGAAGCGAGTTGTCGCGGGTTCGATTCCCGAGTAGTAGTTTGTTGTTGTCTATTCTTCAAAAATATTATTTTGGTAAATGTATCGTGTATACATCCATAGTTAAAAACGGTTAATTTAATATTACAAACAGACACTCCAATTTTATTTATTTCATTAATGCTTAATATTATTAATTTAATACGAATATAATATGCTACACAGACATGTTCACTTGGGCCAAGTTGTGCATACAAACTGTACATTCTATATAACGACTTCAATAGCTTACTTATATACTATACATAAATATGTACGTACGTATTTCAACTCTAAATGATTGTAAATTAAGTAGATATAAGAATTGAATTCAATGCCTGGTATTGCAGCATCTCAGTCCGTATTTCCAATGATTTGCCTAATACCTCGCTAATAAAAGCTCGACTTTATTTGCTGGGGCTCCCGATACATTGAATGCATAATATAGTACCTATTATGGATTTTTATACAAGACTCGCCACGGTGAAAGTATCTAGCTATTGCAAAGAAAATATTCCAGGATTGATTTTTATATGTATTCATTCTTGTTACTTTGTTTATAGTAAGGCTCATTAATTACTAGTAAACCCGCCCTCGCTTCGTTTCGGGAAACATGTCCCTGGTATTTAGTATTTTTTTCATCCTGATAGTAGTGTCCTAGAATCTATTACCATGGTAACGCTCTGCGAGTTCCCAGCTTCCCTTTCGGCAGACATCGTGCCATCGTGACAACAGCCATTGACATAATTATATGTTACCACGTTTTTTTTTAACTCAGTGGTAACAGCAATATTCATGAACGCTGGTGACCACTTACCAATGAGTGATTCGCCGGTTTTGTGCTTACAATTTTATTGTGACAACTCGCTACAAATCAAAATGTTGTTCGCAATGACGCGGGTAAGTTTCAAATGTTCTGCATCATCACGATAATACGTCCTCATTAATTTGTCTGCCGCGTCATACCTTACAGTAATTAAGTCATTTTATAGCCCCGTCACGTTGGTTGAACCAGTGACGTCAGTTTTATTACTCGCGCAGTTATGTAAGGGTCTGAATTAAGGACCATGATTGTAATGGATAAAATTGGATTAAGAATTAAATATTGGTTAATTTGAAGATATTATTCATTTAAAAAACTGTGTGACTTACTAACTTATTTAATTATTTGTTTATTTTCAATCAGTAGGTATTTATATAATTCGATGTTTTAATCGTAATGTATAAATACTTATCTATAAATAAAATTATGATAGATCGTTTGTTTGTAAGTAAGAAATCAATGTAGGCTTTTACAAATTAGGGCTTGCAACTGTTTTCAATCAAAGTCCAACCTAACCTACATCAAAGCACACTGGAGCAGTGTGGTCCAGTATGCTATGCCTTCAGAATTATGAGGAAAGACCCATGTTCTGCAATGGACCGTAGATGCAATAAAATTATACCGGACGTATAAAAAAAACGTCAAAAATTCTCGTTTGATCGTTCGATTAGTCAATCTAATCAAACTAAACCGATGAACAGACATCATCAACTTTACTTTCCAAAACTACATGAAAACGAATGTTTCTGAAAATAAAAACTTAACTATTCCATTTCTTGACCTGAAGAAAGAACTTTGCATTTTCACGCAAACGGTTCCATGCCGTGTAAAATACTTAATATTACCAAAAGAAGATAAAAAAAATGCATTCGAGAGTGTGTTTTGTTAATTTTATAAGCCTATTTGCCAAAAATCGGTTCAGTTGTTTTCTTGCGGCGTTCTATGTAAATAGGTCAACAATATCGTGTTTAGAAAACGTTTATAGGTAAATCTCAAACTAAATTATGCTAACATTGTGTTCGTTGTATTTCAATCGGCTCACAAGATATTTCTCAAAGAATTCAAAAGATCTCTGTACAAAAACTTTGGTTAGATTGTTTTAGATGATGAAGATTAAATAGACTTAGTCAGTGTGCTTTACCACCCAGGACTACGGCACATCCTACTATAAGGTAGGATCGGAGCCTGGCAGTAACTTATCTATACAAATAAATGAAATTGTAGCGTCTGTTTGTAATATTAAAATAACCGCTTTTTACTAAATGATATCGATGTATACACGGTGCATATACCAATATAACTTTTTTTACAATTTTTGTCTGTCTGTCTGTTTGTTTGAGCTAATCTCTGGAACGGCTGGACCGATTTTGACGGGACTTTCACTGGCAGATTGCTGATGTCATAAGAAGTAACTTAGGCTACTTTTATTTTAGTTCTTTTTTTGTTAAATTCCAAGCGGACGGTTAGTTCACAAAAATCATCATTATAATGCTGCACGATGAATTTCCTTCTCAGTAATCCGTCTGCCGTGTCACCGAGTGCAGTAATTAAATGGCCCCAAGCTCGACTTGTCAGTTTATGGCGCGTCACGACACTTAAACATCGTCGAATTTACTTTTATGAACTACCTACATGACAGATGTATCCCAATGGCAGTGTTCGTAATGCTTCAACTTTTCACATTTTGTTCCGTGTTTTAAGTAATTGGAGTCTTGTTCGATAAACTTTTTTTAATGAATTTATGGCTGTTGTTGTTGAATTGTCGAATTCGTAAAATATCCTTCAAAGTTTGAGCAATTTGACGTTAATGATTAAAGGCGTCATGCACAACCAATAATAATCCCATTTTTGGGCTTAGTTATTTTTCAACCGACTTCTGAAAGGAGGAGGTTCTCAATTCGATTGATATTTTTTTCTTACAACGTAAAGTGTAGAGCCATTAATTATGGTATTACGATGGCTAGAGTCGCCAGTTGTTTCACTACGTAGTATAAAACAAAGTTGCTTTCTCTGTCCCTATGTATGCTAAGATCTTTAAAACTACGCAACGGATTTTGACGTTTTTTTAATAGATATAATGATTCAAGAGGAAAGTTTATACGTAAAATATATTAAAGTTTTGTGTAAAATTGGTTTTCCCGAAGCGAAGCGAGGGCGGGTTTACTAGTAAATAAATAAAAGGTGTCTGTCGGCAAAAAGTTAAGCTGACACGCAGCTTCCCTTAATGCAGCTTGGCGATCAAAAATATCTTCCGTATTCCGGTATATATATTCCGTAAACCTTATTTTACAAAATTATGTTCTGTTTCACACCTACGCATTCAATGTCACGTACGCCAAAACGAGACAAAGCACATTTTAGCTACAAAAGTTTTAACACGCCGATAACTTTTACGAATAAGGTCGTATGAATTTTACATATCATGATATAAGCTCATGCCTTGTTTGTGTGTGTGCAATCATTGTCCGTGAGGTAATCACCTCGACCTCGACTATGAAGTGAGCTACTTTCTAAAGATTTTCGCTGATGCATACGAGAGAAAAACAGAGCGTTCATAACAGACAAATCGTTTTATGAAGCTCGAACGGAATACACAGCGATCACGATTAATATTAACGCCATTTCTATATCTAGTCTTTATATATATGTCGGATTCTCATTATTATTAGAATTTTTAAAACATGACCGTTGACTCCTTGAGAGCCATCGGCCATGTTGTCAGATGTCATGATCATAAATAAAATGACAAGATAATTAATATTCGTTTATTCAAAATTCAATACGCTCATTTTTTTGCATTTACCACCGTTTCGTAAAGGTGCCTTTAAATTTTAATTCTAAGAGGAGAAAAAGAAACGGCGAAAGAAAACTCCTAGGCACATCTTTTAAAAATAGTGCTGAAAAGCTATTGTAATCAAATTCATCTTTAATCGAATATCGAATACTCGATTCAATAATCGAATACTCGACCCAATAATCGAATGCTCGATTCAATAATCGAATACTCGATTCAATAATCGAATACTCGATTCAATAATCGAATACTCAATTCAATAATCGAATAATAAGACAATTCAAATAAAAATAATTTAAACAAGAATAACAACATCTAAAAAGGATAACAATAAAAATAATTTAGAATAAGAGTTATCCAAGTAGAATTGGGACGACCTCACCGCTCGAGCGCTCGATGCAAAGTGAGCGCCGCAAGGGAACGATCTCCTTTATAAAGGCCCGAGTCCACGTCATTCGTTCTACCGGTCGAGTGCAATGCTTCCAGAAAACTCTAACAGATGGCGTTAAGATCATTAAACGGTTTTGTAAATTGCTTAATTATTATAAATCGTTTACTGTAAATTACCAATGTTATTTTTCTATAAATAACTGAATTTAAACCACGTTAATAATAACATTGAAGTGAAATAGAAGTTTGTACAAATATTATGACATCTACATGTCATAATAATTCGTAGGAATTATCAGTGTGTTATAATAATTATTATAATTTAGGTTTTACACTAGTACGTAGGAATGAAGGTATGTGCAAAAGTAATCGCGGCGACATATATAATTATTCTGTGAGTGTGTATGTCACTGAACTTCTCTCAAACGACTGGACCGATTTTGATGAAACTTTTTGTGTGTGTTCAAGGGGATCTGGGAATGGTTTAGATTCACAATTGGACCCGGTAGGTGGCGTTGCTGTCGATATATCACCAAAACATTTTTTAATTATAATGCGGTACGAAGTACGCTGGGACAACTAGTTATAGTATAGATCTGTTCATTGTTTTTATATTCGTATTTTCT
Organism: Ochlodes sylvanus; assembly: GCA_905404295.2. NCBI lineage: Eukaryota > Metazoa > Arthropoda > Insecta > Lepidoptera > Hesperiidae > Ochlodes > Ochlodes sylvanus. Next base: position 11,104,438 of record FR990142.1, on the reverse strand, counting down.
TACTTTACTCGTGTTTGTTCCCGGCATCGGCGATGGTGGTGTTACTGATGTCCATTCGCGACGGTGACTGACCACTTACCATCAGGTGGCACAAAAATGATTTTAATTAAACCAATTTCGTGTATTTATGCAAAGTTTTGACTTGTTTGAGTATTTTGGCTGCCATTTAGAGTTTGCTGTCTGCTCGTAGAGTTGACAACATCATGAAATTGACAATTAAACGGTCATTTTTGTGAATGTGTCTGAAGTTTAGAGTCTAAAGTTTAAAGCCTTTATTATTTCGATTTATTGTTAATCAATGAAATAACACTGTGATGCGATCCATAAATAAATATAAATATACACTAACACACATCTGCACTAGTATTTAATTCTTCATGTATCGTAGATGGCTTCTACAACAAAAATAACACATAACTGATACCAACGACCCGAGAACAAACATTTATCAGTCACATAAATATCTGTCCCGGCCGAGAATCGAACCTGGGACTCCTCGCTTCTCAGGCCACTACCAACTAGGCTATGGAGTCATCAGACAAAATCATTGATATTGTTATACCAATAAAAATATTAAGCTTGTATTCTTGTACCGCTTTACACAGATCTGAAACTAGTTAAATCATCAATGTATTATTGTAGTGTGTAAATTACCGAGTGAGGCGGCTCGTTACCCAACGAGAATGCCAATTAACGTGTTTACGTAGTTCCTCTACCCACGCAAATTGGTACAACTAAGTAGTTTAGTACATCGCAATAAAATGCTCCCTGGAGGCACAATATACGATGTCGACGGCGTCGCTTTGTAGAACTAGGGAACCTAGAATCGTGTAGGTAATTACTTCAAAAGCTATTTGGTTTTTGAGTAATCAAATAATGAATATTAGTAACCTCGTCCTTTCTTGGTTTCGGTAAACCTGTACGGTTCGGTAAACATGAACCCGAAATATTGCTACTCATTATTTCAGGCTTTATACATGGATATTGGCTTCAACCCATTAATGGCCCACTACTGAGCACGGGTCTCTCCTCATACCTGAAGAGGCCTAGAGCATACTCCACCACGCTGCTCCAGTGCGGATTGGTGGAGGGGTTAGTGGCCAACCCAAGTGTCGGAAATTTTAAGCCGCCCGAAGGTATCCGACATGGCTTAACGACTGCTACCAAATGATAACAACCGGGACCGACGGCTTTACGTGCCGTCCGGAAGCGCTCAAGAAATATTTGCCACTAGCGGTCACCCATCCAACTACCGACCGGGCCCGCTGTTGCTTAACTTTGTCGATCACTTGAGATCGACGCAAGCCGCCGGGCTATGAGCGCTTCATACATATTATTACTATCTATCTAGATAGATCGATATCTATCTTGATAGATGAATAATTTAGTACCCGTACTGGTAGCAATTATCTAATATTTTTAACAGGCGTTATATAAATTTCGTGTTTGCGTTTTGTATCGATCTATTAATATTGCAGGAAACTGATAATTTACTAGTATAAATAGGGTTTGGCCCCAATGAAGATTCTATAATACAATGGATGTATGCCTGATTGGCGAGAGGTTAGTTTGCAATTCAGTTGCAAATTTGGATCAGACAATTTAGGTCACTTCAAGCGTTTATGCTGGAGTGATATACCTATCTTTGTTATAGATATACAAACTTATATATACCTATATTGTATATAATTATCTCTAGTAAGGATATATATTGTGTATGTGTGATTTTGTAACTTCTAATCAGTATTATATAATAAAAATTAAATGGATCTTTTGGACGCACTAATCTCAGAAACAGCTTAACCGATTTGGCTGCAATTTACGCTAAAGGTTTCCCGAAGCTAAGCGAGGGCGGGTTTACTAATAACAAGGAGTATTTCGCGTGATAGACACGTGGTGTATATTAATTATCATATTTATTGTTCCATTCATACAAATATTTAGTCAGCATTACAGCAAGAAGTAATTGACATAGAATTTATCACATCAACGTGGATTTCGACGGACACACCAACGATAATAGGTATTAGGATAGTAGGGTACTGTATTGTGTGTGAATTGCTTTAGTTACTAAATTGTAAGCCTTCATATTGTGTACTAGTAACTGGACTCACTATGATTTCATGAAATCTATGTCTATGTCACAGTTTTCTTTAAATTCGCTACATTTTTTAAACAGCCACGACCCAATGATAAACATGTATCAGTCACATTAATATCTGCTCCGGCCGGAAATCGAACTCTGGACCGTACCAGGGTCACTAATAACTACGCTACAGAGTCGACAATAATATAATAGAAGAGTTCCTGTAATCCGTCTCTTGCGATACTTCATAGGTACACTTCAAATTTGTAATCATTAATCTAAGGTCAAAACTGTGAAGAAATATGTTTTGAAACTTAGTTCGAAAGATCGCGACGACGTGTTAAACACACTCAGATACAACGACGCTCAAAGTACCGTAAATGTGCCATAAGATGGAAAGTGAAATCGGGCCCTAATTCTACGTAGCACAAGAACACTTTGGACGCTTGCCAATGGGGGCACTTTGATGGCTAACTGTACCATTGCACTTTTGCTTGGGGTAGCGTTCTATAATTTACGACTGTATTGATGTTTATTCCTCATGGCACCGTTCAGCACTGCTAGTATTAATGGGAGTCTATTCCATTTGTAACGTGAGTCCTTGTGTGGGCTACGAGCTGTGCTACGAGTGTGTAGCGTTATTTATTTAGTTTATTTTTTTTCGATATTAGAAGGTGAAACAAAATATATTTAGTTCAACTACACTTTGTTAGGTACTTATATTTTACAAAAGTAAATGAAAATGTTTTTGTAAAGTGAATCATTCATATAATATTATATATAGCATAACTTTAAAATACTCAATGGCAAAAAACAAAAAGGTCTTAGAGAGTCATTGAAAAAAAGACCAAGGTAACATTAACATTTTATTCTCACTGTTATATATGTATGAAGTCTATCTGTTTTCTACACTACTTCTCCCTTAAAATTATCTAAATCTTAGACTCCTACATACATGTGCATCTCTTTACGTATTAATATATGGATAACTAGTCTACCACAATGCTTAAGATCTCATTAATAAATTAAATCTAAGTAATCAGTTCTGATATTAAATATTTACACAGATCTCTGTCATCTTTAATAATCCTAACGGTGTAAATTATGCATCATTATTTAAATAGTAATGATTAATTAATAAGTCATAAATAGTTAATGCAATTTCTTCCGATTAAATTATTGCGTACCAAAACAACAAATAATAATAAGTGATAAGCGCTAAAATTTGCTGGTTTTGCTCTCTGGATAGCAATCCTGGGTAAGGTTAATTTGGTACAGTGCCAACAGTAATGAGCCAATACGCAAGTGGAGACAGGCACCACTTTTAGAATTAAACGAGAAAGTACTTTAAAGGTGGCGGTTCGCGGCCGAGACCGAGACAAGCGACCGAGACAGGAGACCGAGACAGGAGACCGCGACCGGCACTTGACCATAGGCAATGTATAGGCGACAACTCGCGACCGAGACCGAGACACTCTGTCGCGCCTATACAAAGTGACGGTCGCGGTCTCCTGTCTCGGTCGCTTGTCGCGGTCTCGGCCGCGAACCGCCAGCTTTACAAAGGAGAATATTTGAAAACAAAAACATACTTTGAAGTTGTTAGGTAAAGGCTGTCTTCAAGTCCAAAACGGATAGAATTTCTCTAAATCTAAGTTAAGAGCTTGTCCACACAAGACTTCATCGTCACTGAGTGGTGGGTTTGAGTTTGCATTAACTTATGATCATTAAAAAAAGTTAGTCACCTAAGTGAAGGAGGTTAATCCCATCCGATTGTACTAAATCCACGCCAACCTCCGCTGCTCGGGAACTCTACTAAACAAAGAATGAGGTTAGTCCCAGTTCCGTATCATAAGTATCCATCCGTATCCATTTATCCATCCATATTAAGTTTTTAACTTTTATATGTAAACCTATTGAATATCTAAAGCCACGTAAAAAGTGCAGTTTTAAAATCATAATTCCGCGTTACTGCAGCGCGGTAGAGCATAAAATATGTATTTTCATGGCTAAAAGTGAAAATTGACCTCAATTTGAGTTGATAACAGCACAGTGAAGATCCATTTGGCGGGTCGCCAATGGGATTTCTTTCTACCGATAAGGGAACATTAAAATAGCTAGTGTTAACTGGAGTTAAAACAAGACTATGCTAAGTATCTATAGGAATAAAAATCTATTACGACTAAATTTTACAAATAATAAAAAAAACTAGTAGCAGAATGACTTTTATTCTTGTAAACCACTTAAACACTATTCTTGTGATCCACATGGATCAAGTTACACTTCTTTAGAGGCGAACATCTAGTCCTCAAGGGTAGCAACACACCTGTGACCGAATTAGAACAAGACTATTACTACTAACAACTACTAACTGGATTATAACTGTATAACAATTAATAACAGGACTAACCAACACTAATATTCCCTGCCAGAATCCTCATCTACTAACTTACCTAACTTCAACTAACTTACTAACGTTCTTACACCGTTTGTTAAGTCACTTACCATCTTAGCGCCGATTTGAGTCTTGTTCTGTGTCGGTCACAGTTGTCATGGAAACGGAAGGGTGCTGCTGCATGGTCATTTGCTACCTTAATTCCATAAAAAATTAGAATCGTTTCAACATTATTATTGATTACTCCAGGTCTTCCTAATTAAAGTTTAGACTCGTTACAAATTCGTTTCCTGTAACAGCAGTCGAAACTGTCGTCAAAATTTGTTTCTTTTTAACATACGAGTTAATGAACTTCCTTCAGAGAGGCGGAATATTTAATAAATACATAGAAAACAGAGATAGCATCTACTATACCTATTGTGTTATGTGTAATGTTATGTGTATTATTGATTATTCATCGAAGTTTTTATTGTTACAGGTACGTTCCCTGCTACGTGGCTGACATCATTATTTAGTATATTTTTACTTATATCATAACCTTGCACATTTGCATGGATTCGCGATTCTAATGGTTTAGGGCTTATTATCGGACTAGTTAATTAAATTAGTTCGTGAGCATATCTAGTAAACCATAATTGAAAATTGATTGAGTAGGTGGGTATGTATTATCCCTATCGTACGTGACCAATTGCTGCTACGTGGGATCACATTGTTTTAACTAATTCTTTGTTTCCTAGTTTTAACTTGGCATTATGTCATGGATACTGTTGTTAACTAATAATATCGCTAAATTGCAATAAGATTATCTTTATCGTAAGTGCCAAAACCATAACAAAAACAACACAAATACCCAGACCGCGAACAGAAAATTTAGAACAGAAAACTTATCGTCATTAAACTTTTTGCCTCGCTGGGAATCGAACCCAGGATCCTTTGAACGGCATTTAAGCATGGTCACAAATGAGCCACACGGCGTCTAGGTTTGATCACAACTGTTTATCGGCACAACATGGTTACACCAATAACGTACTTAGCTGAAAGTAGTTTGGAAGTAGTATTACAGAATGGTGCAGCCGGTGTCTTCGTGCAAAGACGTCACGTCATGTTCGCAATACGTAAGTGAAGCGAGCGAGCTTAAATTTAAAATAGCGAACGAGCATGCAGCACCAACCGTCACGCACATAAGAAAAGACTCGAGTCGGTACTAGGTTGGTCAGTCCATTGAGCAAACAGTGTTAGAACCTTTCCAACCGGAACATAATTACTGTTACCTAAATGTCATCATCGCAACCCATAACTGTCCCACTATTGGGCACAGGCCACACACCGTGAGGGGTACAGCCCATAGTCCGCCATTCTGGCAGTGTGGATTGGTAGAATTCACAAAGTTTTGAGAATATTACGGAGAACTCTTCATTGTGCAGGTTTCCTCACGATTTTTCTTCACCGAATCAAGTGATATTTTTTTTTGCAAGACCTAGATGAATTTAAAAAATAGAATTTGAACGAAGGCGCCTTTGTTTAGGAGGTCGACATTAAAAACACTTGACTTAACAAAAACTGCTTTAAAAATATATTTAGTGTTAAAACCGTACATGTATTCCAACGCTGCGTGTTACATGTACAGCCTGGCATTGAAGTCCACTCTGCATAAATTAACGGCACCAGAGCAGACTGCTTAAATATTCAGAGTGCAAATCCATGTACCGTATTATCATAAACGTGTTGGACTGTAATGGGTCATCGTTGACCCACGACAATTGGAAGTTCCAAGAAACATTTGCGAATCTTCAGCTTCTATAGGACTTCTAGATAAATTACTTCGACTTGACTATGATCCTAAGTGACGACCGAAGTCCCGCTAGTTTCTATTTTATAATTCCAATTGCCATTATTATGGACGGGTATAATCTATTTTATAGATCGTGGTGCAGCTTCTATACTTTCTGCTTTCGCCGCAAACTAACACTCACACACTCTCGCCCTGATTTCTTGTGTCGCGGGTGGAATAGACAGGCAAAAACACAAATATCTACGACCTCAACATTTTATCTATCATAAACGTAAAATAAAATCTTGTCATAAGAGCCATGGTAGGACGGAAAACCGGGTGGTAAGCTACCAGGGCAAGCTTGCTTGAGTCAGTAGTTGAGTAGTCAGAGCACTTGAACTCCACTTTACGGAAACGCATTTGACGGTCACCACTTACTATCAGACTGCTGTCCACTTTCTCGTCTGCCTTTCAGAGCATAAAAAGCCCACATCTAATATTGATGTTGCGAATATCTATCGTAAAATATCAGAGTATTTTTTAATACCGTCCCTGATAAAGGTAATCGTTTCTCAATTTTGGCTGTAAATTATACTTGAGTACCTATGTATATGTTATGACCTACATGGATATTCCTAACTCCTGTTCTGAATACCACGGTATAATCACTGTAAGAATGTCTGGCAGACTAAGAATCATTAGCGTACGAGTATCTCTCTGTAAGAAACTTCTGATGCAAAGTATTATAATGAGTTGTATGTTACCGAGACTTAAGTTGAACCGTTTAAAATTATACTAGTAACACGACCTCGTTTTGCTTTGAAAAACATTATTATTTTTTTAAAGAGAAACTATGTCGACATTCTCGCGAGAATTTTGTAAGGGATAAATAACTTCGTCACTTTTTTTAAACGGAAATTGCGTAAAACGTTTTCTTTAAGAGGAAGTTGTCTACTGATTATATATAGGTACGTTTTCTTATTTTAAATTCTCACGTGCACGACTGAATTTACAGTAGGGCAGGGTACGCATCGTAAGTTAAAGTTAATCTGAGTTTAATAAATAAATTAATTAATTTTTCCATTTATTAGTAGCAAACAAGTAACAATTGTGTTTAATTTAAAAGCATTGCAGAACTGTGTTCCTATTTTTGGTCAAGCTTGTTAGTTTTATTATACGAATTTTACGTTGTATCCACCTTGTTCAATAATATCCGCATCATCCGTCGAGAAATAACAACACAACATTATTGATACATTACGAAGAATCTTTTTGTTAAATTAAATCAGTTCCTATGAATTCGCCGCACTCCCAGCTAGTAAGTTTAAGTTCAACTATCTGCAACAATTTCGTTTGTTGTAGGCACCGATTAGATACATACAATAGATAGATTTTAATTAATTTGCTTCCTGCATTCTTTACCGGCAAACCATCAGGACAAACAGATATACATGAAGAGCGGCATAATGCTATATTATTAAAAAAATATTATAGTATAGATGTAAACATATAATAATAATAATAAATAATAATAAATAACGCTACACACTCATAGCCCCACACTAGGATTCCCTGTGTCGTGGGTGCCATGGACAACACACAAGCCAAGAACACACACACCCAGACCAAGAACGGGAATTTAAATTCATCATTCAAATTTCCGCCTCGCTGGGAATCGAACCCAGGACCCTCGGAACGGCGATCCGGCGTGTTAACATTCTCTGAGGTTGGTATAAAACGCGGTTATTTTAGCAAAGCTGCTGCGGTGTCACTCTCTCCTGACACATTATTCAGTCATGTCATATATTTCCCCGCCGCTTTGTATTGTGCAATTTTATTCTGAAGGTAAAACTTTGTAGTTTCAATTTTCTTACTTTGTAATACTAGTCGAGAATCTTGTTACATTTGCATGGGATGTTACGATAGAGGTTATTTATGAGCCAGTGACTGCGAGATACATGTCATAAATCCAAGATCGGTGGCCGACAAATTACGCCGTCAAATGACTACATGGATGCATTGTGGTCTTTCGATTTCAGCATTTTGTTGGTAATAGGAGTTGTTGTAAAATGGAGAGAATTTTGTTGAAAATGATATCAAAGCAAAATAAATACCTATAGTATCATGTTTTAAATTAAAACAAGTATAATTTGGCCCATTGCAATGCTCGGATATTCTTGAAAGTCAAGGCTAATGCATGATAAAAATCTATTGATAATGTTATAGTGACTTGCTCTGAATTGGTAGCCTAGTAATTTAAACATAGAGGGACTACTGACCCGCTCTGTGCTCAAAATTAGACCCTAATTCATTCTATCGAAGGGTTACTTCGCATTGACACTATAAACATAGACGGAAAAGAGTAAAATATTACTAAAATCACTACGTACGGACAATTCTTTTGTTTCATGCATTAAACCAATGATAATTATGATTCGAAAAGCCAAGCTTTTATTGACTAGTTTTAATAATAATCCCAACGAAATGAAAAGTAGAACTAATATATTTTTAAAAAGTCTTAAGTCACTTGAATAAAGTATTTTTGCTTAAAACATTTTTATATTTTCATAAGAAGCAAAGCAACAACGCCATACTAACAAAAAAGACGTATAATGAGATGAATTTAATAAGCTTTTTGTGCATTGGAGCCCACAGAGGTCGTCGGGGCGCTTCCGCAAAGCTCGTAGTCAAATCATTCGCCCGTCGCCTCATTATTCTTCAAAATTGCATTATTCTGCAAGTTTAACTCCAACACTAACATAATAGGTTTTTCTGCATTTTATATTTACATTCAACTTTTTTTATTAGTTTGATAAATACTAACCGCCCACGATTTGCTTGGGAGAATACCGATTATCCGAACGTGTATATAATCAAAGATCCGAAGCAACACTGTGGCTACAGAGCCACACTCGGAAAAATGTTTACTCTCTTGCAATTGCCATATATTATGTTTTTATTTGCGAACCAAATGAAATAAAACTAACACGTAATGTTACCTTTACTTACTTACTTTAATATAATTATAATGAAAACTATACAAATCAATACAGCCTTTTGAGATTTTTGGCAACAAATTTTAAGATCTATTGCGTTATTATATATTACCTACTAATTACTAATAATATTTTTTCTTAAATGTTCAATAGATGTCTTTCAAGTCATGTACGTCATTAACAAGTTTTAGATTTAATTAATATACTCCATATTGAATCTTTTTATTTTGCATAAACAGGCAACATTCATCAGGCCCTGATCCACAGATTCAACATTTTTTAGAGATAGAGTCATTGACTTATAATAAATCAATGGATACAGCAGAAAAGACGATTGATCTAACTCGTATTATAGTTCAACGAGGAAATCTGTTTAGATCTTTAAACCCAATACATTATTAAAGTTTTCCAGTAAAGTTATTTTGATTTATATCTGCATAAAACACGGCAGGCAACTGTTTGATTATACCGAGAGAGGAGCTTGAGATTTTCTTGTCTCTCTTGTGATTATTCAGTTTGAAAGTTTATTTTAATCATTATTCTTTTGGTTTAATATATTTTTTTGTTTGGCCAATAACCGTTTAGGGATGTTTGTTGTTCGGGGTGTCCATGGCCGTTTATTGTAAATAGTAAACAACACCAAATTTTGGTTTTGTGTCCATTGTGTTTTACTGTTGGTGTCTCGTCTGTCTTTTCTTAAGACATAGTATAAGACCTTATTAAACTATTCCGTGTATAAGATCGAAGGCCAACGAACACTTCAATTTTACTATTCTCCGACATCTTAACATTAACGTCAAATGATGTAATTATCATCGTTTTAATTTTAATTGTTTCATAGTACCTACCTACTATTCAAATTAATCACACGTGGCAAACGCTGACTACTGACCCTGATGCAGTGCACATTTTACATAATATCTTTTTAACATAGTACCTTTCTTCTTCTACTTCCCAATCTGAAACTATGCCACTGCTGGGATCGGGTCTCCTTACAATCTGAGGAGTACAGACCCACAGTCCAGCACGCAGGCCAAATCCGGATTCATTTAGCACCTACTTTTCAGACTTAAATAAGTTTTACAACTGACTGAGCAGCATAAATAAAGGTTATTTGTGGATTTCATTTGTTCTTTAAAAATATTTTATCGAGGTAACACAAATCTACGCAACATAAATCTACGCAACCCACGTTGTTTCCACTGGAACCTGGAGCTACAAGGACGTGGGTGCAATTTGAATTGATACTCCAATAGTTGGTGTGAATATACTCGCGCGCTGAGAGATACCAAATGAGTCACACCTAGGGTTGTCAGACGGACAAAATCCGGGAATGGCTGCGTTTTGCCGGAGCAATTAAAATATAAGTCATTCCAATAGTGCCTCATAGTTTTAAATAAAATATAAATAAGGTAGGGCGATATACCTAAAGGGTGATATTTTATTTCTTTTATGGAGATAAGGCAACAAACGAGCAGCAGACGGTGTTAGAACATTAGTTGGTTGGTTGGTTTGTTAGTAACTTGTACACCAAGTCGTACAACAAGTTTCCCGAAGCGAAGGAAGGGCGGGTTTATTAATATTTAAATAATATCATTCAGTACATTTTAATTTCACTTGTACGAAGACATCATTATTATTACTTTCTTCACAATGTAAGTAAATGTAACTAACAGAATAAAACTATATTGCTGCTCTAAATGATTTAAATGTCCTACACAAAAAATCACTTTACTCAGCAATTCTGGTATTTTAAGTAACCAATTTGGGAGGTTTTCCCTATCATCAGGGCACAGTAGAGACAAAGAGAGTCGTTGAATAAAGAGCATTTGGCTCCTCCTCCACTCTATAAGAATAATGGGTCTTAGGGCTCGTGCACATGACCAGCTTTGTCGCTGGAATATGCTGCCGGAATATTTGCCGTCGGATTATAGTTAATACTAGTATTCGGATTATATTATTATTCTAGCTCTTGCTCTTGCGTCTTTGGTACAGGATTCGACTTTAGCTGTATGGAGCTAGGTAGGTAGGCCTTTGGTAGGTACGGTACTGTGTCGTACCCTACCATACCTTACCGTACTTCACCATATCGTTATCTGCCGTAGCGTGTCGTACTGCACCGTACAGTAAGCTATCTCAAGTAACTTTTATCATCTTCGCCCATTTACTTTGTTCTTGTGGTAAATTATTTAGCCGTGACGATTTAAAATAATAAAACGTACTCAGTATACATCTTCCTTTACGAAAATGCATATGATTCGATATGGAAGATGCAAATTAAAAATGTTCATTAGGTACTTCAGAATATAAATACAGAAAACGCTGTAGTAGTAAAAAATCGTTTATCCTGGGTTACAAGATTGCCTGTTTGCTCACATGATATTTTTATTATCAGTACCACTTACGTACTTTATTTTCCCTCGTGTGGTATGAGCCTTATGGGATTCGCAACAGATTTTTGCTCCGCGGTCTCCTCCGACGGAGCGTCAGGATGCGTCGTTATAACAGATTGAGCTGTTCTTCCACTAATGAGGGCGTGAGGGCTATTGTATCTATTACTTCTCACTTATCATTGTAATTCCTGCTCTGTACACTAATGATAATTAACTTAACCTCATTGATTTTATGAATAGTTTGTAATTAACATGATTACGAGTACCACTCTGCAACTAGTCTTCGAATTTTAACACACAATATCGAACTTGATGTGCAGGAGGCTGAGTAAATTTTTATTTAAATACATACATTTCTATTTACTTTAACGTATGATGAAAAACTAATTTTAAAAAAGGCAGCCTGGTAGCTTTTTGTGCCAGTAAAACTTTGATGACGAAGAGCGTTTTTAAGTATGACTAAGAACAACATTATGAAGAATTAGAAATAAAAAATGAAACAAGTAATGTCATAATAATGTTACTCCAACAGATACTAACTAGTAAGTTTAAACATACAAGATTATCTGTTTTATGATCACGACTTACATAATATGTACCCTAATTGAGCTGTCTTTTAATTAAGTACTTAAAGACACTTACGGCCGTACATGGAAGCTACGTACTACTGGAAAATATATTTAAAAATTAATTAAACCACTTCCATGCCACGTCATTTGTAACCAGGGTAACAAGCCTCTTCTGTCGCAGTCACTTTAAAACGTGTTCCCGCGGGGATTTTGAAAGGCCAACTGTTGATTTTCCAACTGTTTCCTCTGAAGCTCCAATGTATAAAATTGCATATTAAAAGGCACCGCATTCTCCTCTCGTAGGTATTCTTCATAAATAAAAGGATGTGTCCTTGATGAAAGTCTTTGAAAATATGGTATTTGCCTCCATTTCTCCCGGTAAGCTTTCCTTAGAGCGGTCATTACGGAGAGATCTAAGTGAAGTCAACATTTTTCCTTAGACCTGGCCCACCACTATCAGCTTATCAAGAACATCCGGTTGACGACGGTCAAAGTCAGCAAGAAATCCACCGGACTCTTAGCATATCATTGAGATCCTGATGCGAAGTATATCATGATTCAGTATAGATTTATTAATTCTCTTGGCTGTCTAAGTTATGCGAAACATTTTTCTTCTATTCAGCATTAAAAAAAATAAGATAAGTTTAGAACTTCTAGCAAATCTTGTTCATATAGAAATTACCACTTCCTTCAACGAAGGAAAATTTCATGAATTTATGATCATAAAAAAATAGATATTTCCGGCGCAACAAAAAAGCCTATTCACTCGAGAATCGAGTAGTGTGTATTAAATTATTAATAACGTATTCCTTCGAGTAAACGGAGAACGTCACGACACCATAACGGACATAAAACGCAACGTAAACAGCGGGCACGCGAGCTTATTCATGACGTACGTGTCCGGTACACGCGACCACTGTTTACACCACGGAACACAGGAGTTTACACTTTACGATGACGAATAAATAAAAATTTATATTAATATATTTTTAACACGTTAGCTGCGACGATCTTAATCACTCCTTGTAAAAAACATGAAGTCTAGTGCTCAGCAGCTAACGTGATAAAGAACATAGCCGACAAACGAGTAAAAAAGCTAACGTTTTTTGTAGAATTCAGATAGCAAACGAGCATGCAGCACCACCCTTCCGCTGCCGCCCATCACAACTTTGACCGACCAAGGACAATACTCAAATCGGGACTAGGTCAGTCTAGTTAGCAGAGCAGTTTAAGAATGTTAGTTGGTTGATACGATAGTAGCTATGAGGACTGGGGCAGGGGATCAAAGTTTAACGTGAATTTACTGAAACTTACGTTTGTAAATAGGATGTATTCAACCCTAGGTCTCCGTAGCATGTCAGTAACATCAGCGTCAAATTCTTCTCTCCCATTCACTTTCGCTTGTTTCTTTCCTCTTTTTCATTTCCTATGTCTCATCTGCTCGTTTGATCAAAGTTCGAGTTTTCAAGATCAAAAGGATGTGTTACAAAAAATTACATTAGGGATATGACGTATGAACGCAATATCCTGATGAACGGAATCGGAAAACATTGAAACATTATATAAGTCATCAAAATCAGTTGTTCGACTTATACCAAGCAATAAGGTTCAAAGAGACGCAATGTTCATTTTCCCGTATTTCCACCAGCTGACAGTCTCACTAGACATTAAAGCTTCGTAATGATGCTTCATAATGTTTCGCGAGTGATGCTTGCATTATTCAACGAACGAGGAAGGAAGCGCACGCTTGCGAACTGGCGGATCATCGCGCCTTCGCGGCCGGTAAACACTAATTTTCATAGAATTTTCTAAAGTAATAAAAACTGAGAAATTTGCTGGGATGAATTTTCACCGTAAATATGTGAAAAACATTACAAAAAACGCACATCATAACGGTTACAAAGATGAGATTATTGCGAATTCATAGAACAAGAGTATGTATGTAGTAAGATAAATTTAGAGATCATACAAAATATTTTAAAAAAATATATAGAATAAACTTAAATAGTTTTTAATACACAAAATATTAGATCGCAAAACAACAATCACACAAATATTCCTACTGTTGTTAACCGTTAATCGAACGATTAAAAAATGTTCGTGCAATAAAGTCAGACCGCTGGCACAGCGTTAAATTAATCATTAGAGCCTTCACCCTACAAATACAAATTAAATAAAACATCATTTTTAATTTATTGACAAACTCCATTGCTAAGCCACACGATGGTTCACTGTTGCCCATGAACTGAGTAACACTAAAGGAAAATAGAAAGAGGAAGGAATTTGTAGTCCAATAGTTGCCCGCTCTGCGGTCGAAATTTGACGGTAATTCATTCTATCAAAGGGTTACTTAACATTCACTCTATGACCGATGAGCCGGCTACGACACATTTCAAACGTCGCGTCAAACGTATGGCAGTGTGAATGGAGTAATTTATTAGTGTGTGTAATTTTTATTCATTCATTTAATGTATTTTTTTATTTTATGTATTATCTTTAAAAATATTAGCATTCTGCACTCTCTATATAAACTATAAGTGTGCCATACTCTACCGTTAACGCAAATTTCGTAAAAAGGGCTTCAAGTATTAATACATAATAGGTATAATGATAATAGACATCGTACAATTACTGTAACAGGACTAGGAGAGGTTAGGTCTTCTTGCTCCCTAGTCCTATTCCCTATTCCTAATAATTATCATGATTATTACCATATAACTTACTAATAAAATGAGCGTTTAGCGAAGTAATCAATAAATTACCTCGATACCAACAATCTCACAAGGTTATTCCATTGACTGAGACACGCTGAGTCACTGGAAACGAGCAAAGGTCGAGTGAGGGCTTCATTCGGAGGTCGTTCCGCGATTGATAAGCCGACCATGGAATTTATTAGGTTTTGATAGCCATCGTTTACACTTTCTTCTACTTTTGGTGTATCTCACGATAATAGACCAAGGTGACGTGTTAGAATGATGTATACAACGAAATAATTTTGCGCATGAGCTAATTTTATATGGTAACTAGTAAAGCGCCCTCGCTTGCTTTAGTAAAATATTGATGGCTAATTGACGACCCAATGTTGGTAATGGTTAACATCCACTTACCATCAGGTGGGACCGTAGCCAAGCGGTAACTTATATTCAGTAAAAAAAAAACATATAGGATCGCCGTTTCAAGAGTCCTAGGTTCGATTCCCAGCGAGACGGAAACTTGTATGATGAGTTAAAATTTCTGTTTTCGGTCTGGATGTGTGTTCTTGTCTTGTGTTGTCCATGGCACGGGGAATCCTAGTGTGGGGCTATGATTATGTAGCGTTATTATTTCTAATCAAAACTTGTAGATGTACTCATCATCAAATTACATCGCAACCCACAGCTGTCCCACTGCTGGGCGGGGGTCTCCTCTCACAATATGAGGCAGGGGGGGGGGGGGGCTATAGTCCCATTCCACGCAGGCCAATGGCGGATTAGCCGGTTTCACACACTTTTGATATATTATTATTATATTATGAGACAACATAAATAGTAAAGCCAGTAAAAAAATGTATTACTAAATACCGAATACTTACTATTCGCACAGAATTCACTGTCTCGCACGCGGCATAAGAGTCTCGAAGATTATATACCTACTTATCGGCCTTAAGGGATTTCCGGCTTATATCAACTTGAACCTGAGCTTCTTAGGAAACTTCGTTACTTCGTAATGCGTTCAGTTTCTTGCTCTCCGGACATTATTTCGCGTTAAAGTTTGATGAGTTGAATTAATAGACCTATGAGTTAATCGCTATAAGTTAAATGTGAAACTAAAACGTAAGTACTTAAATTTAAGGATCAAGAAGCGCTTCTAGCCTGGTTTCATTTAATATTTGGATGGATGATCGCTCATGGCTAGTTTTCGGCACGCCCTGGTGAGAAAATAAAAAAATTGTTACGGTATGTCGGAGATCCGCACTTGGTTTGGGCACTGTAGTATCAATAAAGTTTAGTGGAAAACTTTAATGTAAAGTTTAATGTAAAGTTTAGTGGAAAACTTTATTTATACTACAGTGCGAATTGATTTAAGAGTTGGGGGTCTATGTATAAATGAGAAAACTTAGACTGTTTAACTTAAAGCTTAATCATTAATAATAATTGTGACATAAGAAATATTGCGCATTAATGTCGCAGGGAAATTACGAAAACGAAGAGTTTATAAAACCTTTATGAAATTATCAATACACGAAAGATGTAAAAGCATGTATGTATATATTACGAGAAGGCAGGTTGGCTTCAATTAAACATAGATAAATAACATAGGTTCTAAATTGCATTTAACGATAGGTATCATCTCTGAGAACCAACCTTCTGACGTATTAGCATAAACAATTAATCATGTTCCAAGCTCAAGCACTAATTACGTACAAAGTGTATTCAAAGACTTGTTAGACTTGTGCTTTGTATCGGAGTTACGAAATAATGTAGGTCGGTAACTTACAAGAATTATTAATGTCAAAGCAGACACAGAGTTCATAAAGAAATATTTATGTGGCATGTTGTAGCTGGGTCACAGTGCAAGAACTAACAGCGGTCTGCCGCCTTTGATGTCACAAAAAATTCGTTATGTAACTTAGGCAAATATCTAAATAGTCTTCATTGTGACAAATATGGTTTTACCTATTGCGGTACTATAAATTTATTTATCTGATTTCAGCTGCAACATAAATACTAAGAACTAAATTTTACATGCGTTTTACCTGCAGTCATTTAATCTATACGAGTACCTTACATACATAAAATAAAAATGTAACTGATCGCTGCCTCCACATGGAAGATATAATATGTAAAATCTACATTTGGGGGTATTTATATATTTACTAGTGGTCCCAGCGTACTTCGTACCGCTTTATAATTAAAAAATGTTTTAGTGATATATCGACAGCAACGCCACCTACCGGGTCCAATTGTGAATCTAAACCATTCTCGGATCCACCTGAAGACACACAAAAAATTTCAACCAAATCGGTCAAGCCGTTTAGGAGGAGTTCAGTCACATACACACGCACAGAAGAAATATATATATTAAGATTAACGCACTAGAACCCTAAACAATGATTGTAAAAAAATATTTATCTATATCTGCCTTATGGTAATTTGTACTTCAAATTTTGTTTGTTATTTCAATCGATACAAACAAAAAAGTGATGACAGTTTAAACAATCACTTATAACAATTTTCGACTAATTTTCGGGGACAGGACAGTGGAGCGAGGGTGGTTTTACTAGTGCTTAATAAATTTAACTCTTTACAAGCTCTTTATAAAGTTACTTCAGAAATCTAAAAATTGCAGTGTTAATAGTTATCACAGGAACAATCTGCGACCCACGGATGCCCTTCAAAACTGAAGGGGAAATCTACAAATCCATTATGAGACCTGTCGTAATGTATGGATCAGTATGCTGGGCTGCGAAGAAGACGGATGAAAGACGATTGCATGTGGCAGAGATGAGAATTCGAAAAACGATTCGATTTGCTTACGGGTAATAGAACTATCTAAGAAGCGTACTGAAGAAAGATCATATAAGGAGATCCTATAAGTTACTACTCTACTCTCGACTCTAACTCTCTGGTAACTCGAAAACGATCGGTTTAACGATTGGTTAAATATAGGAAATGGGCTTATGAGACATGAAATGTAGCACACATTGTACTCTCAGGTCGTCTAGACGTGTTCGCTTACTGTCAAAGAATTCATTAGGCTGTGGTTGTACTGCAAGACATCGCACGAGCTTTGTATTCGAAAACACAGACCGGAGGCTGCCCGAACATGTGGAATATTTCCACTTTATTTCAAAGGAAATATGACAACACAAAGTCATAGTAGAGAGACAGAGTTTTGTTGGCAGTGCATCGTTGACACTTTTGTTCTCTGTTAATGATGGCGTTAACCACCTATTATGTCGTGACAAACAATAGGCGTTTGTTTCGGTATTATCACATAAAGGAGGACACAACAAATTCACGTAACCAGACAACATCCTGTCCAACGACCTATGTATGTATATAATATTACACAGGCCTTCAAATTGTGTCCATATTAGGACAGTTTGGATGTCTAATAATCCCTCTATTGGAGCCTTTTAAAATTGTCCAAAGCTTCTGAATTTAAGTACAAGTCGTCTGAGTACGTTATGACTTCTTTACTCATTCAATCGAAACGTACTTACCAACTTACAATCTAAGTATCTTTTTACCAACTGAAATCGTTTTCGAAACCATGCCTATTTTCCTGACAACAAATCCTATGAACTATATCGATAAAACCTTGTTCTTTTACCACTTTCATCTTCATACTATCATTACAGAAATACAGAACATAGCTTCTCTTAGCCCGATTAGTTATGATCAAACTAATTTTAAAGCTGTTCGTATGAGATCCGTAGACATCTAACCACACACCTAAATACTTTTATTACTTTGTAAAACACGTTCCAACACAGTACGCTCCCGGACCACATCGCTTGACTCCGGCTAGTCATGTATAAAACGACTCGTGTTCTCCGCCTTTGTTGAAAACTGGGGAAACCGCTCCAATAAAAAGTCACAAAGATCTTCGCTCCGATGTTTAATCGCACGCTTTGCTAATAAGTACAGTTCTTTACAGAAATACTGTGGCTCTCAACTGAATGCATCCGTTGCGATCGAGGAATTGACATGTATTTTTTCGTGCTGTTGCTTTATTTAAATTGTTGTGTATTAATACAGAGTTCGATGACCCCGTAGCCTAGTTGGCAGCTTGGTAGTGTCCCTGCCCGAGAAGCGAGAGGTCCTGGATTTGATTCTCGGCCGGGACCGATATTTATGTGACAGATAAATGTTTGTTCTCGGGTCTTGGGTGTCAGTGATGTGTTATTTGTGTTGTACATGATACCCGTGAGTCCCGCGACACACGGAATTCTAGTGTTAGGGTTTTTGTGTGTTAGCGGTTATTTTTTATATTATATGTACAAAATAAAACGTATTTAAAACCTCAGGAAATAAAGAAGAGGAGACAAGAGAGAGAAGATATACGAAGAGTAAAGGATATAAAAGTCATCGAAGTTTTCTTATCAGATGGACCTGGACTGGAACAGAGGATCCATAATAATAACAACAAATGGATATTTTTATCTATATTCTGTCGTGGGATACAATGTGTTGTCTTTAATGATAGCCAAAATTCAAAGTAAGTTAAGCTTCGAAGCAAGACTTGAAATAAGGAAAACTTACGTTCCGGTGTAGTGTTCTACATACGAGAATACCAAAGTCGCTTTAATTAGAAGCCGCTTCAAACAAGAGCTAGTTGCAACGCGAGTCACTTGCTATTCGTCAGTCAAGAATCTTGTTCGACTTCGTTTACATGAATTGAGGATGTACTTGTATCTTTCTGTGACGAATAGAAGCTTACGATTTTCTCCAGTGTTTTTGGCATTTGATATACCTATGTTGTTGAATTTGTCAAAAAATATAACTAATTAAGGAAGTAAGCAATACTAATAATTTTTATTATCTACATGGTGGCTCGTCAGTTAATTTGCCGACTATTGACATAAGTAAATATAATCACTTATATAATCAAATAAGTTGATTAATCAGAGTCCTTACTCGGGATAAACAGCGGATCAAGGCAACAGATGTTTTAGGCTCTGATTTTTATATGATATTCTGTGCAAACAATTTCCCGCGTTATTTCATAGTGCAGCAGATAAACATGGGCTGTTACAACATTGCTACGGATAAGGGGATTGCGGCACGCATTATTCTCGCGGTCGCTGCAAAATATACAAGTTACACTGTTTATTGTTGTGCTAATTCAAACGTTACCTGAAAGTTTTAGCGGATAAAGTTGTTTTAACACGCTCTATATTAAAGACAATTTTATCTAGATAAGTGCTAAAAATTTTCATTTTTATCCTCTTGAGGAACAATTGAAAATTATTATAACCTACATTTTTACTTATTACTTATTATTGTACGTAGTATACCAAGACCACATCACCATTTACCATCAGGTGGGTGTAGCCAAGCACTTATAATTAATAAAAATAACAATTGCATAGTTACGACCTCTGTATTCTTAATTTATCTAATCACTACAAAGTACATGTAAAACAAAGTCGCTCTCCGCCTCTGTCTGTAATATCATATAATTTAAATGGATATCTTAAGAGTTATCGCAAAATGAAAACTAACACGCGTAAATATACCTAAATTCATGCGCAATTTTGGAGTAAGGGTACGAAGGGACAGGTTTCCCGAAGTGAAGCGGGGGTAGGTTTACTAGTTTAATATAATACAATGTGCCTAGTATTAAGGTAGATTATTATTATGGTAGGTAAAGTAAGAACAAGGTAGATAAAATAAACATGCAAAAACTCATAATGCTGTCATAATGATTTTCTCACAAAATAGATTTTAGGAAAAAATCTATTTCTCTCAATATGTAGTCGTCATCTTGTTTTTTATTCACGAAGCCCCAAACGAATAGGAAGATCTTCTGTAAGGGTTATTGTTAGAGAGATTTACCTACGCGTGAGAGAAAAATAAGAAACCTATTATACAAAGAGATCACGTGAATCACAATCACGTGAATCTCCACAGTATGAAATTCATAAATTTTAATTACATGAAACAAGAGACCCGTGCTCAGTAGTAGGCCATTAATGGGTCTAAGCCATGAAGCCATTACCTAAAACTTGACAAAATTTCTACTGACAATCATTCTGTAGCACATATTTTTATTAACATAATGACATGTCAATTACATCACATCTCTCGACGTTTGAAATCGAAATAGGTGTCCTCAAGGACAGGATTTCGACAAATAATCTCATTTTAAGCCGTCGCTTGAGGCGTCGTCGGTCGTCTCGTTATTTATTCAAGGGGCCGGGAAGTGCCGAATTGGGTATTTGGACCCTGTAGGCCACATTATTATAGATTTAGGTCGCTTAAAAATGTTCATCGAGTTTGAATTTTCAGGCGTTAATCGTTTTAATTTTAATTGCATACACATGGATTACGAGTTTAAAGAACGCAAATAGTTCATAACTACACATCCCTAGTCCCTACCCAACCCTACCCTACTCATTACGTATAGGACAAACTACTCACTCTCGTTTAGCTTCAGTAAACTATTTTTTAATTTTCAATAGAAATGTTTAGAACGATCGTAAACATTTAACAATTTTCACGGTATTCAAGACACTACGAAGATTAATGTAGGTCAAAAGAATTATTATAGCTAAGAACTTGTACCAAACGTACCTACTTGTAACTAAAACAGACCAAAAAGTCGAAAAAAAAACCCACACTGTGATAAATGATTCGGCAACAAAGGAAACTCTTTTCCAATGAGAACTTGGCCTTCAATTAATAAAATGCTTTTATGCCCAACTTTCTCGTCATTACATTAACGAATAGAATCGCTTCGGGAAACATAATCCTTGCGTTCGCAAATATGAACGCCATGGAAACAAATAATAAATAAATAACGCTACACACTCATAGCGCCACACTAGGTTTCCCTGTGTCGTGGGTGCCATGGACAGCACACAAGACAAGAACACACACATCCAGACCAAGAACGGGATTTTAAACTCTTCATTGAAATTTCCGCCTCGCTGGGAATCAAACCCAGAACGGCGATCCGGCGGGTTAACCATTGCCCCATCCGACACAACACTACAATAATACGCAAACAATCTATAAATACATGTCGGAGGTAGTAAATAGTACGAATTAGTCTGTGATACGCGTTAATCGATGGTATTGGTTGATCTATGGTATTGGGGGATGAAGATCGCGAGATATGTCATAATGGAGTTCTACGTAAATAACCAAGTAAACAAAGTATAATAACGTTAATACCAAATCGGACAGTGATCAGTGAATAAATGAGTTCTTTATGTGTTGGTCCGGAATCCTGTCTTTTATTTGGTATCCTAAGCTGAAGTCCTGATAATATGAAATAAGCCCACAATGGATGTTTGGTGAAGAAGACCTACTTACCATATAAACCATACAATCGACCGCACCGGTCATACCTGATTCCGATATCAGAAGATGGGATAAAGAATCCTTAAAAACTAGTTATTGAGAAATCTAGTTTGAAGAATTGACATCCAAATGTCAATATGAACCGAGAAATGACTATTGAGTACCTGTCACATCATATTACAATACAATACAAAATTATTTTAACCAGAAAGAAAGATTTTTGCTGAGTTCAGCCACCAAGGAAAGACTGGAAGTACGAGGAAGTACTACAGATGTTTTTTGAATATTATGTTATGCAATTGTTGCGTGTTAACATGTTACATGCCATGATGTCAAAGTATACATCACTGAGAGTTACATGAGTTTGAATCAGCTGCATCCAGGAGTAGCTATCCACAAGTCCACGCTGAATGATTTGTCAGGTATCTCTGTATTGTCTTTATTTTAATGTTTAGACCTAAAATGAGGTTTAGTTATTGTTAATTCTTGATGCTATTATTTTGAATCACTACTGGGTCAAATTAAGACAAAATAATTATTAACCAGGGAAATACTTTCATACAAAGTGTGCGGGATAAAAATTTAATTGAGTTACAATTCTTAACAGTTGGTTATGGAGGCATGGTAGTGGATAGGATGAAAAGTACTACCACTTATGTAGTAACTTGAGTTACCTACCTTATGAGTGTTATGGTATAGATGGCGCATGGACGAAATGTTTTGATGTTAAACAAAGGTAGTAAAATTGTCAATTTAATTTAATGAATCTGTTCACTATTAATTTGGTATTGGTTTATAATCAATCAAGTGTATTTTGAGTTTGGGTTGTCAGTGGTGCCCATTAGTGGTGAATTGAAGTTAGTTTCGGATGGTTGGTTATAAGCAGAACAACGAAAAGACAATGAATTTAATTTCTTATTTCTTGAAGCTCATGAACTGTCTGATGAAATTGCGAAATGTTATGAAATGAGAAGGGGCGTTTTGCATAGATAAATAGAGCGTAATAAAAAAATATGAAAAAACCAAACTACTGCTCACTACTTGCTCTACTACTACTTGCTCAAATGTCTGTGTGGCATAGCTATTTCCAAGCCTATGTGGTAAATATATTCAGAAGCCTGTGTGGTACTGACTAGCCTGTGTGGTACTGACAAACCTGTGTGGTACTAACAGGCCTGACTCGTACTGATGAGCCTGTATGACCTGGACTAGCCTATGTAGCCGTGATTAGCCTGTGTGGTCTAGACTGGACTGTGTGGCCTTGACTGGATTATCCTGTGTGTCATTGACCAGACATACAATGACTGGCCTGGAGCTCCGTTCATTGGTCCCTCGATGTTTAAGTGGAGTGAAGTTAGTGGAGTGAGATTTCTTTTAGTTTGGAGGGGTTTACGCATTTTGAAAAAAAAAGAACAACTTGTTTGAGGAAAGCTAACTAACTTTGACAAAAATTAAGTTGTTTTGGAAATAATCGATTGTGACCAGTTAATTTAATTTGAGTACAATTTGATGTGAGGAATTTAGGAGGAAATTAAGGCAGATGGGCATAGAGATAGTCAACACAGTGTTTATTGTTTGGAGAAAAAGAAGCTATGAGAGAGAGAGAGAGAGAGAGAGAGAGAGAGAAGAGAGGCTATGGTTTGTGAGTACTAAGCGGTGATGTTGTTGACTAAAACTTTGTTTTAATTTGAGTTAAATGACATCCAGCCATTTCTGTTCTTGGGTGAACTGTCACAAATTGTGTGTAAATACTGGTTTGACAATAGCTCAAAGTTTTAGAATACAGTTTGACCATACTAGATGAAGATTTTGATAATTTTTGAAACATAACAATTATTAGGTCTGACAGATACTAGAGTTTTGAGAATGCCTTTATTGTAGGTCAGGAAGGGCCGAGCTTGGAGAGATACTTGCGTTTGTGTTTTGTTGTTACAGGTAATCTCCAATGCCCAACACATGTTGCCGCTGGTAGAGCGTTCTTGAGGAGGCATCAAGTGGAGACGCCAAACCGAATAGAGTTTTACGGCGATTACGTATATAGTAGAGTTTTACCGCGATGACGTACCGAGCAGAGATTACGGGAATGACGTATCGAGTTAAAAGAATCGCGCAAATCATTGATTGTTAATTTTGATCAAACAAGTGTTGTAATGTTATGGAGTTTGTTCCGCTGCTTCTTCTCCATAGCGACACATTGGAAGCAGTGGTAGTTTACGGTAGTTAGGGATAAAAAATGCAATACAAAGTTAATTAAAATCCACTTGCATTTAGTAGCCATTTTTCCTATGTTTAAGATTTTGAGTTTTGTTTTGGTTCGAAGTAATTGATAAGAAAATTGCGGAAACAGCAATTGTGATGGTACATAGTACTAACGAAGTCACACTGGGACGTGTGACAGGTCAGAGATGGCCGTGTCGGAGGTAGTAAATAGTACGAATTAGTCTGTGATACGCGTTAATCGATGGTATTGGTTGATCTATGGTTTTGGGGGATGAAGATCGCGAGATATGTCATAATGGAGTTCTACGTAAATAACCAAGTAAACAAAGTATAATAACGTTAATACCAAATCGGACAGTGATCAGTGAATAAATGAGTTCTTTATGTGTTGGTCCGGAATCCTGTCTTTTATTTGGTATCCTAAGCTGAAGTCCTGATAATATGAAATAAGCCCACAATGGATGTTTGGTGAAGAAGACCTACTTACCATATAAACCATACAATCGACCGCACCGGTCATACCTGATTCCGATATACATATAATAAAAATGTAACTGATCACTGTCTGTACATCGAAGGTATATGAGAATAACCATTGTTGGGGTCTTTATTGACACAGTGGAAGCCAAAACCCATTGTTAATTTTTGTCTTTTTGTCCGGGTGTGAGAGTTCCTGTCTTGGTGTGTTGACAAAAGCCCTCCGCCGCGACAATATTTTAGGCCGCCCCTATATGTTACTTTTTACAATTTGGCTGCATAAGTTAGCATACTTCATGAAACTAATAAAAGCTTTTCATTTAATTGTGGCTAGGTAGCCGTCATTGTACATTATTGCAAGAATATTCGCTCAAAGTCAGTTATGTCAATGCGAGGCAGACGAGAGTCGCCGTACCGGAACAATCTGAATAGATCGCTAATGAACTGATAGCAGCCGCGGCTCGATCGTTACGAATGAAATGCATCTGATCTGAACCTCGCAATGTAAGGAAAATCTAAAAGCTATTACTTTAAATCTGCTTTCTTCGTTAGTGCGGAATAAAAGTAGAAAAAATTTACTTTTTGTTTGAATTTTTCGTTCTTTTCGGCGGCGGTTTTAAATGTCAGTACCTACCGATTCTACTACTGATGTGTAAGCGATATTATTGTAAAGTTTCAGCAAGATCCATTCGATAGTTTTTGCATGAAAGAGTAACAAACATTCATACATCCATACAAACTTTCGCATTTATAATATTAATAAGATTGTCACAAGAGTGGGTGCGAGATGGGAAGGAATAAGGCCGGCTTCAACATAGGATTGTATTTTATATGTATAGTAAGAGTAGGTTAAACTCATCAAATGTTATGTATTTTTCAACGTTCGTTTTCTACAAAATTCTTGTACTTAGTTGCGTTATATTTGTTTGTTCTATGTGGTGTGCACATTGACTTATTATAGTAATAATAAGTCAATGTAATTAATCGTGCACACCGCACGATTAATTACATTCTATTTTAATAGTTTGAAAAACTAAAACACGCTTTTATAATTTAACTTTATTATAAATTAAATTATAACTTTATTGCTTTGTATTTATTACAAAGCAATAAAGTTAGTCACTCTGCTGATAATTGTCCCTGTAAGTGTAGTATCCCGTGATGTTTGCCATTAAATTGCATTGTCATCGGAACTGAAGCCATGTGCGAAATGTGAAGTCCGTAGAGTAAGTGGAACTAGTTATAATTCAGCTTGCAAGATTTAATAACAATATTAAGATTTATTAAGAACATTCACACAAACATTTTAAGTCAAATAAAAGCTTCTAAAATAAAACTAAGCGCTACAATATGTTACAGCAAAGAACTTAATATCTAAGAATTGAGTGTTTAGAATGACATTATATAAACATTGAAGGGCTGTGTTAATAATAAATGTTTTAGAAATGTTCAAACAACAAAGTACCGATGCAAATACTGCCAGTTTACATAGTTGGAGCGTTGCAATAAATGGAACTTCAATATCATCACAAATAACACGGTAAAAGTTTGCCTATACAGTTTCGAATCGCTGTTGAACTTAATTCTTTCAAAGTATGTCAGATAGGACGACAATACTTTTAAACTTCCTCTTTAACCGACTTCAAAAAAAGGAGATTACCAGTATGATATATAATATTATTGGATCTGAAAAATTTTCACATGGACTTCATGGATGGATGGACATGGTATACAATATGGCTTTGCTGGCATCGATCTCAACAAAAATTGTAGGCCCTGATTTATTATTTCATAATTCTTTACGTTACGTTCGTTAATTTTTTGAAATAAATGTAGTTTTTTTAATTACATACCAAGTATTTAATTAACATTACGGAACGTTAAGACTGCAAAATCAGTCCGTCACTAAAGCCGGTTGTTGTCAAAAAATATTTGACATTTTGATCGTCAGTAAATGCCTGTGGTAAATGCCAATATTTTTGGAATTTAAACTAGCCAAAAGCACAGCAGGTCTGGCGATCGTAAAAGGACAAAAAATATCCCTTTGTCGCCGGCGACAATGACCATTCCTCCGATATTGCTGGAGCCACGTCCCATGGTGACTATTTCATAAAAGAACCCTTACCAAACTTCCAGATTAAAAATACCGTGAGTGTGCTTATGTGCGCTCGTAAGAAATGTACACTACTTTAGTGTAACAAAACAATAACGCCTTTAAAAAATTACCGTATCTTTAAATTAAGTAAGTAGAAAGAGATATAGGTAATTATTGAAAACTTTTATTAGATACAATTTTAATACGTTAGTTCAAAAAGAACCTAACCCTCACCTCATGGTTGGTTCCAGTAGTTACATAATTAACGTAGTCGTGGGATTTAGGGGTGACGTAAAAGCAGGCGAGGCACCTGATGGTAAGTGGTCATCGTCGCCTGTGGATACGAGCAACATTAGGGGAGTCGCCAGTGCAACGCCGCCGCCAGCCCTGAACGAGAACTCTTTTCACACCTTTTTAAAGAACCCCTGTCATAGCGCCCCGGGAATACCTAAGAAGGAAAGAACTTTCATATAACTTGTATAAAGTCGCCTCTCCCCTGTTTGCAGTGTCCTAATATGGTATACTTATTAATAAAGATATGATTAAATGGTTGAAAATGACGATGTTACTTATAAAATAAGTAATGTTAGGATTAAACAGTCACTCGTCTTTTTCATTAACGATCATGCCCCACATAGCTTTGTTTACGCATAACAAAATCGCTCCTGCCATTAGCTCGACCATGAACGAGCCTTGGCACTGAGAATGGTTTGAAGCTATTAAGGATTTAGAGTAGCACATTGCAGCTAGGTTGTCTAGGTCATGTTCTAGATTACAGGACGTGATTACACAATGATTTACTGTTGAATCATTTTGTACAATTTGTCTGGCAAAGAATTCGAGTGAAACCACATAAAAGTTAGGATTTCGTGCTACTTTTTTATGGATTTAAATAGCAAAGACACATGCTGCTCCACCCAGAACAAGGCTGAAATCGAGAGTAGAATAGTAAGTCTAAGCAACGAGGGTGTTAGAATGTTAATCAGTCAAGTTGTTAGTAAATTATAAGGACTAGGGCAGGAACTGTTAGTGATAGATAGTCTAGTAAGTGCCTAATAGTCCAGTTAGTAATTTTTCGTAATAGTCTCGTTCTAATTGGGTCACAGATGTGTTGCGAGTGCGACCCTTGAGGACTAAAATGATCGCCTGTCCTTTCTAACCTTCAGATATTTCAGACCCTTCAAAAATTGTAATAAACCAGAACTTTGAAAATTATTATGATTTCACCATCTGTTTCTCTTTTATTTCTTTTGAATTTCCTATCTCAGTCTTTTGAATTTCTTATCTCTTTCTGTTTAAGTACTTATATCTTTCTCTTTTCTTTCTTTTTCATTTCTTATATTTTTAACTTTCTTATTCTTTCCTTTATTTATTCTACTTTGGGTCACAAGACTTAGGTACTTAACACAGATTTGAATGTTTAAGTATTTTAAGGGGCGATTAAAATTCAGGACTACCCTGCCAAAAACATGTCACATGGCGCCAGCGGAGATGGCCTACTTTTTCATCAAGTTGTAGAATTGTCCGAAGTAGGCAATCGGGTTTTGTTTTGTAACTGGGTGCTCCGGGCAGTTAAATTTAGACTGAAATTATACTGATTTCTCTTGAGATTTCCAAGTTATTAATAACTTTGTATTCATACTTAAATTGATGGCGTTCGTTGTCGTATTTAGAGCATTGAATTATTTTATTGATAGTGTAATACAAACATAATGTAATTAATTGCACATGAACATATATATACCTATAATGAATAATTGTTGGGGATTAAAGAATAATTTTGGTATGAAATGATGACAATTATCTTAAAATACAAATTGCAAGGATTTTGTGTACACTCGGGGATGTTTTTCGAGTTGTTACAGTTATGTAATGAAAATACATCTATCATATTACGATAATGATGAATTTAATTAAAATAATTTTGCACTTTTATAAAAAAAATATTGCATGTTTTAGCGGATGTTCAAGGAAGTAACAAAATAAAAAAGTTTTTTGAATTTATACACGTCTTTTTCGAACTTCAAGTGAACAATATTGTCACTGCACACTCATTTTTAACACGTATGTATTTCATATACGTCAACGTACGGCTCACTAGCGCCACGTAGTGTCGAGTAGCAGCACCGTCTAACACCGTCATCTAACCGGCCTAACTATCCCAGTCCCCATTTGAGTCTTGTTATAAGTCGGTCGCAGTTGTCATGGGCGGCAGCGGAAGGTGATGCTGCATGCTCGTTTGCTACTTTAATTCCATAAAAAAAGTTATACTGTAAAATGGAAACATGAATATAATATTTTTTCCATAATATATAACAAAATTTTCTTTGCAAAATTAATAACGCTGAAGGAGGGTTTGCCCTTCGTTGAAGGGCTAAGCCTCCAATATTAAAGATTAGTGTCCGCTCGTCCACTACCTCAAGACCTTTCTTGTTATAGTTTCCATTGTTTAACATTAGATGGCGCTGTACTGTTCAGTTCATGAATGAAACTATAAATAGTGGGCGGGCGAGCTTTCCCTCGGGGTTTGCGGCTTGCATCTACGTACTATCTACATTTATTGCTTGTATTGATTACGTCATACGCTCTTTAGGGGAAGCCTGTAAATGTTTATGCATTCGAAATTGGTTTCGTTTATGAGATGTTACTGAATAATAAATTGCCAATCATTTTATTATTAGTGTTCTGAATTTGAATAATGTGCCTGTAGCGGAAGTTAGGTTCGTGACGTAGAAGTTAAATATTACATTCACAATATTATATGTCTGTCTAGATTGTGACAGAGTGGGCGCGTGGGGTGACGGAGGGGCGCGGGGCGGGGGAGGGGTGAGCGGTACTCTCGCCAGTGCTCGCCTTGCTCCTTACCTACGCGCATGTCCCTTGCGCCCAACCCTTCCCGACCAGTTTCCACACAAACCGGGCTCCGTTACATAATATAATCCGACGGGCACTTTAAAACCTCATAGTGTTAAGGCTTATTTCTGTGATCGATACTTTTTTGCACGATTTACACGCGTAGTTAAGTTAGCGTTACGTAAGCCGCCGTCCACTGAAGCTTCGCTTGTCACCGCTTTTGTGATACTCGGTTGTGATATATTCGTTTAGGCAGGCTTTTTGCTCGTAGATTTAGGGTGTACATATTGTTTGGGGCACGGTGTATTAGTAATTGTATCGGAGCCCGCGTGAGCCGCCGTAAACGTGGAAATCTGGTGTCCCGTGTCCATACATCACTTGTTGATCGTGTCCGTGGGTCTCTTCCTGTCCCTGGTGTCCATGGTGAGCACTTCGAGGGTGTCCGCGCGAGAGTGCGCGTGTTCGGTGTGACTTGTTGATCGCGGGGTGAGAGAATGCGCGCGTAGCGCTCCCGAGAGTGGCTCGTCACGGCTTCGCGCGCCTAGTGGCGGCGCGCCACGCCATCTGGCGGCTGCGGCGCTCCGGCTCGCAGCCCGCGCAAGGCTCCAATGACCACGAACAGACCAACCATCTGTACGTCTCTTCTCTATCTCTTCACTCTGTCTTGCAAGCTTTTGTTCTGTCATCCTGTTTATTGTTTATCATCGCCTTCATTGTGTTCTCATTGTCTTACTGTGCTATCACTCACGTAACCGAAGGCCTTATGACTATGTTTACCGCCTCGTAACTTCCTAATGTTGATGTGAGACCTCATTATTTTAATGCACATGAGTGTATTTATTTTGAAAGGCAGAAAAATAATTATAAAGCTAGCACTTCACAAACCTATAGAGGTCAACATAATGTTATGAAAAGCCAAGCGGTAAAAGGCAGCGCAGTACCTGAGCGTAATGTTTTAAAATCGGTGAAAGTCCAGTCCTATTTCCGAGCGTGCTCATTCCCATTAAGTTTGTTTTCCTCGGGCCCGACGCCAGCTGCAGGCCGCTTTTCATTTTCCTTCTGTTTTCATGTTTCCCTCCGTCGGAGTTCGGCCATCACAGCTGTTTACATCGAATACCATGAATGCCTGTCGTAATAAATGTTATCCTGCAAACGTTGTTTTATTTTTGCTTACATGTTGTCCACCCGAACGATGTTGGGAGTTGCTTGATGTTGTAGATCGATGTTTAGATGTTGTGACACAAGCACGAGCTTATCATACTTGTATACTGGTGTATCATATCGTTATCACATAACTCACGTAGATAGGGAGGGTTATTCGATATCATCGCGCTGTCACCCAGAATTTTGTACGAGTTTTATATCGATCGCGCCGAGATAGAGTCGTACATACCTACGTTCATACGACCATATATTACTTGTGCAACGAATTTACTAGGTCAAGGTGGCTGCAAAACTCCACTCGGCCACTCTATGAAATGATTTGCATACTGAATTGATTAATGGTTAGTTAATGTTATGTTATGTGATATTTTTTTCTCTACTTTAATTATTTTAATGAATTTTTTACGCGATTTAACTATTTATAAAAAACGTACAAAAAGTAAGCCCGCTTGCTTCGGGAAACTTAATAAATTTAAACGTGTGTTTCCTTGGAAATGAGATATTTTTCAACGAAAAAAAGTAGCCTATGTTACTCTCCTGACCTTTAACTATCTGCATACCAATACGAGTATTATAATATAATAGCATACCATATAATTAAATCGATCCGTTGCTCCGTTTCGACGTGAAAGAATGATAAGCAAACACTTACGCAGTTTTAATATTACTGTGGATGATGAAAGATGATTTTATTAGGTTGAAGTCACAACAATGTGTATTTAAAAATGGAACATCAAGTCATATTGAAGCTATGAGAGTTGTTAAGAAAATGACGGCTTGGTCTATTAAGAATTCGTAGATGATGAAAAAGAACCTTGTTGGAACTAGGTCTCTTTAAACGAAGAACAATGGTGTATTTCATCGGGCGCTAAGCTTCGGCGCAACCTTGGGCATGAATGAGACTCAATTATTCTTTCTTATAAATGATTTATATAATAGCGGATATTGTCTGAAGGTGCTTACTAAGTAGGGCGGTAAGGGGAATATGTAACATAATATAGCTTTACAGTAGGTAAGTGTGTTTCTTGTTTTTGTAACGTATCGTATAGGTTGCAAGGAACAACGGCGCTGTCGAACACGTCAGCTTACTAACAAAAAAATCTCATCTTATTCGGTCCATTCGTTTAGGAGCTACACACACACACACAGATACACAGACACGTCAAACCTGCAACTTTTTGCGTCAGGAGTTAAAATAGACCTTGTATTGCATGTATTAAGAAATTAAATTAAAAACTTTCACAAAGGCTCTCCGATGACCTTGTCGGGAATTTTAATTTAATTTAACAAAGCTGGTTTAATTTAGAAAGTGGTACTTAGTCATTTACGTAGGCGTTCTGCGGAATTGAAAATAGCTTTGATAGCAGCTACGAGCGTAGGCGAGGCACGTAGCGGCTACGAGCGTAGACCTATTGTCGTAGCAGCCGCGCACCGCCTCCGTTTTCCATTCCAATTTATCAGAATAAGGCCTTTTGACACCTTATTACATTTAATATTATAAAACCCTACAAGTCAACATGTTTGTACTTTTATATTTGTGTCCTGAATTTAGAGGTTTAGAATTTTGGTTAGAATCCTACCTGATGGTAAGTGGCGATGAAGTCCTTGAAATGTAAAAAGCGAAAAATTGCTGAAATATAAACGGCAACCCGCTTATTACTGGCCCGCTTGGAGCCGAACCAGGCAAAAAGTTCATGGTTACATCGATAAGGAGAGTGGTACCTGGCTTGGTAAAAAAGATTAAGACGATGCACGTACCCTCGGGATGAAAAGTCATACAGCCCAGCTATCTCCACTAAAAGGAATAGTATTGTTTCGTTCAGTGTTCAGAAAGGTTCTACTCTACGAGCAGGGGAGGTATGGTTAGCCTTAATGGATGTTACCTCTAACAAACTATTTTAGGTAGATGTCATAAATATCTAATGCAGCATCAACACGACAGCCTTTCATCAGGGCGGATTCTCTTAATTAAAGCACAAAATATACGTCGCAACGGTATAACTGTCCCAATGCTGGTGCTGCTGTCTAGCTGCTCCACACATTGCGAGAGGATACTTTCATAATGTCAGGGGTACAGGCCATATTCCACCACGCTGCCCAAGTGCGGTTAGTCGGACGGATTGGTGTGCAGGTTTCCTCACGATGCTTTCCTTCACCGAAACAAGTGATAATTAAATTCAAATACGCACATGTTTTTTGAAAATTAGTGGTAAAAAAGTAGTGGTAGAGCCCTGTTCGGAAGTCCTGTATTCAAACCATCATTTTATTGGCCATCATTTCTGTACTTAGCTATTACTGTTAAACAAGTTAATCTATATTCAGTAAATACCCCAGACAATTACGTTACACAAAAAAATACTTCTATTCGTGTCTGGAGAACACTTTGATCTAAAATAAAAGTGAGGGAAAATCCCCGCGTCTCCTCTGACGCTCATAAAGTTCACCTTTTCGCAAACTATTCGGTTAAGTATCGCTTTCCATGACTCTAAAATCTAAAGACGGTTTTTACATCTCGTAGCGCAGTAACCACAATTTTTACTTTGCAAATAGGCATTAAATAAGTATTGTTTTGACGGCATTGACAGGGTTGTTTAAGCCATAAAACTTGATTACTTGAATAATTCGAAGGTATTCACAAGATTTTTAGGCTACGAAAGTATTTTTTATAGCTTACAGTATTATGTAAGCAATGAAACGGAAAATATAAAAGATTTTTTTAATAACATCGCACAAGTAGGATTGTAGGACGGTTGTTATCGTCATATCGTTGTCGTTATATCGTAGTCGTTAAGCCATGTCGGAGGCGTTCAGGTGACACACTTCTGATACTTGAGCTCTCCACTAATCCGCACTGGAGCCGCATGGCCGTATTCTACACCTCCTGAATGATGAAGAGAGGCCTGTACTCAGTAGTGGGCCAAGCTGTATATTATCGTAGACAAGTTGCAGACATACCTAGAAGGATTGAAGTCGCTATTTTACACCACTTGCGCTGCGTATTCATTTTTTTTGATACCTTTGGTGCTGCTGCCGTCCGCGGGCGACGATGACTAGCACCATCCGATCGCTCGTGAGCTCATTTGTCAGCTAATTACATTAACGAATAGTTTTTGGTATATAGGTACAAAACGTTAACTCTTTTATATTTTCCATTGAACATAATTATATAATTTAATAAAAGGCATGTATTATACCTATTAATCATGTAGAAATTGTAGAAGAAGGTCGCGTAGTTTAAAAGATCTTAGCATACAAACACAAAAACCATTTTTTTTTATACTATGCAAAAATACATATATTAATACTATGTAGACATTGTTGAGAGCAACTAACGTACTCGAAAGTATATTTCACGAACATCTGAAGCACGAAGAGTTACGTCACGAGCACAAAAGACAAGCACATGCCCATACAAATTATCTTAAGCGGAGATCTCTTTTGAACCAGTCCTTTGGACCTTTTCAGTTGAGGATTTTCCTTCTATAAAAAATAAAATAGGTCAAGTGTAGGGTTTATTTATAAGTGGTCCTACATTTAAACGGCTGACTCTTTATAACGATAAGAGGTGGATGGGAGATCAGCACCGCAGTGTGCGTTGATCTCAGATTAAGGGAAGCACTTGAAGATAATATTTTGATGAGCCCTTATTAAGTGTAGAACGATGTTTCTTTGGAAAAAACTTTGAAACATATTTTATAATACCTAGGTTCCATTTTATATATTTGTGTGACAAGGAAACGCGTATTTATTCACATCAATTGATACGGTTGTATTGGGAAAATGCACACATTTTAAAGGTCAATTGTTCAAATGTCATTGTTTCGTGGCACCTTGGAAAAAAGGGTACAGATGCACTTTATGGTTTATCCGACAAACTTTTATACAGCCTATCATTAAAAATTTGTACTTAAGAACATTTTTCGTTGCAAATTAAACTCTCTGTAATTTTGGTTGAAGAATCATACAAAGAATGTCACTGAGATTAATAATAAATTACGCTAAACACTCACAGCCAAACACTAGGATCCAATGAGTCATGGATGCCATTGGAAACAAATACAATAACAAACACAGCCCGACCGAGAACAGAAGTTAAAACTTAACAATCAAATTGCTCGTTTGCTGGGAATCGAACCCTCGAGCGGTCGCCCGCCATGGAAACCATAGCGCCATATTTAAAACATAGGTCATTAATGTCAAAGATAAGCATAAAACTACCATTATTCAAACTAAAATAAAATACACTTGATATAAAGCACTGTCCCGAAAGTTTGGCCAAAAGATCCTATCTAAGATTTTCATAATGTTGTTTTTAGAATTATTGCACTTTTATTCGATAGCTCGTTGGCTATTGCCATCTTGGATTTCTTATTCCATTTGGATGGAATAGAATAAAATGTATAATTATTCATTTTTTAGTTTAGTTCATATAAAATATTTTTATAGTATGAAAGATTGACGAAACAGCAAACAGGCCATCTGATGGTAAGTGGGTTACCTTCGCTAATGGAAATGGCATCGCCTGAGGGGGCTCTAATGCTTTGCCAGTCATAATTTAAAAAAAATGTATACTAAAGCCAACTAACAACTTCCTAGTACTAATAGCCCCTAGGCTAAGCCGACACCAACGAACAAGGGGAAATAAGGCTTTGTAGCTGGCTACGGAACCCTAAAAAGATAAATAGGTAGATAGTAGTATTGAGAGAGAGTTCGACCCAGTATACCTACTAGTTGGTATTGGTCCTTACTAAGCAATGGTCTCGGATTCTATTCCCGGCGGGGGAAAATATTTATATGACGAATAAATATTTGTTCTCAGGTGTCCATGCCACCGATTTTATCATTTAACTACACGTACTTAACTACGAAACCCTAAAGAGACAGGTCAGACAGGTAAACATATCAGAGTATTGTTGTTGAACAAATATGTAACCAGTACACGTTTCGCAGTGTGTACTGTGTGGGTAGCCGGCGTTCTACAGACACCACGCCGCCGGTAGCCGCAAGCAGCCGCCCACGATATTGACCGGGCTATATTTAGACTCACTGCGAAAATTTATAGGCAATTCGTTCGTTGACGGGGAAATCTGCCGAAACCTCCAGTTAGACGCGATGTCGGAACGTTGGCGATTCTGAAAATAAAATCATATGGTATGAGTAAGCAGCTTGTAAGTTTTACGCACATTGTAGTCTAGTGGTTTTAATGGTGATGTTCGGCTTTACGGGGACGGGTTACAGTGTACTACAGTGTAACCGGCTCCACACCTCTCCAACCGGAATACAATTGCTGATAAAAAAAATGTTATATGGTAGAAATGATACTAGGTACCGTGGCGGGCGGTAGTATTACCACCTACCCCGGACGAACTCTAGGCTCTACCATCCACGCTCATTCCAACTTTATTAAGTAATAAGCAATTTATATGAAATTATTTTAAATTATTCTTGGTAGTTTAATAATAAACTAACGCTGACCTGAAATTATATTTCATGCTTATCAAAATCAACTAATAAATGGTCACGGTCAAGTATAATTAAAAATTTCAGTGTAAAAATATTTTGTAAGACGTAGTTTAGTGGGTAAGTTTTAATTGGGTGTTAATAAACTTGTTTATTACGTCAGTAATTTGAACATAGCACCCTATTATGAACGTACCTAGATTGTAATGAACACAATTCACCCGACAACAATGCGTGAACAAAATACTCTATGGCTCTCTAATGAAAGGGCATAACGAGCTATAACACTGCCGAAGCAACCGACCCCTATTACAACCCTTCACTGCGCCCAGTAATTGCCTTGCCTTCCGTCTAATTAATTCGAAGGGTATTTCTATTTGTTGAATGACATTACAAAACCTTTTTGTGTGTCAATATTTAAATGCATAAACAGTTCGCTTGTCCGGAAGAATACAGTATTAAGTCAAAATTCGGCACTAACTGACTTAATGATACAGTTCGAATAAAAAAAGTACGTTCTACCTTTTGAATGAGGTCGAAAATCGTTTGCTCCCTGAATAAGCAAATTACGAAAGTTGTGTCAATATCCCTCTCGTAAGAAAGTTAATCTATGGTACCACAATATTTGTAGTTAAAAGCTTTAATCGCTTCTCCTGAAAAAGTAAGTTTTTAGAGTTAATACAGTATTCTTGTGGGCAAGCGAGTTGCTTGAATGACAGTCTAGCGGTAGAAGATGTGAGTTTTTAAAGTGTTTTCATTTCTTGCTACAATGAAGAAACATCATGATGAAACCTGAGAGTTCTCCATAACGATTGCAAAGTAATGGAGGCGAAGTAATCCCTTAGCCTTCAGATCGTGAGAGAAGATTCGAGGCCAGCGTGGTGGTGTTAAATCAATCATTTTTTTATTTGCATTGAATGGTACATTCATATAGATTGTACAATTTGATAGTCACTTAATCAGCTTATTATGGTTATATGTATTACTACATATTTTTATATATGTAGTCATATTTAATTTGTAAGTAGTTATATTTAATTTAAATGTAATTAACAATTAAATATAACTACAATTACAATTATGTTGGTATATGGTCACTGTACTCCTGGATATCAATACACAAGGCGTCACCTATGCGCTGCGGGTCACAAAGGAAGAGGACCCGCATGATTCCTGGCTCCCCTTAATTTAAGGAGAGAAATTCTATGAGGCAGTTGGGTATCCCAACGGGTTCAGTCCTTGGGTGCAATCTGTGTGCTATAGTTTGTAACGACGAACAATAATTCCTAATATAAAGCATTGTAGCAATAAACTAAATATCGTGATGGTAAAGATTAGGATACATGTAATTTTAAGAACCCACTACAGACACGCTTCGCACGCAAGCCTCGCAGGCCCCACAGGCCCCACAGTCACGCTACGTTCTTAGAACTTGGCAATTTGTACTTTGTCTACATCAGATAATATAGAACTTGGTTAAGGTCAAAAGCTTGACTCCTATGAATGCATGAAGCCCAGCATTTGTTTTGTAGTAATATACAGAGAAAAATTTATTTTGCTAAATGAAAAATGTGTATTTATGCCACGCCAGGCGTGACGTAATATGTGTCAAGGGCACTCACGATTTTTACAAACACGCTTGAGAATGAATAAATAAATAACTCCATTATCTCAAATAAACTCAAATAAACTCAAATAAACAACTAACATTTTTAGCGAAAGGCCTCTACTCCCTGAATGGCGTGACCTGTGGCCTGGGAGGCAGTTTTTTCTTATTAATTCTGTTACGATTTAGTTTATGGTCTTAATTCAAAACCTATGGTTTGGTCTGATAACACATTTTAGCGTAGTAGGTTTGGAAATACCCATGCAATCAGGTGCATGAACCTTGAAACAAACATGTTACTTCCCGATTTAAATTAAGTCTATCATTCGCACGCTACCGAACATGCTTGCCGTCTTCACTCGACGGGGCCGAAGGCCAGATGGCAATCGCTTGCTAGATAACCCATTTTTGTCGTGTCAAGGTACGGACCAAAGATACCGACGTACACTAATACTACTTCATTGTATTCTCTAATGCTCTAGAAATCTCAACTAAAAGCAAGACAGAACTTTACAACTAACTACTTTTCATTTTCTTATTTAGGATCTTTTCAAAGAGATATTATTTAACGAAATAAACGGATTTCTATCTTTCCTCTTTGTTCTTGGCCTGCAACGCATCGCTGATTACTGTGGTGTTGCGAATGTTCATGAGTAACGGTGACCACTTACTATCAGGTGGTTCGACTACTTATTACATAGAAGTAAAACTACTTCAAATTATACTAATCAGCAGTGTATTCTGCACTCTTGTTTATTGACAAATAAAAAATGAAGCAAAAAAGACTTGTCTTCTTTATCTGACTAGGTCAGCTTCATTCTTCGGGCTGTAGTACAAATCGTTATCATGTTGTGGTATCTAATAAAGAAAAAGCTTTTCTTGTCAACAACTTTAAGTTTAAGTCTACAACTTTCATATTTTAAGTTTCTTTATAGGCTTATAAACTTCAACAAAAACACTTATGCTGGCGGAAACAATTGGTTCAAGCGTCCTATTTTCTTTGTAAAGGGCGTCGAATAGAATCATCAAATGAGGCGCGTCATTTTCCCAGTGGCACTACTAGAGCCAATGTTTGAATTAAACGCGTAAAATGGGACTATTATAAAGTAAAGTTAGATAGCTTGGACCAGTTATATCTCAACGGTTAATGTCATTCGTAATAATTCAAATTCCTCTGTTGTTGGCTGGGTGAGTGATGGTGAAATTCCTAATCGCTTTCGTAGTTCAGAATTCATTTAAATCAAAGGCTATACCATACCAACGAAACATGCGTGTCATCGTTAGTTAGCATTATTGTCAATTACCGTCTGAAGAGCAAGAACAACAGTATGAAAAAGGAGTGTAGCTTCTTTTATGTACGCATATGCATGCATGCATTTAGAAATAAAAAAATACCATAATGTTGTTATGGTCTTATATTTCAAACAAAAAAAAATACAGAAATTCTATTAATGTTTTATCATTAATTTACAAAATTTCGCGATGGTAGCGCCAATTTCAGCAAAGTTAGTTTCAGAACTAATACAATTTTCCACCTAGTACCAAGTATCTGCAAGTAGATGGCAGTGACTTCAGTAGTTGCTGCTACTCAATACTAGATGGCGCTTAATATTGAATTGGCAAACCCTGATATGTTAACAATTTCATTACAATAACTAATAACAATTTCCTTTCTAAATAATGAAAATATATTTCTACAAAACTTAAGATTTCGTATAAAAAAGTTGTTCTAATTTTTAATTGTCTTCGTAGACTTTGTAACATAAT
Source organism: Ochlodes sylvanus (assembly GCA_905404295.2). Taxonomy (NCBI): domain Eukaryota; kingdom Metazoa; phylum Arthropoda; class Insecta; order Lepidoptera; family Hesperiidae; genus Ochlodes; species Ochlodes sylvanus. The sequence continues at coordinate 11,064,576 of FR990142.1, read as the reverse complement.
TTGAGTTCGAATCAAGAGAAGTTGATTATAGATTATGTAAAATTTAATACTTACCACTGACGAGAGTAAATCCTTGGTGACACAAATTAATGAAGCTTCTGATTTATGAAGAGCATTTCCGTGCTTCGGAGCACACGTTAACAGCCCGGTTGTTAGATATAAGTAGATAATTTACTAAGTACTTCCGTCAATTCAGTCGAGATGCAAGCGGTTAGACCTTGCTTCCATCAATATGGCAGAGGGCAACGACAATAGGGACCCCCGACCCTATTTGCGGAAAGGGAACTAAAATATCTAAATGTTGTACTTAAATGTTCTTTTAAATATCAATAAAAATATAACCAAGACCAAAATATAGATACTCATTTTCATTAGCTTTAAGTAAGCCAAATTTATATTTTTCTTATAGTTATTATCATTACAAAGAAATAAAATAATGCGACGCATACTTTTATTTTATTTAAGTACCTACCTACCTTATTTACATAAATTGAAACACAATAAATTACAAAAGGTATAAAAAGCAATGCGTTATTAAGAAATTGTTAAAAAAAATACATAAAATAAGACCTTTTTTAGTTTTCATGATTAATTCACGAAATCAAAACGCATATAGGTAGGTACTTTTATATTTTAAATATTAAATTTAAAACCGGCAATCAAATCGTTAGTTTCATACACTCATTAATCATCTTACCTGCAATATCAATGCTTTATTATTATCTAAGACCAAGTAAACCACACTTACATGCCGTAACGAAACAAACCTCCGTAAATTTCTATAGTAATATAATAAAGTTGAACAGTTTCTGTTTGTTTATTTGAACACTCTAATCTCTAGAACTACCAATCGGATTTAAAAAATTATTTTTATAAATGATAGCGACATTCATGGGGAAGGTTTTAGGCTACTTAGCATTACGTTACAAGTTTCAGTTTGCCTTTAATATTTGTTTTACTGAAGCGAAGCGAGAGCGGGTTACATGTGAAGTTATATAAAAGAATAACCGTATTGTGTTTGTGACGTAACAACGCTCGGTGAAGTCACCGCGCTGATATCGACCGTGACCCTGCGTGTCACTGGGTCGTGTCCTACCTACATAAGGGTCGAGCGAGGAACCCTTGTTCTTCATGTTTTACAACCCACTGTATTACGAAGTTCAGACGGCTTTTACGAAAGGATTCGAACTCGATTAACTGTTCGTTTCAAATCTGATTTTGATTAGTTCCTTTTTGTAATGAAGATTGTTATACGCTTGAATATCAAAGGCGAGATCTACATATCTTAAAGGTACTTAAGTAAATTTATTATGCAAAGACAGAATACTTGAGTAAGTACCTTTTTCTATCTGTCAACCTGTTTTATTTTTCTTTGTTTACTAGCGAGTTGTTTAATTGTGAACGAAAACAAATTTGGAAATTTATTCCGAAGTTCGCAAGGGAATGAGATTTTTCAAACATTCTGGAGTAATTATGCTTGAACATAGTTGCTCCTTTCTTTGCTATGGTAACGGTTGCCGCAGCGATGCGTTGGCGGGTTTAACTAGTATTTATTATTTGAAAATAATACGGTGATTTTTCAACTAACTTCATGAATAAGTGTCTCAATTTGTTTGAACGGTTTTTCTTTTTTGCAATCTAAGCTCCTCGTAGTTTTCATTTGAGTTACCGTCTGATCGGGCGCTGTTTGATTAAATTTTTGAACTCGGTTTTGGCAGGAAAAATACAGAATAGTACCTAAACAACAATGATATTACTGTTGAATCCTAAAAAATACCACGGTGTCCTCCTACAACGTTGAGAACAAAACATGCAACTAGATGTTATAACGTCTGTTGAGTACCTAAGTATCAGTTCAGACTTAAGTAAGTCAGACAAGTCTTATTTTTAATTAAAACGTTAGTAAGTATAGCAATTATGTGATTCAAACACAATTAAGAAAGCAATTGAAGCTCTCATAGCTTTGAAGCATCATTGAAGAACTCATAACCTAGTATTTTATCGATCGGAATGCAGAAAATACACGGTTCTAACTATGATGGTTTACTTAGTTGGAAGGTTATGTAGTTATACAATATTTTGTATTGATTTTTTTGTAACCAACAATATACTATCCGTCATTTACCATTAATATATTTTTGGGTGGGGATTACCTGGGTGGTACAGATCCCAGAGACCTCTTATAGCAGGGACCTGGCGCCATACCTAAACAGGGGCGGTTGTCTGACGGATGAATGAAGCCCGTTACGAAGGTGAAATTGTAAGGAAAGATGGTCAGGTGTGTGAAGAGAGTAAGTTAGGAGGTGACACATAATCGCTCGCGTACCTACAGCGAGGAAGTTATAAATTGTATCATACGCATTGCGTCATAAATAAGCTTGTTTAAAGTCGCGCCGGTATTCCTTTTAGTCTTTTTGTTACCGTTTATTTATTAAAATTTTATGAGGTTATACATAAATAGCTTAAATTCCGATTTTAGTTCTTATTCAGAATAAGAGATGGCGCTGTAATAAACAAAAGTAAATGAGATCATTTACTTATTTATTAATTTCTGTTTCATTTATTTTCTTCCTCTTTCGTTTTGCTTATCGGAGAACGAAAATATGTACATATTTAATAATCCTTATTGTAATTTAAAACCCGATTGAACTGTATCGATAGAAAACAGTCGTTTCAGACTGAGGAATACAATTTTAATGCTTAAGTACCGAGGTATATCCTCAGCGACGTTTCGGATTAGGTCACTTCAGCATATTACATCTGAAAATTTAATGTAACCTCATTGTATCTTGTACGGTAAGTAAATAATAAGGCGGTCATAAATTGTGTAGAATGGCGTCTCAAAAGAAACATTGTCACAGAATGTAGTTGCCTCATTAGTGCTTTTGTGTAGGTATTGTATATCTACAGCGTGGTGGACTATGGTCTGTACCCCTCACATTGTTAGAGGAGACCTGTGCCCACCAGTGGGACAGTTATGGGTTGCGAAGATGATATCTTCTATACCTTCTAATAATAAAACGGTAACAGAGTTACTTCAGTACTTAAATTGGATATTTTTGTAAAATAATAGGTAGTTGTAGGTAGCCTTGGTTATCTATGTATTTAGAGGCCGACATTTTTTTGGAATTATTTACCGTCCGTCTGTTTGAACAGGAACTGAACAGATTTAGATTACACTTGGCATATTTATAACTTTTCATCCCAGGAAACTAATTTATTCCCGCGGGATAACAGATAAAAGTCAGAGTGGCGGTTCTGTGAACAAGTTAGTAATTAACATTTGATAGTAAGAAGTCACATCAGCAACTCCAAAGGCACCACCAGTCCGTTGCCGGCCAAAAAAAGGAGAGAAGAAAAAAGTTACCTACTAGTTCTCAAGTCATAGTTCCAGTAATAGATTCAAACCATTCATAAAGAACATATTATTTTTATGTGTATCGTACTTTTTGCACTTTATTAGGTTATTATTATAAAATATCTTAAAAACAGAATAAACTTAGTTAAGACTTTTGAACACTGTCATAATAACCTCGCTGCTAGTCATTTTCATTAAACTAAAACAAAAATACGTCGTTAAATTACAAGTCACTATCATAACTCAACTGTGCCTCCTACAAAAGCAGGTCAAATTCAGAGGTCTCGAATATTAAATTATGAAGATTCGGGCCCGGGTTTATGTTTTCGGAGTACAACAGCTGTTTTTGTTAAGGTTATGTAGTTTTTCTATTTTAGTAATAGCTGTTTATAATAATTCAATTTAAACTCTATTTTTTATGTTAATATTCGAAAATCGAGCAGACGAGCCACCTATTGTGATTGGTCATCGTTGTCTATTAACCGTAACACCAAGGGCGACCTATGCGTTGCAATTGCAAGTCAAGGAAGAAGTTCCCAGCCGGAATGGGGCAAGTCGCTTGGCCGTATCGAGGCATCCTAGAATACTGACCTGCACTGACTGCAGGATGTAGTAAGAGGCGACAGCAGCGACCCCTACCTGGCCAGCCACCATCCTCTTGCTTGAGGCGACCGCCAAACGACTTGGAGTGTTCCCATTGGGAGCTTGAAAGAATGAGAGGCAGCATTTCTTTCCTGCTTCGTCCTTGTTTCTTGGTGTCATTGAGTTCGATGGGCAACTGTGGCCACGTACGATCAGGTGGTCTATCTCGTTGGTCGGTTGTTAGATTTAAAAAAATCATGAGTACCTAATATTAATATAACAATAACGTCAATACATATAAAAACGTTACATTTACCAGAAATAGACAAGTTCTTTTGAAGTGATAACTACTTTAGTATCGTTGTGATTTGGAAGTCTATGAAACGGAAACGAAAAAGACACCGGCACATTTTAACGTGGGAGAAAATGAGATAGGAAGCATCGGCAAAATGGCGGAATAAGCAAAACCTTAATATTTGGACTGGCAGTATTGGTTTTTTTGAAGTTTCATTTCTAGCACGTGTGAATTGCACACTTTTTGATATTTTTTTTCAAGATAATGTTACAAGTGTTATTCGAACTAACCAACTAGCCTTTGGCCGTTGATTAGAACAAAATATATTCGTACATAATGTTTGGATGATCTCCATCTGCTGTCTATAAATAGATTTTATAGGACGATCATACGCCGATGGAATTCATATGGGAGAATCATTTATGAGTATGTAGTCAGCGACAGTAGGTACGTTCAGCTTAAATATTTTACTAGAGCTGAAACCAAATAGAAGTAAAGAGAAGTTTTAGGCCGACAAAGCATTTGTGATGCTAGCGGTTTACATGGGTCGGTAGTACCACTTACCATCGGATGGTTCGTTTGCTCCGATAAATATTGGCACACAGGTAGACAATGCAGGCCATTTTCTGACTGATTGGGACATGGGACACACACACACACACACACACACACACACACAGCCTCAGTAAATGTTACTAGTCAAACACTTAACTTTGACAAATTACAAGTGCGTACATAATTTATAGTGGTACCCTTGTTAGAAATACCGGGGTACGAGCGAACAGGCCATCACGGGATTGCTTGCTTTGTGCATACCTAACTCATATTATATCAAAAGGAAGCATAATATTTCCTTTTAGGTATAGGACACTTGAGTACCTTACTACATATTATTTATAATATCTGGATGACCGAGCTTTGCTCGGTATTTTTTTTTATAAATTGTGTTTTTTGACTTCGTGTTACTTAACAACGCCATCTGCTGTTGTGTCGTTAAAGCAATTAGTTGCTCACAAAAAAGTATTATTATTCGCCAATAGATGTCAGGAAGAGTCATATTTTTCAGTTTAAATTCGGACTACAAAAACACGAATTTAATAACATTTTCTAAAAATGATTCCTAGCTAGATCGATTTATCGCCCCCGAAACCCCCTATATACTAAATTTCATGATAATCGTTGGAGCCGATTCCGAGATTCCAATTATATATAATTATACAAGAATTGCTCATTTAAAGATATAAGATTAGCGTTATTTTACCCGTATTGCACAATGGTCACAATGCCAGACTGCTTCAAACCGTCCTGGGTTCGATTCGATAGAGGGGATCCTAGTTTGGGCTATCTGTGTGAACCGTTTTTTTATTTGTTTTAAAACCAACTCGTCTCTATAAACATTTTTGTAACGTTCTTTTAAATGTTTGTATCCGTAGAGTTGGCATATTGAAGTATTCATTTAAAAATTCAAACTAAACCGCTACTATGAGGTCGGTATATTTGTCAAAACACATATGCATCTATTCAAAAAAAAAGAAGATTACTGCACATTTTTTACAAGATATCCTGAGAGATTATGGGCCCAAACTTGTAAAACTAAAACAAGGTCCCAAAATGCATATCACATGTGTGTCAAGATTTTTAACAAATTACCACAGGAAATAAAAAACCAGACGATAACGCAGTTTAAAAGACTATTATATCAGTGGTTATTATCTGTTTCTACAGTGTACACCAACTTTTAAACAGTTAAATTATATTAATTTTATCATTTTGACAATTGTAGGTAATTATAATTTATTTTAATATGCTTTGTGACTAAATTTGTAATTAAGCTAATATTTCTGTATTAGTATTAAGATAATTAATTTTGCATGCCATTAGTAACAAATGGCAAATGTGAGACCTTTATGTAATTGACATAACATCTAAAGCATGTAACCACATTTATGCAATAAAATATTCATTCATTCATTCATTCACTAATACTCTACTTTCGTAACTTAGTTTCCCAGTCGGCTGTAAGTTTTCGTCGACTTTCATTTGCGAAAATATTGAAACCGTTTAAATAATAAAAACTTTAGTATAGACTGGTAACATTTACCTAATTGGATTCTCTCGAGCGTTGGAACGAACGGTCGAATTTAAAACAGAATTAAATTTAAAAAAAGGCGTATCATGACCTGCATATGAACAAACACAATCCTGTGGCGCAATGGTTACCATGCTTGGTCTGGGTGTAAGCTGTCGAATTGTATGTTGTCCACGGCACTGGAATCCTAGTGTGGGGCTGTGAGTGTGTTGCGATATATACCTACTTATATTTATAATGAGATAGGATTTGAGCTACGATACTCTAACAACAACAAAATAAATATACAAATAAAAAAAGAATGAAACATTAGATTGCTGCAACAGCCTTAAAAATCACGAGACAGATATTTATTTAATAGTAAATGTTTGTTCTCGGGTCATGAGTCGGATGTGATGTGTAGTGATGTGTCATTTGTGTTGTCCATGCCACCCATGACACAGGGAATTTTAGTGCGGGGGTGGCGTGGTGTTCGCGGTTATTTATTTATTTAATTATAATATAACAATCAAATTGCAGCGAAAACCAATTAAAATGGGACTAAGCCTACATTAATCTTAGAAAGAAACACGTTCAAATTACAAATACTTTTCATTATACTTTTCATATCTGAAGTCGAATGGCTAGCCTTTGTGCGATAGCACTTTCACAGTGTTACGTAAATTGGCCTAGTAACGGAAAAAAATAATAAACAGAAATATTGTACACGCGAAATTCGAATCGGAAATTCTTACATGTGTTTCAGCATGCGACTAAAAAACCAAGTTCAGATCCCATTAGCGGTGATTAAGTCCAACATGCAACGTACTAATTATAGTGGGTACTCGAGTTGAAAACTGTTCTTTGGCGCTGTTAACATAGAGTCCATTCATGAATAACGCTGATGAACCCATTGATAGAATTTTTGAAGGTCGAATGAGGAGTGCACGTAAATACAATGCAATTATTGTAGCCTACTGAAAATCGATTTTTTCATCTAGTAATTTTGCAGTGAAAACTGTTCATGCATGACTGTAGGTCGCCTCACTGGCACAGTTGGGGGACAAGTTATAATAGACGGTATCGAGAAACCCATACGTTTTATATGGGAAAAAACGTGCTTGCACTTTCGATTTTCAACGGTAAAAGAACTTAGCCAGCAACATTACTAGTCATTGGTGTAGCTGTTTCTGTTCAATGTGTTCTGGATCATAGTAAATCGGACTCTTCAATAATATTATCGTTAGCAATCGAAAGGTATCTAATGCTACAATGTATTATAAATAATTACTAGAGTCCCGCTCTATGCTCGAAATTCGACCGTAATTCATTCTCTCAAAGGATTACATTGACAATATGAACGTACACATATTCTTGATTGTATTTGTTATAGAGTTCGTCCGGGGTAGTATCGCCGTACTGCCCCCCACCACGGTATCTAGGTAGTAACATTTCATTTCGTTTGCTATCTTAAATCCATATAAGCTGACATTTATGTAACAGATGTTTCTTCTCAGGACGTGGGTATTTGTCGTATTTCATTTGTGTATGTCAACGAGACTTTTAATATACTGAAACTAGAACGGGGGCTTGAGGGTGGGAGCTTGGTTTGTTGTTCGGTTAATATTAATTACGACGACCCCGTAGCCCAGTTGGGAGTAACCCTGTCTGCAAAGTCAGTCCCAGTCCCCATTCGAGTCTTGTTTCTAGGTAGGTCACAGTTGTCATGGGCGGCAGCGGAAGGTGGTGCTGCATGCTCGTTTACTACCTTAAAAAAAGCGAGGGTCCGGACAGGATCTAGATTCCCGTCGGGCCAACAAATGTTGTGTTCCCAGGTGATGGGTGTTGTGATGTCTGATGACTTATATGTACTCGTATTATCCATGCCGTCCGTGGAAAGGGGAATTTTACATAGGGAATAGGGGTATATGTCCAAAAGTTTATTATTATTAAGATATATAATTATGATTTTTGACTGGAGTCATCAAAATACGTCGTACGTACTGCTTATTTTTAGTTCGTTAAAATATCTTTTATATGGGCTATATTATGGTTTAAAGGCAGATCTCCGGCCGGCTTAAGTGAACATGGCTGCGGAGTGGCGGTGTTCCGATTGTTCGCGTTGGGAATTTGTATAGATACGTGCGTAGAAAACTTCGATAGCGTGATTCAGGTTTAACGTGACGTCACCGTATAACGTGTTTGTCGCTACGATTCAAACAAAAACAAGGTGAAAGTTAATTAACATTGGAAAAACATTAACATTCTCACTCACAGTTTTTCCGTTTAAATTGTTCCAGAGAAATATATAAAACGCACACCCACGCCGTAGCTAAGTCGACGAGAGTAACACAATTTTCTGGCGTGTATGTACATACCTTAATTTTCACGAACAATGCCCAATTTGCTTTAACCTATGGACGCAGTTTGCGCTTGTTTATTTTTTCCAAGCTAAAATAGGTCAGGATATTTATTGAAATAGCCGAGAAATTAGATGGTCCACGAGATTGTAAACGATATTGCATAGTGCACTTCGCTATGCAAACTTAAACTAAGCTAAATCTCAGACTCCTGTGTGCGTTATTCATAAAAAGAGGTACAAAGATTTACTCTTCACATACTGATGGTACGAGGAGGAATGAAAACTCCTCGTCGCACCATACTGGTGGTACAAGTTGGTGATACGACGAGAACTACACCGTAGGCATTAACATATAAATACTTAGGTACTTACTTCCAATTCGTTTCAGCTTTATTATTAGTAACAAAATTAGATCATATAAGCATAAAAATAAATCATCCAGTAATCTTTAATTGGGCGTATTGACGTGGGCGTATTTACGCCGTCCGTCCGAGTAAAATTCATCAATTTGATGGAACCGTGTATTTTCAGTATAACATTCTAAATACATTTTCTTTATTCAGTGCTGATAACTTTAGATAGAAAGGATGACGCCAAATGCTGAAAACAGCGATTTTAACAATTGCTTATTTTTTAAAGGGTGCTACTTATATCATGTAGGAATTTCTTGAAGCAGACCCGTAAAGACTAGAATTGCATTAGTGAAGTAAACTCAGTGTGTACTTATATACCTAATATAACAAGATATACCTCACAATATCAACATCTGCAAAAATAGCGAAATTAAGTTTATATGGCTTATACCTGTTTAAGTACAAATTTTCAATCCTGAACAATCTAAACATTAACGTCTTTGTTAGGAACCAAAACCCATCTTAATATATATAATTCGAGTGTGAGTGTGTATGTCACTGAACTCCTCCTAAACGGCTTGACCGATTTGGTTGAAATTTTTTGTGTGTCTTCAGGTGGATCCGAGAATGGTTTAGATTCACAATTGGACCCGGTAGGTGGCGTCGCTGTCGATATATCACCAAAACATTTTTTAATTATAAAGCGGTACGAAGTACGCCGGGACAACTAGTAAGATCTGTAAAAACCCTAAATCCTTTAATCCTCGTTTCTGTAAAATATAAAAATTATAGTTGTTCCAATATACTTATTACAATATGAGCGATATACATATAGATAGGTACATACAGCATTCTGTTTCATAACCAAATCCGACATCAATAACGGCCCGAGTACAGAGCTGACGGCAATTCAAGCGTACAGTCCTCCGAGACCGACGTTACGTTGCGCATAATTTGACATGGATCCTAACTTGCTAATGCCATCCACTGGAGTGCTAATCCAGGTGTACGTTTTGGGAATATGGAAGACTCAGGTGACTGTCAATATGAAGTTCCTAGCCGTCTTCAAAGATTTCTCGCAGGACCATAAAATATTTTGACATGTTGCTACGATGCTGACAAGAAATAAGATATTGCCTTGATATTAACGCTTGTAATTATAATACATAAATACTAATTTTCAATTAAGTATAATTGGATAGAAACTATATATCCTTAAAATATATTAGAAATACATTAGAATATAGATTTTTAAGGTTCTTTGCACTGAAAGCGCACTTAGCACTCAAAACCTTGGAGTCATTTCGCATCCATTGATTATCTTGTATCCCCAAAATAAAAGACATTCACAGAGGGATATTAATCTATTATTGGAAGAGACCTGAAGAGAGGTCCTGGAAGCGAAAAGCGACCAGATAAAAAAAGATGTCTTGACGTGTAATGGAAAAATTGTTTCGAAAACTGGTTTAGCCGCAGAACTTAGAGTAGTAGGTAATAATGCGGATGTAGAATTCCCCAACAAGATTTAATAATAAAACTTTAACCACAGAAGTTTATTTTATAGTTTCACGAAACTTGAGTTCCTCGCGTATTTGAAACGAGTTAACACAGGTATAACTTTTTTCGTGGATACGCTTATAAAAATTTTATTCATCGTGTGCCAAACTTATTAGAACTTAGAGAAATGTTTCAAATAAAGTTATAGGGTATGGTCCCACTCTGGATTTTGAGAAGGAAATAACTTCATTATGTTTAGTTATTGCGTGCGTACCACCTTAATGTTCGACATAAAAGCGCTACAGATTTATGTAGCGACTGTGCTACTTTATATCCCAGATTTCGTGGCTGTTTTTCATGGCCTCAAATGAGAACAAATATACTTGGAATGAGGGATATTTTTTCTTTTCCGATATCGACATGCTGTTTTGGTCTACAGAATGATAAATGTCCGAATGAAGTGGGGTTCTATTTTATAAATGTTCTTTGTAGGCTACAGTAGGCTTTATACATTCTGGTTTTGTGCCAGATTCCTACTTTGTCTAGTTTTCAAGCTGAATGAGTAATTTAATCTGGAAGATTAATAATTAGTTACATCGCATTACCCAAATTGAGGGAAAGTATTTTTTCCCGCTTCATAAAATTTTCTTTTACATTGTTATGCAATGCCGACTGCCATCAGAGTATATAAATTGAATCTTAGTTAAACCTTAGTTTTTACGCAATAAACCGACAAAAGATCAGACGACCTGCCATAGGACCTCAATACCATCATATGCATCACCGTTGCATTTCCCACTACTTTAAGTATTGGCGTGTAAGTGGCTCTATCCATCTTCGAGTCCAAGATCTCCCCTGCTCGTTTACCTTGTTGAATGGACGAGGTTACGGCGCCTGGTCCCACTTTTCAAAGATCGCTGGACTCCGTACCATCAAGTTAATCCTGAAAGTACTCCAGGCTTGGTGGTAGAAGGCTGGATATCCTTCTTGCTTGAATTAGCCGCTAAACGACTTGTCGTGTTCCTTCATTCCCTAAATTTTCCCCTCCTTTCTTGTCAAAAACAGCATCAACGCATCGGTGATGATTTAGTGTTACTGATGATTACGGGCGACGGTGACCACTTACCATCAGGTGGCTCGTCTTTTTTGCTGGGTTTAACATAGGAAAGATACAAAAATGCTTAACATGTTAGCTGTTGAGTCCGTATACGTCGTGTTTTTTATAGAAGGTTACGATCGCCGCAGATAGCGTGTTATGAACATTCTGAATGCTATGGGTGACAGTCATTTTAGTAATGCTCTCATTACTTCATTTTCTCGACACTGAGTGCAACATGATAAACTGATTACCAAATCAAAGTACTCTTTTGGCAGGAATCTCATAAAGCAGTTTTATACTCTAATGCGAAAAAGTGATTGGATTTTAGCTGGTAATGGTTATCCGGTTATTTGAAAGCCTCCTTAACGACCGCAAGCGGACATGCAAATGTGTACAGGCAATTTTATGAGTCGTTATTTGGTACCTACTGATATTTAAGGCGCACTGAACGTAATATTATACAACTGAATTACTTAATGTATGTCGATGCCAGTTATCACACTTTCCGTCCTCGGTAAAATATTCAATACAAAAACGTTTATGTTATTAAGTTTTATGTGTTAGCAATATTGTATATTATTAATATAATTCTTCTGTCCGTGTGTATCTCACTGAAATCTTCCTAAACCGAACGCTTTGATGAATTATTTTGTGTTTGTGTAGCTTTCTGGATGGTTTTGGTCACAATTGGAACCGGTAGGCGGCGCTGTTGTAGATTTATAAGATATCAGCCAAACTATTGGATACATCTAAGTGCTGCTATAGAAAAAGTTATTGCATTGGATGAGAAAAAAATTAGGTCTGGAGTAAATCAGGTGGAATCCTGTAGGATATTGATATACCATATTTAGCTCGGTTAGAATATAAAATATGTTTCAGACCAACGCCTGCCAAATCATCTAGTAGCTATGTATTCGCAAATCTCTGTCGCTACTTATTTTTGGTGATGTACTACGTAGCCCAGTGGAAAGCTTTTAGAAAACTTCTTGTGACTCTATATAGCATTCATGCATTATTTATGATTGTTTTCACAGAAGACGACGTTCTTTGAAACATAAAGCACAATGAGTTTAAAACTTTAAACCAGACGACTTATTAAAGTGAGAATGTTACTACCCAACTTTAAATCAAAATAGATACTAAATGGTCATTCATCATTGGTAATAATCGCAAGATTAAGACAAAGTGATTGACAAAAGAATCATGAAAATCAGTCTACGGGTTTGGCCTCCCGAACACCATAAAGGAACATACATTAAACACAATGTTTCTATAGGTCAAGCAGTCGGAGAAATACAACGAACACCGATCATCCATTTATCCAGCATTTGGAAATATATAATATAGATTGATGGAAATATATAAATATATTTTTCTGGCCTTGCTTGTGCACTCGGTAACTTTATAGCCGCTCGACAATTCTCTTTCCAACTTTTATAGCCATCCAACAATTCTCTCTCCCAATTTTATATTCGTCCAGTTTTTCCACGACGTTAATAATAATCAAAGTTTCGTCTCAACCTTTTGTAACTATCCAGCAATGCTTCACCAACTTTTAGAGATACCCAACCGTTCTTTTCTCAACCTTTACTGCTATCCAACAGTTTTCTCTCTCGCTTTTATAGCGGCCGAATCATTCTCTCAACAACTTTTATAGCTTATATAGGTGCAAAAACTTTTACTTTTAAAGTCGTTAAATTTATATCTCATATTTCTCTGTAATCTTTTATTTCATCACAACGAATTTTTTTATAGTTTACCCGCGGATAGGTACCAGTGGGATAATGACAAAAGCGGATTATAGCATAGCTAATTTATTACTATCATTGTGTAGTTGCATCGTGACATAGATCGATGAACAGGTTATTCACCTCAAAACCCTAACCTCACCTTGGTATATTCCAGCTGCGAAGATGGTGGAGGCGGCGCGGCGACAGGCGCGGGCGGGCGAGCGGCGTCGCTGCGACTCGCCAACGGGCGGGTCGCGGCGCAGTCCGCGGAGCAGCTGCCGCACTCGCCGGCGGACTGCGCCTCCGTGCGCATCTCCATCGACAACACGAACACGTGCTGCACAGACTCGCTCGTCACCGCGCTCGATGACGAAACCCTTCTCCTTGGTAAGTGGTACAGAGTCCAGACTTTGCAAGTCTTTAAAGTAGCAATAGTTGTAACACACGCAGAAGCAAGCGTCGTTGCATGCGCAGAAGTGCAATTATCGTTGCTCGCGCAGAAGTGCAAGCGTCGTTGCACGCGCAGAAGCGCAATTATCGTTGCTCGCGCAGAAGTGCAAACGTCGTTGCACGCGCAGAAGTGCAAACGTCGTTGCACGCGCAGAAGTGCAATTATCGTTGCTCGCGCAGAAGTGCAAGCGTCGTTGCACGCGCAGAACTGGAAGCATCGTTGCTCGCACAGAAGCTCAAGCGTCGTTGCTGCTGTTTAGAAAACTTCACTACCGTGATTTAGGATTACTATGTAGCCTCATCTATTTTCGAGTATCATGATATTTACAAAGTGGCGTTACAAATCTTCAATGAATATTTTTTGATATCCAAATAACAGGTGTGGATATTTACAATGCGCTTATAGTTTGTTACACAATCATAACATCATTATAATTATACAACAAATTTTTACATTATTTCGCAACCGTTGCAATGTCAATGAGTATTATGTCAATGATATTGAACTTCTAATTAGCTGAGGATGTTTGCTATTTACATAGAAATAAAAGCATTACGTTCATAAAAAGTGTAAATATAAAAAGACTCAGCATTTGACTTGCACGATAAGACACCGAAAGACCCTTTTATTACAAGACTACAAACCCGTCAGGAACACCGTATTTATGCATATATTGGACGTGAAAATGGAGCTCGTCAATACACGTTCAATGGCCATTGTGATCCACCGGACGACGGCACTCTGTACGAAATTTTCAATGGATGTCACTAACCTTTTTGTACCACTTCAGTCGTCATGATTGATATGAGCGATGATGCCTCGCTATTGGTGAATGCCAGTTCAAGGAACCTAGTTTTAAATATTGAAAGAGAACTGAAACTTAACATTGGGGTCATGAATTTCAGGCCAAACGAAAGTGAAACTTTAAATTACTGTTACAGGCATGTAGGCAGCGGGCTTCCCAGAAATTTTACACAAAAAGTACAAGCGTCTATTATTCGTGTATTATGATTATGGAGTTATTTTTTAGATCATGTTATTTTCGTTACTAGCGGCCCCCGTGGCTTCGCCCGCCATAAATCCGTAAATATATAAAAGTTGATAAAATCAATCAGAGAACTTTCATACTAACTTTGCACCAAAATCAAAGACCTTCATACTAACTTTGCGCCCCCCTTTTACCCGCTTAAGGGATGATTTTCGAAAAAATATTTTTATACGAGTACGTGTTTCATAGCTTTCATTGAAATACCTTCATTCTGAATTTCATTCGAATACCTTCAAAAACGGCAAAGTTTCATATTAACTTTGCACCTCCGTTTTACCCCTTAGGGGGTGAATTTTCAAAAAATCCTTTCTTAGTGCTCCTCTACGTTATAGGTATAAGTTAGATCAGTCAGTCAGTTATATCAGCCAGTCGCTTGGCAGCTGGCTCAAGCACGACAGCACGAGGTTGATGGCCAGCCAGTAGTTATACCCTATGTTATACCCAGAGTTGTATCACCTATTACCTGCACACCTGAGTTCACGAGGGCAGGCAGTAAAATGGGACATTAATCGTTAATTTTGAATATACTTGGAATTTGACATTGTGGAATTTTATTGTTTTTGTGGATTTTATGACAATTAATTTTATTGACATGATATCTATGAATTGATAATTTTTATTTTTATGTAATTCTTTTATTATTATTATTAT
This sequence comes from Ochlodes sylvanus, assembly GCA_905404295.2. Classification (NCBI taxonomy): domain Eukaryota; kingdom Metazoa; phylum Arthropoda; class Insecta; order Lepidoptera; family Hesperiidae; genus Ochlodes; species Ochlodes sylvanus. The sequence goes on along the minus strand of FR990142.1, from coordinate 11,049,082 downwards.
TTTAGCTTTGTTTGCTGAATGGGTTAATTAATTTAATTGTAATATTATTTGTTTTAATTGACTGGGGCCCTATGCCTAATAATAATAATTTTAATTTTATCACGATATAGGATCGCCTGTTATGTTAGTGTAAATTGTGTGACATACATAAATAAATTACGACACACATTCATTAACGCACAGCAGTAAACTCGCTTATAACCGTAAAATGTCAAAGGAGGAAAAAATATTCTTAGATGGTATCTGAGTTTGATTTGGAAGGCTGTGAGGTAGGTTATGTTCCGTATATGTCATGGTCTGGCGACTAACTGTCTGTCTGTCTGTGAAACCGGATCGCGTCTTAACGGAAGTAGTAATAAAAGCGGCACAGAATTAGTCATATTATTTATTTTAAATCTGTATGTAAGCCTAGTCGGTGACCCTGCCTTTGACACGGTCCCGGGGTCAATTCCGTGCACCGGCAGATTTTTTTTTATTTTATATAGGTGACACATAAATGTTTTATCGCGAGTCACGGGAGATAGTGATGTGTTATTTGTGTTGTCCATGCTACCCGCGTCACGGGGAATTTTATATAGTGCAGAAGTATATTCCTACTTATAGTTACATATGAGTTTGACTAAGCACTCTTAACAATAAAAAAACGGTCAAGTGCGTGTTGAACTCACTCACGTAGGGTTTCGTACCACTGAGCTATATTAACTCCAATTATTAGGTCAACAACAAGATTATAAAACCTCCATTCTTTTAAGGTACCATATATGGAGACTCCCTTTGGGAACCAACCGTTTTTTTATGTGGTTGTAACGGCCAAGATAACACGCATTCTGTGAAAATGTCAGGTCTCTACCGATTTCCGTTCAAGAGATAGAGTCCTGTCATACACAGACAGCGGAGGCATATTAATATACAAATAGTCTTCTTCCTTGTAAGAATCTTTCGTCATGTTCTGTTACAAATAGCTCTGGTTCGTTACCGACGAAACAAATGCTGTATTGTAACCGAGCCAAACTGTGGATGTTTGTTACAATAATGAGTCACCCAACCAGGTAAACGTCTCGGGTATTTTGCAATCTACAGAGTGATTCCCGCCGGTATCTTTTATTTTATATCGTATTTGCAGTCGGAAGTACGTGCTCACGAATTAAATGCTACTCACGTGTTACTTGAATAAAATAATGTTATCTGTAACTACTAATAATAAACTGTACCGAGGTTAAGTCCGTACTTTGGGTATTATTTCAAATTTTTTAGGTAGGCTTCGTTATCGAAATAAAAACCAAAACGAGATTTTTTTCATTCGTCTGTCTATCTCTTCGAGCATCACGGTGAAGCGGAACAGATCAATACTTAGCAATTTTGTAGCTAAAAGACTTTCCCGGATTTGTTCCCGCGGAACATTATATAAAAATTTGTAAGACTTTATTTATTTTTTAAATCTCTCTTTTTTATCGATATATGGGATATCGATAAAACATCAAATGTAACGCCTGAAATAAATGAGTAGCAATATTTGGGACGCGTGCACTTGTAGGCCCAGGTTTATTGAAGCGAAGCGGGTACTGCTTATATAAAAACCAATAATGATGATAATTATGGTATCCAAGTGGTTTAAACAAACAGGGCGGCCTGGGATCGAATCCTGCAGGCACCGCTAATTTTCAAAAAGTATGTACCTACAATTAAAATAATTATATAAAACCAATACCACTGTAAATTGTAATGGCGCTACTATACCGCTTTATAAAATTAAGACATGATCACGGTAACGCTATAACAATATGCCGATTTAATTGGAAAAAATTACGATTCTCGTCTTGTCTGATTGTATGTGCACGTGCTGATTAAAATAAGGTTCTTTACCTGTCGCGGTATTTACCGTTTTCCTTTTAAAATTCAACAATGAAATATTATAAGGTAAATGAGTTACTCAGAACTTTTCGCTTTCGTTTCGTTTGCAATGCTTGATGCCCTGGTGTTTACGAGTATTCATAATGAGCCGACTTGATAGTCGATCAATTTCCAGTTATACGGATACAAAAAATATAGTTAAAGGAATTAGGTACAATTTCGTGTATGTATGTAGTTTCGTGTATATACTCGAAGTTCCAAATACCCTACCTAATTACCTATAAACATGTATTGTATATCTACTAAAAAAGTGTTATCTAGAAACCACAAGGAGGTATATCAACGCTACAGTGCCACAATGAAGTACAGTGCAATTAAACATTGTAAACCGTCATTGCACCGGAGGAAAGTGTCATAAGAAATGTATACTTACTTAAGTACTTTTTGTTTTGAAACAGTCGCATTACGCTTACAAAACCTCTGAGACATGGACAATGAAATAAAACAATGTAGATAGATCTTACGGTAACGTGAGTGTTAATAATATATACAGCCGGGCTTAATATCCGTCTTGAGGCAGACAGTAGTACTTTCCGTGACAGTTATTGAACCTTATAGCGACACTCTAAGCCGTGTGGTACTGTCAAAGTCAATTCACTTACGCTACAAGCGGTCAACGCCTTTTATAACGGAGAGACCCAAGTTCAAATCCTGCAAACTTTCTATGGTGTGCCAAAATTTTGTGCGTATTAATTTATTAGAAATTAATTATCAGGTACTTTTCATCTGTAAAGGAAAATAATACCTACATCTGTGAGAATTTTTCATTATGATCATAACAGTTTGTGATATATGATAATTACAATCCAATGTGATACGAGTAGACAATGGCTTTTACATTTTCTAGATATGGCATTAAAGTTTCTCTATATTTATACTTTATATATAAAATATAAAGGTAACTAAACATGATAAACGTATAAATTTATAGTAATGTAAAATGTAAAATGATTTCCGGGAATCCAGTTGTAATTGTAATCTGTAATCACCATTGACTTATTATTAGGTACAATGGACATCTAATCTCATACTCAAATCGCGAAAAAAATGTCCCAGTCAGTTATGTCAGGTCATGTCATGCAGTTAACAAGGTAATTTAAACACAAAGATCATTTCATCACGGTTTAATTTCGATTGCAGTCGATTGTTACTATTTTTGCGTTTTGTTGCTTAATTTGCTCGGACATTTTTTAGCGCGGACCCGACGTTCATAGTAATAATAAGTAAATGGTAATCATGATAACATTTTGCCATCTCTGCGAAGGAGTTAAAGCTACGAACTGACGAATGTTTCTCCGCGCCACCGCATTGATCCCTATTCGCAAAACACCTGACCGTGATAAAATAAACTAATTATTTTTATCCAAATCCTAATGCAACAGTTTGAAGCCCATCTGCGATTCGCAATGCTAAGACAACTTTAACGAGATCTCATTAGTCAAAATCAATAGACACTAAGCCCGGGCGGAACTAATGATCATGACTGTACACTAGGGATGTTAGAGTTTCCGACGCTGAAACATTCCAATATCCGAAATGAAAAATACAAAATGAGCAGTTGGTGCAAAAGATATATCCACGCGTAGAAATATAGATAGTATGTGCTACGTATAATTGGATAAGATATTATGTAACTGGTTACCGCCCTTACTTCGCTTCGGGTTTGTATTTTTTTCTAATTCCCTCCTCCATGAACATGGTGGCTATCATACACAAAAATAAATTTTCAAATCCGGCAGTTCTGGAAATAAACCCGTTCAAACAAACAAACATATTAGTATAGAATGTTAATATAAATTGATCAAAACAATCAATTACTTTTGAAAAGAACATCCATAGTTTCCCAACTTTTGTAGCAAGCACTCTAAAAAAAATTAATATATATTTATTGTACCTACTAATACATTACACACATTGAACGATAGAACTGTACCATTCACTGGCAGTGGCAGCCCTATAGGGCAAGTAGTTACCTAAATACAGAAGAAAATTAAATTTGGAAGGAGACGGCGTGCTTGCGACTGAGAACATTATGGAGAACTCTCAGGAGTGCAGATTTCCTCACTATGTTTTCCTTCACTGGTCCAAGTGATTCTTAATTTTTAATACGCACAATTTTTTTGAGAATCAAAGAGAATCAGAACTTCCGAACCCAGGCCCCACTGGTCGGAAGTCAAACTTTCAAACTTCTTCGCTATCACTGTAATCAAAGTGTTTTATAAATTAATGAATCCTATTAATATTATAGATGCGCAAGTTTGTATGGATGTATGAATGTTTGTTACTCTTTCTCGCAAAAACTACCGAATGGATTTTGCTGAAACTTTACAATAATATAGCTTGCTCATCAGAATAACACATAGGCAATAATTTATAAAGATACAGTGTGAATTACCCAAAGTTTCCCGAAGCGAAGCAAGGGCGGTCACTAGTAAGGTAATAAAAACCTAATAAGATTGAACTAAATTCACCAAATCAGTGGCGCACAAAAACAAACCGCGTCCGACAGGGAAATAATTCAGTCTTCCGGTCAAAGGAATGCGCCTTCTGGCGTTTTACTGCTACGTATGTCGATAGTATCGATGAGTAAGCAAAACGAATTATTATGAGAATTATAAATTATACGCACTTATTTTGAAGCTCATACAGGGTATTTTGCTTAACATTCAATTGTGAATTGGCATAAAAATATGTAAAAAGAATAAATAACTAAACGTGGCTAAGTTTCTTTTGTAAGTGATATTGATAATAATTAAAACTAACTGACTTTGATAGAATATTACCACAGTAAAATTAATTGTAAGTAAGTACCTACTTGTTACAACATTCTATTACTAACTACTTGTACGACTATTATACCTACTTGGATATTTGCGAATAGGTCCAATGTCGACTAAGCCTGTCAGGCCTGTCTACTTATGTATAGTATAATATCTTCATGAAACTTTTACCTGTATTCTTCGATGAGAAAAGTTACCTGTTAAATATTCCCATAAAACAACGCACCTAATTGTTTCATTACGTCTTTTTTCCGGTACAAAGCTGTGCTAACAGCTGAGGTACTGCGTTACAGCTGTATTCTTACTTTGATCTCGAGTGGAATTCATGACACGCACTCAGTTTTAGAATTTATGACATTGTGAAGTTAAAAATACATGTCACACGTTTTAAGGTGAAGGAAAACATTGCGAGGAAACTTGCAATGTCTCCGTGATATTTTTGATGTAAAATCTGCAAGGAAATTGGCAGTGAGGCAGAGTTATGTATTTTTTTTTGGACTTAAGATAGCAAACGATCATGCAGCACTACTCTTCCGCTACCGCCGATAATAACTGTGACACAGAACAAGTCTCAAATCGGCAATAGGATGGTTAGTCGAGTTAGTAGAGGAATTCATCTAGCTAAACTAAAACAGTACCTAAAGTTGTCAAGGAAAATACCTAAGTATTACCTCGAAATCGAAGCGAATCGAAGCACAGTATCTCATAATTAAAATTTACTTAATACATATTTCAGTACTTTTGCAACACTAGCAACGTTATATGAAGCAACTTGTTTCGTGGTACAATTAATAAGAATAATATTACCTTCTACGTATCATACTTGGGCACTTTGTCTAGCTTCCGTAATCATGATTATTAAACAGGCTGTTCGGAGCCCCCAGGCCGTAATTGCTCTGGTTAAAGGCTCTTTAATCCTATCATTATATTGTATACATTACTCCCATAAAGGAAGTTAAGTGTTGTATCGCTGAGTTGTGATTTGTTCTGGCTTTTAGTAACTCAAAATCTTGCTCTCACTTTTATAGAGAGATGTATACAAGTGAAATTTACGAAAAAAGCGCTAAAATACAGAAATAGACGAGTTTATTTTATTAAAACTTTGTTCCCAAATTTATATAAAGTTTATTTTAACATTGACAGTGCATGTAAAAAGGAGTAAAATGAGGATTGTTACGATATAATACATATTATGTGCTATTAAAAAGTGTCACTTGCGTATGATGGCTAAAAATCTAAATCTCAATATAAATATTCCTTGAGGACTTGTTGCCGCTTCTACTTACTGGATTTCTAGAAGCATGGCGTAGAACGGCAGAACTAACGAAATCCTTTTTGGAATAAAATGAGACGCCGTTAATTATACCTACACACTAAAGTTTAGAAGTACCTATCTACAGTTAAGCAAATATTTTAACCATTTATATGCGGATATGACGATAATTTCCGGTTTAACTAGCTACTCGTAGAAACATTATACAAAAACGTCAAGCTTGTCGCAGTTACTAATCATAACTCGTATTGTTCTCTGCATTTTCATATAAAAATAGAGTGGCCTTGAAGATACGGTCAGCTGGTACGAGGGTGAGGAATGCCCTCTTAGGGAACCCTATAATTAGCTGCCTTGGGACTTGTAAAGGTTGGGTAGATTGAATGATACAAGTAGTTGCGTGGAATAACAATTGAGATACATAACACAAAATGTTGTAAAAATAACACTAAGTAAGTACTTCATTTATTTTATTTTACTTATATGATTTATAAATAATTTTTTAAAAGTTACTTCCATTCCTGATTTAACTTCTTCACAAGGTGTTTTTCAGATTTATTTATTTATGTACTCAGAACCTACCAAGAGAAAACTTATCTTTTGAAATCTTCTACAACAAAACGGCCTGCTTCTGAAAGGCTCACATGAGAGGTAGCCAAATAATGTTTCCTCTCAGCTGATCTCAGAAACATCCAGTTTCACAAAAAATGTTTATGATTTGCTCGTGTGACTAAAATTAATGCTAATTGAAATTAATATCGCAATGACATATTAACAGGAAACTCGCAGTATGTAACAAGTTGGTCACGATATCTTTTAAAATGACTATTGGTTAGCTAAACATCGGAAAAGTATATATTTAAAATAATAAGTTACAGGCATATTAAGCAATACGTTTTAAATCAGGCGATAAAAGACTTAACTCATAGTACCTATTCATGATAAGAGTCGTAGGATAAAAATAAGTCATAATAAATCACTGTTACAAAGTGCATGTAAGTCGTGATTTGGGGTACCAGGAACCAATAAGCCGTTAGCATTGACCATGAATGCGTAGCGTCTGGAAGTGACAAACCGCGCATGGCGGCCGGCGAGCCGTACACCCGTCCACCGTGCACTCACAGTCCGCCTCCGCTCGTCGACCGCGCTGACATGTCTCCCAAACCACGGGAATAAGCTCGCGACCCGACCCGCGACAGAGTCCGTGCCCGCGAGTGCAGTGCCTATTCTAGTTTGACAAGAGAGTAATCTGTGACCACAATGCCACAAACGGGATTTCGTCGCTACGTTCGTAGATTTTTTTCAGGGTGTTAAAAGCTTCATAAATGTTTACGCAATGTTGTTCGTCTATGTGTCCGGCTCGGCTGAGCAATCTGTCCGATAACAAAGTTGAATTATAAATTCTACGTGGTATTAATATTACTCGTTTTTAAATAACACAATTTGTTATAAATAATATTTCGTATGTTGATTTGACGTTATCGCATAGTAATTTTATTATATCGTTTTGCGGGCACACGTTTCCGCAATTTGGAGTCTTGTAAATGAATCTGTTTTAAATGGGTTTGGTATCTTAATCGAGATATTAAACCGACCCAATACCACCATTGATACCAACTTAATTAATTAAAATTAAATATTGCCAATTTAGGCATCGATGATGTTTTAGTGTTGCTGCTGTGTCCATCCTGTGTGCATGTAGTGCTGATGTCCATTGATGATTGTAACCACTTACCATCAGGTGGCTCGTCTGTTTGTTTGTCGGTTGTCATAAAAAACTGAAGAAAAAATTTAACTTCACAAAATTAAATTAAAACATAAAAAAGTGACTTCCCTTTACCAAAGAGTTCTAAATAAGAAGAGTAAAGAGTCAATGTAAAGAGGTATGCTGTTCACTACCTTTATTTCCATTACTATGTATGTTCCCAAACCAATTTACGGTAGGTATACAAACCAGTCATAACAATGGCTAATGCGAAAACAAAAGTAACACCTCATGTGTTTTTGCTTTTATTTTTAACATTCATTTGAAACTGAAACGATCGCGGCTAGATTCTAGTGCCACTTGAAGTTTCTGACTTCTATCAGCTTCGCGAATGGCTCATATTGCTTTGTAAAGAACTACTTTTACCAAGAGGCTATCTTTTTAAATATGCATATTCATGTTACTTTCAAGTAAAAACTGCTTAATCAAACTGTAGGAAAGATCAGGGTCTTTCGGAGGATTAGGTCGACTTGACATTGAAACATTTATTATGGTGTCGAGACAAGTTGACATGTACACCGATTCTTGAGCTCAATTGATATAATCCATAGTGTACACGTATTGGTTACATCCAGTTGAGTCTTGACATTGCGACAATATTATTTACCATTAGCGATCACGTGGTGCTACACTTGCTAGAGTATCGTCCGCAGGCGATTAATTCATGTTTATTAAATTAATGAACGATATGAGCTCGCTCGCTTATGTGACTGCTAATTGCCCGTTAAAGCAACACCAGTGTCGTGGCCGTTAGAAAAAAATCTTGCAATCAACCTTTGAAAGGTTAAAGCCGCGGAGTTTCTCGTGATTGCCAACCGAGGCAAACAAAGCGAAATGGTCCGTTTCCTAAATTTTTTGGCATAAATGCAACTCGCTTTTTGGAAACACTGTTATTAAAAACAAATTTATATTCGCTACACGAGTCAATTAAAATTTTAATGTTGATTTTCTCAAAATTAACTAATCTAATGACATTAATCATTTAAACTGGGCGCAAAGATGTTTCAATACCGTTTCCGAAATCTTGCTAATCGTTTATTCACAAAGCTATCGCTCAGCTTGTAGCCTCGTTTAAATATCAAAGTGTTAGCTTTGCCGAATATTACAGGATAGCTTTAATGTAAGACAGAGGAATTTTGATTTGAACATTATAAGACCAGTATTGTCTAAAACGTGACAAATGTTTTCCTTCCAAAGTCACGCTCTTTCAGTTGAAAATTAATTCATATTACTTAGAGAGCGATTTTCTTTTAAATGAGAAAATATTTATAAATTTGATACAGAATTTTTGCAACTTTGCTTATTTTGAAATTTACTCCAGAAATACTAACAGGGTAATTGAACGCTTATTTGATTTTTAACTAATTCAGCTATTGTTAGCACACATCCTTGGGTTTGAGATTAACTAACCACAATTAAGTAAGTCCGAGTGTAGAACTAGGTGCGGGCTTCGTGGGCTCTTGCGACCACTAAACGCGATGGATTATGACCGTTGGAATTTATTATTTATTGAAGGTCAGGAGACCTGAAGGGATGAGCAGGTACGAGCTCGTCGTAATTTAATATTAAGGAATGCGAAAATACATAAAATATTTATGGCTTCGATTAACCTATAATAATATTTCTGTTTGAAACTGTATTCAGTTCTATTTACCGTAACTAGAATGGATGCTGCCAATTCAAATTCAAAAAGAAGCGACACCGCGCTACAGCCTCCAGCTACAGCCGGTGGCTGTGGTCGATGGCAAATTTGTGCGAAGCCTTATTGTTGATATATTCGTACTATCAGGCGTTTTGTAATTTTTTTCAAACCTACACCTAATTGTTAGTTGAATTGTACTAAAAATCAAAGGGTAAATGTAAGGAATTATGTTCCTGTCGGGGGTTCCCCGACCGCACACGTATTATTTCTTCAGTTACGTGAGCAGACATTTCTATAAATACTGATTGTAAAATTCAATCTTGTGCATGAGCTGTTGTTAGAAGAGAACTACCGAGAACTGTTCACGAAGGCCCTATTAGTTTAGTGTAATACAAAGTCACACTCTTGTAAGTGGTAAAACGGCACGCAACTATTCTATACTAGCTTGAGAGCCAGTCAATTCAGTCTTACCTCTTCCTTATTTCCAAGCCGACATCGCTTAGTCTGTCTTTGGAGTTACTGATGTCCATAGCCCACGGCAACCACTTACCATGAGGGGGTTGGTTTCCTGGTTTTGTGGCGTCTAACGTAAAAAAACTACTGTACGCTTAAAAGCTACTTTGCATTACTCAATAAACAGACTTAGGCTGAGATCTATAGACGATACTTAGCCTTAGCTCAGACTTTACTTACTTACGAAATACTTTGCTTTGCAAAGACTGCGATTTGGTATAGACATGTCACGCTGAGATTGCTCAGCATAAGCTAAGACCGCTAATGTCATAATACCAATATTGGTTTCATTACATGCAATACACCTGCAAAGTTTTTCCTAAGTAAAGTCTGAGCTAAGGCTAAGTATCGTCTATAGATCTCAGCCTTAGAGCCGTTGCCGATTCAATTAGTCTGCCTCTATCGTCATGAGCAAAGATCGACATCTTTTGTTTTTTCCAGCGCAATCCCAACGTCTGCAGCCATGAATCTAAATTCGTCAAACGTTTCCGACAGTTACTCAGAAACACATTAATATTCTATTGTAAAAAAGAGGTACACTTTTAGTTCTGAAGTAGGTACTCATTTATAACAGACTTCAAACAAGGAGGGGGTTTCTCATTTCGACCGTATGTCATCGATGGTTAACTGAAAAAAGAGGGCCCACATGAATGTCTCTGAGCCTCCGAAACTGCGACCGAAACCCGTATAAAAACTGTTGCCATGGGCCGTAGCGTCAGGACGGTGCTGCATGTGCGTTTGCCATCTTAATTCCATAAAAAACATCTAATCTTGTAAATGTAATCTAATCTTTTCGGAAAAATTAAAAATAAACTAAAACACAAAACTGGCGACCCCAGTGCTGGCAGTTTTCTCGCTCAGCGTATTAGCATTGCTATACAGAGAGGAAATGCTGCCAGCATCTTGGGTACTGCACCGCAGGGGCCCAGCTTTATAAATTTATTTTAATTTTAGTCTAATTTATAAGTTAATTTTAATTTATTTATTGTTATGTTTTTTTTAAATATTTGTATACCTGACAGGTTTTTTGTACAGTTAAACTTATCAGATATCAAGCTCGTTGAGCTACGCATTGGACATAAATAGAGGCACAGTTGTGCAACATACACGCTCACGTTTCCCTGTATAGTTCAGCTGTGCAGGTGAACCAGTCAGGTACACCGTAGCGTGGCTAAGTTAAGTCAGTCGTGGGCCTTCAGCTCCTAGTTGATTTAAAAATACGCGTTGATCTTCTTATGTGATCATTACCCGTTTAACGTAAAGCGGAAGAGGTATCATCCTTGTTAAACCTGATTCGCTCTTATTCCGTTGAATGGCACGCAGCGGTCATTACCTATGTGGCCCTATAAACGTGTTTTGTGACACTATGTCACGGTTTATGTTGAACTAAAGTGTTCCTATAAGAATCATGGTGTATTTGGCTATTGAATCGAACAAATACTTCTGTATTACATACATTGTACAAATACAGAAGTATTTGTATTTGTAATTCTCTTCTGAGAATCATAAGAGTAAATAAAATGTATTGTTAATATCTTCCAAAGTTTACATTATAGGACATAATTAAAAACGTTCATATTTTTCTAAACCTTTGTCAAATATTTTTATAAACCGTGAATAAAAATGATTTAATCATTTTAAATTACGACTTATCTTCTATAGCTATAACGGAAACGGACGAGATTACAGCGCCAATTATTCATATCGGAGTTTGTCAAATATTTTTCTAAACCTTGAATAAAAATGATTTAATCATTTTAAATTACGACTTATCTTCTATAGCTATAACGGAAACGGATGAGATTACAGCGCCAATTCCTCATATCAGAGTTTGCTGGACTTTGCACCATCTGGATTAATCCCGAAGGTACTCTATACGTGTTGATAGGGCCGAAGCTGGCTAGCACCCTCTTGCTGGGGTCAGCCGCCAAACGTATTGGCGTGGGGTTTGGAGGCTAGGGTATTCTGTTATCCTTTATTTCCTCTTCCCTCTTTATTGGCTTACTTACCAGTGCTTGTTTGTCGACTGTTAATATAAAAAACTGTTTTTTATGGCCAAAGCAGGCAAACGACCAGACGGATCACCTGATGGTAAGTGATCACCATCGCCCATGGCCATTGGCAACCCCAGGGGCGTCACCAACGCGTTGCCGGCCACGAAGGAAGCGATGGAACCGCTTCTTGAAGGACCCAACGTCATAGCACTGTGGAACACCGACGTAGACGTTGGAAGTTTGTTCCACAGTTTACACGTACGTGGCAGGAAGTAACATGAACCGAACTGTATTTTAAATACTTCATAATTATTTTTAATATAGTGCTAACCATTTTGTAACAATAAGCTAACAAAATGAAACGAAACGAAATAGCGAACTTATGTTTGACTACGGTCTTAAAATAACTATTGTCGATAACGTAGGTAAATGTCAAATGTAAATTATAATTGAAACAACATAAATCTTTCTGTAGTATCATATTCGCAGCTGTGTGTCGATAGCCAGGAACTGAAATAAGAACACCCACAGCTATATCTAAAGTGCTGACATTGACCCTTTCATAATACTCACGATCATGTTAAGATATCAAAAGAATTATAATTGAACAACTCTCATAAAGCTCATGATTGCATAAAAGGAAGTATTGTATGTATACTGATGACACTTATGCGAATTTATAATGATATGGTTTCTTTAATTTATTACGTCGTGTGTACTTGCAGAAAATAGATTATGTAGGTAGGTAGGTACTATAACTATAGATGCGTTGCGTCCATACAACGCGAGTTCCGCTTTTTGATCCCTTCGATAACATTAGATACATTTGTAACTATAGAAGCGAAAGATAATTATGAAAAGTATGAGGCAGAAAGAGATAACTAAATGAAAATTACTACAATTAGCCGTATTTGAGAGTCTCACTTTCACGCTCTAGTGACATGGGTACTTCTTTTTATTTATAATGTTATTGACTTGTAGCAATTCCTGTTACGAAATTTAATTCAACTTTTCAAACTCAAATGACTTGTCAATTATTTTATGTATTTATTACATGCGTGCATGAATACATAAACCTGCAATATATCAATGTTTGATAATATTATAATTATTACCTTTGGCATATTAAGAGCCTAATTAATTTCAGTGTTCTGGAACAACTGTTCCTAAAATGCAATCATGCTAAAAGTTCTAAAAGTTTTAAAAGCTTCACGGTGCTTTTTAATCGCCATCCTGTTTATGTTTTGCGATTCCATTCATCAGTCTTTGATATTCAACCCAAAAGTCTGGAGAACAAACTATGGGAAAGTTAAAATCATATTTTTACAAATTAGTATTCTCTATAACGAAATTTAGATATCCTTACCAGTGTTAAGCAGGTGACGGAACAAACTAACTCGTACTATAATTTAACTTAACAGAGTTATAAAATTACTTTGTATTATACAGTCATAATATGGAAAAATAAGATAGGAATGTTATGACACAGCTTTGATTGTTGTATGGTCATTCAGTCTGTTTCTAGTTGTTAGATAAACATGCCGTGTGTTGTGATTGAATTACTTGTACCTGTGCGGTTCATTGGATGTTGCGTATAACATACGGACACAAACATGGAATATATTACACGTTGTAGTATTTCAATCGGCGATGGATTCCGCAGGGCCGGAGTAGTCTTGAAAAGAAAAGCTACGGCCAGCTCCGAATATTCTCTGCGTAAGATTGTAATAATATTTACTTTTGTAAGATGTTAATAAAACTTTTGGCTGTCGAACAGATGTACCTACTAAAGTAATATCGGCGTCTTTCAAGTCTGCGGACTTATTTTATATCATTTTTAAAGACAGGTCTGTGCGTCTATATTCAGTTAACACGTTCGCTGCGGTGATTGTAATTTTCTATGGAAAAAACACGACGTATACGTGATCCGCAGTCAATGTGTTAATATCAAGTATCTAGGCAACTAATTTGTGCGCAGAAAATGCGGGCGGGAATATTATCGATGTCAAATTAATTCGGTTTAAAGCTTTTTCTATATAATGAAATTGTGAATAATAACGAAGAAGGATGTATCATTTTGAAATTGATAAATACGAGTTTTTAACTTTTTAATGTTGGTAAGATAACAACATAGTCAAGGTAATTCCGTATCACTAACATTGAAAATGACTTATTTAAAAGGAAACTAAACGATATTAAACATGTTACTGAAACGTAAGTTTCAGACATCCATGTATGGAATTTAATACATATGTACAGAATTTTAACACTTATAATCTCCCTCCTTGCGTCGATGTCTTCGGTGGTGGGGTTTATGACCTCCACGGATCACTTTATCCCGGTCCAACATTTTTAATATTAAACTGTAAAAAACTAACTAATATTGATCGGTACGGGGATATCTGAACTCTTTATTTGCCTAAAATACAGTGCAACCACAAATTCAGTCTAAAACACATAGGTAGAACAAATAGTATAATTTAAAAGAAATAAAATATACGATATAAAAACTTACGTTAACAAATACTCCTTAATTACAATAATATCCATCTTGCGGTTTGGTTTTTGTGTAAACATACTAAATAAACACAACCTTCTTCGGACCACATCTGGGGTCTAAATTATTCATAGTTGATGCGGGCTACAAAAGGTCACGTAACAAAAGTCTCAACAAAAACTAAAACGAATGCATCTGTTCCGAGTCCCAAGCGGTGTTTCGGTTATCGGTTCAAATGAAAAACTCGGAACACTTGCGCTCCTACCCTGGCAGTCGTCCTATCTTCGGTTTTATGACAAACGAGCAGTGCGCGCGACTTCGTCCGCGTGGAATTTAACAAAAAAATAATAATATAAAAGTTACTCCTTATGACATCAGTAATCTGCTAGTGAAAGTCCCGTCAAAATCGGTCCAGCCGTCCCAGAGATTAGCCGGAACAAACAGACAGACACACACACAGACAGACAGACAGACAGGCAGACAAAAATTGTAAAAAATGTTATTTTGGTGTAGGCACTGTATATACCCATATGCATTTAATAAAAAAAATATTTTAATTATGAATAAATTAATTATGAATTAGTTCATTTAAGTACCTACTCGATGTGCCACTCAATGGCCCATTAGAAGATAAGGAATTTTTGAAACCGTTTCTTTTCTTAAATGTTAAAGCACCTTTACGAAGCAAAAGTAGGTTGTAGAATAGAAGCAAAAAATATTACGGTCGTAACTTCCTAAGTATTTTATAAAAATCAAAATGTGTGCAATTCACACGTGCTAGGTATAAGTGAAACCTTCAAATTTTCTCCCACGTTAAAATATTATGTCTGTGTTTTTTCATTTCCATTTCGTTTCATTTGCGCGTCATTTCCGTTTCATCGAATTCCAAATCACAACGATGCTATAGAAGTTTTCACTTCAAAAATACCAACATAATTAAATGATTTTGTGCAGTGGGCTAAAAACCTAATGCCCAATGTACCGTGTAACTTTATATTTATAAAGAGTAACAAAGTATGTATGTATGTCGTTCCGGGTTACAACAACACGTGCTTAACCTCGATTACGATAAAATTACGTCGCGCCAACTTTTTACTACGATAGTGTACTTGTCCCACATTTTTAATAAATGAGTACCTTATCCCTATTAGGTAGAGTTTATGAAATACTTGAAAAGAATACACTTGGTTCATTAATTCAACATAGAAAAGTTACAAAATCAACGCCGATTTCAGGAATCTGAACATTTTCCAGTAGTAATGTTGTTTGTTTCGTTAAAATACATATATTGAAACAATTGAAACGCACGTTTCGTTAACTTTTGCCGTATCGAATGTTGAAGCCAGGCTTTTCAATATGGGAAAGGTTGATTGAATTTGGTTTTCAACTGATTGTGTGCTGTTCTGACTCGTTGCAAATGTTTAGTTTCCTACATATACCGGAAACATACTACTTAGGATTTTTTATAAATATTGAAATGTCATACATAACACAAATGACGCGTTCTACTAAGCGATCAAAACGTTCAAAACATTTTTTATGGAAAAATAGTCGTTTCAGGCGTTCTGATCATTTAGTGGAACGCGCCCAAATAAATCAATTTGACATAAAACTATGAGTTATGCTTATAACACAACAGCCTACGGCCTTCACTATAAACTTTTGACATTGTCGAAAAATCAACAAAAGATAACGGAAATTGTGTCGGTACATTGTGGGTACATCATGGGTATATTTCACACACGATTTGGCAACGTCTCCTTTATTACGAGCTTACAATGTCCACTGGTACAATATCTTTGTACAATTGCGGCGGGACATCAGATATGTGTAAACGAGCAGCTGATAAAGGATATGTTGCCTTTGTAAAGTAGTGCAACCACCGCCCGCTGCTTGTCATGCCAAGCTTTGTCGCGATTACGTTTATGACTGTGTATTGCTGGACAGGTGACAGGGTCAGCGTTCGTTTTAATTAAATACTTAAGGGAATAAAACACAAAAACAAAATTGATTACTGTATAAAAACTTTTCGTGTAATCAATCTATATATTTATATTATATAGACTATTTTTATAAATTAATCCCTACTTCCCTTGGTCTCGGCGTAACGCGTGAACGTCCGGGCTGATTTCGCTAATTCTTTTTTTGTTGTGTTTGTTATTGTCAGAAGAAGGTTCTTATGAAAGATAACATTAAGAAAATTGCGCGGATAATCAAGAAAATTCAAGAATACTTTACCGCCATATTAACCTTTTAACACCACCACTAACACAGCTTCGCGGGGTTCTTATTTCTGTTAATTAACTAAACCTTACCCTTCTTCTCATATTTAAGTACCTAACACACGATTATACGAGAATTGATCACCTTCCATAGGGAAATGGTAGATTCTCAGTTCATCCCGTCCCTGCGGTATACAGATTCTCTAAAATTTTCCGACCATATTTTACAGATTATTTTGTACAAGCGTTCGGCTTCCCGCAGAGTTCAAGCACAGAACGTACCGTGGAGTTACTATTGTCATATAGTTAACAAGCATTTCATTCAGCGGTCGACATTGTCTATGCAGATTTCTTTTGCACAACAAAGGCACATGCGAAAAACGGTGTACATGTACGTCATTAGGAAGTCGAATACAAGTCGACATAATCGATTTTGCACTTTATGCATAACACAAAGATGATTCTATTCATATCTTTGTACTTCTGTTCTCTCTCAGTGCTGATCTTTGAACTACGTATCTTATTATTTTAATGTTATACCAGAGCGTTATGTAAATAATCTGTAACAGTAACCCTTGCTATTCATTAAATACGAATACAAAATCAAATAATAAAATAGAAATATGAATTGCACTTACTTACCTTTGGTCATCTTTCTAATGCCAAATATCTAAAACTGGCAATTTCTACTTGTCAATAAATTTTCTTATCTTTCTTATATAATTATAAGATTCTCGTGTCACAATGTAGGAGTATGGTAACTACCATACTCCTCCGAAGGGGCTTGACCGATTTTTAAGAAATTATACTGAATTATACTGAATAATTATACTGAATTATACTGAACTAGCAGTCCACCCCGGCTTCGCACGGCCATTTAATTTTTTTACACTTTTGGGTTATATTGATCCCGATTTTATTTGAAAATATGATATAGCCTATGTCACCCGGGGATAGTGTAGCTTTCCAACAGTGAAAGAATTTTTCAAATCGGTTCAGTAGTTTTGAAGTATATTCGATGCAAACAAACAAACAAACAAACAATCAAATCTTTCCTCTTTATAATATTATACTGAATATACATATTCAGTAGGTCTGAGAATCGGATACTACATATCTATTTTTCATAGCCCTAAGTGATAAGGGTTTTCCACACTACATGTTTTTTATTTTATTTTACGGCAAAATTATTTTTTAATAATTTTTTTGATGATTAAACATTAAAAATTCACACAATCCCAAATTTGCACTTGCCCATCCCCAAATTTATGACAAAATCGCGCTTTTTGAATTCATTCTCTACAAGTAAGGCGGAACAACGTTCGCTGGGTCAGCTAGTAATAAATAAAATTGTTATTATTGCTTTAAACATAGTTGAGTAGGTAAGTAATTGTTATTTTAAATTTTGAATTAACGTAATTAATTAATTAATTAATTTGACGTATTAATGGTTTAAGCCAGGGAATTTCAACCTTTTAAATATCGTTGGGTAGGTAGTTCCTTTCTAATAGATCAGACAAACAAAGAAAGGAAATGATGATTGGTGTATATCGGAGTGAGATAGCTGAACAAGACTGCTCTGGACTGTGTTAACGATTTGTACGAGACCAGAACCAATCGTAACTTAAATGGATTTTGCATATATTTGCAGTCTTATTGTTGGTGTAATTCAGTGCACAATAGGTGGGGTAATGCTGTTGATGCACTAAAGCGATAGAGCAACTACTTGCTAATTAATAGAAAATATTTATAACATACTCGTAACATGTAAATATGTTCAGCGATTTTGGCTTGATGCTCCAACAAACAGAGAGGCAGCAGAGAAAATAATAAAAAAAATGTTTTGGCCTCTATTATTATTCTCTATTATTCTCATTGATTGGGAGAATTCCCTTGATTAGGAGCTGGACAAGTGACTTAGATAGTTTCATAAGCATTTCATCCTCCTAGAGGTCAGCTACAGAGGGCGCGCTAATCCGTCGGTTTTGGTCAAATCAGTAGGTAACATTCATTCGCTCCGTTTAATACAGGCCACTAACCTCATCTCCAATTTGTACTGGGACACTTTTTTTTCAGACGGTCCTGATGATAAAGGAAAGCCATGGAGTGGGTTAATAATAAATTGTCATTAAGTAACCTTTCAGAATTATATTATTTATCATTGTTTCAAGCCATCACAGTATTTACTTGAAATTCAGTTAATACAGAGTATTTTATTGATGTTCAAATATCTTTGTATTCTTTCTGTCTCTGAAATCACGTACTATGGAATGACATAATTACACAAAAGTGTCCTAATTAAGTATAAAATCTTCTATTAACTACTGACAAACGAAACCAAATTTTTACAACAATTTAAACGCTATGTTATTATGTTGCAAATTTGTTGACAGTCGTGAATAATCTGACTGATAGCTTTCGTTCCGTTTGACGGTGTTGACGGCAGTTCGGCGTACATATTGTACGGTACATTAGTTATGTACAAGCCTGATACTAAATCATGTATAGTACGGGCGACGTAACGATATAAATATTGTATAAAAAACTTCAGAAGTTCAAAACATTTTTTATGAAAATCATCTAATAATAAAATTAATCATCAACAACATGTTACATAAATAAATTGTTTAGAAGAGTATGTACAGGCCAGCTTTTATCTCATCCTGTAGTACGAGGTATATTTTTTATTATACATTTTAGATTATAGTACATACCTATGCCAGTATCATACTGCTTTTAATACGCATAGATAATTCGTAATATTAGATAAGTATGTAAATTAAGTTAAATTATTCAGTTGATATTAAATTATTCAAATGATGTAAATGAAATGTAACTTATTTAGGAACCAAATGATAGCGGAATGGATTTTATTTTTACACTTACAGAAATATTTAAAAAATAACATTTTGAAACTTGAATGTTATTTTTTTAGATATTCACTTAAATGTTTGTGTGTGTAAAACGATCAACTAATCTCCAAATCTCCGATTTAGGTTCACGTTTTCACATATTATAGATTTTGGCAAGCTTCACTTAACATTATTGTTTTATTTCAATCGGTTGAGAAATAAAAAAGTTATGTCAGTTTAAAGAATCACGCCTAACAATTTCCGACATGTTTCCCGAAGCGAAGCGAGGGCGGGGCCCGGCCGCTAGTCATCAATATGTCGCTGAAACGCAATACACACGGGTACATTTCTTTAATTACATAAAACCTTGATCTTGCTTAGTCAGTGTCAGGGTTGTCACGGATTACTAATCTCAATGGATTGGTACATCCTTGCGTCGCGCATAGCGTGTGGGATGTATCCGTCCACGATCTCATGATCTCATTTCCACCCTTGGAATACGTAAAGTCATCAGGTTCGTTGCCTCACGAACTTCAATTTGCTCTCTCTCATTTTATCTTCTGTCTATGGAATTTGAAACTGTCTTTACAACTGTTACCGATACTGAACAAGGTAAGAGTCAGATAACTAGGATGGTTAGTACAGTTTTTTTTACGACGCTAGTAAATTTTTTTTCGTCACCGCACGTCACCGGTGACGTCATCGGGTCATCATCATTGATTGTCTATATTCGTTGAGTAAACTTCCATAATCGGATTGTTTCAAATGAGTGCAGGACTGGCGTTCAGGCTTCCCGCGCTGGTGATCAACATTCACTGAGTATCACTGACAACACTACTTACCATTTTTGATAATGCCTTTAATGTTACTGACGCCACGGGAGACGGTGACCACCTATCATCCGGTGGCTAGTCTACTCATTTTTCTAACCTTCACCATGTACTATATGCTATTTGTATATTATGTGTATGTGTGTATTATGAAGTGAACACAAAAACGGCACACACGGAGCACGATCTAAAATACTTTAACCCCGTTTTATGCAAGTCTAGTAAAGCGCCAGCTGATTTGTAAATAACCGGCAACCTCGGAACTAGAGCCCCAGTTCCCTTGCATTATAAATCAAACATACATTTGCAATAAATCAGAATCGACCAGAAAATGCAAAGGCTTTCCCTCTATACACCCTGGTACGGTGCTTTCAATATCTTAATAGAACGGGTAGGCTACATTTTTCATACGTTCGGATACACGCAAGGGTGTTTAATATACAAAATATTTTGTTTATGTTTGACGACCCCGTAGCCTAGATAGTAGTGACCCGGCCTGCGAAGCTAGGGGCCCGGGTTCGATTACCGGCCGGGGCAGATGTTTATGTGACGGATAAATGTTAGCAATGTCTAATGCGTGTTGTTCATGGCTTTTGGCGTTCATAGCATTTGAATGTTGAGATTAAATTTCCGTTCTTGGTCCGGGTGTGTGTGTTCTTTTCTTGTGTGTTGTCCATGGCACCCACGACACAGGGAATCCTAGTGTGGGGCTATGAATGTCGACCGACCGATTCTCATGAAAATCGCGCTTTAATCATTCACTACAAGTAATCTATATGGCGGAACAACGTTTGCTGGGTCAGCTAGTATTATATAAAATCTTAAATAGGTAAAGAAAACCGATAAAAAAATATGTTTATGATTGGATATAATTTTATTGCAACATTCTTAACGCCAGAGTCTTACATTAAATAACTAATTTAAAAGTTAATAACGGAGTGGATTATTCGCAAATATGACTGTATCATGTGACTGCTTGGTATGCATGCAATTAAAATACGTACAAGTAATAAATTAATCATTTAGCTGCATATGTATTAGATGTGTACCTAAGTTGTTAACATATTTAAAGAGCTCATAGTCCGACAACTAATACTTAGCGTACACTATCAACTCAGAGAATAAATAAATACGCTACACAGTCCATAACCTCACTCTAGGATTCCGTGTGGTGCGTGACATGGACAACACTAGACAAGAACACAACCAGATCAAGACCGGAAATTTAAACTAACTATTTATTGAAATGTTCGCCTCGCCAGGAATCGAACCCAGAAGCTTTCGATCGGCAGTATGGTACCCATTGCACTAAATAGGTCGCCAACTAAGGCTACGTCGCCACTTACCATCAGGTGGGAACATCTTAATATATATAATTCGAGTGTGAGTGTGTATGAGAGTGAACTCCTCCTAAACGGCTTGACCGATTTGGTTGAAATTTTTTGTGTGTGTTCAAGGGGATCTGGGAATGGTTTAGATTCACAATTGGACCCGGTAGGTGGCGTTGTTGTCCATATATCACCAAAACATTTTTAACGACTGGACCGATTTGGATGAAATTTTTTGTGTGTGTTCAAGGGGATCTGGGAATGGTTTAGATTCACAATTGGATCCGATAGGTGGCGTTGCTGTCGATATATCACCAAAACATTTTTTAATTATAAAGCGGTACGAAGTACGCCGCGACAACTTGTATAACCTGTAAAAAAACTAAATTCACGCTCTATTTGAATGATGAGTTAAAATTTCGGTTTTCGGTATTGATATGATTGTGTTCTTGTCTTTGTGTGTATCGACACATGGAATGCCAATGTGTAGGTATGAGTGTGTAGCGCTGTTTATTATTTCTTTATTTGAAGTCCCCTACCCATGCACAAATGACACTTTTTGCGTACCGAACACATGTGTTGAACGGTGAGAGGGTGAGACTCGTTAAGCGGCCTTAGAAAAACCTTTATGTTACCTTCTTAACACTATATAAACAAGAGGCTTCTTTGGCCAGAATGGATTCACCTTTTTTCTATCCCACTACCTACTAAGGATAATACACGATTACGTAGATAAGGTAAATGATATACACAAATCGGCTCCCTTTATTTTTAAACAAATTTTAATACTTAACAGAAATTTACTAAATTAAGATTGACAGACAGGGCCCAACGTGTAAGGGACTCATTCTTAAAGGGCGATGTCCTTTTTCGGCTCTGCGAGATGATGCTCAAATGCCCCACAATAGGATTCTCAGTGTCGTGGGTGCCATGGACAACGCACAATAATTTTATTTATTCAGAATTTTTAGATCTAACATTACTAAATCTATATCAGGACTATTCAGGTACCTATATATTGTGAGTGATTACAATACAATTTAAAATAACATTAAATAGAAAGTGGATTTTGTGCATCAGACCTAAATAACTCAATTATAATGATTACATTAAATTGCAATTAAAAAGATAATTCATGCCAATAAATGTCAGGATTAAATTAATTGCATTGTTCCTTAATCATAGTTGTTTGTGTTGGTATATAAAAATTAAACAAGGCTGAGTATTAAAACGATGTTGTAAAATATATACATTGGGCTTAAGGCCAAATAAAATAAAATAATTAAGGCAAAACTCACACCCGCACACTCTGTTCCCGCACATGTAGGTATAGATAATCCTAGAAATGCTCTTGATCTGGGACTGTTCGACCTCCAAGTTCACAACAACTAGACTAGGATCGTGTACGTAAATACACCTGACCCTAAGCCTGATCTTTTACGCAACAAAGATAAAGTTATCACGATATGATACAAAACATACCTACTATATTTGTCATGCCTTCTGTAACCAACATACTAGGATGGTATGGATATATGTATGTATGTACCTTGATTTCTGGGTCTCTATCTACTGAGCTCTCCTATCAACGGGAGAAGAGGGTCTATTGATGTCAATAGATATGAACCGATTAAACGAAAATAAAGCTTACTACAAAATCGGTGAAAACCGCATCCAAATCGGTTAAAACGATACTGAGATTAGCGGAAACATGGGACAAATAACAAGACAAATATACAAAATTGATCAATTACATTTATAAATACCATGTACAGACATCGATCAATTACAGTTTTATTACATGTATTTATAATATGTAATTAACTAGTCAGATTAACAGACAGACAGCAAAATTATCATGATTAAAATAAGCATGATCCAATCATCGTATGTTTATATAAAAAAAAACATATTATGCATACATATTATTATACTAGCGGCCCGCCCTCGCTTCGCTTCGGGAAACTTCGGTTTGCAAAGATTAAGTTACATATTTTAGATAATTCACACTATATCTTTATAATTATAGCCTATGTGTTATTCTGATGTGTAAGCTATATTATGGTAAAGTTTCATCAAAATCCATTCGGTAGTTTTTGCGTGAAAGAGTAACAAACATTCATACATCCATACAAACTTTCGCATTTATAATATTAATAGGATGAACACTGTTTTTACTGCCTAGCACTATAACGCAAGTATCTAAAGGGAAATTGTAGTAAACCGTAAATCTCTAAAAACACTCTAACACTGAAAAGAGAAATTCTAAAGCGAAAATTAGCCAGATGGCCTTTACTGGCGACCTTAAGGCAACTAATACAAAAAAAACTTAAATTGTCACATGCACAGGTTGGAAGCTGCTTTATTCTTCACCTGGCCTATTGTTTGGTACAGAGTGGCGCGCCAAGGGTCACGGAGCGTGGGTTAAGAGCGTTGTTCTTGAGATAAAACTTTTTGTTATATAAAGGAACACTACCACGCCATTTGCTTGATAAAACTTAGCGCTAACGCAACTTAATATTCCTTTTGCTGCTCATTACGGAGACAATACGTGGTAGAAAGAAATATTGAAAAAAGTATAAGATGCTTAACTGTGAAGAAGTGCCGTATTAAAGTATATAGTAATTATGAATATCGATAAAGTTTTTTATGGAATTAAGATAGCAAACGAGCATGCAGCAACACCTTCCGCTGCTGCCCATGACAACTGTGACCGACATACAGCAAGACTAAAATCGGGACTAGGGTGGTTAATTAGTAGTATGCCTCCGCTGTCGTCTGTTTGTTTCTAAAAGTAGTATGTTGAAATAGGCAGACACCAAAAATTTTCATAGAATGGGTATTACTGTGGCCGGTATCACAACAAAAAAAAAGTGCGAGTTCAACTCCCACTTGGCTGATTTTCAAGGGCCATAGTTTATAATTATGTTCGACGACTATATTTTTTTATGTATGTCCAGCGATTTCTCCATCATTTGTGAACCGATTTTGATGTTTTTGTAAGAACGTACTTCCGAGGTGGTCCCACCGCTACCAAGTCAGGATCTGATGATGGAATCCCAGGAAAATCGAGGGAAACCTTCAATTTTTTTATTACTTGTTGATTTTTAGTCGGTTTTTTGTTGTATTAAATTCTCTTTGTATTATGTCTGTATATCCCATAACAATATTACCTTGCTGCGTGGGCTATTGTGATTAATTTTCAAGAGAAGGCTCAAGGGACTTTCACTAAAATACTGCCCTCATCATTTAAGACATTATCTCAACTTACTATCACAAGGGATTGTTGTAAATCATTAACTCAGTCTAAGTAAAAAATCCTAGTCGAAACAATCTGTAGTCCGTCGCGAGGCCGTTAATTAAATTCCTTACGATGTTAATAAATTATTTTCGGCCTATGTTTATCTATAAAACAATGTGTACAAAGAAAATCTTTTTATATCATTAGTAAATTAGCGCAGCCCGAGGGGCGACAGCGACACCCGACATTATAAATGAGGCAGATAACGGCACCGTAGGAAGGTATACAGTAATTAATGCGAGCTCGCTAAGCCCGATTGCCAGGTACATTGTACTAACAAAAAATGCTTAGTAGACGAAATTAAAAGGATAGAAGCTAATTCTTCTTTCTATTGTGGTCCTATTCATGTTTATTTACAAGCACATTTACGATAGCATGTATGTATGTTTTGATTTAGCGATATAACGACTGTATAGGTATGATTTTAAATTTAATGCGGATTGTGCGAATTTTATTATGATGCGGGTTCGCACGATTTTGTATGTCGTAGTATATATTTCGTAGTATGTATGTATAATGATAGATATCTATACTATAGTGACCATATAGTTCCGCTGTATTTTTCATGTCAATAGCCAGACAAAAGAATAGACGCTTCTGATTTTCACCATCACTCATGGACATCAATTACCAAAGCCATCGCGAATGTCGATATTTCATTTGGGGTACATTCAAATTTTAAGACGAGATCCGAGTCTATCTCTTGGACCTTTATAACTATGTGAAAATGAAATGAAAATAAAAATTCACATTTTTTTCATTTTTCATTTTCAGTTGGACCTTTGATTTGACCGTGATTTGTTGGATGCTATGATGATATTGATGACATTCGATTCAAAGGAAGAAATGAATATGATCATAAGTATTTTAAATGCAAACGAGTACTCACGATTTTCACGTGTTAGGTACTTGAACAGTAAGAAATATATATACAAGATGTATATACAAAATGTATATACGCTGTATATACAAGATGCATTAAGTATGCATCCTAATACATATACATGAATGAATATCGTAAGCATTTACGTTCTTTTTATATTGCGACTATTTGCGACGTAAATCGGACCTTACGAAGTATTATACTCTATTTTATACTCAACTAGCTGTGCCCGCGACTTCGTACGCATGGAATTTAATTTTAAAAATTTCTAAAATAAAAGTAGCCTGAGTTACTCCTTATTGCACGGGCCCAAACCCGGGACCCCTAGCTTCGCAGGCAGGTACAACACAGCTTCGGGGTCGTCGAAAAAATAATTTGATCACAGTTAACCGTCCAAGATGTACGCAGTAATGAAAGCGAGCAGTATGCATACATATTTGCTAGCAAGTGTAAGCGTTGTCTCCGTGTTATGTTTAAGCGTAAGATTATTTCTCATTCTTCATCCGACGCCCATTGTACAGTCGGACACAAAACAATGTATTCATACAACAAGAACATTATTTTTTCGAGAAATGTCTTTTGATCTTTTGATTTTGTCTGCTTGACGAACGCATTTACAACTCAGTAAGTAATAGGACATTGTGTATCATAAACACTTGTTTAGACGATAATTTATTGCACATTGAATATATTCAATTTTTTCTTTTCAAGCTATAAACGTTGTCATTCTTTGTGGTCATGTGATTATGTAATTAATATTTAAGTGATTATCAATCAGAGGATAATCAATAAAAAAAAGTGTGTGCTTAGTAGGTAGTGTACACACTTTTAGGCGAAAGACAACATATCTTTGCATCTAATATTGGCCACCGTTTAGCAAAATAGTCTTGATGTGCCTGTTATAACGAAAACAATGTGTTTGGCCTTCATCGTCATCACCGCAACCCATAACTGTCCCACTGCTGGGCTCTGGGCTTGGGACTTCTCTCACAATGTGCGGGGTATATACTATACTCCACCAGTCTTTCTAACTGCGGACAGGCTGACTTCACACACCTTCAGGAAACCTTTAAAGAACTTTCAGGTGTGCAGGTTTCCGAAGGTTTCCAAGATGATTTCGATGTTCTTTGGCCTTACTTATTAGACATAAGTAAATTAGTTTATGAACTGATTTACCTTACGAAAATTACAAGACTATTCAATTACATACTTTATAATAAAACGTGATATATATCCGAAGTCATTGGATAACATTCTCAAATAAAACCCCCAGAACAACCCGGCACAGATCTTGCTGTCGTTGTGAACCTGAATATTTAATATTATTACATACCTCCGTAACGTACCGTGAATATAGAAGAACACGGTAACAGTTTCTACTCTTACACTTGGTTCATAAATAAACGTTAGTACGTATTTTTTTCCTCTGATTTTTCAGGGCTGTAGTAATGGATGTGTAATAAATAAATAACGTTACACCCCACACCAGGATTACCATTTACCCGTGTGCCATGTGCGGATTGGTGGACTTCACACACCTTGATAACATTATGGAGAACTCTCAGGTGTGCAGGTCACCTGTCGATATTTTCCTTCACCGAAGCAATTGATAATTATCAATTGCTTAATTAATATCTTCTTATATAAAATTCTCGTGTCACAATGTTAGTTACCATACTCCTCCGAAACGACTCGACCGATTCTCATGAAATTTTGTGTGCATATCGAGTAGGTATGAGAATCAGCCAACATCTATTTTTCATATACCTAAGTCATAAGGGTTGTCCACCCTAAAAAAAAATTTCATTTTTGAACAAATTTTTTTTGGTTATTTTTTATGGTGTAGCATAAAAAAATACACATAATCCCAAATTTTCACTTCCTTCCCCCCACCCATAAAATTTAAATCGCGCTTTTTGTATCTACATATATGGCGGAACAACGTTCGCGGGGTCAGCTTGTTGTGTATAAAAATTAAAAACTCATGATTAATACTTACATTCTCATAAACCTCGTACTGACATCAGGGTCAGGGGACTTGGTCGCGTGACGAACACGCTTAGGAGAGGTAAACCATAAAAAGTTATTTCCAGTACGATCACAAATCAAATTCAAAATATTGTTACAAAGAAATATTGGCGAAACGTGCAGAACGGCTTTGTAACCATCGAAACATCGTAGCTGATGACGCGTGGAACTAATCCAGGCTTATACAAGAATGTAACAAGTCCAATTGTCCATTATTAACATTTTCAAGTTCAAGATTATTTTTTGTCTACGTAAGGCAATGATATTATACAATAATGTCATTGACGTAAGGTAAGAAAAGGAAAACAAAACTTTGCAATTTTGAAATGTACGAGTAACGTCTAATAAAGCATAATTTATTCGCATGGTATATAATTATAGCATAGTTATAACGACCCCTCGTGTTTAGAGCCATGGGAGCTTGAGAGCCAGCGCTTTCTTATTATTTTAATAATTATGATTTCTTATCTTATTGTTATTTTCATTATTACACTGTTTCTATCTTTTTATTTCTATTATTTCTATCTATCCTTTTTTCTCGACCGGCAACGCTGTGATGCTTCTGGTATTCATAATGTCCATGGGCGACGAGAACCAGTTATCAGCTGGTGGCTCTTCGTTTGACGGCTATGTGTACCTTACCTTTACCTTAGAATAATAACACTATAGAAAGACAGTCTACATACAAGCGTTCTGTCTAAAGTGAAGCACTAAACCGAAACTTTCCAGAAAGCGGGGAATGATTCGGCTGCGGATAATCATATGTTTTTAGCAATAATACGTAAATAGCTTTTCAGATATTTTGTGACACAATTTAACTGGACAAATCGTCATAATTCTCTTTTTTTGCGAGACACGTTTGGCGTGCGTTGACGTTGTTGTTTCATACGTAGGTTTCCTCGTATGATTTCCTTTACCAAAACGATTGATGTTTTCTTACGCTCTTAGCTAAAAGATAGAGATGTAAGATTCCAGTCAGAGAACACGAGAAAGACCTTCATACACAAGCCCCTGGACTATCACTGCTTGATGGACAATAGGACATAAATAGAACTGCACATCTTGATTCATCTAAACCCCTCTGACGGTTCCCTTGATTGGCGTGATGACAATCTAATTGGACAATAGCTGCAATTTATAAAACGGTTCGTCTATTAATCTAATTAAAAAATCTATTTTCTATCTTAATATTATGGAGTGTATAAGGTTGGTTTTAGAATGGCATTCTCGTGTGAATTTGAAATTAGTTGTCCAATGCACAAGTCGAGTTTCTGCCACTGACAGAACTTGAACATTGAAATACTGATTTTATATGTTTATCGAGATTAGATTTTATAATAAATACCTATTACTATTACATAATGTCTAGCAGACCTAGAAGACGTGGTTCTAACATATTTTGTTATACACAAGCCTACACCAACGGCTTCGCCCGCCAAAAATCCCTAAATATATAAAAGTTGATCAAATTTGAGAACTTTCATACTAACTTTGCGCCCCCCTTTTACCCGCTTAAGGGATGATTTTAGAAACTTTCAATGAAATACCTTCATTCTGAATTTCATTCGAATACCTTCAAAAACGGCAAAGTTTCATACTAACTTTGCACCCCCGTTTTACCTCTCTCCTACGTTTTACGTCTCTCCTACGTTATAAAAGGAACCCCTGTGCAAAATTTCAAGTTTCTAACCCTTATAGTCAGTCAGTCAGTCAGTCAGCTTCTCCTTTTATAGTAAGTACTGTACATAGATTGTAACCGAGTTAGTATTGTAAGTTTATCAATACCTCAAGGATTTCCAAGTTAGTTACTCCAGACCTTAAATTTTATAATACCTTTAGGAAATGCTCGTCAACTGCCAAAACCTTCTCTATGGCAGCATTTCGATGTCTCAAATAGTTTGGTGGTTCTCTTAGTAAATCTTGACAACAGCGCCACCCACCGGTTCCAATTCTAACACATCCAGAGACCCACTTAAATTCACACAAAATATTTAATCTAAAGCAGACCAACCATTTAGGAGGAGTCCAATGACATACACAGAGTTCAAGAAGAGCTTTTCCCTGCAACAAAACGATTTAAGTAAACATAATTATGTAAGTATAGTACTTTATTAAAAAAACTGACTTTCATTCTACACTCGAGTTAACGTAACTGTTTAAATAAATCGAACTAATGGAATGAATTATTATCTGCCAGCCCAAATATTTACATCTGACTTGTAAATACAATAACAGACTAGGATAGCGAAGACGTATGGTATCGATTGGCAAATGCATAAATGGTTACTCTAATTATTAAATCATTCGGATGTATCGATTGGTGGATTTCTTTTCTCGTTGCTTATATTTTAAATAATGATTTAGGGGATCGTGACCCACAACCAATATTAGAATGTTATGGGTTAATAATGGGTTAATACGAAACTTAAGTATCTTTTAGCACTATTTGGTATCTATGCTATCGTTGTGATTTGAAATTCGATGAAACGGTAATGACGCGCAAATGAAATGAAACGGAAACGGAAACGGAAACGAAAAAAGAGACAGACACATTTTAACGTGGGAGAAAATGAGATAGGAAGCATCGGCAAAATGGCGGCTTACGTCAATATCAATCAATGAGCAAAACATCAATATTTGTACTGACAGTATTCGTTTTTTTTAAGTTTAGTTTTTCACTTCTAACACGTGTAAATTGCACACATTTTGTTTTTTTATGTTATTAGCCGATAAACGAACAGACAGCCCACCCGATATTAAGTGGTCACCGTCTCCTGAGGACAGGCCAAGAAAGAAAGAACAATAAACAAAATCCTTGCTCAAGCCCCCAGCCGGCAAGAGGGTGGTGGCCAGCCATCCGGACTACACCAAGCATGATAATGATAAAATTTTGTTTTGAACACTTTCATACCAATATATTTTTAATCCGTTTTAACCTTTAAAAGCTCATTAAATTAGCCGAGCGACAGTACAGCCGGCATGCGGCACTTCCCGCGGAGATAAAGTTAGCGTCGTATAAAGTTGTTTGTGTTGAGGTCGATACTGTTTCGGTTTCCGCAGGGTGGCCGTCGCTGACTCATCATGTCGCGTTATTTACTCGTATATTTTTTACTACTATCTGCCCGCGACTTTGCCCGCGTGGGAATCGCAAAAGGACTAATTGCCGTCAAATTTTTTTAATAAGAGAACATAAATCTCCTCGGTTCAGCGGATTATGCTTGAAAATGTAACATACAATAAGATAAATAGAGTTACTTACTAGTAGTTTTGTTATAATGGGATTTATATGACATTTCTGAGATCATTTCCAGCGCAAGATGCGATCGCAACTAAGTCGATATTGATAGCAATCAAAGAAAATATTTTATTAACTTTCTACCCAGCCCGCTTCAAGCGGACTGAAATTACTCACCATATAGCGCCTATAGTTTCCGATATAACAATATTGAAATAGATAGTAATGTTTCTCTTGTTTGTATTTTATCGATTTGTGGAATACTGCGGTACCCGTCGCTCCTTTTTGAGGATTGTTTAGCTGCAAGTTTTGAAGGCTGTCTACAGGAGTTTAAAAATGATAAACACTCTAGAACACGACCGCGCCCGCCGTCAATCAAATATTTCAAACATTCTGCCAAACTTGAGAAACATGTCAAACATGACCGCAGACCGTCAAATATTTCGCCAAACACGTAGTTTGACAAATTATTTGTCAAATTATTTGAGCGTTTAACGGCTGCATTAGGCCGCCTTTTGGATGTGTAGACGCCTTCAGTATATTATAGTGAACCCAGCCACAGTACAGTTATGGTTTCCCGTTCTAATAATAGATATCCTAACAACGTAACAATTCTCCAAGGCTAAATATAGTAACTCTAGCGCAACTCTGGTTAGCATTTACGATATACAACGACATAATTATTATACACATAATATGCATATTTATACAATGACTTCATAGCAGAGTTGGTAGATTTAGTCAGCGAAGCGAGGAGTCCCGGCTTCGATTCACGGCCGACATTTATTTATTTATTTATTTTCAAGGATCAACAAACAGTGACACAATGTATCTTAAATAAAAGAGATTAATCAAAGTACAGAATAAATAATTGTGAAACCAACACCGTTGACCACGTATTACTAGTGAGAGTGAGAGTAGATAGTGCAACAACATAATAGAGGACGGGCCTTATGAAATTAAGTCAATTCGAGGTTGGCTTTTACAAACACAATTCAAGAGTGAAACTAAGGGGTTATCTAAATACTAGATATACATATTGTGTACATTAAGCAGTATTAAAAAAAAAATACAGACTCAGTAATTGCATGTTACAAATATTTTTACTGGATTCGTGGGTTTAAGTGATGTGTTATTTGCGGTCTACATGCCATCTGCGACACAGGGAATGCTTCAACTATTATAGTATGAGTGTGTAACTCTTCATAGTACAAGCGTAATAGATGATCGATTCTCATACAATCGGCTGTCCGTTTAAATATATCCATGATGACTATAATCAAATCGCAACATAAAATTCCGCAGACTGCGTTGTTTCGGGGCAAATTGGGATTATATTTCATGACGTTGGATCAGTAAAATAATTCAATTGAGTTGTACCAACACACGGATGCCGCATTTAGCGTGCGCCACGTATCAGTTACACGAGACTGATTTAAAACTAGGATTAACTGTACGTAACTACAAATCATATACGTATTTTTTTACATTACTTCAAAATGTAACGGTGATATGATAAGTAATTTCGGTACAGTATAAATATTAGTAGTTAAAACCCTTGCATAAAATACCTAACTATAATACTGTAAACTATTTAATTATCTACTACTTACGAATTACTAATTAGTAACAGATGGCAATTCATCATGTGAGGGGTAGGTACATGCCATATCCACCACGCTGCCCAAGTTCAGATTGACAAAGTTCACACAGAAAAATTCTCCGTTCATAGTGAGGAACTCACTATACTATACTCGTATTTTCCTTTACCGAAGTATGTGACAATAATTTCTTAAAAATTTTAAAAATAATGTGTATAAACCCTCTTAATTATTCATTTTTCGCTCAATTCCATCTCAACGTTACGCTGTCCAATTACGGGTTCATCACGCGGAGAACCAGTGCTCAGGGTCTACCATAGATCCATTAACGCGTGAGAGGCTGAAGTCTTGTCGTCTAAAATTAAGATCTTCAATATAATGAACGTGGTGGTCGGGAAGAAGGTTTTTTTCATAAGACTTCGCCGACCTCGTCTAACAGTACGTGGGAGGAACTGACGTGAAACCCGAACTGTGAACGGCAACCAGGTATCCAGGAATTTGGCTCAACTTCGTGATGTGTGGAAATGAAAGTTACCCGCTGGTAGACCAAACAGTTCATTAGAACATTTATTTTTTTATTCAGTAACAATGTTTGTAGGTCACTCATGTTATTGAAACTAAATTGCATTTATCAACTGTTATAAATAATAAAAAGAGCTATTATTTCCTAAACGAATTCTGTTGTCAATGTTCACGTGTTTGTTTTGTAACGAATGATGTAATTCCGTGGACGGAATATGCGTAGAACGAAGTTTATTGTGAACTGAAAACTTTAACTAATCTCTTCTGTGATAAATGTATTCTAGTTTTATTAATATGCGATAGTAAATAATAGAGATTACGTCTGAACCTTTGATTACTTAGGTACTCCCTAGAGTTACCAGAAACATGTACGAATATATTCACTAACTGTTAGCCTCTAAATGACGTCACGCGAGCGAACGACAAAGCCGCCATCAAGCTTGTGTGTGTGATCTCACACACCTTATATCGCATTCAGTGCAAGTTAACAATGAACTGACCAACTAACGTTATTGATAACACCCTCCGCTAACTGGACTAACTATCCTAGTCCCTAATCATTTGAGTCTGGTCTGTGTCGGTCACAGTTGCCATGGGCGGCAGCGGAAGGGTGGTGCTTCCACGTTTTTGTCTTAAATGTACAAAAAGTTACAGACTGAAAAGAAAATAGGGATGTAACAAACAAAAGGATTGTAAATGCAAACTAAAATAAAAGTGTCCTAAAGTTAATTCTATAAGCAGTTGGAAGTTCTCGACGCGTGAAGTTTATTACACTTGTAATTAACTTTTAATGCTAATCATAAAACTTTAAATATAAATGAAAATAATGGAAACAGTTAAACCTGCAACACAAGTTCTTTTATGACTTACTTTAAGGGTTTTTTAATTACGAGACGAGTTATTTGGTGATAAGTGGTCATCGTCGCCCACGGACATTGGCAGCACCGAAGCAATCACGAAAGTATTGTAGTGTGCTCCTTATGATACATCCGATGCACTGGCTCGACAACTAACGATGTGCGCAGGCGGCGTGTCTGCTCTCGCCCGTGGCTCGCGCAGTAATGACGCCGCGCGCCCTGCCCCGCCCCACCGTGAGCACTAGATAGTGTATATGTATAGCTATTATAAAGTTATAGCACAGTATAAGGCTGCAATAACATTGATGACGTAAGCATAATTTTTCTTCCACCTCTTCAACCCCACCCATAATTTCTCACTTCTGAGCTGGAGTTTCTTCATCGTAAGAGTTCAATGAGACAGTACAGCCCACCTTCCTGATTGATCTGCTAATGCCATGTGCTCATTAGCAGACATTTCACACCTTTGGAAATATTATGAAGAGCTCTCAAGTAAACAGGTTTCATGACGAAACAATCCTTCAAATCAAGTAAGGTAATTAATAAGAGTAGTGTTTAAGGAGGTAATTAACTCGTATGAGAACGGTCCGTAAAGTGACAGACAATAATATATCACGTATTAGAAGTAAAGCTAAAACAAAAACCTTGTTTATTTCTCCATTTCTGTTACCAGGTGTCGAAACCGCTAATATATTATGTACTTTGATATATGTAGTTTTTTCTTGTAAGGCATCTAAAATGCCGTTCACTCTTTTTTCTATTTTTCTATTTTCTAAAATGCCTTTCACTCTTCAATGAACGGGAATAAAAAATATTAATTGCAATTAAAGTAAGCATTGCTATTGTAATATGAGCTAAAACATCACCTTTGTTTGATTTTTTCTTAATTTTCTTTTAACATCGCACAAAAACGTTAGAATCGATTTGATTGCAATTCAATAAACTTAGTTACTGTGTGAATTAACAATTAAATTATTTTAATGTTCTAGTATTCGATTGAATTTATCTCTGGATATTACATTGAAAGATCGTATATCATAATAAGAAATCGTTATTGGCGTAGGTACTTAGATGTTAACATAAAGTTAATTATTTTGCGATAGTTTCAATCTTTGATACAAAAATAATTCGTTTTCTTTTCTTCGGTTGACGTAATACATTTTTTAAAGCTAATCAATTCAATTTTATTGTCTTAGAGTAAATTTCTGACTGTTATGAAAGTCAGATGCTCGACACCAACAACATATCCAGACAAACTTATGACACTAACCATAGGTACATATATCTCAAGAGAAACGAAGAAGGAAATACATTCACTCCACCTAAATAGCTGCTCACGAGCACCAGTTAAACTAACCGAGAAACAGCTTCGATAAAGCGAATAAAGTTTCGTCACCGGCAATTACATTGTGGGGAAAAATATCGTTCAGTGTAGTGCGAGATCGGCCTGCAGTTGGTCGGGTCTGTGGCTATCGGGGAACCACTCGTTGTGTATTGTGTAAGCTCAGTGCATTATTTTCGGGGGCGCCGTATCGTAATAGCAGCACGCCGTCGCTGTCAGTGTCAATTGTACCGTGCTATGTACGTGGAACGGTCGCGCACGCCTCTCGCCCGCCGTCGCCTGCGCAATCTCCTCACGAAAATGACGTTATCGACAAACAGTTGACGAATGCACGTCTCTTTCGATATTTAAAACTTTCAATATGTGCTGTGCGAGGTTCACCAATTACCTATTCCATAAGCTGCGGAAATACACGTACGGACTGTCCGGCCGGGAAAGTAAGTAGACAACCGTCTCGATCATGCATGTCAGTTTTGATGCGGGTTGGTAAACGTAAGATTTAAAAAGTAAAAAACGCAGGAAGATATAGGCGCTTCGTCCTATTTAAATATCAAAATCTCCGTCTTAAATAGAGAGTACACAGGGGTTAAATAAGTTCGATAATAACAACATCAATGAGATTATATGCAACACATAGGTTTGTATGTGTACCTAACGATCAACGTACTTATGGAAACGTTCACCTCACTCAGGTATATATTAATTTCAACTTTCTAGAAATGTTCTAGAGCTTTCATTACGCGAAAACGCAGGTATCATTAGCTCCACTTCACAAGCCAATTTAGCTGCAACATTATTTTATACTTGAAAGTATATTCGCAAATAGTTTTAAATGCAGTGAACCGAAGTCCCGTACATCACTCATACGTACATAAAACCATAATAAACCTATTCGTGTTGCGGTCATGCTATTGTCTGCTTATTGTCTATTTAATAATTATATCATTCTCACGGCATAAAATGTAAATAAACAAACGACAAAGTTCCAACAATATCTGTGCACTACTTTGATAATTATATTCGTATATTTTTATAATCTGTATTTTATATTATTTGATTTCTGAAGTCGCTTTTTGGAATTGGAATCATGGTTAGCTAGCCAAAAAGTGACAGTTCAATACTCGCTCTCGGTACAGCTCCATCACCCAATAGTATACACAAGTTCCTTATTCTGATTCCTTATGGGAAAGTATTTGGGAAAATCTATCCTTGTGGGTATTTACCGCAACAGAACCCACAACCATGTGTTTCACTAACACTTGTCTGGTTGTAGATTTGTTTGCTGCTGAGTTTGTTTCCGCTAACCTTAGAAACCACTTAGAAAGTAAATTTAGGATAACATTAAATAAATAGACGCTTACACCCTCGTACGACCCGAGAACAAACATTTTATCTGACACAGAAATGACTGCCTCGGCCGGAAATCGAACCCGAGACCCCTTTACAGGCATGGTCACTAACTAGGCTGCAGGGGCGTCATTAGTTTGTTTTTTTATTTAAATCGCTTCACGAATAACAAAGTTATGTTTAGTTAAAATCCCTGCTAAAGTAACCTTTGATCTAAAAGTTTTGGTATTGAATGAGACTACCTGAAGCTACGTCAGGGCATATCTACTAGTCTCAAACATAATCTGTAACGTACATACAATACTGCCACACCTCGGTGCAAAGTCCGCTAGTTAAGAAATACTTAATTATAAATTTTATTAAAATACCTAAATTGTTGGTAAAATATAACAAATATTACAATAAGTTTTTATTTACCTTCCTTTATAATGATGAAACATTAATTTGTAATACCTACACTAGTTTTCAAATTTCATCATCGGTTCAGCGGATTAAGTTTCAAAAGGAAGCAGACTAACAGACAAAGATACTTTCACATTTATAATATTAGAGATTTATAATATGGATTACATACATCATTCAAAACGCCGCCCGTTGGTATGTATACTATGTATGTATGTACAAAGATAAAAATTACATAAAGATATAATTACGTTACCATAAATTGCCATGACTAATGGGATTCACTGGGCATTTTAATGTGTAACATGCCGTGATAAATTAAATACGGATATGGCCACCCGTATAGTGCTATGCGGGTTCGATTTCCAACAAGGCGGATATTGATAATGATGAGTTTTAATTTCTGTTCTCGGTATGGGTGTGCGTGTTCTTGTCTTGTGTGTTGTCCACGGCACCCTCGACTTAGGGAATTCTAGTTTGGGTCTTTAAAGACCCGATACAACGCGAGTTGCGCTTTTGCTCCGCTCCGATAACATTATTGTAACTATGAATGCGAAAGATAATTACAGGATTTATAAGGCAGAATGTGATCTATATGAAAATTACGATAATTTCGCGAAATTGATTGCCTCACTTTTCGCGCGCTAGTGACTTATCTACTTTATTTAATTTTATAAATTATAATATTTAATCGATCTAAACACCTTCGCAAAAAAGACGTTAAAAATATAAAACTTGGACTATGCACCCGAAAGGATTAAATAATATTAAGAAAAGGGATTAAAAATAACGCTACACACTTATGTAGGTATGTGTTTAGCCAATATATCTATTCGTAGCTCCATTTTAATGTGATATAGGCTACTTTTGGCGATATAGTTGACAAATCGAAGAGAAAAATATTTGTCATTAATTCGTTAACAACAAAATGTGCGGAGTGCATTCACAATAATAATGAGTTATGACTAATGATTACTCTCGACATAGTTCGTTTTATTTTATTTGCACACTCGTGGCTTGTGAGTTGCGATATTGTGAGCCGTTCGTAGCGTTAACACGCTCGTAACGTACCGAGCTTGACGTAATCTATTCCGGGAATATGAAAGTTAGGTTAGTTTCGTTAGTGTAATGCAATACTTACATCCATACTTCTATACCATTATATAAAACTATATCTGTCTGATAAATATTTGCTTGATGACTGACGTCTTATATTTATAATTTCAAACCCAGGACATGATCACAAACGGGTCTTCATTCCTCGCCTAACCGTAAGACTGCGCAGCGTCTTTCAAAATATAAACTGAATCTCTTCTTCTGTTCGAAAACCGACCTACTGCTGAATATATGAGGGGTACAGGCCATCCTGCCCACGGCGCTGGTCAAATGCGGATTGGTAGACTTCACACACCTTAGAGAACATTATGGAGAACACTCAATCACTGCTGCGAAAATAAATAATAACTTCCAATCATACAGTTCAATTAAATAAATATCGGACCACATTTTAACGCTATTGACAACATAATGACTGACAACGTACTAACAAATTTGATCGAGCAAAATTTCCGTTGAAGCTTTTATGTTACTCTTAACATGTATGCAATATATCATATCTTGTATTTGCAGAAAAACGTGCGTTGATTGATGTAAAACCCGCGTGTAATTGTACATAATGCATTACTATTTAGTTTCAGGTAATTGCACTATTTTCTTACTGGCGTACGTTTACTCAAATTTAATCCTTTTTTTAAACAAATTACGGTGCCATCACATAATTGGTTGTATTGTACGACCACTTCTATAAAAAAGACTTCCTTCCCCCAAATTATAAAATCCATAACCTCAACAATATTATCTTTTGTGGATATTGTATAGATGTAACATAGTGAGGGACTACTATCCAAAAAAACCTTCCGTCAAATAAAAAATCGCTAACCTGAATAGGCTTTGATATATTATTTGAAGCAGTAATAATAGTTCTCAAAACTCCAAAATCCCAACAATTAAGGATAGAGTACTATCCAAAAAACCTTGCTTCGAATAAGCAATAATAATTAATCGTTCTCCAAACTCTCCAAAACCCCAACAATTGAGGATTGAGTACTATCTAAAAGATTTCCTTCCCCAGATCATAAAATCCCTAACCTCAATAGTATTGCCTTTTGTGGATATTGTTTATAGCAGTAATAATTGTTCTCAAAACTCCCCAAAACCCCAACAATTGCGGATTAAGTGGGCACAGTAGCGGTATGAATACGACCGGGGACTGTGCAGCGTTTCACAATTCCACTATTTATAGGGCTGCCGACGTCCGGATTCTTTGGATTTGTCCTACTTTTTATGTCAATTCGATGCATCTCAGTAAACTTTAGAGCTTTAAAACTTAAACAAAGTATTTAAAGCGGCAGTGAAGGATTTATATTGTCTGTAAGTGAAGGATTTATGTTTTCTAAATTAAAACCGGATACTGTTGGATTTAGGAGCAGAATTAAGATAGACTTAATAAAACTCATTACTTATTCAGTATTTAATACAGAACCTTTGCGAAACGGTATTAGACGCCAAATATTGAATATTGATACACCTACATGAAATAAATGATTTGAGTTTAAGGTTGTATGCACACTTAAAGGTAACACCTAATGCAATATACAATTTTATTCAAAGTTAAACTTCGTGATATGACAGTGCTAATTCGTGAATATAGTTTATGATAGCCCTAGAAGTCGACTATTGTTATGCTGAACTGAGTTTGTGTCGGCATTGTTATCGGAACATAGGCTTAACGTCGACGCAATTGAAATATAAAGCGAATGTACGAATTTGTACGACGCGCAAACCACTCAGCGAATGTTATGTCGCTGCACATTGTAAGTCAGTGTCGGTATTATTTGTTATGTGTAATGTAATCAAAAAAGCTGTATCAGGTGTAGGATCTAACTTTCTACCGTTGCTTCGCTTTCTCCTAGTAGCAAGCACTCGGCTATACTTCAAACGCATCATTATTATAAGAGACTAACTGACCCGACAGACGATGTCCTGTCTTAACTATGCATATTGAATTCGAAGATTTGCAGCACGCATTTCGAATATTTTCTTTTTTGTTTGTTTCAATCGGTTGAGGAATAAAAAAGTTATGTCAGTATAGAATCACGTCTATCACCTTCCGAATATGCGTACTAAAGGGACATGTTAGTAATAGTGTTCCGTAGACATGTTTCCCGAAGCGAAGCAAGGGCGATTCCCACCGACCACACAGCCACTAGACACCTAATGTTTGATTTTCCGTATTGAATGTATTCTGGCAACTAGCTGAAGTAAGACGAAGCGGGGTGACTGGCTAATTCAACGCTGTGATTGGCTAATTCAAGGCCACACAAACGTTGGAAAGGAACAGATTATTTTATGGTACGGGAAAGAATGAGACGGCACGAATTTATATCGGTACTATAAGCCAGATGCGTTGACAGAAGTCATTCGCCTGTTATTAGGAGTATATTGGCTGTGTGGTCGGTGGCGGTTCCACTAGTGTACCTACAGATAAGTATAATTTTACACTAAGCTGTCACTGTCAATTACAGTATTAAGCGGTCGAGTTACTGCTGTCTATATTTTTTGTTCACGCTGTTTATTTAATTCAGTGGCACATTTTCTCTAAATACTACTTTCTATAATTAATAAACCGTGAAAACCGTTAGAGGTCAATTTGGACGCCACTTAACAACATATTTATCAAGACTACAAATCTGTATTTGCAATTAGAGACCTTAAGACCTTTACACTAAATGCCATTTTACAAGTAGGTACTCTGAAAAACATAAATGGTACGACAACAACCTTGCTCATTGAAAATATTTTTTTTTAATAAGTAATTACCAATGAAGAAATTTTGCATTGAATGCACCTAATTACATGCAAAGCTATATAAAATCTGGGGACATTCTCGTAGTATTGTACTACCCCAACATGGGTTGTTAACCTTCACAACCATTAATTTTATTTCAAAACAAACTAATAAACCTCTTGTTTATTAGTTTGTTTTAAGCATTATTATATTCCACCGTATTGAGTAGCAGCATTAATTAAATTGAATACGTTAAAGTCCACAAAAAAAATGGTTGCCTGTAAAGTCGGTTTTACGGGCGAAGATTTTACGTGACAACGTCTTTTTCTCGGTAGAATATTTATTGATATGAATATAATTAAATTGCGCAATAGGAACAAGGAATTGAATGAAAATAAGAATTGCACAAATTTTAACTATAGAAATATATTTTGTTTACTAAAACATTGTACATGTAAACTTAAACTTAACGCGCCGATTCAATGCGCCTAATTCTCTAGTGCTGCGCGCGCGACAGACCGATCATAGTTGAGTGGGAGAGAGACGCAAGGCATTCGGCGGGCCTCTCTCTCGTTCGGTGACTCATCGTAACGTTACCGAGCGTTACTATTATGACACTCCACCGGAATAAAACCAAGTTATGACACTCCACCGGAATAAAACCACTTTTAAAATAATGAACGTATTTATTATTATAATCCAGTGTAACTTATGGACAAAACCACGTTTCTACTATTCAAGACCTAGATCTCGTCTGCGTCATAAGCGCGCGTGCTACTATCTGAGTAGTTATTCCTCAACCGGAAAACGGAAGTTAACTTCAGTTAATACCACCGGTCTACTACCGGTGGTATTAATTGTGCGTAGTATACATATATTTAACAATACAGAATATATTAAAGATTTAATTATATGTAACTATAAACATTAATTTCTTACAGTCGGCCAATCCTGATAAATTTCCCGTCTCGGGAAAACAATAGTAAAATGAAAAATGAAAAGGAAAAGAAAAATTATATACATTTCTCAACATAATCATCTGCTTATATGTAATAGTATAGAATGTCTTTGCTTTTCAGTTGAATTAATGGAACTTATATACATTTCACTAATAAGATATTAAGGCCTCCTTCATATCCTTAATATCTGTCCCACCCAGGACCTCATACATATTCCTGGCTGAGCCTCTCATATATGTATTTCATTAATAAGATATTAAGGCCTCATACATATCCTTAATATCTGTCCCACCCAGGACCTCATACATATTCCTGGCTGAGCCTCTCATATATGTATTTCATTAATAAGATATTAAGGCCTCATTCATATCCTTAATATCTGTCCCACCCAGGACCTCATACATATTCCTGGTTGGGCCTCTCAAACTATCGTTAACACTATAATAAAATATTAAGGTCTCATACATACCCTTAATATTTGTCTTGACTGAGACCTCCTGCATATTCTCAGTCAGGCCTCTCTTCAACTTTTTATTAACATTATTCTGAATAACTCGTTAAATTTACCTTCTCAATCAAAATCTCATAATTAGTAACATATTATTGAATAAGTAAATTATAAATATCAACTAAATATTCGCTACAGAAAAAGCAACTCAACCAGCCAGACAGTGGTCAATCTGTGTCATTACTACTTGACGAATCAGAGAACGATTCTGATCTACTAAACACAATCCAGGGATGGAGCTTATCTACTGAGAAGATACCACTGAATTTTCTGTTTCCCTTTTTTTGACAAGGGTGTATCTTCTACCACGTAACGATCATTATCAAGGACTTCTGCAATACGATAAGGGCCTCTGAGTTTTGAAATTAATTTTCTACTTTTACCTACCGACGGAATTTCCCTTTCTACCCTAACTAGCTCCCCTATTTTAAACTTAACTATCTTTCTAGTTTTGTCAAAATATTGTTTTTGTTTCTCTTGGTTATCGCTAATATGCTCTGTTATTTCTTTTCTAGTTTGCTCTAATGTAAGACCATCAGTTTCATCCATGACACTATGTTGCAATAGGGAATTAGAAGTACCTACTAGGTTGAGTCCAAATAATGCTTGCGCCGGACTCTTACCCGTTCCTTTATTGAGAGTATTATTAAGTCCCCATTGAATTTCAGAGACACATT
The DNA here is from genome assembly GCA_905404295.2 of Ochlodes sylvanus. Taxonomy (NCBI): domain Eukaryota; kingdom Metazoa; phylum Arthropoda; class Insecta; order Lepidoptera; family Hesperiidae; genus Ochlodes; species Ochlodes sylvanus. The sequence goes on along the minus strand of FR990142.1, from coordinate 11,005,969 downwards.
CATCCCATACATTCTCAGGTTTACCATGGTTAGTTGCTGTTAGTGCCGCCAAAACTGTTCGGTTATATCTTTCGATTTGACCGTTAGCTCGTGGTGTCGCAACCGCGTTCTTAATATGTTTTATACCTAAAGAATCTATGTAATTTTTAAAACTTCTAGATGTAAATGACGTTCCTCTATCGGAAATTAAGCGTTTAGGAACACTAAATGTGTGAAAATAATTTTTAATTGCTTTAATGGAATGGATAGATTTTGTGCTTTTTACTGGAATGAGTACGATAAACTTGGTGAAGGCGTCAATTATTAGTAAGAGGTAAGTATTATTACGTTTACTTTTAACAAAAGGTCCCAAATGATCTATATGCAAAGTATGAAATGGATGTTCAACTTTCGGTATTGGGTGTAGCATCCCTGCTTTCCTTCCAGCTGGGATTTTAGTATGGGCACACTCTAAACAAGACCGAACATATTTCTCAATAAATCTTCTCATTTTAGCAAACCAATATTTATTTTTGATTATTTCTAAGGTCTTGTCGAACCCAAAGTGTCCAATTTCGTCATGATTTGACTTTAAAACCTGCCATCGGACACCTTTCGGTACAACCCAACGATCACCATTTTCCGTTTTTCTATATAACATTCCCCTTTTAACTACAAAATTGTTTTTGATCTCTATAACATTGTCACTTTCTTTATCATTTAATATAGACACTATTCTCTGTAATTCGGGATCGTTCTGTTGTACCGTAAGAATCCAATCCGTGTCAATCTGACGAACATGTAATTCTAGAATAGGATTGCGACTAAGCGCATCTACATGAGCCATAGCGGTACCAGGCTTATAATTTATTTGAAAATCAAACTCCTGCATGATATTCCACCATCTGGCTACCCGAAGTAAAGTGTCCCTTTTCTCAAAAGTTGCGCGGAGGGAATTACAGTCGGTCACAATTACAAAAGGGATACCTAATAAGTATACTCTAAATCGCTGCAATGATGTAACAACAGCTAGGGTTTCCAAATCGTAAGACGTGAATTTCGATTCCTCTGGGGACGTTTGTCTACTATAAAATGCCACTGCACTAAAGGGGATGTCTTTACTAGGCCTTTGCATTAGTATCCCAGCAATACCGACCTTGGATGCATCCGTGTGTAATTGAGTCTCATGTTCGGGGTTATAAAATGCTAGGACGGGACGTTTAACTAGCTCCTCTTTAAGAGCAACAAATGCAGATTCCTCCTCATTACCCCACTGCCATTTAGCATTCTTTTTTAGGAGCTGTGTCAATGGTTTCGCAATAATAGAGAATCCCTTCACGAATCTACGGAAGAAACTCGCCAGTCCTAAAAACTGTCGTACAGTATGTTGGTCAGTCGGTCTAGGAAATTTGTCTACAGCTTCAGTTTTCTTTTTACCAGGTCTTACCCCTGACTCGCTGACTTCAAAACCCAAGTAGTCAATGGATTGTTTGAGAAAATTGCATTTGGACAAGTTAAGAGTTAAACCAGCTGAACGGAATATATCCAATATCTCATGCAGATTTTGCAGTCCCTCATCTATTGTTTTGGATGGGATGATAACATCATCCATATATGCGAAAGCTCGTTTAAATCTTGCGTTTCCTAAGATATTATTGACTGCCCTCTGAAACGTTGACGGCGCATTGACCAGTCCAAAAGGCATGCGGTTAAATTCATAGTGACCGTCTGGTGTCACAAAAGCCGTCAAGTGTTTCGATGACTCTGACATAGGAATTTGGTAATAACCGGAGGCTAAATCCAGAGAAGTGTAATATTTATGACCAGAAAGATTATCTAATTGGTCGTCTATTCGGGGTAACGGGTAATGTTCTTTGACGGTCTTTTTATTAAGTGCTCTAAAATCAATACAAAGGCGATAATCGCCAGTCTTTTTACGAACAAGCACGATTGGGGAAGCATAATCAGATGAGGACGGTCTAATAATGTCAGAATCTTCTAACTCCTGAACCATTCCACGGACCACCTGGCGCTCCGAGTGAGACAAGCGATAGGGTCTATACACGACAGGTGTGGTATCATTCAAAGTTATATTCATTTCGGTGTTAACTATACACCCTAACTCCTTTGATGAAAACGCAAAACATTCCCGAAACTCATTCAGTAATTGTACTAGCTTGCTAACATATTCGTCACCAACCTTATCGTTTACATGTAGCATATCGGCTTCAATTCGAATTACCACAGAGTTATCGGGACAACGCTCAATTCTTCCTACATCAATGACTTGTAATCTATTTATAGGTAACGCACGAACTAATAGGGTATCCTTCAAAAGTTTAAATGGTGTGTTAAAACCCTTTACAACAATAGTGCCTTGTCCATTTACGACATGTATAATACTTTGAAAAATTTCATATCCTGATTGAAAGTTTTGACATAAACTAGGTTCAATAAATAATTCACCAGAATATTCTGGTTTGGTGTAGAAATTAACTACTGTGAACCCTACTACGTTTACAGGATTGCTAACGAAAAGCTGTATGCTTGGCGTAATTTTCGCGGATATTTTGAGTTGGTCATTAGTCTTAAACACCAAGACATGATCTTGTTCCGTGAAAGTTTGACCGATTAATAAAGGCACTTGCAATAAATGATCTGGAACTATGAGTACTTCTACATTAGCTTTAGCTTCGTCAACGCTTATCTCAACATTACCTTTACCTAAGCAACTAACGACACTATCACCAAATCCCCTCAGTACCGGTAAGTCTACGACTGACCAAGTCCCTACCAACTTTTTAGCTACTGACTCTTGTAACATAGTGCACTGACTACCAAAATCTATAAAGCAATTTAGATCAATTCCATTTACAGTGGCTATCTTAAAATATTTCGAATCTGTATCCTGTTCTTTAGAAATCCTCAAAACCGTTTTATTTTTAGTTTCAGTCTTACTAGGACAATTATCAGCTAAATGTCCGACTTTATGACAAGTATCACACTGTTTGAGTGGCTGTTTGCATTTGAAATAAGGGTGGCCAATTTGCCCGCAATTGAAACATTTAGTTAATCTATGATTTCTCTCAGTTTTACCATCAAGTTCATTGTGACCAGTTGTGGATGTCTTTGACTGTCTGTGTTCAGACATGCCTGGTTGCGAGGATAGATTTGGTTTATCTAATTTCTTCGTTATTCTAACATTCCTGAGATATACTAGTAATTTATCAGGTTCTGTGAACTGAACTGCTTCTGCACTAGTTCTAACAGATCTATCTTCAATTCCGAATAAAATGCAATCTATTGCATGTTTTCCACTTATATTACACCGATTTAAGAAACCCATTTTTTTGTAAAAATACTCTTCCAGAGGTTCACCAAATCTAGCCTTGCAAGCGAGCATGTCGGTTAATAACTGTCCATAATTCTCATCGCTCGGGAATGCCAGTCTTAACTTATTTTGCCACTCAGCCCATGAAAACAGTAGACTAGGTAAGCCTTGGTACCATTTTTGTGCCAACCCTACCAGTTTTGGTAGTGCGTAGTGAATTATTTGTCTCTCAGTCCAGTTATAAATTTGAGAACACTCATTAACTTTAATCAACCAGGTTTCAATTGTCTGATTTCGGTTCGCGGGATCAAACTCAGGTATAACGTTCAAAACCGGGAACCGCTCGCCACCTCCATCTGATTTCATGGTCTGAATGAGTTCCTTAAAAGCCGAAACTAAAACACTGGCATTTATATCAGTATTATTTCGAACGTCAAGAGAACTTACTGTCGCTCCTGCTAACGGAGTTCCGGTATGGCATGATGCAGTGGGTGGCTGCTGGTCGTGGGCCACGTGGTGATTCGGCTGTGAGTCGCGACCAAGCTGCGTGTTGTACCTCGATGCCGATTCACCTCTGCGGTGAACACCAGGGCTGCCACGTGTTGCACTGTTCCGAAGACCGCGTCCGCTGGACGCGCCTCGTTCACAAGGCTCGCTGCGATCACGACTTCGCGAACCGTCGCGCCTCCGCGACATGTCCCGCCTGCGCAACACCTCGCGCCTCCGCGACGCGTCTCGGCTCCGCGCCACGTCTCGGCTCCGCGACCGCGACACGTTCCGCCTCCGCGACACGTGCCGCCTCCGCGACCTGCCAGATCTATCCCGATCCGGCGTCCCACTGTGGACGCCAGACCCGTGACGGGGACTGGCATTTCTATGCCTCCGCACCGAAGTCTCTGAACCACTGCGTGCGGAATCTCTCGTACTTTTCGACTTTCTTTTCCGTTCCATGATTCCCTGGAATTACATAAAGCGCAACAAAAATAATTGTTCTCTTAACAATTAATAAACCGAGAAGTAATTTAACGCCGTGTATTTTATTTTAACATAATTATGCTATATTTACCCTCCTATATCTTTCACGAACTTATCGTACTTATCGTACATGTCACAATTAGAAATAACATAAGAGAAAAGAAAAGAAGAAAAAAAGAAAAAGAGGGTAGACAAAATAAAAAAAAGATAAAACCGTTCTTATCGCGTATTAATTTCGTGATATAATTTGATTTAATTATTCACTATATTAACATTTGTACATCATGAATAAATTGCATGCTATATTTAAAAGATAAACTGATACACTGTTTTCTACAGTCAAATATGATATCATCACAAAATAACCACTATCAACAGTTTTATAACAATAATAATTATTGCATAACGTATTTACGTACCTTTAATGGGCGTTCAAGTCCTTTAACCGAGTGCGTTTTCCTGTGGCGATCTCGGTATAATCCTCACTTCTGAACTATGACACTCCACCGGAATAAAACCAAGTTATGACACTCCACCGGAATAAAACCACTTTTAAAATAATGAACGTATTTATTATTATAATCCAGTGTAACTTATGGACAAAACCACGTTTCTACTATTCAAGACCTAGATCTCGTCTGCGTCATAAGCGCGCGTGCTACTATCTGAGTAGTTATTCCTCAACCGGAAAACGGAAGTTAACTTCAGTTAATACCACCGGTCTACTACCGGTGGTATTAATTGTGCGTAGTATACATATATTTAACAATACAGAATATATTAAAGATTTAATTATATGTAACTATAAACATTAATTTCTTACACTATTTTTCATAAGTGACTCCCAGCTAACCTAATTTAAGACGTTGTCACGTCAAAAAATAGTTTAATAAACTTCGATAGAAGCTATCCGAAACTTCGATAGAAGCTATCAGAAAAGGAAGAGAACGAATCACTGAATACTGCCCATAAACTTGTATTTAACGATTAAATCGACAACATTACAATTTCTATACTCAATTGAACAAATAAGACTGACTGACCTTGACACGCCGGCCAAACATTATCCTTTTGTCTCAATTGCCCCGTAATTGTCGGGGACGTCTTCAGTTCTATTCTGAGATACAATTTGCACTCGCCGTTTGTTCAAATTGCACCTTAACTGAGCTAGGGGGTATCACTGATATCATAATAAAACATTTGAACCGTTCGAGCAAAACTCAACCGTACTCAAATTGAAATAGAAATCGGTTTTGCTTTGTATCTTCGACTGTCTACTACGTCTATGGTGCACCAGAACACACACAGCTGTTTTTATTAGGTAAACTAACACGCTTTATGATGATTTTTTTAACAACAAGAGTTTTGACATAATTTAACTCTTGAAAAACGTTTGCTTATATCGCTAACAAACATTTCGCCGTCTGGTTCATCGTTTGACAAAAGACAAAACTATGGTTAAAATGTTTTCGTCAACTCGTCATCATCATTAAACTCAACGATGTGTGCATACTCCAAAGAGATGTTCTATTAAAATAAATACGTCGTACAAACTAACACGTCGTCCAAAATAATATTATCCTCGTTATTAAACCTGGCCGTCTTAAAATAATGAATATAGTAAGATTATATTAAGAGGGGGTATAAAGCTAGGAAAAAATCAAATTTCACCCGCGCGCCCCGCCCCGCCCGTCAAATAGATGCGCCGCAGCAGTTGCGCGTCCGGTTGCATCTGACTTTATCAGCGGCTGTACACTCTCGCGAGACTGCTAAACGAGTGCACTCGTATGAGAATGTACTTGGTACGAGACATAGCGAGTACTCTCGCACGAGAGTGTACAGCCGCTATTATATAACATGTCATCAGTCAAGAATACGGCACAGTATAATGTAAAAATAAGAGAAATTTCGGCTCAGTAAATGTAGAATCATCTACCTCAAAAATGGCAAGCTGTTTTTTTCTATAATAGGGTTAGATTTTTATACAATATTAATAGCTAGAGAGCCAGTGAATGGCAGATAACACATAATTAGGTGTCATTCATAATTTTGAATATATTATTATGTAGGTATCTATCAATCTAAAGCAATTCTTCTCGCTGTAACTAAAGCAATTCTTCTCGCTGTAACTATCTGTATTTCTGAAACTAATAACATTTATAGGTAGTGTCGGTCGCATCATGTAACCATAGCGCTGGAAACCTAGTGTAGGGAGCGATTGAATCACTTTTATGACAAGAAAGGCAGTATAATGTTGGTACTGGTGTGACCATTAAATCATTTAAATTCTGGAAAAGCAGAATATCTGCTCTATTTTTACGTGATGAAACCTGTATGCCGTATAACATGTAAATAAATAACACGTACAATGTTTTTCAGACATTTATTTATTATAGATAACATTGTTTTCATTTTTTCGCTACAAAAAGATAAAGTAAGTTATCCTTTAAATTTATTTAAATCGAAAGAAATCCTTCGCCAGAAAACAGAAAAATTACAAATGCCACTGCCGTTATTATAAGGAAATTAATAAATGACAATAATATCATAAAAAAGATGACAATCACTAACTTCTTGAGCGACAATTGTTAGCTTTAAAAATATAGGAAAAAAACAGTGTGTGAAATATGATGCGTGATGATATAAATGCGTGAGAACAGGAAAAATGTATAATGGGTAGTAAAAATATTTAAGTTATGTTAAGAACACATAAGTCATGAAACTAAACAATTTTTTGAAGATTAAAAATAAGCATAAAATCGAGCAAAGCTTATTTAAAACCAAAATGAATTTATTCGAAATGAAGTTTAATTCACTAACTCCAAAATCCGTGTAGAAAAAATAAAATGCCAAAATTATACATGGTTGGAAGTTTTAATTGTTCAAAAAATATATCTTGTCTATTAAAAGTCGTTGACTTGTATCACATGTGTATTTAGTATCGTCGTTAGTCTTGATATTTGTCTTGACCCGTTCATAAACACGAGGATTGATGTTACTGAAAAAAAAAAAGTCAAACACTATTATACTTCCTAACATTGAAACTGATGATGTCAGGTATCACTTTGTGCCATTTATAATCGGTTGAAAGTTTTAGATAGCACTAAATTACATAAATACTTTATTTTAATGCCAGTCGTTCCGGTGCAATAAATTCGTCTGAATTTGGATCTGTATGTTCTAAAATTTCTACATTTTGTAAAAGCGTAAAATAGTAAGCCTGAAAATATATATTTTTTCTTTAAGAAAACACAGTTAGCAATTAAGAAGTAAATAAAAAAGTCGCTTTAAAAATGCATTTATACAAAATTTTATGTTTTTGTTAAAGTAAATTCAAACTCAAACTCAAATCATTTATTCCATGTAGGTATTTAGAATACACTTATGAACGTCATTTTTTGCATTTACCACCGTTTCGCTAAGGTGCCTTTAAATTTTAAATCTTACGAGGAGAAAAAGAAACGGCGAAAGAAAACTCCTCGGCACATCTTTTAAAAAAATACATATATATAGTGCTTAAAAACGAATTACAGTCTTTTTTGCTAGGTACTACCATTTTATACCTAAATACTAACCTGAGCGGAACCGGATGCGGATGTCTATTACCAAGCATCCTTGTCATTAATATACTCATCGATAGTATAATAACCTTTCTCTACAAGCCGTGTTTTAATACGTTTCTTAAATATTTGTATGGGGAGATCAATGATTGACTTGGGCAATTTATTGTAAAAGCGTACACCGAGCCCCACAAAAGATCGCTGAACCTTACGCAGGCGATATGAGGAGGTAACTAACTGGTGCATATGTCTAGTTTGCCGATTGTTAACATCGCATTTTTGTTTGTATAAACCTACATTTTTGCGAATAAACATCAAATTGCTATAAATGTATTGCGAAGCGCCTGTTAGTACCTCTATTTCTTTAAATTTGTCACGCAGTGATTCGCGTGATTTTAATTTATAAACTGCCCTAATAGCTCTCTTCTGTAACACAAAAATTGTATCGATATCTGCCGATTTACCCCAAAGTAAAATACCATAGGACATAATACTATGAAAGTAGGCAAAGTAAACGAGCCTTGCTGTTTCAACATCAGTAAATTAACACACAACACAACATTAGTAATTTTGCCTAACTATGCATGTATGTAGTATAGTATAAAAAAAGTTTAGTTTATGTGTTATTTTGTAGATTCGTTACAATGCAACAACAAGCAAATAATAAATGAAACAATACATAGACAGATGAATTGATACGCACTTCTCTGGTGTAATGTTCCCGTCATCATCAATAGATTTTGGAATATTTTCTTGATTAAATCTTGTTCTGAAATGAAAATACAATAATAGTTTCAAACACACACAAGTAACAACTACTGTAGGGATTGATCAAATTGACTACCAGAAATATAGGTGTTGCTTTAAAAATAAAATTATGGGGCAAAGAGGAAATAATTAACTCAAAATTAAATTTGCTTTTGGATAAAGCTGTATAGGCGGGTGCATGCCTCTCTCTTCCACTTAAGGCCTCAACCTTAATTTGTGACAAAGTTTTCTAACTAAGCCCACATAACATTGAATACACGTATTACATGAAATCTAGACATAACTAGTGAGGAGTGGGCGTACTGCATACCTCTGCCTACTCCTTCGTGTCAAAAAAACATTTACTTACTTTATTGATCATTCAACACTATTTCTATTTTTATAATTATGTTTATGAATAATTTTGTTTGAAAGTACATACCTATACTATTAATGATACATACAATCTTAATTTTTCGTATATACTATGCTGCTTCAGCGATCAAACATCAACATCAACATTGTATTGTGAGCACAAAAGTCAAAACAATAAGGTCTAATTTTGAATATGAAATAGTGTACTTGTCAACTTACCTCTGACAACTAGCCATGACTTGAATTTTCAGCTTTCTGTGTTCCCTTTTTTAATGTTGATTTTATTCCGTTTGTTACCCATGTTGGATCTAGTGTCTTTTAACTTTAGTTCACACACACACAATTATTGTTTTTGTAATAAAAACTACGCTCTTAGTCACAAATGTACACCATGAAATATTTTTTACATGTCGAGCAGACTGACACAGTCTTCGCGTCTCAATGGAGCAATGGCGACTGATTAATGAAACAGAGCATGTCAAAATCCTACAAATGTATTTTATTTAAATAATTCGTAAATTATAGATTTGATTTAGAAATCGATCTACAAATCCCTCCGTGATACTAATTAGCATAATATATTAAAATATTGACTCAAAAATATGCACCATATTGAAAATAAATTGATTTCAGTTGAAAATTAGACCTAACTTTGTGATTTTTTTCTATCGAGAAAATTTAATTTTTTTATGTTTTTGCTTCTTACATTCACTCAATAATATAATGAAGTATAACTATGTTCTTATTCAGGTTCTAGAAACTTGATCTACTACTGTAAAAATTGAATCTACGATTGCCAATTTTGCTTTATACGCCCTCTTAAATTAAAAATTTAAATAACTTTTATACTGAGAAGTATATTTCTTATTATTATTATATTATTATTTAAAAAGTAATATTCGTCCCCTATTTTTTACCCTTATTAATAAAGTACAGGTATATTCTTTCCCCAAATTTAAATGGAACCAAATAAACAAAATTCCAAAGCGGATAATAATTAATATAGCAACATAATAATAAGATAAACACCGCATTAATCTTTTGCTTTGTTTCAGCTAGTTTGATTTTATATAATGTTCAGCTTAAAAGCACCAAATACAGAAATAGGCAGACTGAAATTGCAACTTTGTTTTATGCTAGTTATAAATATGTAGTCAACATGTCAACTGACTAAAAAATCACCTTGTATAGTCAGCAAAAATGTTTTTTCTATTAGCGTCGGACATTCCGCATAGAAATAGTTGCTACGACAATAGCTGTTAGTACCCATCTATTTTATTACTAACATCGGTAAATGATGTTGACTCCTAGACATCCCACGGCAAAATGACTGATATCTATAGCTCGTTCTTACATGGTAAGACCGTCATTTAAAAAACATTTCTTATTTCTATTAATATAATAACGCAATACGGTTTGCTTCACGCAAGAATGTCACTAACAAATAAATGTTATCTTAAAAACAATAGTTAATCAGTCGCCGGGGCACTTTCCGTCTAAGAAACTCGTGTACAAATGCACAATTTGTGTTTCGTTTTCAATATAATAATTATATTAAAATAAATATTAATTTAGTGAAAGAAACGAGATAAAATGTGATTTCGAAATATCATTAAAATTGTAATTTTTTAAATAATTAAAGTAACAAAATAATTATAATTTATAGAATAAAATGTTTGATAGATTTGAACGTCTACACTGATTAAATCATTTATTTGTGAACATTAAAAAAAATGTGTTGGAAAAGACTTGATTATTTATTCATCATGATTATTTGCGAGAACGTCAATTACATACGAAATATTTATATTTGTATTATAGATAACTACAATTACTTTTTTGTTTTTCAGCCAAAAATAAGCCAAAACTGTCATAGTCAATTAACATAGTCATTGGGGTACAAACTTAGTCAAATATAGTGAATAAGAAACCGCATTACCTGTTGTGTCTGTGTGCTCTATGTTGTGTGATGTGTCCTGAGGACTGCATGGGGTCCCTCATGGATTCTAACAATAGCCTGTAACTGCACACTAATACCAGCTTCGTATAAAGGAAAAGATAAAGATTCCTCTCAGAATGCCGAAGGGTAAGTACCTGTGTAACTGCTGTGTAATGTTACTGGTAAATGTATATTAGGAGGAAGGAGGATTGAATAAAAATATTTTATTCGTTGCTTAGATTTAAACTTATATCTCACGTTCGGTAACTTGTTTCCTTAAGTGAATTATAAAATGCGCTTTACATTAACAATTTCATTGTAAAGCGCATAACATGACCATGGTGTAATTGAAAGATATCGGGTCAAAAAACATTATCGAGAGTACCCACCATGTGTGATATCCATGATGATATAAGTTTAAATCGTAACAATTGTTTTTAACGATTTTACTGTAGGTATGTAAAGTTTTTCCTTGGCTAATTATATTGTGTTGTTTTGCTTTAAAAATGTCATGTATTTTAAAATTTACCTACTTTTACATAGTATAAAAAATAACAGTATCTAATGAATTATTATAATTTACGTCATTACATTTTTGGTTGATAGGTAGCAATAGACTTGTTTTTAACTTATAGTAATTTTTACTGCATAGTATTTTATAAGTGTAGGTCACGTACCTGAATTGGTATCATCATCTAAGTACAAAGTAATTTACAAACCGCAGATATTAACATTATACATTACATTATACATTATACATTACATGTATATTGTTAATATCTGTTTCGATTCTGTGCTGTGTCTGTCGACACTGTAAGACTAAGCAACTTACCATCCAACATTGTCATCCAAACATCCAAAATAAAATGAACTGCACTTAGACACTACACATACACTTCCAAGTATAAATCATGCGTCATAGAAACCAGGTACAATGCGAAAATCGTCGACAGATTAATGACTTTAGCCTATAAGTATTTTACAAACGTAAAAAATATTGTAGTTAACTTGACGTCGTGAATGAAATAAACCGTGATCGAATGTAGCCGATAAAAGTGGAATGTTAATCCTTCTTGCATTACCTTTAGTTATTTAAGACGCGCTATTTAGAAGTAAAAGGTGATTATAAGTAATTTGACACGGTTGGCAACCTTCGAGCGTCAACGATAAGAAAGAAATAAATTTTCAAAGTATATACGCGTACAAAACCACTAATCGACGGAATAAGCTGGTGTAACCGCTCTATAAGTATTGGAAACTGATTTTACACTATTCACACGCAGAAAATTCAAAACCTTATCAGTAATTCACGTGTTAGCCTCATGTGTACCGTCTCGAACGAGCTATCGATTTCAACGCTAGAAAGAACCCAAAAGATCCTTTAATGTAAGCATTCATTTAAAGAAAAAGGTCATTGTACACAACTATACGTTAGTTATTATGACTGAAACGTCTTACAGTTGATAGGGGTAGGTAATCAAACACGGCGGTAATAGGTATCTACCATTAGACTTTAATTACTTATATTACCAAAATATCTGACATTTTATTAAATTATAAAACTACATCAAAACTCATAATTATTTAAGTAAATTAATGTGAGGTAATTGATTTGGCAAGAATGGTGACGTCAGATTATTACTGAAGCACCTAGATAATAGCTTAGTAATCGACAATGTTCACCACGTGGATTTCACCAAGACGATTACGAGTCGAAATGACTGGTACAAACGATTGTGCCCTGAGTACGCACTCGCAAGGAGTCGGTTGATTGGCGGTATCGAGTTACTCTGGTTGACGCCACTTGTATCAATGAAGTGCCATTGGCTCATTGTTTGATCATCTGTTTTACCAGCTGGAATGAACGGTTATGGGCATACTCAACGTATGTAGGACTCATTATGATGCCAACATTGCATTCTTCTTGTTCACCTATATAAACGGATTTGTTTTGCTAATGACTCAATACTTCAGGAAAACTTATTTTGACACGAAAACCTTATTTAATTGGTCAATAATTAACGTTCAGCATGTTTAACTAGTAACATTAATGAAGTTGTGTACTGCAGGAGGAATGGAAACACAAGGAAGGAAAATAAAAACAGGGTCATTAATCACGCCTGAATCTGAAATGTCGGAACAATTTAGTGACGTATTAAAGATTGTAGATCGCAAGACTGAACGCTGCCAAAAATTTATATTTTTTTTACGTACTGAAACTTAATGCTGTAATTGCTGTATTATCTGACGTCACCAGTTCTGTCAAATCAATTACTTTACTAATACAATAAAATAGTTGTAACTATTGTATACATATTTGATTTTATATACATTACTAAGTAGACTTTCCATAACCCTCGTACATTTATATTTATCACATCAAATAGGTTGGCTGGGAAAAATCTTTGAAGACGTAAACTTGCCTTTGTACTAATTTTCTTCATATTGTGTAAATTACCAATAAATTTGTGTACAATAAAGCTTATGCTTATTATCTTTATTTTAAGCTGCCAGCTGCATTACAAAAAGGAATAAAATTATTTATATTGACACAGCTCTGGGACAAAAGATATTGTAGACATGCTCAACATGCAGCAGATTATTAAAATAAGAATTGTGAAGCTGGTAAATTAAATTCTAAATTTAACTTCAATTCAGGGTTAAATCGTAACAAGTCTGTGATCACTGAGCATTGTCTAATGACTAAAATGTGCGAAGTATAATTAACAAAACAGTTACTCAACGATATAACAAACAGCATCGCGACGCTTGTAATGAAGCTAATCTGCAGTAAAATCTAACAGCTGTCGTTTTAGCGCTCTGCGTTTCCTTGTTTCTGACGACATGGGGCAAAAACGTACATACTGCTAAGGATTGCAGTAAAATGTACGAGTGCTTAGTAATAAAATTGTCAAGATGCACATTTAGATCTAATTATGTCTAGGTTCAGAATACGTTCAATATTATTTTAACGTAAATAAAGATGATTGAGTTATGTTTTGATCTGAAGGCAATGCTTAATTTTTTAATATAGGCAATGAACTATGGGGAATAAACGCTAACATTATGAATCATTTTAACTACGATTAACAGGTTCATAGTGGTTAGTAACAGCTAAACATGGTTTATTTATTTGACGGCTTTTCATTTGGGAATTGTTCGGTTTGCCTGTACTCATACCATACTTAAACTACTCCGTCATTTTGGAACTAAACGGGTTTAAATACATAATTATCTTATTATAATATGTATGTACAAAAATATGCAAATTTTATTATAACCTTTATGTATTGCAGTATAGTATAAGTTTAACATCATCATTTTTTTACATCATCCGACACGCGCGTGTCCACGTGCTCCGATTTAATTTTTTGTTTATTCTCGTATTTGTGTCTAATTAGACGTTTCCATCAATAAATGGCGTACGTAAATAAAAGTAGCACTGCATGTGTGTCCGTCCAGCTTCAATATATGATCCCGTAGAGGTTTGTTCTTCCCCGCAAGCCATAACCGAAACGAATGATAATTAATTTCTAATCCGTTAGAATTTTCAAACCTAGGTCTCTCTGTCCCTCTAGATTCCAACAATTAAATCAACATTTAATCTTAACTATTATTCTTCTAAGTTACAAACCTAAAAAAAAGGATTCTTATCCTATTGGTTACCTAGTTCTTCCCTATTGCTTACCTAGGTTGCCCCTATTGAGACCTAATAATTACCCTATTTCTCACCTAGTTTTTACCCAATTATTTATTACTATTACTATTCCAGGCGACGCCGATATGTCGCTGAAGCAGGGCAGCGGCACCGGCAAAGTCCACTTCGGTGGTCTGGACGATGTATCCCTGTACGGCACGCCAGTGGAGCCCGCGCCCCCCGCCCCCGACGCCAAGCAGGGATTCCTCCGAAACCAGCTCCAAGCACTGTTCCAGCCCACCGACAACAAACTAGCCATGAAACTCTTCGGCTCCAAGAAGGCTCTCATGAAGGAACGCATCAGGCAGAAGGCGGCCGGGCACTGGGTCATACATCCATGCAGTAGTTTCAGGTAAGTTTTTTTTAATTTTCAAGGTTATTCGAAGTTAGAATCTGAATGCTCAGTTTACCAACTTTTGGCAGCTAACTTCACGAATCTCGGTACGAGGTACCAAATATTTCGCTCTTAATATTCCGCTCTTAGTAGGAGCGGAATATTTGGTATCGGCCTGCAAAAAACTCATAACACATAATTAGATAATTTTTTTAAATTAATTTATTTGGATGATTCAAACCTTTATCGTATACCTATTTTACATTAAAAAAATATTGTTATATTTTATGTCGATTAATGCATGACCGACATGCGTTTTAATTTAGGTCTGCGTCTTTTAACTTATATTTTTAAAACCTGAATATACATGAAAAAAATATATATACCTATACCTACATGAAACCTATAAGTTTTGATTTTACTGCCCTCTATTATTAATTTACCATTAATATCAACAATTAATTTTTAAAATTATTTTTGAACGTGATTCTTCGAAAGTTCTTAATTGAATCTGTAGGTTAGTCTATCTACGTAATTCTATTAAGCGCGGGGAAATTGACAAAGGCCGGTTTACAACGAGTAGCCGGATAATAATTAGGTTATAATTAAAATTCTTCATTATAAAGTAAGTACGTTTATTATTACAAAATACGGAATTCAACTAATCTTTGCAATAATATTTAATGTGCAATACTTGTAAGTATACTACAATACAAATTTAATGATGAATTTATATCTCTTTTCAAATTTTGAAAAAAAAATAAAAGCTGCGCTTGAATAAAATTTAACGATTATTTTGGAATATCACACGAAATTATTTAGTTTTTAATAAATTTATTGCATTTATACGTTTATGCGATAAGTCATCGATATCGAAGACGCGAAACACAGACACCTACAAATATTATAATTTACTGACATTGAAACCTTAGGAAAATGAAGAAAACGGTTTTTGATATTGATATAACTAAAAAATATATATTTCTTGCAACTTCAACCCATTAATGACCCACTACAGAGCACGGATCTCTCCTCATCGTTGAGTAGGCCTAGAGCATACGGTGCAGGGTTACGACTCTACTACTACTAATCTACTTTGCAACAATCCGCAAAATCAAAAACAAAGTCGCAAAATCGCACGGTGACACACGTGTTGAAGTTGTCGCGTGTGAACACGATAACTTCACGTTTGCGGAGATACACGTGTTGGTGATGGTATGTATGTTGTTGTATACTTTGTTCGTTTCATTGCATGCTCATATGTGGGATATAGGAAGGTGCTTATTTGCATGAGAGACCATCGTACGTGTTTGCTCGCGAATTGTTGCAAAGGAGATTAATCTTTAATTTGTAATAATGGACTTCTACATTGGAACGCCTGATAAAATTAATTCCTTTGCTCACTTATAATAAAATTATAACAATACACCTAAATCTGACCTGGTACGGTCATGTTTACAGAACAACTAGCAATATTTGTTTGCTTACTTCAAATACTGGCCTAAGTCTAAAAGCGCTCTCCAATACCCCGCAGCGCTTATAATAAACACTTCTAATAATACTCGTGTATAAGAAAAGACTATTATGAGCTATAACGGTCACTTATCCAACAGGTACAACACTTTATCTGTTTAATCGCTTTCAACTGGGAACGTAAACATTATTTAAATTCAGTGTAAAACGTTTTTTTCGTACTTACTTGATAGGTATAATAATAGGTACTAATACTGAGGGATCTTCAATATTCACTGGAGAAAACCTTGTATTTTACAACATTATATGAATAGCTTTATTGCAGTCAATTGTGGTCACAGTCAACATACTTTTCTATTTATGTTAATAGCCGATAGACGAGCTTACGACCCACCTGCTGCTAGTCACCGTCTCTCGTGGACATCAATTAATTGAATTGGATGTCTCGTATTCTTGATTACAACAACTAATAACAATCACTAACGCCCACGACCCGAGAACAAACTTTTATCTGTCACCGGGAATTGAACCCGGGCCCCTCGCTTGGCAGGCACGGCCACTACCAACTAGGCTACCAGGGCCTGGGGTCCGCTGAATACAATGAAACTAAACAGTAAAATATACTTATGGTTGTAATGGATGGTTGTAGTCGTAGTCTACTTCCATTAATAAACCAACAAAAGCACCACTCATCACAGTCGTTGCGGCCATTGCGGGGACAATGGGGTGACCGCGCGGAGCAGATTGTGCCTATAGTCTCACCAGAAGCACGGAAACTGAATATTCTACCTCACTCAAATATCAACTTTGAGTACGTAAAATTTATGTTGATTTTACAATGTTACCCACTGTGCAAGATTGTGCCTATAATCTCACCAGAAGCTCGGAGACTGAATATACTGCCTCACTCGAATTACAACTTTGAGAACGTAAAGTTTGTGTTCATTATACAATGCTCGTATCCAAAATGTAATGAATTTTGTACAAACCTCATATACAGTAGAACAAATTGCGTTTACTATTCGGTTTGTAAAGGGGCCAGGGCTACTTGTAGGTAAAGCAGACTATTTCTGTTACCAGAAATAGAATCAGTTGAAATTGATTAAGTACTTTATTATTTATAATATTTAATCTAGTATAGGTATTTAAAACAGGTTAACACGAACTATTTGTCTCTTTGAAGTTTAGACACTTATATGAAGGGAAATAAAATACTCATGCAGTGTCTTCCGAACCATTATATCGAATGCCAATATTGACATCATCAATTCCTCTTTCGAAGGTGGCCTGGTCGCCGATCAGCAACATATTATTGGTAACTGGCCAGAAACATTTTAAGGGTCCCTCTTTATCAAATCTCCCCTTTCATCACCTCGCCTCACCTCGCTTCACCACGTCTGAAGCGAGGTGCTTCAACACGCCTCTTCTCACAACTTTCTTCTACTCTTACTAATCAAGTATAAAACCGTTACAGATGCCTATTATGAATCAATAACATATGTATGACCAAAAATTACTTTGGTAAAGTGCAGTTCTAATATATAGTTGCCATTCATGTCGCGAACACAACAGTGACACAAATTTTGACTGTAACGATAATATTATAATTGACTGTCAATATTTCTATAATGCATTAAAATTACTTAAATTTAAAACACGCAGTTTTAAATGTTTTAAAAACTTTGCATTTGAATTGCCTTGTTAGAACTATAAAAAAGCAATAACACATCCCATGACCTCACCTTATTAGGTCCCTAATGCACGCGTCAGGTCTAGGAACTGAACCCATTGTATTTAGATGTAACCGGTATATAAATTGGTTAACCTACCGCTCAATGTCAAGGGTCCGTTACCGCATTACTGCAATTGATGTCACCTAGTCCACTCGGCTAGTCCCCGCTAGCTCGAGCCGACTTCATTGGCGGGTTCCGCATTGGATTCATTTGACTAAGTAGTAATTACACATTCATACCGCGGCTGCGGTCTGAATTTGATTTGTACCTTAGTTATTCTTATTTGCTAGCCAAGTATCAAGTTTACGGGATATCAGATAATACAGTCTCTGTCAACAATAGTGTCCCCTATGTGTTGCTACTCGAGAGAGCAACGGGACATCCGCTTGTTTCCTAACTCCCGTATGTACAATAAAACGCTGTAAAAAAAATTCAAGTTTGATTCTAAGCAGGGGGTCTATAGCTAGACAGGTTGCTGTTTATACCAAAAGCAAGGCAGTGGGCCTTGTATATTGAGCACTTGGTTATTAACATCATTATTATCATTAAATTTAAACATGAATCGTTTCACCATAAAACTATACTATAACATAACCATCCGTCAACCTTTGTGCGTCCATTGCTAGACATAGGCCTCCCCTATTAGTCGGAACACTGACCTGTTCTAAGCGTTCTGAATCCAGCAGTCGCCCGCTGTCTTTTTCAGGTCGTCAGTCCACCTTGTTGGGGGCGTCATATACTCCTTTTTTATTAAAAAAAACAAAATGTGTGCAATTCATACATGCTAGAAGTGAATCCTTAAAATACGAATACTGTCAGTCCAAATATTGATGTTTTGCTTTGCTTACGTAAGCCGCCATTTTGCCGATGCTTCCTATCTCATTTAGGTACTCCCATCGCGTCATTTCCGTTTCATCGAATTCCAAATCACAACGTTACTATAGAAGTATTCACTTCAACAATAACAAATAAAATAATTATCTAGTAGTATCCATCGTTCAATAACCGTATCGCTTCGCACGCAGTGTTCCGTACATACTCGTACATGGATGTGAAATCGTTATCACAAAGGAAATTCTCGCCATCCTATTACTCTGGCAAAGCAGAAGCTATTGATTATTCATCGGCATTGTTTAACGACTCAGAAAACGGACTGTTCACGTTAAATCTGAAATTCACGTGTGTATCGGACAGCGGGAAAGCGAACCGGATAGAAATAGAGTTAACCTTCGCACCAAACAATACCGATACAAACTCACCTACTTATTTAGTCATTGTTTAATGGTTAAGATTTTTTTAAAGTTACACTTTATTGTAAAAAGTTGTTATTGTTAACTACATCAATAATAATGGAATGCAACATTATGATCTAACAACGAACGGTAAAAAAATATTTTTCGACAAATAATATCGAGATGCGTCATCGTGATCATAGAACGTTCAATAAGGATACGGCCAAGACTAAGTGAAGATAGATCGAAATGATCATCAGAGAGCTTTAGTGGCCTAGAATTGAGAATTGCCTCTATCCATAAATGAATCCCTATTTCCCTTGGTCACGGCATGACGCGTGAACGGCTGGACTGATTTTGCAAATTTTTTTTGTTGTGTTTGTTATTGTCGGAAGGTTCTTATGAAAAAGAAATTAAGAAATGTCGTCAAAGAGGATGGAAGTCATGTGCCAGTTAAGGATATTATGTACGGTAAAGGAAGCAATCATTGAATTCTGATATTGATAAGTGTACTGAAAAATTGGTATAAAATCATGTGGTTAAAGTATTTATCAATTTATGATTAATAGTATCATGTGAATTACTAGAACGTGGTGTTAAATTTATCAACATGATCCCCTACAGCTGAAATCTACCACAATGGTAGTGTTTTATAAACATTGTGCTACGCGTAGCTGCAACCAAGTATCCGTAATAACAGGTATTCAGCTGGCAATGATTCTACTTGATTTTGTAGCAAAGATAACACAATCATGTTTGAAGGTATCCTGAAGAAAACTACTTCTGGCGTGTTTTTGATTCAGTTCGAAACGTGAGGATACATACAAAAACTAGGATTAACAATTGGTACAATTATTACAATTAAAAATATTATATTTACCAGGTTGGTAAATATAATATTTTTAGCAGTGTTCACTTAACATAACTTTACATGCCTGTTCACGATTTCCATAACAATAACATAACATAAATAGCCATTGTACGAACATAAACCCAACGATGTTGCTATAAACGCACAGCCATACCCGTCACTATGATTCCATGTGTCGCGGGTTCTATGCAACATCTACGACCCGGGAACAAACATCTGTAACACCATTTACCACAAATTTCTGTTCGCGCTGGGAATAGAACTCAGGACTACCCGGTCACTAGTGTCACTATCGACCCGGCAACACGGTCGATGAAAATTTGGTCACGTTAAATTATTTTTAACAGGCGCTGCTTGTTTATTCTTTGGATTAGAAAACATATTTGAACTGAAAAGAAATTAAACTAAAACTTTATTTACTGATCGCTTACCGAAACCAACAGGAAAAAAATGTAATTAACAGAATTCCAAAAAAATATCTTTTGAATGTTACTTACTGTATTTCAAAGCTTATATACCGACATAAATATTTTCAAAATATACGTATTCTTTGCCGTAATAGTTTTAATAAAATAAATTATTGTGTCATGAATTAATTATAACCAAGCAATGTCCATATTGTCCATACGATAAGAATTTGTCATGTTGTACGTTGACAGGAAATAAATATGTTTAACTACATCCTTGACGGAAGGTACATAACAATTATTTATACGTATTATACAATGCAATACCTATTTATGACACATAAAATTCATATATAACTAACAAGATATTATCAATACTTGTAAACAATGCACAATAGTTAGTTACTTGTTTTAAAATATACCTACCTATCCCAATGTGTAAAAATAAAAATAAAGGGATTATTATTCCTTTTGTATGACAAAAAAATAATAAATAAATTACTTTCATAATCTTTCATCATAATTATCATCGTTAAAACCCATAACCATCCCACTGCTGGGCACAGGTCTCCTCTCATATTGTAATGTTAAGGCCGTTCACCAATCCGTACTGGAGCAGCGTGGTGGAATGTAGGCACTCTAGTATCCCTCAGCTATGACCCAGTGCGCCATTAATGGGTTGAAGTCAGGTGTGGTACAACTAGATGTCCATTATTTTACTCCTAGGGCCACGGTTAAACTAGATCTCCATGGTACAATTTACGATTTAGGTAAACCACCCGGTTGGTACCTAGGTACAAACGAAAAGCAAACACTAACCTAACTTTTAGCATTTAACTTTTTCTTTTTATCAACTTAGATAAATAAATGATCTTACTGTTTACAGACAATCCAATTAAGTAAATTTAAGTGTTGGCAAATGGAATTGTCTTAGTATTATTTTTACAAAGTGCTCAAAGATAAAAAAATTGGATAGGTACTTAAAGCAAAATTGTCAAAACTAAAACTTAATTTATTTGCAATGTGATTAATTTCTTTCTTTCCTGTTCCTTCTTTGTCTAACCGCATCGGTGATGAAAATTCGGTGATGATGCTGACGTTCGTGGGCAACACGGACCACTTACCATCGGGTGGCTCGGCTGCAAGTTTGAAGGCTTAGAACACAGGTTAACAGTGGCTTAGAATAATAACACTATAGAAAGACAGTCTTCATACAAGCGCTCTGTCTAAAGTGAAGCACTAAACCGAAACTTTCCCGAAAGCGGGGAATGATTCGGCTGCGGATAATCATATGTTTTTAGAAATAATACATAAATAGCTTTTCAGATATTTTGTGACACTATTTAACTGGACAAATCGTCATAATTCTTTTTTTTCGCGAGACACGTTTGGCGTGCGTTGACATGAGGTGCCCGGTGTTTGGAGTCATTTCTGACTCCAAATATATCCTATAGTTTAATTATTCTAA
This sequence comes from Ochlodes sylvanus, assembly GCA_905404295.2. Taxonomy (NCBI): domain Eukaryota; kingdom Metazoa; phylum Arthropoda; class Insecta; order Lepidoptera; family Hesperiidae; genus Ochlodes; species Ochlodes sylvanus. The sequence continues at coordinate 10,983,848 of FR990142.1, read as the reverse complement.
GTTTGAAGGCTACAAAAATAAAAAATATAAAAAAATTATGGAAATGGCCTCTTAGGAATAGCTGCTCCTTTAGTTAGACAATACACGGTAGTTCCAATGTCTCATATGGTCATATCACAGTTAGTTTCACTGTGAAATCATGGTAGTACTAATGATATTGTTAATTTTGTCATTTCTTATGATTGGTCAAACATTTATATAGTTTAGCCATAAATTTACGTCTTTTCGGTGGTTTAGGAAATTATAAGGAAACAGTTGCTGTATTACCTCAACGCCCAGCCTATTATAAAGATCTTCAAAAACATAGATAATAAAATGAATGGTAGACACAAGAACAACCAAAAGAAACAATGATGAGATTGTCCCAAATTGAAAGAAAAAAGAAATTAAATAAATGAGTATCTTTTTCCTTACGTAACAAATCCAACAATGCGACATTTATTTTGAAATCTCTTGCGAAATGATTCATGGCCGTAATCGGTTGTGATCACGTAAATTACTTAAATGCGTCGTAATTTTCATTACATCAGGCAGTTCGGGCGCGAATCGTTTTACAACCGACGCGACGCCGACGTCAAAAAATGTTTAGCTATTCCTTGTTTCATATATTTACGCCATGAGTTAACACCCGTAATTAATTTGTCGTTTATACACATATCTTATGAATATTTTTTTAATGAAAATAGCCAACATATCACACTCATATCCCCATACTGGGATTCCCTATGTCGTGGATACCATGGACAACACACAAAGACAAGAACACACCCGGACACACACACACAGACCGGAACAAGAAATTTAAACTCATCATTCAAACCGCCTTGTTGTGAATCGAACCCAGTATCCTGCGAACGGCAGTCCGGCATGATCAGCGCCATATGGGTCGTCAACGATCACGTCTGCAAGCAATAAAAACCACTGGTTCTTTCTTCGGTATCTTACGTCTCACTCTCAACGTAGTCAATGACACAAAAAAGAGACAGAATGATACAATGTTTTGTCTCACATTGCGTGCCAGTATTTCCACAAGTAAATTTGACAGCTGATGTCTAATTTTGTGTTTATCGTGCCTTCTCATGTTGACCACGCTCACCAAATGTCTAGATCCTTCTCTGTCAATGGTTTAAGTACTCTGTGGTCCTGATGTGACTGACAATACAATAAATCATAATGAGCTGACATTGACATGTCATGTTGCAACCGGAAGGCAGATTCTAGTAGGTATTCGTCAATGACTTCTTGTGGTACAGCACGACAATAACGACTTTGAATATAAAAATAGATTACGTTAATTTCATAACTAGCTTTCCCCCGCGGCTTCGCCTGCCAATTGCCGAAAATCCTTTCTTAGTGCTCACTTGCGGAACCCATATTATACAAAGTTTCAAGTGAATCCATTGATGAAATTAAATGTTTGAGTTTATTCCCCTTTTCATCCCGTTAGGAGGAAATATCCGTTCTGAAAGGAATCCCTGTGCAAAATTTCAAGTTTGTAACCCTTATAGTTTAGGCCCTGCGTTGATATGTCAGTCAGTCAGTCAGCTTCTCCTTTTATATAAACAGATTTTATTTTACACATGGATACTATTTGTCGTATTACGTATATGACGAAGTGTATGGCGCAATGGTTACCATGCTGAACTTTTTTTTTATTTAAGGCAGCAAACGAGCATGCACCTTCCGCTGCCGTCCATGACAACTGCGACCGACTTAGAACAAGACTCATAATATATGGGGACTGGGATAGTTAGTCCGGTTAGGTGACGGTGTTAGAACATTATAGTTGGTTAGTTGTAAGTATGAGGACTGCCATTCGAATAGTCTGGTTCGATTCCCAGCAATGCGTACATTTGTATAATGAGTTTTTTTTTTCCTCAAATTTCAATTCTCGCTCAGTGTGGTCTTCTCTCCGTGTGTCCATGGCACTCACGACACGGGGAATCCCAGTGTGGGCTATCAGTATGTTTTGACAGAACATAAATTAAATTTATCCTTATTTATTTGTCCTCAAGCTGATTGAATTGTCCTCAAGCTGGTGAAATGATTCACCAAGCATGTTTTGAAAGCTACTCTTTATGAAAAACTATATTATCACTAGTGGTCCCAGCGTACTTCGTACCGCTTTATAATTAAAAAATGTTTTAGTGATATATCGACAGCAACGCCACCTACCGGGTCCAATTGTGAATCTAAACCATTCTCGGATCCACCTGAAGACACACAAAAAATTTCAACCAAATCGGTCAAGCCGTTTAGGAGGAGTTCAGTCACATACACACGAACACAAGAAATATATATATTAAGATATTCACATAATTACTCGTATAATAATATATATATGCTGAAAGCCTTCAATACATGAATATCAATATATTAATGTATTGAATGAAGGCTTGAATAATAGCTGTGAGTACAGACCTACATATAGTTATTATTATCACGATAAATTAGTAAGTATATGATGCTTTTATAAACTCTAAACGCAAACACACTCATACCCCCGCACTAGGACTCCCCGTGTCGCGGGTGGCATGGACAACACTAATTACACATCACTAACACCCACTGACCCGAGAACAAACATTTATCTGTCACATAAATATCTGAAGCGGCCGGGAGTCGAACCCGGGAGCCCTCGCTTCGCAAGTAGGGTCACTTTGGTAGTGAGCTAAGCTCTAGTGTCGTCAAATAAAATATGGTCATAAAAAGTGGATTATTTTGTCGAATAGGATTTAATGCTGTTTGTGGTTAGAGTATTAGATATAGACTCTATCGTTAGGTTGATGTTGGTTCATTACCTCTGCGAACATAAAAATGTACTACTGCCTACAATCTAAATCTCTTCAGATCCCTTTACAGAGCAAAGAATTCAGTTAAGAGCAATCTAACAAAGTTAGTCGAGAGCACACACTTATTTCTCATTCTGGAAGCAATCCAACACGGTCTGAATAGTTCAGTGGCTTTCTTAGCTTACCTTTGTCATTATTTTCAGTATATTTAGTAGTTGTATAGGATGAACATCCTACTAAAATTATAAATGCGAATTTTTGTAAATATCTAAATGATTTACAAAAATTCGCATTTTATTTAAAAGATCTAAGCGTACAGCTCCCTGTCTCTGTCTCTATCAAGTTTGTCTCTGTCAAGTTTGAGCTACGAATAGAACCATTTACTCATATTACTTTACACCATAGCCTTGTCCATTGTTCAGCATAAGGGTTTGCTTAGACTAGTACATGTACCTTGAGACATAAGGGGACATACATATATAACTGAATTTATGGGAAAAACCTAAAGATATGATGGTGAAAGATACGTATAACTGGATATAATGAAAATTTTCTTACTTTTTTAAATAAAATATAATGACACATAGCAATTGAACCCTGCGTAGTGTACAAGTAGTACATGGTAACAATATTATGCTGATTTCAAAACCTGTATGATCAATCTGGTTTTCTTGGCCCAGTTACCCGACAGCACCGTCGGTGGTCTCTCTCGTATCATGGCAATGACATTGACACATTATATAATATTTTGATTGGAAACCAATGACATTATAAGTAAAAAGTTGGAAACTGCACCGCTCGCTAGTGTGCTACTTTATAAGTTATTATGATTATTTAAAAGTAGATCAAATTGAATCTAATTATATAGCATAGATACATAATAGGTATAACATCATAATATAAAAAAACAAAGTATGTTTAAAAGGGAAAATCTTGAATACTGCATGTGTTTACTTACGGCGAGATATACACGTATTATTAAGATATGATAGAGATAATTATGTCAAATCCTCCTCTGACCTCTGAAAAAAAGAGTAGTTTCGGCTGGAGTTGCTATTTGTGAACTAACCTAATCTAAACTTATCAATATTTGTATACTAATAAACCCGCCCTCGCTTCGCTTCGGGAAACCTGTCTCTTAGTACCCAAGTCCAAAATTGTTTGCGAAAAACTGTAATATATTATACATATAAACTTTCCTCTTTAATCATTCTATCTATTAAAAAAACCCCATCAAAATCCGTTGCGTAGCTTTAAAGATCTAAGCATACAAAGGGACAGAGAAAGCGACTTTGTTTTATACTACGTAGTGACCGGCCACCCGGCCACCGATTCTTTTGAAAAACGTTCATTTGATACAGTTGTTTCATTATTTGGAACCAAAAGCCACACACACATACACTAATAGCCACACACACAGCTCCAGCTTCTATCTTAGTGACGGAATATCAAAAAAAAATTAGCTGATAAAAAAACTGTTGAGTTTTTTAACGCAAAATATCCTACGAAAATTACGAGTGGATAGGTATCAGGTATATACATTATGTACAATGGAGTGGATCAGAGAAAGAAAGTTGATAGTCGACACAAAGTTCGTGCAATATTTAATATAAAACTCGGAGGCACACGGCTAAACGTACTTACGTAAATGCTTGTAGGTATGTTTTCTTTTATTTTGTTTCAGTCCGAATACGTTGCTTGGGCGAGGTCACTGTGCTCGTATAGGTACCTACTTATACAGTTTTAGTAGCTGTAAGGGTATATTTATTCCCTAATGGGATGTAGTCAGTTCAGTTCGCCCTCGAGTTTATTTAAGTCCACACACTCCTCCACTGGTTGTGGAAGGCCTGGCTGATCAATGGATGAGGCTGTGGCAATCCTTCCTTTTGGAGATCACTACCACTAATGCCGTTTATTATTGTAAACATACTTAGTAAAACCATTTTAGCTTAAAGATAGATTTAGAAGGAAGGTGGTAGCTAACCAGACGGGTTAAAATACATGCATGTTTTCACATGTGTTGGGATTGCACTGGGTGAAGAGCCCAGTGACTTCGAACAGGACGGATTGTTCGCTATAGCCACGTTTGCTGATCGGAAAGGTTGGTTACATTCAATTTACATATTCGCTTCTCAGTTAACTTCCGAAACTATTTACAACTATAGGTACATATATAAACCTCCAACTAATCCGCATTGGACCAGCGCTATAGTGTGATGGAGAACGCTCAAACCTTATCAATTACGAGACCATTGCGCTAATGAAGTCATTAGGTAATGATTTCGGCAAGTCCAAGATCCATTTCATCAAAGACTCTCAGGACAAGTACGGCTCAATACCGAACAAGAAAAAACAATTCTAGTTTAAAAGACAGTAGGCACATGTGTACAGAGCGGTCGATACGCCGTTCCTCGGCCCCACTGCCCGCTGGCCGGTGGCCGGCCGGCTGGCCTGGAGAATGTCATTTAATTGCTCTATTACTGTGCGGGACTGCATCGTTAGTTACGTAACGCGTTCTACTGTTGTTTTTACTACTTGGGCTTTTATTCATTCTATTGAGACAACGAATGTACAGGTTGTTCTAGTGGTTCCTCTCTTGAGCACACGGATGCACATAAGTATGAATACGAACGTGAATTCATCATTCATAACCGTCACAGGAGACATTTGAAAAAGCCACGAGGCACTCCTATTCAATTAGCTCCATTGTCCGTAATATCGCCACAACTATTTCAGCTTTTAAGCAGCAGTTTTATATCTGATTAAATATACTCTGTTTAAAGTCCTTATTCTGTAGTGACGACTTGTTTGAGCAACTTTGAAATATTCTAATAATTACAAGAACCTGCCTCGCTGTTAATAAAACACAATCGGATTATCTGATTGCTACATAATCTAAACTTATCCATAAAACTGTATGTGCTTGTGTCAAATTTGTACATTTTATATTTTCTGAAAATTTATCGTAGGGAACATCATTGTTTTTAATACAGACGACAAAACATTTTTTTTAAATTAATTCTGTCTGTTCATGCATCACAGTGAAACCACGTATCTAAACACATTTGCAAACCTGAAAAGCCACACACGTTTTTTAGTACATTCACAAAAAATGCATATAAACTTTAAATGGCCGTAGCTGGGGGTGGAAGGGGGTAGGACACATTATCAGGTAGTTTTAGAGTGGGGATGAGATGTTCAATCGGCCCTAAATTATTGCTACTTCGATCCCCGACACACTAAGGGCCAGTTTCACCGGTTACGGATAAAGTTCCGGATAGCCCTAGGAACTTAACCGGCTTAACAGTTGACGGAGCGGCAACGTCGCTTTTTTGCGTTTCGTTACTACTACGTAAATGATTATTGCTTATAAGTACTTAAATTAATTAATCTAATTAGTTATTTGTTACGCCTGGACAAAACATTATCGATAATTGACGTATCTTCGCTCTCAAGTCCGAATGTCCAAATCCCAGGTCGTGCAAACGGCCCCATAAACGCTGAACAGTCCAGGCCCGACATATTGTCCATCACGGAGTCCGCGCCGATGGGCACGGCAAAAGTTTTAATTAAATACAGCCATATCTCGTTTATCTCCAGTTTGTTTATTCAACCGAAACCCTTAGAGAGTTACAGATGTTTTCGCCTCGCGAACGGACGAGCTTTTCACTGCGATGATAGTTGTAGTTAGCTCTAATAATATTTGAAGTACCTATACTTATTACATTGTACTGTGAAATAATTAGATATTTAAATCACGAGAAAACCATACACTAGTTGATGATTTTGAACTGATGGGTGGATTTTAAAAGTAACCATAATTAAAAGTCGGATCACAGTCTAAATCTTAATATATATATTTCTTGTGTGCGTGTGTATGTGACTGAACTCCTCCTAAACGGCTTGACCGATTTGGTTGAAATTTTTTGTGTGTCTTCAGGTGGATCCGAGAATGGTTTAGATTCACAATTGGACCCGGTAGGTGGCGTTGCTGTCGATATATCACTAAAACATTTTTTAATTATAAAGCGGTACGAAGTACGCTGGGACCACTAGTTCTAATATAAAAGGTGCTCCGTGTATCCAAAATAGTGGCAGCGGTGGATTTAGTCAGTGGGTAAGAATCCCACTTCTTTTCCATTATTTTATACGGGTAATTAACTCTAACAGTAGGTATACTAAATATAAACTTTTCCGTTTAATATACAAGCTAGTGAGAGTTGACTTTTTATTTCAACAACAATCTCATCCGATATACATAAGTGGCGGTGATGTCTAAAGATGGTGAACGCATAAACTTTGTAAAAGCCAATTTACCCCTTTCTTGAAGACATTATATCAAAAGAGAACGGTGCCAACCGCAAAAAAAAGAGTTATTATTTTAATAAAAACACAAATGACAGCAATACAAGAACCACGGCTACACGTGCGTGAGGGCGAGAATGTATCCAGAATGGCACATTTAGTAGTCTCGGATGAAATGAAAAGCGAAAACAAGGTCAACCATGCCTAAGAGACTTCGCCGTCAGCGAAACGTAGTTACAGAGAGCCGTACATTTAAATATTGATACTGCAATCTGCCTTTGAAATCATCGCGTAAATAATAAGCAAAGGTCGTCCTGTAATTAGGGAACATCTGAATTGCCCCGCTGCCACACGTTTTTTAGGGTTCCGTACATATAGCGTGTCAAACGGAACCCTTTTAACATCTGTTTTTAACGTCTGTGTGTCACAGTGCTCTATCTCTTGAACGGAAATATGTAGAGATCTGATTTTTTTACAGAATGCGTGTTATCGTGGCTGCTATTACGACAAACAAAAAAGATACATTCCGAGGAGGGTCCTCAGACAAGTAACCTTAAAAAATATCTATATCCTGTCTTGTTATTGACCAAATAATTAGACCTTATAAAGCTCGGTGGTACGGAGCCCCGCGTGTTCGACTCGTACTTGAGTGGTTTTCGTTACAAACATATCAAGCTGTAGGTAACCAGACCGTATATTTTATGTAGCAAAGGAAATTATGCAAAATCCTTTAGATTATATTTCCAAGTTCAAATCATTTACTTTTTGAATTTCTTATAATAATATACCATATTTTGTGTACTTGATGTTACCCGCATCCCAAATATGATCATCACTCACATTCACTTTTATCAGAAGTTTTATAAATTAGGTACATTTTGCCCTTTTAGTTGCACTACTTCTACATTAAACCTTAAAAAATCTGTACGTGTAACTCCTCCTTAACCTAATTTTTCTGGCTTTTCGACGTCCAAATCACATTCGAATCACGTAAAAAACATTTAAATCGGTCAACTCGTTTAGATAGGACAGGATCAATCGAGCGCCCAGCCCACCGTATAAATTATAAAAGATCCAATTGGATGACATGTACCTTCTGGTTAATATTCGCTACCAAAAGGTCACGCCATTAATCACGACATAAATTTAACCGAACAGAAATTCTGTTTTCCCCAAAACCGTATGTGCGACGATTTAAAAAGTAACACAACATAAATAAATCTCTTTTATCACTCGTCAATCACAGCTTGTCCAGTTTTTGTTGCGTCGGATGAACGGAATGTCATCCTATGTTGTTTTGCTAACTGCATAAATCGACTCCCTAAGCCCCATTGGCAATAAAACTAAAATAGCACATTTTTATTCACAAAGGGCAAGTTTTGTCTGTTCGTTATTCCATTGCACCTGCTATCTCTCTTGAAATGATGGTCTTAAATTCGTAATTATGAAAGAAACTCACTATTTTTATTCTATTTACTTTTATGCCGCCTATCACATCACCGACACATTTCTGCCCGGAAAGGAATCGGCAATCCGCTTGTTATCTCCCATATTAATTATATAATCACTAGTGGTCCCAGCGTACTTCGTACCGCTTTATAATTAAAAAATGTTTTAGTGATATATCGACAGCAACGCCACCTACCGGGTCCAATTGTGAATCTAAACCATTCTTGGATCCACCTGAAGACACACAAAAAATTTCAACCAAATCGGTCAAGCCGTTTAGGAGGAGTTCAGTCACATACACACGAACACAAGAAATATATATATTAAGATTAAACTTGGGCTATTATGATCCAGCATTATCAAAGTGCTATAATTATGTTAAATTAATGAGTTATATTAAAATCATAACGACTGCAATGAATATAACGTACTTTCAATGAAAATTTCTGTTCGCATGTTTGAAAATTTTGTAAACAATTTAACGAAACCATTCTTAATTACTTCTATGATGTGATGATCACACTTTTTACTTCTAAGTATCTACCCACAAATAGAACCCAGATTCCACTTCGTCCAGGAATTTAAGGTAATTTTCAGTTAAAATACGAAACGAAACGAAAACTACGAACGAATATAATAACTACGAATGTTTGATTATTCATTTTATACTGTAACTGTTGACCGCAGTTTGTCCCACGCGAAACTTTCAACCCCTATTCACCCCCTTCCCCGACTTCTACTCATGAACTACCCCCCTGCCGTATTTCATCTTCATTAAGTCAGGTAGTTTCAAGATCAGTGGTGAATGAATGAGTGACTAATAGATACCTACATTATATATCATTTTAAAACCGAAACACGATTGTCTTTATTTTCCTCACGGTTAGTTGTGTCACATTTTGTAGATTCATTAAAAGATTTGTTCCGGGTCAAGTGTTTCATATTTTTTTACTAATATAATGTTTGAATAGTGAGCATGTTTGTTAACTTAAACTTGCCAAGCGTTAATTAAAATCTACAATCTGAAGCTCGTTAATTTCAAAAACTTCCGCAAGTATTAAATTAAAGTAGCTATTTAATAATTTGTTAGCTTAAATAAATACGAAATCCGAAGTCCAATAATCCCCGTATTTGTCGAAATTGTTTTTCTCGCTCAATTTTTTTGGTGTGACATTGATATGCACACACTTGTTATATTTAGCGGAGCGAGGTTTTTTAAGTACAAAAAAAGCGAGAGAGTGTGTGAGAAATGTTATACGAGGGATGTGTTGCGAGAAATGTGTTGCGAGGAATGCGTTGCGAGGTTTGCTGTATCAGCTAGTCCATAGACGCAGGCTTGCACGGTTCGCACCGCACATTAATGCGCATTTTCACAGCTCCGCTACGCATCCTCGTGCGTCACATTTTCCTCGCACAGCTTTGGTGGAAACTCCCACACATTTCCACAGCACAGCTACACAATTGTTTTTCCAAAGCCACTCAAACAACAATTTTACTTGTGGCGAAGCTTGTCCACTCGAATAAAAGTCGGTCAGCGTTCTCTAGTGAAAAATACACGAATAAACATAAATTTGTGAACAGGGTATCATTTTAAATAACTTGCAACTTTATAGCGGTATATTTATCTTATGAATTTTTTTTTTGAAAAAACAGTGCTTGCTGATTTCGCTTTGTATGTATGTTTGTATATAAATTGTAATATTTACATTTATATTTTAAATTTTACATAGCTTCAGAGGCACATACTGTTACTATATTGTTTTTCTGTGTATCTCATTGTAAGTGAAACTGTATGTTGTTTATAAGAAATAAATTTCTATAAACCTATTGTTAAGTAATAAAATTGCAATTTTTCGTCATCGATAAAATATTTTTCTATACTCATACAAATCAATTGCAATAATTACAGATACGTAACTGAGTGTCATTTTTCCTTCAAACAATGTTAACCGTATTGGGGCGTCCTAGAATACTGACCGTCCAATGCCGCAGACCAGTGCGACAGAATAGGGTCCCAACGATTCGTCGTGTTCCGGCTTGCGAGACAGTATTTTCTTTCATTCCTCTTCTTGTTCTGGCCGACAACGCATCGGTGATTTGGTGCTGATGTCTGTGGGCGTCGGTGTAACCATCGGGGGGCTCGTCTGGTTAAACTGTTTAACGAGATTTCAGTTCACTAATCCAATTTAAAAAAAATGGTTGCCTGTAAAGTCGGTTTTACGGGCGAAGATTTTACGTGACAACGTCTTTTTCTCGGTAGAATATTTATTGATATGAATATAATTAAATTGCGCAATAGGAACAAGGAATTGAATGAAAATAAGAATTGCACAAATTTTAACTATAGAAATATATTTTGTTTACTAAAACATTGTACATGTAAACTTAAACTTAACGCGCCGATTCAATGCGCCTAATTCTCTAGTGCTGCGCGCGCGACAGACCGATCATAGTTGAGTGGGAGAGAGACGCAAGGCATTCGGCGGGCCTCTCTCTCGTTCGGTGACTCATCGTAACGTTACCGAGCGTTACTATTTTTCATAAGTGACTCCCAGCTAACCTAATTTAAGACGTTGTCACGTCAAAAATTTAAAGTCAACAATTACCCTATAATTCCATTCAGGTATTTGATACAATGATCATTCCAAGCAATCAGGTGGCTATTATAGAGCTGTATTAAATCGCTAATAACACATCACAAAGCTGAATAAACACCACCCGTACAAATTATATGTTACAGCGCAGTTTGACCGACCTTGCTATATTTTTCTCCTATCTACATATTTATTGTGTGTATGATCGGAACATCAGTTTTTTTTAGATGCAATTGTGTGTGTGTGAAGTCCGCCAATCCACACTTGGCCAGCGTGGTGGACTATGGCCTGTACCCCTCACGTTGTGAGAGGAGACCCGTGCCCAGCAGTGGGACAGTTATGGGTTGCGATGATGATGATGACTTGTACTTCAATAACATGTGTTCAAAAATGCTCTCTCAAAAAATGTGGGCAAGAGTACCGTCATCTAAAAATATTCCCATGCTTTTTTAACGTAGGTTCTCTGTAAACCTCTCACACTAACGGCCCCTACACAGTAGTAGGAATTTAATTGGTCGTGCCTCAACCATCTTCCCGCTTACTACCCTGAATAAAAATAGTTGTGCAATTATAATATAATAAGAATATTTTCTAAATCCGTAGTTAACTTTTTTTAACGTTAATAACAGAATACGAGCAGACGATCCATCTGAAATTAAGTGGTCACCGTCAGTATTCTAACTTTTCGAGTTGCATTATCCCCAGAAATATGTGGTGATCGGGTCCACTTAAGATTAGTACCCATTATAAGTAGATGAGAGGGCAAGGGCTAGCAATAAACATAAGGAAGAGATTTTATTCAAAATCTTTGCAAATTCATTTCGAACTACAACAAAGTGCAGTTAATATTTTGCCTCTAAAAACAAAATATTTTTAGTGCGTGGATTATCTCCATTTAAAATAACTATTTAATACTAAAGCGATTATCATAAAGCGTTTGCTCGGTGGATTGTTTACGAACTGGATATAATAGGATTATTCATAGGGTAGAGGGAGGATTACACAGTCCATGTTGACTTTTCATTCAATCGCGCGCGGTAAGCCTCATAATCCAGCAAACCGACTCTTTGCCGGGAAAATTAAAGCTGTTAGTGAATAAGTGTTTTTAAATTGGACAACTTAGATAACAGATAAAGCAAGATACTTTGTCGTTGTTTTAAACAGTACTGAGCTAAACGTCATGTGAACAGACATTTATGATTAGTTATTTTGCACATATATATCACTGCAGTGAAAATGTTGCAAGATATTTTCAGGGTGTGTTTGACCGTTCAGTTAGGAGTCTGATGACCCCCACTGATGATAATTGCTTTGACAATCTCATGACGCATACAGCGTGAATACAATAAACCTTGCATTAACACGCTTATTAAGCATAAAGGTAGGCACGCAGGGGCGAATTAAGCATATTTATTGCTTATATGGCAAACAAACTAGGATTTTCACTAATCAATCAGAGTAAATCTTGACTGAAAATGTAAAAATGTATATCGTCAGTATTTCACACCAAAACACGGTTAGGGTACGGAAACCCAAAGGGTAAAAAACTAAATCCAATTAATATGCCTCCGATGTTTGTCTGTCTGTCTGTTACAAAGCTTTATCTTTTGAACGAAAATAGAGAGACACCTAAAATTTTCACAGTATACCTACATGACAATAATTTCATTTTATTTGCATTAATTGGTCATCTATCTTGTTAATGACCAAATCATGAGAGTTAATATCGCTCGGTGGCACGGAACGTGTGCAAATCTGACTCGCACTTGACCGTTATTTTCCATCCCTATTGTCCAGTTGCACCTACATCAATTATTTTGTTAGCAATGGCTTTTTTAATTATGTAAATAGCACTAAATCTACAGGAGAGCGCTCAATGGACCGAGATAAGTTACGTTTAATGGAAGCGTTCCAGAGCCTACAGTATGAATTCCAAGCCTTAAAACTCACAGTAAAATGTTCTGTCGTTAACCGTTAACCGCAAGCTTCAGAAGTTCGTCACGATAAATTGGTCAAGGGCATGTTCTAGTGTTCGAATACTCGCAAATCTATTTTAATTATACCGCTCGTTAGTTTTAGATGAACGTATTTTTAAATCATGTTGTGTTTTGGTTTCAAACTTACTATTTAATGTTCTTGTAGTTGTAATTTGTTTCCCCTGGTAGACTGCCCGCTAGCTCTGACGGCACGCTCTGACGTCACGCTCTTACGTCACGCTCTGACGTCATCGGAACGGGTAACTTTTCTGTGCGCGCCTATCAATTTATAAGACGTTATCACGTCAAAAAGTTGCCAACTGAGCCACTACACTGTATATTTGTATACCGAGCTTCAAGATATGAGACCCATCTTTTATACTTTTTTTATGGTCTAAGGGCTTTTCTGTTACATTTTATGGAGGAAAAATTTAAAATACCGTACGGGTAACTTTAAATGCTACATAGTACATAACATCCATCCCATAAACTCCAGTAGGTGTAGGTACATAGTATAAAACCAGTATGTTATTATTTTATAATTTAAAGGTACCTATCTATGATGAGAGTCGTTAATTTTTCAAAGATCACGCATATATTTTAATAAATAAACAAGCCCTACGAGTTACTGCAAGCTCGAGACAAACTACTCCCAACCGCCGTTTGAAATATAGTGACGTATTTTAATGTCGTTGTTAAATAAACTAGCTTTTAATGTGAAACGTAATGTCTGTTTTATCAAAGGAGATCGTCTTACTAAGAACAAGATAATAAAAATAAATTGAAGTAACTTCCTATACCTAATCTTAATGTCATGTTCGTACACTTAATATACTAGTGTCATGTTCATAAACTTAATGTAACGTTAGTATATTAATATAGCGCTAATATATTAATATCAGCCAACTATTTTAGGTTATATATACCTGAAACTAAACTAGTTTATTTAGTAAGTATACCTATGGTCATGCCTAAGTATCTGTGGACTAACATAGCGATAGTCTTGTGTTTTTAGACCAGGTCGCTTGTTCAAAAGAACTACGTTCTAATCGTGCTCACGTTCACGCAGCGATTATTTGACTAATCCTAGTATGATCCTAGTGATCTTAGTTTATCCAATTTGAGTCTTGATCTCTGGTCGGTCACAGATGTCATGGACGGCAGCGGGGGTGGTGCGGCATGCTCGATTGCGTAAAGCCATTATAATATTGAATGATTATCACTAAAAAAATGTTTTTGGAAAACATAGTATAAATATAATCAAAATAGTAGCTGCTCTCGTTACAATTGTTGATCTTTTTATTGTTTAATTTTATGCATAATACCTATCTCGTGAAGCAATTGATAAAAACTGCATGAAAATGTAATTCATTATTATTGAGATTATCGCTATAAAGACAGTATGAAGAATATATGTTTTACTGTAATGCGTATCATACGCTTTAGTAAAGAAAAACGTGAGAAAACCTGCACGCAAGAGGTCTTTTTAAATTTAATCGTTTTAAGAGACCCGTGACCACCACAGCTAAATCTTCAGTTCAATAGACTTTTACATATGAGCAAATCATTTATCATGAGTATGATGATGATGATGATGATGAGAATATGATGACCGCAGTGCAACATTAATATAAGTATCACAATGGTAACGGTGTGTGTACCTAGGTGGATACAGAATTGACGAACTGTTGTTTAGTATAAATAATGCAAAATTAACCAGGATCAATTAACCAAATGCAAACTCCAGTTAGCAAACTAAACACGCCGTTTGATCGTAATGAAAACTTTAGGTTCATTATGTAGTGGACTACACAGTCATAGCTCTACACTATCTGTATCTGTACCGGATCTGTATCGTAGGTGCCATGGACAGCACTCTTCATTTAAATTTTAACCTCACTGTGTATCGAACCCAGGTCCCCTCGAACGGCTGGCGGTCCAGCATGGTGTCATTGTCCCATAAGGTTTGTCTATATACTAACTAACAAACGTAAAAACTGAAATCTGACTACGTAATAAGTTAGCTGTTTATAATTTTAAATCGTTATTAGTTGTATATTCTAAATAGTAATTTCAAATGAAATATGACCTAAAGAAGATCAAAATAGCTATTTAATGATAGTTACGTCACGAAACATACCTACTCGTCGACATTTTTTTATCATAAAAATATCTGAAACCGTGGTTAAGTTAGGTGTTACGATATATATAACTGCAGAATACAAAAAATACGAAAATAATTGATAAATTGTTATGATACGATAAAACTAGGTATTCTCATCAATTACCTAATAAAATCCCAGCCTATCTTACAAAGGAAGAGGATAAGAGCCCACGTTTTGCAATTACTCTTCCTTATCAGGAATAATCAGTACGTGGTTAAGTAACTTTTACTGTGATTAATATTACATCAAACATACATATTTTAGTAAAGTCTAACTAAGCAATCTTTGTATGTATGTATGTCCCCAAAAACAACCAGATGTCAAACAAAACACGGGTATGTAACATGCGGAAAATTAACATTACTGAGAACCCTTAATAAAGTTTCATTTACCTATATGTTACAATCTCACTTTGTTTTAATTATAGACTAGGATCTTTTTACGTTTTTTTACTGCCCTTTACTTTGTACCGGCTACAATGACTAAGTTTAGTACCGTAGAAGATGCGTTTTAGGTCCCGAAAAGAAAACCTTGTCAATGTATAAAAATTTATTGCCAAAATTATAGGCATAATTAAAAAAAAACTCAGTAACGTAGCATGAGTTTGAATGTCAATACATACCAATATTAAATGACTTTTATTTGGTTTTAAATTGTTAATTGAAATCCACGAATGCTGAAGGTCAGCAACAACTTGGCAAAAAAAACATGGATAAACATTGCATGTTTCCTATATTCCTCTGGAAAGACCAACTTGACCCATTTTCATCAAACTTCCCACCGTTTCCATTACAAAGTTGTGAAACACGGCGTGAAATACTGCGACTTTTTGTGTTTTAGGACGCAACTTTAGAGCTGTTACAGAAACTTGTTTCCGTAATCTGAAAATATTGATACAAATTCAAATTTGTCCTTTCATCGCATCGGCTCTGTTTATTCATGACAAAGAAGCAAAAAGTCAATTTGAAATATTTTTGTTTCATTTCATTTCTAAGAAAAATCTTGAAAGTTCTCTTAGCACCTTTCCATTCTGGTCCAAAAAGCATTACTTTTTTACAAAGTTTATTGAATATTCTTTCTTAGATTGTTATCCATGTACGTGAACAACACAAATAAAAAAAATCAAAGTGCATTATTTCATTTTGTAATGCTAATTTTTTTATTAGTTTGGTATTTTCCCCATATCTATAGCAGATACCTGTAACCTTACGACAATGAACGATCGAACGAACTCTAGATTGTTTATTGATCAAAATTCGCGGCAATGAAAGAGAAATAAACAATAATGATAATATTTTGACAGAATCATGAAAACAGTTTGTTGAAATTAATGATCAAAATTCGCGGTAATGAAAGATAAATAAACAATAATGATA
The DNA here is from genome assembly GCA_905404295.2 of Ochlodes sylvanus. Lineage (NCBI taxonomy): Eukaryota > Metazoa > Arthropoda > Insecta > Lepidoptera > Hesperiidae > Ochlodes > Ochlodes sylvanus. The sequence goes on along the minus strand of FR990142.1, from coordinate 10,967,191 downwards.
ATATTTTGACAGAATCATGAAAACAGTTTGTTGAAATTAATGATCAAAATTCGCGGTAATGAAAGATAAATAAACAATAATGATAATATTGTGACAGAAAAATGAAAAAAGTTCGTTGAAATTAATATAAGTAATTTTACATTGTTCATTTAATCTACATCGACAAGGCTAATGGGTCTAAGTATTTCAGTGGCAAAGGTTCGAGGGCGCTCAAGTGGAGGCCCACTCGAACGCCCGAGCACCTGAACGACATTATGCGCTAGGCCTTATCCATTGTTCCTATCTTCAAGGCTACCTACAGGGACGAATTCATAAAGTAATGCGTCTTTTTAATCAACAACAACCTTGAAGACGTATTCGGGTCATTGTAGATGTATTTTTGACTTAATAACATCTTTGAGCATGTTTATTTTATTTGGTTCACAAATAAAAATTGATGTCCAAAAGAATCCTATTTAAACATTTTTGCGAGTGCGGTTACGGAGAGATAGGTATCACGAAGGGAATCGAGAGCAGTTACTAGTCAGTAAATATTAAAACTAAAATGTGTTTACATACAAATTAAGTCATGAAAAAAGTTACTACTCTGAACATTATGAAAATAGCATACTAGAAAATACTATACATACTACTATACTGACTTTGAATGTAGCTTGTGGAGATGTCAATCTAATTTTGTTAATTACAAGACATTTAGAGAAGCGGCTGGTATGGAAAACCTTATCAGCAAAGTCAGCTGGTTCGTCAATTTTAGTCCTATTTAAAGCGCTTAGCGTGGTAGAAGTATGAACTGACGCTTAAATGCAAATTTTCTTGGGGGCTTCCGTGCTTAAAAGGTCAAGACTTCCTAGTTATCGTCAAATAGCAGTGCCTCGTTGACTTGGCCCTCAATTTTTGAAGTGAGAATTCTTTATCGACATACACGTGAAATTTCGAAGGGGGTGAAACAAAAAAAGAAGTTATATACAAAGTTAAGTAAGTATAAATTATTAAGTAAAAGTTAGTAAGTTAGGAATCGGAGTCGGGTCGCATAGAAATAGTCGGAACCAATGTTAAAACTAAAAAAACATCTTTAAATGCATACGAAAAAACGATAGGTGTGTCGAAAAGAAGTTTCAATTCGTACGTGTCTAATACGCGGTTTTTTTCTATTCTTTATTTATCAGGCAACTAAGGCCCGTGAAAAGGAAACAAAAAAAGTAAAAATATTACAAATGAATTCATGAAAATGACCAGGCGTATTCATTTACCTACGAGGAATTAGATACTCATACCCTTCTGTAGGCCAATATGCTTGAAGCCAACCCAATTTAACTTCATTGGATGCCTCAAGTCCACTTTTAAAAAGAAAGATCTTCATTCTTTCTTTTAAGAAGAAACTCTGGGGCAATTTCAATTTACATAAGATACCTACATCTGCGCCGTGCGGACGGTTCTGAAGTTATTATACTTTCAAACTTTACGGGAAACTTCACATTTGTTGAATAGTTTCCTCGAACGTTTGCAATTAAACAAATGTTTTAAATGAGCCAGTACTTGAGACTGCGCTAATAATATGCCTAATTACGGTGTTGGGACTGCTGGGGTGCCGCATTGCAAGAGTCTAATGTTTTCACTGTGCTATATTACTAGGCTCAATTGCTTTAGTTGCGATCTAAGTATTCTTATGCAGAAAGTCTTTTGTAATGAACGATCCAGGTTGTTAAAAAAACACCACAATTACAAACCTTAATCCCAATTTCATAACCCCCTATCTACTCGTTTGTCTGTTGAATACGTATATATTTTTTTTAAATAACATAAATATAATAATTTCCTTCTCATTGAAAATAAAAAAATAATTGGAGAATCGCTCACGAACGAGGCCGATGAGCCCTGATTGAGGCCCTTCGATTGCCCTTCTAGGCGGTTGGTTAATTAACTGCAAGTACCTACAAACTCATAACTTTCGTTATTAATTTAATACAATAAAAATATTTAAAATAAACTAAAATAAAAATAATTATTGAATCTGCAGCCAAACCACAAATATATGCAACACAGACGCTTTTTTGTCTGTCGGTTTCTCGTATTGTTTCAAATCGATTTATTGCGATTTTTACAATTATTGTAGCTAGGTAGTTCTAGCGTTTTTTTTATTTATACAAAAACTGCAACTTCGTCCGCAGAAATATTAGACTTCCAAAAGGAAAGTTTTCTGTAACGAAAAGTTAATTCCAAGATCCAAGTAAAGTATTTCTATACTCATACAAACTTTAACCTCCCATTGTCAAAAATCTTTTGCCTAACATTGAACTATGTGCGAAGAGAACATTTAATTTATATAATCAAAGTAAGACTAAAGTAATTAAAATTTTCTTTCTTCGCTGTAGAATTTAAAGTAATTTAAAATTTTCCTTAGTCATCTGTTTATCATTATGTAATATCGGAGGGCCTTCGACATTCGCGCAAACTCGACACTTGCGGTCGACCGAGGACCCTCAGTGCGACAAAGGTGAACACAATCAATACCGATACGTGTATCCAAATGTCAATGACAAGCATGCTCCAGCATTTTGAAAATGCTTCCGAAGTCAACTTCGTGGATTTTATATTTTCTGACATTTTCTACATTACCTACATTACCATTAGTACAGATTATTAACAGAGTTATTTTCATTCGCCCAAGTCGTTCTCATTCTATTTTTGTTTCTTAATTAAGTAGATAATACTTGTATCTTTCACAGACTAAAAATCAAAATAAATGAGGCTTAAAATTTTAAAGATTCCAGCAAGCTTAGCTATGCAGATTTATTTAAATGTCCGCCTCGTCATCGTCAATGTCTATATTTTATTTCTATTTCAGTTTCTCTATTTGAACTCCGACATTAATTTTCATTGGAACTCTTTTTTAATGAAATGCCCTTGTGTGCACTGGTAAGGTTTCTGGTGGCATAAGGTACTCTTCAAATTAATTGGACATGCTCAAGAGCACTCGATTTATACGGATGAGGTGTATTTTATTATTGTGGCATAAGTTTTTTGAAGCGCATAGGTCACATAATATCGTACGGTAGGAAAAGCGCGGAAACCATTGTCGATAGCGGTTAAAGATTTGATGACAGCTTTACAATTTTTATTTCAAATAAAAAAGTAACAACCTTGGTGACAATATTTTTTGTATGCTTTTGATTTTTATTCAAAGTATAAACACTATAATTATTCTGTTATAGTGTTTATACTTTGAATACTTGTTACTGTTTATACTTTGTATGAACACTTGTGTAAGATTCGATTGCGTCAATAAACACACAAATTATTACGATAACAACTGATGGCGAGCATAACAGTTTAATTATAAATCACAAAATCAAATGTATGTGGCAGACTGAATGCTTTACTCGTTGGCGATATTAAAAAGATTGGTCAATCAAACACTACGAAATTTAAATACTTACTTTTCACTTATTACATTATTTAATTTTATATTTTCAAAATTTTCCACCAGGTACCTAATTATTTTTTATGTATTTCATTTACAAAATTACAACCACACACCTAAAGTAGGAAGTTACCCAAATTGCTGGGTAACCTTCATTTTACTATAAGTGTAGTAGATCGAAATATACAAAATAAATAATAACTGTCTTGCACTTAGCGATAAAAAAATATGGCATTACTTTAATTCAACGTGTCCGTATGAACAGCCTTGCCTTGCAGAGCAATGCCTTGCGAGGCAAAACTTGACTGTCGTTTTATCGATGTTATCTTAATTTCATTCCAATTTGAATATTGTAATATTTAAGGTCGACTTCCATCACCTTGAGTCAGCGGAGTTAATTTTAGCATGCACTCGTCTCGTTGAAGGACTACCTCGCCCCTCGGGAAGTGTCCTCTCAACGCTGAAGGCGCAGACTATGCGGAGTATTCAACGGGCTCGTTTATATTAAATGAAATATAGCTGAAACAAGATAAAGTGACAAGATTCAACAACGAACTTTTTAATTAAATCTTCATTCAAAAAAAATTAATGCCGTCCGTAAAATCCAAAGGGTGCCTGTTTTTGTTTAAATTATCATTAAGTTATGAAAAATACACAATTAAGTACCGACCCCGACCCCGAAGCCTAGTTGGTAGTGGCCCTGCCTGCGAAGCGAGGGGTCGCGGGTTTGATTCCCGGCCGGGGCAGATGTTTGTGACAGATAAATATTTGTTCTCGGGTCATGGGTGTTAGTGATGTGTAATTTGTGTTATGGACATTATTTTGGATTCAATTAGAATTTATACTTCTGTTCACTTCTCCACAATAATTTAACATCGGCTTTTAGGTGCTTTTTCACTTGATAATTCTGTGATATCGTTGATATTAATCGCTTCCTCCAACGCAATCCAGTCGATCTCATCGATATAATAATTTGTACATGGTATGGATTGGATATGTCGATTGAGGCAAACCGAGTAGCGTGCCTTTTCTCCGATGAGGCTTACGTACTCCTGGAAAAGATTCTATTACCTTATTTATTTGTATTTTTATATCCAGAATACTTAATGGAATTAATATAGAATTGTATTGAAAGAAATCCATATTGTAGAACAATCCGGCGATGTGCATCACACTCTTCAACTAGGAAAGGTAGGCAGTACACTCCCGATCAGATATAATAGGCATAGTTTAATATTGCAAGAAGGTGACGTGTTAAAGCTTAGAGATTATCTACTGTCTAACGTCTACGTCGGTGACTGACAGCTTAAACTTCCAAATGAACCTGATTTAAAATGGACAACCTCTCGAAATACTATCCTACAATGATGTCTTGCGTAATACACAGATCATAATAAAATGGTACAAACTTAGATCAAATTCGAAGCAAACACATTATTTATTACAATAGATTTTTAATCCACCTAACTTACATGTATGTTAGCAACATAATATTATATCAAAAACGAAGTTAATTTGTTTAATGTTTAGTTTTTGACGGTTTGGTAGACAATTAGTCAAGAATAATATGCAGAGCGACCGTTCGGCCCGCAAAGGTCGGCAAAAGTTCTCCTTGACATTACCGCCGTGAAGGAAGTTACACTTTTGTGTACTCGTTCTACACAATAGGCAGTCTTTTTATAAAATATAGAGTTTGTAACGGTAATGCCTATACATAAATTTAAATTATTTAAGTTAAGTACAAAGCTTACCTATGTTTCGGTAAAGTTGTTTCTGAGATACTGAATAAACCCTTAGATGTGGATTGTGTTTGCTCACAAACTGACAAAAATACAAAAAAAAATAATAGTCGTTGCTATATGCATCAATAAATATCCCTTCTTCCTTCTTCTTCCCAAATATCTTCCCTCGTAGACATCGGAGACATCGATCAGTTACAATTATATTATAAATATATACTTACATCATTATTTATTTGCACCAGCAGAAAAAGTTACATTAGGTAACAGTAAAGTTAGGTAGGTATATAAATCTCGTAAGTCGTCTCGCCCATAATAAGCTTAAAACAATTTTAGCTACAAGTTAAAATTTTCCACACATTCCCTGTGCGGCTTTCCCGGAGTGCTGCGTCATGACATGGGTCTCTTCAGAAGGTACAAGAAAGGTCTTGCCTTCAGACCTCAGGACAAATTGATGAATAATCGGTGTTGCCTGTTGGCAATGGACTAAGTTAATAATATGCCTTACTTGTGAAATACATTGTGTTTTCATGCGATGGCCAAGTCGATCTATTTATTTAAAACATAAAAGATTTTTAATATTAATATGGTCACTATAAGATGTTATTACGTTAGCTAATTACGGAAGTTTAAGATAGAAGGACCCTCAATAAATTAACCGACATGGATTTCACAACTTTTTACGGTAGAAGAACTGAGTTGCGAGACTTGTTTTTTTACAAGTTATGTTAGTTTGGAACCTAATACGATGAAGATTACTAGAAGCTTGTAAAATCTAGGGAATTTTTGAAAAAAAAAATAGATTATTAATAAGTACCAAAAGAGTTTTTTTTTTATTTATTTATTCTTTATTGAACCTTACATAAGTAATGGAACAAAAGGCGGACATAATGCTAAGAGCATTCTCTGCCAGTCAACCTTAGGGCAGTGGGAGAATATAGAGGGCGGTAGAGTTCTCCATAGTGTTCTCAAAGGTGTGTGTATTCCGCCAATCCGCACTCGGTCAATGTGGTGGACTATGGCCTGCACCCCTCACATAGTCGGAGGAGACCTATCCCCAGCAGTGGGATAGTTATGACATCAAGTTATGACATGAAGAGTCACCTAGCATACTCGTATACACATAGTGCATAATTATACACATTGTATATTATCTGAATTTTAAACATCTGTATTGCAAGCGGCTAGGGGCAACTGTAATGTTCACTGGCAATGAATGGCCGCCGTAGGCTGTTATGAGCCACGAGGGACGACACATCTGGAACTAAGTGGAGCTCATTACGGTGTAAATAAACATTATGTATTATTAGCCTCAAAGGTTTTCTTCTTGTCGTTAATTACTGGAGTCAGACACGACACATTCTGAAAAAAGGTGGTGAAGATTTTGTCGAAAATAACCATGGATTGGAGTACCATGACAAGTCTTAGGACACTTAATTAGTTTTTGTCTAATTAATAATAGCAATACAGGAGTAGTTCACTCAGTAGATTATAGTTCTATATATGATACACAAATTCCAGCCAACTTATTATGTTTGTTTGATAACAATTTGACAACAATTAATTTGATATAGGAAGCTCAATGCATTGCGAAAATCGAGTTCAAATATTAATTAAATTAAAAGAACATTTAATTAATTTTGCAGCGAATTATCTAGTATCCAATAATACCTACAGGGTGCTTAATTACTAATCTCTTCGGTGTAAAATAATTTATGCAATCACAACTCTGCAATGAATATTTAATTTTCATACAATAATATCACCTTACAACACAACGTGATTGTGATATGGAATATTTTATTTATTTGTAATTATAGTGAAGCTTACCGTCAACAACGGATGGATAATATACTGGTCAACAAAAAAATACTTTTTGCGTGTAACTTAAAAACTTTTGTCTAGTTATGTTTAGGACAAGTATCTAGATAACAGAAATAAAATTAGAATGTTTCAAATACGAATAGATTCTTTGTAATTGAATTTTATTAAATTTAAGAAATTATCAGTTCTTATCAACAAAATGAAGTTATTGAAACATTAATATAATTGTAGCTTTATGATTTCCGGCTGTTTTTTGCTTCAGCAACGTCTCGTTGTAATGTCCAACAGTAATCGGCTAGCATACGTGGACTCCAATTGCCTTGATATCGTTTTTCCATGGTAGAAATGTCTTGATGGAATCTTTCACCGCATTCATCGCTGACTTCGCCCAAATTTTGAGGAAAGAAGTCTAAATGTGAATGAAGAAAATGTATTTTCAACGACATATTACAGCCCAAAGCCTTATAAGTAGACAACAACTCCGAGACAATACTTTAATAGTTCACATGATCGGTGATTTCCTAGAAAATTGGAAGTAACTTTCATGAAAGATTCCCAAGCTGATTTTACCAAATCACTAAGCTTTTTTTAAAATACATCATCTTTTATCAATTGCCTGATTTGAGGGCCAAGAAATATGCCCTCTTTGATTTTTGCTTCACTCAGTTTAGGAAGTTTTTCTTTCAAATATAAAAAGCCGTCACCACTCTTATCCATAGCTTTTACGAAGTAAAGTAAAGTAAGTAAGCTCGTCCCACACATGTAACACAACAGATATGTGGGACCCACGCTTTGTCTTGTTGTCCGATGGCAAAGCCAAAATACTGTTCATATAACTTAATAACTAATGGATTCAAATTCTTTCGCTGAGTTTTAAAAGTACGTCGCCACAAATGTAACAAAACTTATCAGGATCATTTTTACACTTTCTTGACATTATTTCAAAATCACTTAACTCAGAATAAAAACAGCGCGATATTTCGTGATTCTAAACTTAAATTGCATGCGAAAAAAATATGTATCGCTTTAATGCTCTGAATGCAAAAGTGATACAAAAAGGGTAATTTTCAATTTATGGGTAGCTGTAACACGAAAACGAGACCTGATGGAATCAAAATAAATATGGTGATATAGTGAGGGTAGGTAGGTATTTCAAAATTAGTAAGCACAATTCTTGTTACAAAATTTTGTTGACCAGTATTGAATAACCTTATACGGTCCGCAAATTCCAGTATAGGTACCTACCTACCTACCTACCTAGGGGGAAACCTTCAAAAGGTACCCGGCGCCGTGAAAGCGACGCCGGGGTATGTGGGATTTTTACCGCACTAAACCCCCCCCCCCCCCGGCCTTCCTCAGCGCTGTTTGGAGGACTCCGGGATCTCCAAAGGAACGCAACCGGAGTCCTCCAAGCGCGGTGCCCTTATGTTGGGCTCTACCAGCGGGGGAGTGTTGCTCCCCCGGTAGCCGTCGCTGTTATTTACGACGGTATGCGGCCACACATACCGTCGTCCTTCTCGGGGCTGTTGGTGAGCGGTTCGAGCTCCCACTCTAGCCGCCCGCAGCCCCAAAGCCCCCTTTTAGTCGCCTCTTACGACAGGCAGGGGATACCGAAGCTCGTATTCTGGTCCCGAGCCACAGGGACAACCACATACCTTACCTACCTACCTACCCCACATAACTGCTAAAAAAGCTAAGATGGTCTTAGCATCATTATTATCTTTTCATTCTTCGACTGGTACGCAGACTCGTATATTAGAAAAAAGTAAGCAGGAATAAAATTGTACCTACACGCCGCAAATACGCACAATTTGTAATAATATTAAGGTAATAGGTACGCTAAGGTATAAGATATATTTGTATTTTGTGTCTTGAAAGAATTAATTTGGAAGAACAATTGAATATTCGCACAAATAAAATAAGAAATTCATAGATGCACGTCCTTCATCGAAGAGTAATTAATTTGTCACATCAATTCCATACGTGCAGCTGCAAGCCTGCAACACGTTTGCGAATCTAAAGCTAGTACAAACCCGCTGAAAAGTAAGGCAAAGACCCCGAACAAGATTGCAAATTGTGCTGCAAAAAATAAAGAATGCATGTTACATTTTGTACCACAGCTGAATAACTTGCCACCAAACAGAAGCACTACAATATACTCACTCGGGCATTATTAATGTGTATAAAGTGACGTAATCGTATAACAAAAGGAGCTCTCACAATGTTCTGTTACTACACAAAGCAGTGGGACTAGGTACAAAACTGACTGATATTATAACAAACGCTTTAGTTATTTTAATTCAATGTATACTTTAAGGTTCATAGCATCTTGACGTGGGTGAATGTTTTCGCTAAAGTCAATCAACGACGCACGCTGACCGTTGTAATTCGCTTCGTGGAAAATATTATAGTTAAATACTGAGTTACTTAATTCATTGAAATGTTATTTTTATTTGGGTTTAGCGTCAGAGGACCCAATTTCATTTTTTAGATGTCGAGAGGGTTAGTAACACTAACCCCTCGACACACAAACTTGGATTTCACTTTACCTACACTAAGTTAGTTTGTGGAGTCGCAACCCTTGTCCCGCGGCCCTGCTTGCGAAGCAAGGGGTCCCGGGTTCGATTCCCAGCCGGGGTAGATATGTATGTGACAGATAAATATTATGTTAGTGACAATTGTCACGTCATAACATCTAATTAGACGAATTTGGTTGTCTCAATTTTTGCGCGCTTGTGACATAATTATCTACTTCGTTTTTACTTGTAATATCATTGTCTATAACAGACACAATCCTTAAAAAATATGAAAATAGCAAAAACGAAACAGCCTACTTAGCCTCTGAACTGAACCCTTACGTAATAATTTAGAAATTAATTTCCGATTCTCACAAATTAGTGATTTCACGAGCTGGGCGCTTGCAATTTGATTTGCGTTCGTTCGTGTGACTCCAGACTCAATTTTCAATTTAGTTTCGTATCAGCTCAAGGTTTTTTCGCTTCCTGATTTCAGATTTATTTATGATATCGTTAATTTAATAGGGGTAAGGCCTTTAAGGAACCTATATATTATAAGGTAAAGAATTCGCTCGGGTTAGTACCTACCTACCACCGTCCGCCACGCTACCTAGTAGGTAGGTACCTACTATTTCTACCGTGCAATATTTGCTTTAATAGCAGAGCAATGTGTGTTCCGGTTGGAATGGTCTGGACTGGACCTGATTTTTATTTAGAGGCGACCGTCTTAGTCCTCAATAGTAACAAAATATGTATAATATAATATAATGTAATATTATTAAAAAATATATTGTTCATTATGTGTGAAATTTAAAATATCCCATTAAAAAATTCCATTTCGCTCCAAAAATTACAAATTAATTAGGTACCTGTATTAAATAAAAATACATTCATTAATTTAACTTCCTTTGGTTGTTTCAAAAGATTTACACATAGTTTGACAACAAATCATCTCACAGTACCTACGTAAACACATATCGCATAAACAGCATTGCAGAGGGCTAGTTCTGACGGGAAGTGCATATTTCATTTTTCTGTGTGCACAGAGCAATGTTTGTTCGAGACGGTAGTTAGTCAAGTTTTTAGCAAACACAGCGTCCATGCAGCTGTGTGTGGTTTAGAAGAAAGTTCTAACTTAAATTTCTAACTTACGTCAAATACCTTATAGTCTTTATATGTGCTTCGTCTAAAACGAATTTTTGGGCCGTATTTGAGCGGCATAGAATACTGACCCCATTCCGTCAGAACCCGGGTGTCGTTAGAGACGACGACGCCGGGCTCTGTTTCGTAGTGGGGCCGAGGCCCTGCTGGCTACCACGCTCCTGCTGGAGTGAACCGCCAGACGACTTGTGGTGAGCTGGGGGCTTGAGCCAGGATTTTCTTTATTAGCTCTTCTTTCTTTCCTGGCCGTCAACGCATCGGTGTTGCTTTTGGTGTTACTAATGTTCATTTACGGTGACCATTTATGTAATGGGAGACAGTTAAAAGTTGCAACCGATAATGTTACCTTTTAGCATCTGTTAAATCAAATACCTATATACCTACCTAGAATTTAAAATGTAGTAGATACCACCATACTTAAATTTTAATTTATAAGTCACCCCTTATTCCACTTTCTTTCTCTTTTTCCACGGCTGTGATACATACAATGCAATGCATACAGCCATACATGTTCCATGAAATTACTTAATTATTTCTCGCCCACGTCTCGGGTACCGAATAGGCTCACAGCCTCCCTATAACCTCTTTACACGAGAAAGTTTTATCCTTACAATAAAGATCTTATCTCATTAAAACATTTAATTACGTCCATAATAAGGTACGAATAACTGATGTTCGTGGGTAACGGCGACCACTTACCATCAGGCTCGTCTGCTTGTTTATCGGCTATTAAACTGAAAAAACGTCATCAGTGAACACTAACAAGTTTTCGTAGGTATCTTTGGCAAAGTACCCTTGATGATCCCTTAATATTCCATCTGGCTCAGCCACAATACCACATTCCACTCGTAGCCCCAGATTTCCCTACGGAATTAATTTGCGCTGAATTGGCATCAAATTCGTAAACCCACGCCGCCGCATGCAAACCAAATCGACCTAACACATTTGCGGGATGTTCTATATTGATTAGGTCATACGGTGAGACGAATACTTAGTTAAAGTTTAGGTTTTAATTAATTTCAGTATCATATTTACTAATAAGTTAATCATAAGTTTATCATATTTAATAATAAGTTAATCATATTTTAATAATTACGTAATGTTATACAACTCGACTAATTAATATCATTATTACAGAATATATTACTTGTATTGTATTGCCAAGACAGCGCTGGAGGCAAGAATTATTAGGGGAAAACCGGGTAATGCCGGTCACCTAAGCAAAATCAAATGTAAATAAGTGAAAATCAACCTTTTATTTAAAAACTATTCGGCAAACAGAACTTCAACTATTATTCTACGATAATCACAAACAATAAGATCAATAGTCATAATAAATTGGGCACAATAAACATTAAAAAAAAAAGTGTCTTTGACCGCCATTGCCCGACATGGAGGGTAATGCCGGTCAGCAGGACGACAATACCGGTCAGGCTATTAACGACACAAATCGCATATGTAACCTACGGGAACACTTAGCATGAGCTCAAAGCCCCCACTGAACACACCTGTACTGTACCAATGTTTATTGTGCTAGCCATAATCGTTGCATAGCATACACTTGTTCTCAAGATCTTCAATGGTGTCTTCATCGTCATCAGGTACGTCTATCATGTCAATTTCAGAGTTCGACGAGCTTTCATTATTACTTTCTTCAAACATTCTCTTTTTCACCTTTTTTATAGATTTTTCGCTAGGGATATAATCGTTGAGAAGCGATGGTGAATCCGGTACTGATATGTTGTGCTCTGGTTAATGGGGTTCCATCATCAGATCATGACCTGATGATAAAAGGACCATGTCAGGAGCATACCTTTCCCATAAAAAAATAATTATAAAAATACTTTCACATTTGACGAAGATATACGTAGTTGAACACACTTAAAAAATATAATCTACTTGTATACGTGACTTGCAGGTAATACCGGTCAGGGTTGACCGGCATAAGCCACCTGTGCACTTTTGAAGTTAAAAATAATTAAAAAAAAAACTTGTTGCAAATTACTTGAAATCTTCAATGAAATTGATAGTCAGATAACTAATTGGCAAAAATTATTATAGACAATAAATGAACTCGAAATATTATTATACTCACCTCTTAAATTCTGCGGCCAAAAAGTTATAAGAGAGTTGCGTGAAAAAAACACAAGTCTTTTTTTCAGTGGCGCGTGGTCGGAACTGAACTGAGGTTGGTGCATCGGAGCGGGGAGCAAACAGTCCTCCCTTTATGCATTTTTGAGTGCGCGTAAACAAAGTATTTTGTAAGATAATTGGGTGACCGGTATTGTCGCCTGACCGGGATTACCCGGTTTTCCCCTATACTTATTTATTTAACAGATACCCCATCGACTTATCGCTAGGCACAGGTTATAACAAATTAACCAACTAAAGTTCTAATCTAACACCGTCTCCTAACCGGACTAACTATCCTAGTTATTACCCATTTGAGTCTTGTTCTAAGTCGGTCACAGTTGTCCTGGGCGGTAGCGAAAGGGTGGTGCTTCATGCTCAAGAAAAAGGTCTCTTTTGCAAACAACATAATACTCGTACATATTGTAAGTATGTGTAAATGCTATCTACAACAATATTAGATATTAATATCAATAACACCAATAAAGCATCTATATCTATTGTAACAGATAGGAATTATGTTACTCAATAGAAGTGAACGATACAAAAAATAAATTTACGTGACTCCATAATGAATATATATTTTCTATTCATTCGTTCATGCACTTAAACTACATCGTTGTACATAACTTCAAAGAAAAGCATACGTAGTAATAGTAATATAATAAGATAATCCGTGCCAGTGATTGACTAAAATACATCGACCTGTTTTGAAGCCAATAGATAATCTAGGAATTTCAAGTATTTTCCTGTTGATTTAACCAAATAGCGTTTTACATTCTATTGCTGCTTTAAGAGTTTCTTTTACCTATGCGTCAGTATCCGGCAGCTATTAGGAATAGGTAACATTAAGGTAATGCCGAATCAACTCTCACTAATTCGCAGAAGTGCCGTGACTGAGACGAGTGACGCATCACCGGATAATCGTAAGATAATATTTAAACTTTCCTGTAAATGTAAACACACTCCACCTTTACGTAATGTTCCGACTGATAGATTGAAGCGATTGATTATGTAAATGTTGTCTTCGTAAAGGTTAGAATATTGCCTAGTTAAATACCTTGACATGTTATTAATATAGGTATTCTAGTATGAAAATCCAAGGGATTAGTCACGGCAAGGGGTCTAATTCATATGGAACACATGTTATATGGAAAGTAATGTACGCCGATGGTAATTGACACCCGGCTAGCAGACAACGCCCGCAATTGTTCAACTGATTGACGATCACTTACCATCGACCCGAGCCGTCGAGTTATGAGCGCTTATATTTACCAATCATAAAAGAAATATTGATAAATGCATATATTGGCATAGTGTGAGTAGTAGATACAGGGCGTAGTTCACCCCGCTGGCCAAGTGCGGTTTAATGGACTTTATAAACCTTTGAGAACTGTCAGGTGAGTAACTTTTCAATGTTCACAATGTTTCCTTCAACGAAGAAGTGATGGATAAATTTTAATACGGCGCATAATTTTTGAATATTGGAGGTGCGGTGCAAGATTCAAACTCAAGCTTCCCTGTTCGGGAATCCAACGTTCAGCCACTTGGCTATCAATGCATACCTAGAGGTAGGTACACGTCAATCTCGCAGCCGTTGTGAAGTGCTCGGTACATGGTAATTCATATTTTATTCTCCCGCTGCTTCGAACCAGTATATACCCATGAATATTTCCGATGTATGAATAATTTATCGTAGCCACGTTTCACCTACAAGTGTGGTAATTTAGAATGAATATTTAGGTGCCGTGCAAATCGCGCAATATGAAACGCTCATAAGATACATCTTAAAAATTAAAAAAAATCACCCGCATAAATGAATACTTATGTTACTATGGATTTAAGATAGCAAACGAGTATGCAGCACCACCTCTCCGCTGCCGCCTGTGACAACTATGAACGACGCAGAACAAGACTCTAATCGAGACTATGATGGCTAGTCCAGTTAGCAGAGGGTGTTATTAAGAACCTTTATTGGTCTGTTCGTTAGTAGTTATGAGGTGAGGCAGGAACTGTTAGTGATAGTTAGTTCTGTTAGTAGTTATAGTAATAGTCCAGTTAGTACCTAATTGTTAGTAAGAGTTTAGTTCTAATTCGGTCACAGATATGTTGCTGCCCTTGAGGACTAACTTGGTCGCTTCTAAAATAGCGTAACTGGATCCCCACAACTTGCGATATGCGATATAGTAGTTATGTATGAGAAATATGAAAAAACAAGGTAGGTAGGTTTGGATAAATTTATACAAATGGTAATCATTTTAAATTATTATTAAGTTGGTAAAAGATTGTAGAAAAATTGTCCTCAAAGATATATTTTATTAGAAATCATACTAATTACTCTGCCATTTCGATTTAAATTACACAGTTGTATTCACTTGTAATCACTAATCACTGATACTGATAGGTGATAATTAAAATCCTGTAAGCAGAATGTTAAATATTACGATGATATTCGCGAAACGTAATTCTGCAGGTCAATGCACACTGCACTGCACTCCACGACGCTAAATGAGAGTCCCGCTGACCCGGATATAAAGTGGGTGATTTGAAACGCCTCACTGTTAATATATTTAACTAGGGAGCTAATTCCGCTTCTCTTCGGTGCCGTCTTTCGTAAACAAATTGTTTTTGTTTTCATTAGCTCCTTATAAATCTTTTTTCATTCTATGTCTGCATAGAATTATTTAATTGAAATCAAATACCAACATGATATAAAGTTTTCGTTTTCTTGGTGTGTATTATAAATAATTATTTGGTTTTTAAGATGGAAGGAATCTTACAATTACAATCCCTAATTATAATTGTTACATAAATAGGTAACATCCAACTGTTTTGCAGATTATATGTGTGTTTGCGTGCGTGTGTGTGTGTGTGTGTGTGTGTGTGTGTGTGTGTGTGTGAAAAAAGAAGCTGCTAATGTCTTGAAATAAATTTCCTGTAAATAAAATATGTGTAAGGAAAATGAGAAACTTAATAATTAGACTTAAATTACCAAGAACTTTTCACAGCGATCCCTAAAGTAGGCTTAATTACAATACTTTCCTGTTATTTACAGAAATATTATTATCGACGATATCAATTCTTACTACCAGTTGCCTAAGAAAACTTTCCTTGTAGGTAGGTAGGTAGTGATCTGACTCGCAATAATTATTTATTATTATCGATCTAGAAGTATTGCTTATCTTACATGCGCGTCAAAACATGGCGCATTTGAAACGCCCGTGCGCCAACTAATGGATTAACTTGAATATTATATTCAAGTTACGTAACCGAGCGTCAAACAAAATATAATATTGTTAAATATGTATGTGGTATAACATAACACTTTGTTTTTAAATTTAAAGTTGCTACAACCATTTGTAACCAACGATAAGAATTCATAATGTAGCCCAGTAATCTGGCGAAAGAGCGATACAAAATGAAGCTAGTTACTACATAAATATATTATATCGTACAATTATAAAGGCTACTGAATGATATTATAAGTAAAAAAGAAGTAGATATGTCACTAGCGTGTGAAAAGTGGGACAGTAAAATTTTGCTAATTGTCCAACTTTTCATGTGTCTCATGCATTCCGTAATTATCTTTCGCAGCCATAGTTACAGTAATGTCGGAGCTGATCCAAAAGTGCAACTTGCGTTTGAACGTAACGTATCTATAATTTCGATATCTTTGACTTTACTCGTGTTAGGTATTAGGTACGTAGATTGTTAGGTATTGTTAGGTTAAGGAGTGATACGCCACAGAATTAGCCATCAAATCCCCGATGGAACATTATGCTTAACGACGCTTTAAATAACTTCGGTGGTTACTCGAATGAATATTCCAGTTCAAAATTACGTACAAGATGCCTGAATGCGAGATTTACGACGTGTTAAGGAAATGGCCTCACTTGAGGCCTTCTGTGTCACATGGAGCCCCGTTTGTTTATCGTATTGTCGTATTGCGGCGGCCTAGAATAAGTACTCTTCGTATTGTGAGAGGCTCGAGTCCAGCAGTGGAACAGTCATGGATTACATTACAATGAAGACATAGGCGAGGGAAGCCGGCAACTGCTTGAGCTCCTCCTACTGGTCACCTCTCGCTTTAGCCTTGTCGTGTAGCGGCTGGAAGTTTGAGCCAGTATTTTCTTTCTTTCCTATTCCTTCTTTCATGGCCGACAACGCATCGGCGATACCTCTGGTGTACCTGACGTCCACGATGGAATTTGTTTTATACAACGGTACCTAATGAACATGCTAAACAATTATGGGAACTAAAAAGCACCTACTGTAACGCTTTGAAGTAGATCACGAAATGACGTAGATCCCTGAACTCTGTACCGCCCAGTATAAAGTGTATAACAGAACTAATCCCAAAAAACGTAGGTAGTGTGTATGTAACTTAAACTTCATGGCCACTTACCATCAGGTGAGATCGTTGTCAAGCATTAACTTATTATAAATAAAAAAAAAACTCAAATCATTTATTCATACCTATAAGTGACTAAGGTATTTACACGTCTTATAAACATCAAACATTTTGCATAACCAGGAGGCCTACAACGAAAACAAAAGTCGATGTTTCGGACGACGGATCGTACTTTTACCTTCTTTAATTTATTTTAATAAGAAAAGAAACATATTGTAACAGTAAGAAAAAGTACGATCCGTAGTCCCAAACGTCTACTTACGTCTTCATAGGCGAATTAGATAGGTATGTAGATAATGCCAAATATTATATTGTGCTTCTCATTGTGCAACATTGAATAAATTAAAACATAAAAATCTCTTTGCAATCGAAAACAGCTGTAGCATTCTGAATCAGTAGAAACGTGAACAGATTCTACCAAGAAGTAGGTAAGAAGAAGTAGGGTAGGTACTTACCCTTCCTATTTGTTTTAAAATTGTTAACACGTTTCGCTTCCCTGCAAGCGCTGAAAATGTAGCTTCATCGTAATTAAGTAATTAATGCAAATACCTAATAGCACAGCGGAGCTTATTGCAAATTGAAAATTGAAATGAACCATTTGTGATCTGGATGACTGCGCATTTACCTATATAATGCATCACAATAGGGAAGTGCATCAAATTAAGGTTAATTAAACCAATGAGAATTTATGTATGTTTCTGCATTAGTCCCATAGCGCTGCGATTTCAGCCTCATTGTATCGATGAATAACATTTGCGGACGTTACGAATTTACATTTTCATTGCAGTTTACTTCATATACTCATAATAGTTAATACGTTATCGTGTTTAAAATAAATCGAGTTTATGATATGGATTCTAGTTTTAGAAAACTAGAATCCATAGATAGCTAAAGCTAAAATACGTTATAAATATGTATCACTGACGCGCGAAAACAGATAAATAAATAAAAATATTAGTGCAATATTACTAGTACGTAAAATATGGATTATAGGTATTTTGAACCATCACATCTTTCAGTTCATATTTGAATTTATGGCCATTTCAGTGCTAGGTTTTTTTTCAACAATTTAATCTTGCGCTCAATATTATCTTTAGTAGGCAACACTGTTATGTTTTTAAATCAATTTATAACCCAAGATCATAATGGTAACGCAGCATGAATAGGTACCGAGCAGTAAAATTGACCCGATAGCTAAATAAAGAATATAGAGGGCTCAATCAAACGCCTATAACGTAGATTTATGACGAGTTCCTTTCACATTTTTATACCACCTTTTTATAACGGTTTTACGACGGAAAAGGTTAATAGCGAAAGTGAAAATACTAGGATTTACTAGTGGTTTATTGTGAAATAACAGAAGTTGGTTCCTTTAATATATACAAATGTAGCGCGTCCCCTCACTACGTGCAAGGCACATCCCGCGAGGTCCCATTTGTCACGTACGCACCGGCTTCCCGCACGATATAGGTGTTGAGTGACCGTCTGACAGACGTCGTACGTTTTCTGTTTAATTAAGCTCTCTCTGTAATTTGTGACTTTGTTGAAAGTGGTGTGTAATTCGCGTCCTGTTGTTAACTTTGAATATTATATGTTTGAAACAGTGGTTTATAGTTTCATTTGAATGGCCACGCTATAAAATTGGCAGCCCAACGTTTGGCCGGACTAAAGTTTTTGTGATCGTTCTTCTGGACAGTGTGGAGTGTACAACACGAGTTTGTGTAAAGTATTAGTGACACTGAACAGTGTACCTAGTTATTTCGTGACGTGTACCTACATACATCGAGTGTGATGCCGCGCACACGCCAGAGGGACGCAAGCGACGTGGATGAAGAGGATACAGGTATGGCGAAGCCTAGCGGTTCGTCGTCAGCAACCGCGGCTCGCGTACCTACACCGATAATAATGACTGACCAACAATTATCAAAAATCATCGAAACTATACAGAGACAGTCGTCGAATGTACATTCGAACAGTACGACTGGTAATTTTTCCAAGTGCACGGCACGGTTTAATGGGAATGGTGATGTGGTAGCGTTTATAGAAGCCGTTCAGATATATAAAGAGTGCGTCGGCATCGATGATGCAATAGCTCTGCGAGGATTACCGATGCTTCTGACGGAACTGGCCGCGACCTGGTGGCAAGGAGTAAAAGCCACTGTCGATTGCTGGTCTGAGGCGATTGACCTTTTGAAACAGACCTACGGCCCACGTTTACCGCCTCATCGGATTTATCGTGAATTGTTCAGCAAAGAGCAGGGTGACGAAACCACAGACGTTTTTGTATGTAGGGTAAGAGCCCTAATTGCTCAGTTACCATCGGGTAGTCTAAGTACTGATGTACAGATCGACATGATTTATGGCTTATTGAACAAACGGATACGGGAGAAATTGCCGCGAAGTGCATGTACGTCATTTGCTGCATTATTAAGTGGCGCACGATCACTGGAAGATTTATTTGATGAGAGTCGTCCACAATTGGTACGGAAAACAATTCCAATCACACAATCAAGTATTAAGCAAAATCTTCAACGAACTTCAAACCTACCGACTTGTACTGAATTATCACCATCTACGGTTTCGACGTCTTCAAATAATAATAAATTAAGACTACGATGTTACTACTGTAAACAGTTTGGACACACAAAAATTGAATGTCCTAGATTACGGATAAAAGAAAATATTGTAGCGGATGTAAGTGCTGAAGTTACGGAGCCACGTTTGACATGTTTTGGTTGTGGCGCTCCAGGAGTCGTAAGGTCGAACTGTTTAGCATGTAAAGAGAAGTCCGCGAATGGTGCATTTCAGTCGATATCGGCTGTGTCGGCGGTACACGAGCCGCGCAATCGGCCCGTTTTAAAAATAAAAATTTACGACGGAATTGGTCGTATATTAGTGGACACGGGTGCGAGACAGTCGGTGGCAAGTGCGTCGATGCGGGATCACTTAATGAAAAATAATCATCAATTTCAAAGTGTGTTTTACGAATTAAAATTCGCAAATGGTTATATACGAAAAGACTTTGTAGAAACGGCAATTGTGAATGTAGAAATTAAGGGTATGGTAATTCCTACTTTATTTATTATTTTACCGGGAGCCACCGAGTCATTGTTAGGCATTAATTTCATTAGAGATGCTGGTATGATTTTTGATTTTAGCAGGGATCGCTGGTCATTGGCTGGTGTCCCGGGTGTTTTCCCTCTAGAATATGGAGGGGCGGAACATCGTCTCGCCTGCGACGCTATGGACCTGCGCATGGAGGAGGGGAAGCTGTTAACAGTTCAGCAGAGATCTCAGTTATCAGATGTTCTACGAGATAATGTGGATATCTTCCGTTCAGGGGGAGGTCCTACTCCTTATGCCGAGCATCGTATAGATACAGGTGAGTGTCCGCCAATATCTGTACCTCCTTATCGTTTAACTCCGGCCAGAAAAGAGGTGATGCGTCAGGAGCTTGAGAAGATGTTAAAAGACGACATAGTCGAAGAGTGTGAGTCAGCTTGGACCTCACCAGCTCTTCTCGTGCCCAAGGCTAATGGAAGCGTCCGTTTTTGTGTCGACTATCGGCGTCTGAATGCGGTGACTAAAACGGATGCGTATCCTATGCCTCTAATAGATGAGCTGCTACAGTCTACGAGGAGAAACGCTGTTATGAGCACTTTAGACCTCCGAGCGGGTTATTGGCAAGTGGCAGTCCATAAAGATGATAGAGACAAGACAGCTTTTATTAGTCCTTTTGGAGTGTATCGCTTTAAGAGAATGCCATTCGGTTTGAAGAACGCGCCAGCGACCTTTCAACGCCTTATAGACCGTCTTCGTTCTTGTTCAGCTTTTACCAATATTTGTGTTTTAGCATATTTAGATGATTTGTTAATCATTTCGGATAATTTTCAACAACATCTAGAGGATCTGAAAGTGGTGTTTGCCCGTTTACGCGAGTTCAACCTTCGTGTCAATCGGGAAAAATGTGTCTTTGCGAGGGAAAGTGTCAGATATCTTGGACACGTCATAACCCAAGATGGTGTCTCGCCAGATCCTAGTAAGGTCAATGCGGTATTAAATATGAAGGAACCAAATAATTTAAAACAGTTGAGAACTTTCCTTCAAACTTGCTCATGGTTCCGAAAATTTATCAAAAACTTTTCCGAGGTTGCGGAACCACTCACTCGGCTGCTCAGAAAGAATCAGGTTTGGTGTTGGGGTTCAGCTCAGTCGCAAGCATTTGAAAATCTTAAGAGTTTGCTTACGACTGCCCCTATCTTGATTCAGGCCGATTATGATAGGTCATTTATTTTGAGGACTGACGCAAGTAGTTATGCGTTAGGCGCTGTCCTCATGCAGGGAGAAAATCCAAAGGCAGAACAACCTATTGAATACGCAAGTAGGTTACTAACCGCTGCTGAGCGTAATTATAATACAACGGAGCGTGAAGCTCTGGCTGTGGTTTGGGCTCTTGATAAATTTAGGGGTTATGTTGAGGGTGCACATGTGTGTGTGGCAACAGATCATCAGCCATTGAAATGGTTACTGTCACTTAAGACACCAAGTGGACGTCTTGCGCGTTGGGCTATGAAGATACAGGCCTATAATCTCAACGTCGAATATAGCCCAGGTAAAGTAAATGTTGTGGCAAATACTTTGAGCCGTCCTGTTGAAGATTCGACAAATGTTGTCGAGGACTGTGCTATCTGTCAGGTCAGCATAGATTTACCTCATCGAAGCCCAGAAGAAATCCGTGTTGCTCAATTGGAGGATCAAAATTTTAAAAAGATTATTTCGGATTTTGAAAATGAGGATACGAGTTTATCAACTCGTTGGACTGATAGAGGGTACTATATAAGTCAGGGAGTTTTATTCCGTTTCGATCCCGAGTCTGAATCCGAAGAACCGCAGTTGGCTGTCCCTGAGTCTATGCGAATGGAATTATTTAAAGAGCTGCATGACTCACCTACAGCAGGACATTTGGGTTTAGAGAGGACTTATAAGAAGGCGAGAGAACGATATTATTTTCCGGGAATGAGACGTTTCTTTGAGAAATATATTAGTACATGTGATGCCTGTCAACGATATAAGGCTAGTAACCGTAAGACCACAGGTCTTTTGCAGACTCCTGTATTACATCAGCGTTTTGAAGTGTTGGCTATAGATCTCTTTGGACCTCTACCTGAAGGCGACAAAGGTGAGAGGTGGATTCTGCTCGTGGAAGACACAGCGTCGCGTTGGGTTGAGTTATTCTCTTTGATTGACGCGACGGCAGAAGTCTGTGCGAAAACTCTAATCGAAGAGGTGTTTCTTCGCTATGGTTTGCCAAGAAGAGTGGTGTCTGACAATGGTAGTCAGTTTGTTGCTGAGGTAATGCAAAAGGCAATGTTTGTATTAGGAGTAAAGCAGAACCTTATTCCAGCGTATCATCCCGAATCCAATCCGGCTGAGAGAAAGAATCGAGAGTTGAAGCAAATGATTAGTATATTTGTAGGAGAGCACCATCGTAATTGGCCTAAGGCTGTACCTATTGTGCGTTTTGCTTTGAACAACGCCTATAACCAGGCTACTGGACACAGTGCAGCATTTTTGACCTTTGCTCGAGAACTGAGATCGCCTTTTGACGTAGCACATGACATTCGACGTATAGTACAAGAGGAAAAATTTATTTCCAAGATAACTCCGTATTTGCGAGATTTTTCCTCTATCCTGCAAAATGTTAAGCTTCGATCTGAAGAGGAACAGGATCGCCGTAAATTTGTAGCAGATGGGAAGCGTCGTCATGGCCCAACCTACAAGGAAGGTGATATGGTATTGGTGGACACTCATCCTCTTAGTAACTCCGGACGTGGTTTTTCGAGTAAGTTTGCTCCTCGGCGTGCGGGTCCATTCGTCGTTGGCGGAGTGGTGAGTCCTACTACTTATTATATTAAAGATGCCGATGGTAAAAGGCTTGGCAAATATCATACCAGCTCTCTGACTCCATTTAAGGGTAGTGATGGTAGTGGCACGGTGGCTCGTGGTAGGGTGCGTGGAAGGCCGCGTAAGGTAAAATTGACCAAGCCTCCAACGGGTCGTCGTGGTGGCTTGGAGGGGGAGGATGTAGCGCGTCCCCTCACTACGTGCAAGGCACATCCCGCGAGGTCCCATTTGTCACGTACGCACCGGCTTCCCGCACGATATAGGTGTTGAGTGACCGTCTGACAGACGTCGTACGTTTTCTGTTTAATTAAGCTCTCTCTGTAATTTGTGACTTTGTTGAAAGTGGTGTGTAATTCGCGTCCTGTTGTTAACTTTGAATATTATATGTTTGAAACAGTGGTTTATAGTTTCATTTGAATGGCCACGCTATACAAATAAATAAAATTGGGAGGGTCTGTTTGTAATATTAAAATAACCGTTTTATACTAAATGCATATGGAGCATGTTATCCTTACTAATATTATAAATGCGAAAGTAACTCTGTCTGTCTGTTACCTTTTCACGCAAAAACTACCGAATGGATTTTGATGAAACTTTATAATAATATAGCTTACACATCAGAATAACACATAGGCTATAAATTATAAAGATATAGTGTGAATTATCCAAAATATATAACTAAATCTTTTCCCGAAGCGAAGCGAGGGCGGGTCACTAGTACCAAATAACATTTTGAACAACAATATAACATTTTGAATAAAAACAATAAGACTAGAAGGTAAGTATCAATTTAAATGTGTGAGTAGGTTTAAACGAAAATTTTTAGGTATGCAACTAAAGGGTCTGAATAAAATGTAGGTATTAAACAATGCACAACTTCATTTTAGATCTGATCTTAAAATAAATACGAAATTTTAGCAGAGAAACGGAAAGTAAATAAACCTACCTTCCAATATTAACTATTGTATAGTAAATGCTTTCTGTATTTGATTTGCTTACAACATTTACAATGCGGGCAAGGCGAACACAACATCCGGCCTACACCATATTCCATTAACCGCCCTGGCTTTACCTAGCCTTGTAAAATAGACGAGACAAGGTATATTAAAATTTCAATCGGTGGTGTAATAATAACATGTCCACAACATCACGTGGACATCAGTGGTCATCGCGTGGACAATATCAAGACCATTTTCATTGTTCTTATTAATCATCTATTTTCGAAGATGGCCTGCACCCGGCCAGTATATTATGTTGGCCACTGTCCGGAAACTTTAAGAACTTCACCTCACCTCATCTCATCTAGCAGGAAATCTTAATCCTGCTCCTTTCTGCTGTTACTGCTGCTACCAAAGCCATCTGTATAAAATCCCTCCGCTTCAATTTATTTGATCATTTTTGTACTCACATTATTGATTAACTATCAGCTATAGTTACTGCTTATTCAGCGAACAAAATCTTTTTAGCAGGCTTAGACCTAGGCCTAGCAGGTCTAGCATAGCATAGGTCTGGCCTAGATAAAATGCTCGTTTGTCGGGTATTTACAAAAAAATCAGAAGTTAGAAAGAACTATAAAATATGTATTTATAATGTGATAAATACAATGCATGTTTGTGATAATGAGTATATTACAGCGTCATTGAACTACTGTTCAAAATCGTAGTGAAATTCATCAAGGAGTTCTTACGACCGTAGTTAATGACGAGTGAAGCTTCTTGGTCGTAAAGCGAAACTGCAACTAAGTAACTGCAGTAAATGTGATCTCTTTTATCTATGTATTATTAACACTGCAATAATTAGTGTACTATTTACTATTTACTCTGAATTTTCTGCTCAGTCTTCTATTTTACTATCTTTCTAATGTATAAACGAATTAATTAATAAAAGTTTTATTACGCTAGGATCGGATGTACCAAAGCTAAATGGTAAAAATATCTATTGTTGATTATCTAGTGCAATGTTCACAAATCTATCTATATACAAGGAGAAGCTGACTGACTGACTGACTGACTGACATATCAATGCAGGGCCTAAACTATAAGGGTTAGAAACTTGAAATTTTGCACGGGGGTACCTTTTATAATTCACCCTCTAAGGGGGTAAAACGGGAGTGCAAAGTTAGTATGAAACTTTGCCGTTTTTGAGGGTATTTGAATGAAATACAGTATGAAGGTATTTCATTGAAAGTTATGAAACATGTTTAAATTTTTTTTTCGAAAATCATCCCTTAAGGAGGTAAAAGGGGGGCGCAAACTTAGTACGAAAGTTCTGATTTCATCAACTGTTATATATTTAGAGATTTTTGGCGGGCGAAGCCGCAGGTATAGACTTGTTACCTATAAACGTTTGTTTGCTTCATCTGCTACACAAAAATAACCATTCTAAATGATTTCACACAGCACATTATGAACTCTCCATATAAATGTTTAATACCGAAATGACTGATGATAGATGATGAACCATTGCAAGTATTTTTACAATTGCCTTATTTTCCAACTTGAAATTCCTGAAATTCAATAGCCAGACTGCTGACCTCATCAATCTAACGAATCTCACTTGAAAATGATCGACCAGATTCTGACACAAAAATTTCTTTACGTACTCAACGGCGTCTTGACAAGGGAAGTTATTGTATTTATTTTTATTTATTTATTTATTTATTTGTTCACACACACATCTATCTTTACAGGTAAAACCCAATACAATAGAGTGGCCTTATCATATGCAATCCAATAAAAGTTAGATACATTTACTTCTAATAGAAAAAGCTTAATTAGCGTAACATAATAAGTATAAGACAACCTTTGCGAAGTCACTCAAGTTGCACGAAAATAAATCAATTCTTTCATGAGCCTGGTTGAGCGCATTAATGGCTCTGGTGAGGGGTGCTTTGGCCAGTGCATTGGTCCTGGCCGTCGGCATGGCTAGCAGCGGTGGACGCCGGCGCCTCAACACGTATCGCTCCGGCACGTTGAGAGCAAGAGATGCCAATAATACCGGGTTATGGACCACCCCACGCAGAAGTTTAATTAAATACGCAATAAGCGTAAATTCCCGACGCACCCCTAATTCGTTGTACCCAACCATTCCAAGTACAAATAACGTGGGATACCTCAATGGATAAAATGGATACACGCCATATAATTGCATGTACAGGTACCTCATAAACTTGTTCTGCACACGCTCTAACATATCTACGTACTTAGCTTCATAAGGAGACCATACGACTGCATTGTGTTCCAGATGACTCCTGACCAGTGCGTCGTACAGCACCTTAATCGCTGTTATGTTGGTAAAACCTCGGGATTGTCTCAAGACAAATCCCAAGTTTCTATACGCCATCTTACAAATTTTAGTGATATGTTCACGATAGTTTAGCTCGCTCGTGACACATACTCCCAAATCGCGAACCTGTGTGACCCTCTGCAATGGTACATCATCCATCATGTATTCGTAGAGCAATGGAGTTCGCGCGCGTGTAATTGACATTGCTGTACATTTAGATGTATTGAAATAGAGCTTGTTCTCGTGACTCCATCGCAGTACACTATTGATGTCATGCTGCAGTCGTTCACAATCACGTCTGTCCTTGATCGGGAGCAACAACTTGAGGTCATCGGCGAATAATAAGCACGAGCCATATTTAACGACTTCAGGGAGATCGTTAATCATAATTATAAATTCCAGAGGCCCCAAATTGCTGCCCTGGCTTACCCCTGATCTGGTGTAGTACGCCTCCGATTCTATACCATTGAAGTCCACGTATTGCTGACGATTTTTCATGTAGCTCACAAAGAAGTGTAAGAGATGTGGCGTGCAACCAATGTTTGCAAGCTTACTTAGCAGGACGTCGTTATCTACGGAGTCAAATGCTTTTTTAAAATCAAAGTAGGCTACATCTACTTGCCCGCCAGCATCTACAGAAGGAACTACCTAGAGATTTTTCTGGCTTATTGTGGGAAATTACTCTCATTTACTTCGTATATTCCCTCAGCCTTGCGTAACCACGTTTCAAAAATGGTAACACTAAGACCATCTTATACGCTATAATATCTTGTCCACAGAATATATAATAATATTGTGGATTTTATTGTTTTGTGACGAATTTGGATCAAATTAAATGTAATAATACGTTTTCCTAACTGAGAAAGATAATTCACATAAAATGTGATCAATGAAATGATCTTTTAATAACACTTGAATGTCATAACATAATATGTTATTTATGAATCAATTTGTTGCTTGTCCACAGGTTCTACTGGGATCTCTGCATGTTACTGTTGCTGGTGGCCAACCTGATCATCCTGCCTGTTGCCATTTCCTTCTTCAACGACGACCTCAGCACGCGATGGATAGCCTTCAATTGTCTTTCGGACACTATATTTCTTATAGATATCGTTGTTAATTTTAGAACAGGTGAGTTTCTGGTATCTATATTTTGTGATTTCAATTTTCCATTCAAGGAATAGTTACCTTGGTTTTATCAATATCCCACTGAAACAGAAAATATACTAAGGAATGCTTATTTCACAAAAAATCGGGTGTGATACTATAAAAAAAAGTATAAAGAAAAATATTACGAATATAAAATAATAACAGACAGTGTAAAGTCTAAAATGTTTACAATATTATTTTTATTATTGAAGACTGTGTTTACAAATGTTTCAATTATAAACTAAAACATTTTGTCCTATTTTAATTTTCAGGAATAATGCAGCAAGACAACGCAGAACAAGTGATATTAGATCCCAAGTTAATAGCAAAACACTATTTGAGGACATGGTTCTTCCTGGACCTCATCTCTAGTATACCACTAGATTATATATTCTTGATCTTCAATCAGGTAAACGTACGTTGCAATTTGGCCGTGTTCTTAATACTATAGTTTTAATCTGTCTTTTATGTTGTTGATATTCTGTTTCAGCTTGGGTGTTTATTTATTTTATAGCAAAAATTTGATTATTTGATTTCCTTTTTTGTTTCTCATTGTGGTTTAATCCTACTGCCACGTGAACATTCTACGCGCCATCGTGTTTGGTTCAAATGTCGTATTTTAAAGGTTGCATTGAAACCTTGTTAAGGTTTGATTGGAGCACATTTCACACATGTTAAATTTCTTTTTATTATATTTTACGTATTTCTTTTTGACTATCTGCACGATTAACATTCGTAGCCCATATGAATCTAAATTTCCATTACTTTACCTTCGCTCTAATAGCTGTCTTGTTTCTTTAGGATATGATCAGGATTCAGGTCGTATGGGATACTGAATCCGTATGAATGACTCTTCAGCACATTTCAACTCTGTGCACCTTTTTCTAAAAATTTCGTTTGCACTCTTGCTAAAATTTCCTCTTGCATATGTACACCCACTCCGATTTCTATCTTAGGATTGGTTTATGCCTGTCTATCACACAAATGTTCTAATATTTCATAAATATTATCTTTTGTCTTAGTGCATGGATTATCTTTCATTTTAAAAACAAGTTTCTTCGCTTTCAGATTTTGTTATTGAATTATTTTTGCATAGTTATTAGTGTAATGTAACTTTAATTTTATTTCTTTACGTTAATGCTACTTTTTATTGTAAAATGCAACACGACCAAATTGTAATATTTATTTTCTATTTAACAATTAACAGTGAACTAAATGGTCACATTATATACAATAGTAACAATTTCAAAAGCCATGAAAAAGCTCTTCATAGGCTGTAACAACAATTTCAATGAGCATACAAAGTTACTTATTTATTTGAAGAAACTTTAGTAACAGAAAAGTTTCGAAATTTCAAAGACCAACTACATAATTATACAACATGTACAAATGTATCGCTTTTGCACCTTCGTTAGACTAATACTTGACTGTCAACATGAGCATTTATGCATGTTTTATACACTTCGACTGTATAAAATATATCCGCATCTTTGATGCTCTATTGGTTTGGAAGTTCCTTAGAGCATCGGGGTCTGCGGTGGTTTGTAAAGTAGGATGTTTCGTTATGTTGACAGGATTTTAGTGAGAGTTTTCAAATTCTACACGCTGGCCGTGCGCTCAGGATACTGCGGTTAGCAAAGCTGTTGTCGCTGGTGCGATTGCTCCGACTGTCCAGGCTGGTCCGATACGTGTCACAATGGGAGGAAGTATATGTAAGCCGTCATCTCTTCTAACCATCACGTATAAACTATTTACTAACCTAACCACTAACACTGCCCTAACTACATTACGCTCACATCAACTAATACAAGGTGATAACACGCCACTAAAATGATTTAATTTAAGATTGGACTAAAATAAAATTTGATTGTGTGATTTTAAAACGATGTCAAATTTTCTCCTGCAATTGGCTTCTTATTCTGTCTGTATATAAATCTGATTATCTTAATGTTGTCGCTCTAAATAATGATAACCTGTGATAGATCGTAGTGTCCCTAAGGGTATTTAAACGGAGTTTGTTGTAATCCTGTATTATTATACCATTGTCCCCGCCCCACTGTATGTGAGCCCCACGTCCCGCTCTGCACTTCTCTACTGCTTCTCTGCAAGCTTATTTCTGCCTGAGCACGCTCTCACTCGTGACTTCTATATCTATCTCTCTCTCTCTCTACGCGCCCGCGCCGCGTCCGACGCGTCCGCCGACCCGAACCGTTCCCACTAGCCAACGTCAGATTTGAGTTGCCAGATCGTTCCATGTTATGTTGCCGCTTTTTGGAAGCCTTTAGAAGAGATGATGATATTGATATCAATGAATATTTGAATCAATGTCATTGTACAGCACCGAAATCATGGCATACGAAATAAAATACTTACATGCACATTAAATGCTGATAATAGAGAACACAGTAAAAGTACAACAGCACAAAATATTTCAATTACTTTACGAATCTTCATAAAATCCAGAAAACCCTGAGATGTGAATTCGCAATCGATTATTTATTTCCATTTTGAAAGAAACAAATTCAAAAGTAGTGACAATAAAAGGCACGTCAGTAGGTTCCCCGATCCACAAGTTCACTCATAAATACCCATAAGGTGGGTAAGATGCGGAGAGTCAGAGAGAAGTGGAGTACGGGGAGGGTGGTGGTGGCGACGTCGCAGTGACGGTGTTGTGTGCAGATGAGCCCCGGCCCGCAGCCGCGGGACGAGCCGGGCGACGCGGACGGCGGGAGCTCGCGCGACCTCGCCTCGCAGGTGCCGCATGCGACACGCCCGCGCTTCCCTAGCGCCTAGCGTAGGGGCCTAGCCCGCGTCCCGCTCGTGTCGGTGTTAGTGCATCCCGTGTGCCCGCACGCGCCCCGCCCCGCCCCGCCCCGCCCCGCACACCCCGCGACGACCCTCGTCTGCCGATCCCGCCCGCGCTCTCGGCGGGCGCGCCTGGCTCTCTTCCTACTATCTCGTGTTTCTCGCTTGTTTTCTAGATCTTGCAGAATCTTCAAAAAAAGCGCACCGAACGGAGGGGACGTCTCGGCTCCGACGTTGCAAAAAAGAGGGGTGACACGAAAAGCAATCTGATCTTCAAGGTAACCAGGGTCGGTCGAAGCCGGCGCGCATGTGCTCGTTCGCCCGCTTAGCATGCTGCCGGCGCCGCCCGGCGTCCTTTACACCGCTGCGCTCGCTTCGCTTTCTCTCTTTCGTTGGCGTTTCTGTTTCCGACCCTCGTCCGCCGGCGGCCGCGCGGGGAGGCGCGCGGGAGTCGCGCAGGGCGGCGCGGGGGGCGGTGGTCGCGCGGCCGTGCGGCGGCCGCGGCCCCGCGACCCCCGCGACCCCGCCCGGACCCTCTCATGCAAAGCATGCTCGCTCGACGACTCGTCTCACGCGTTCATTATTTACTATCTCACGTAAATACGAAATCATCGGTAGAGATCATCGCGATGCTTGACCTCGAGCGTCCTTGTCGCGCAGTCCGCACGGCTTCCTTTAGAGGCAACCGCACCCTCCGCGTTCACCGTACTGATCGCTACCTTCTGTTCGCAGTTCCTCAACATGGCGTCGGTGTTTATGCGGATATTCAACCTCATCTGCATGATGTTACTAATCGGCCATTGGTCAGGTTGTCTGCAATTCCTCGTTCCGATGCTACAAGGATTCCCGCCAAATTCATGGGTTGCCATAAATGAATTACAGGTTTGTATTTGTCAATAACCAACAATTAAGAGGCGGCCATTAATACTGGCCCAATCCCATGCCAGCGAACTAAGGTTTCTTAGTGGTTCTTAGTGGTAGAGCCAAAGCCCGCGTGGATAGCTACAACCCTATCTTCCTTGAGTCAGCCACGACTTGTCCTGTTCCGGCTGAGAGTTAAGAGCCAGCGTTCTTTCTATGTCAACTGGGGCTCCAGTAATCTAACTTAAACACCGTGAAGAATACAACAAAAGCTTCTTTGGTAGGGAACATCACGAGCAGAGCTCAGACGACAGTGATGTCACATTAAAACAGAAATAGCCAGCCAGCAATATGTGGATCACTCATTTGTGAACACATGGCAAATGAGCTAAAACATCAGACAGAGAAGCAAAAAACAGTTGGATAAACAGCAAACGCATAGTATTAAATAACGATTGTTTGTACTTCCAGGAAGCCTTTTGGTTGGAGCAGTATTCTTGGGCATTGTTCAAAGCAATGTCGCACATGCTCTGCATCGGCTACGGCCGCTTCCCGCCGCAGTCGCTCACCGACATGTGGCTGACCATGCTCTCCATGATCTCCGGAGCCACCTGCTACGCCCTGTTCCTCGGTCACGCCACCAATCTCATCCAGAGTCTTGACTCTTCCCGCAGACAATATCGAGAAAAGGTATAATGTCTTTTTATGTACTTGCAGTGCTGGTTTTTTGTTAATGACCACTTCTCTGGTCCTCTCTGAAGACGGTAGATGTACGTACTTAATCATATTCATAAGGACTGAGATGGAATGCTTCAATAGTAAATGTCGATGGCCATAAACGAAAATGAACAATCGAACCCAAGACTTAATTGCTTGGGACAAATTGCATCACAACTGAATTCGCATCTTAATTACACTCAATATCAATTTAGGCCTGATCTGCAAAATTCAGTTTACGATTATCCGAAAAACTCATTTTCATGTACGAGTACGATTGGCGAAACTGATTTTATCATTCACAGTCCGAAGGCATTAAAGTCTGTTCAGTATCGCTCGGTGGTCATGAATACAATCAACGAAAACTCTTTTCTTGACAATCGTCCATCTCTCGCCATCTGTGTAAAAATTATACCGAAAACTATTTCTATTCGTCAAGATCCAGCACTGTTCATTATGCATCCTCTACGTAACATTAAACTGTTTTTAATTAACCAGATATTGCAAGCTGTTATGAACACCTACTTACATGTTGTACGTGCGAGGGTTGTGTGTTAATAATGTTACAGACTGCAGTTTGCCAACGTATCATAAGATTTTCGTAATTAAATAACGGGATGTATGCATACGCTAGTCCTTAATCATATTGTATGGGAGTGAATGTCGAATCGATTCTAGAAAATCATCTCAATAGCGCACGGATCATAATGCTATCATGTGATTTAATAATAACTAATCATTAAAATCATAATTACCTGTTTCAGAGACTAGACGTGAGTACAGGAAGAATGTTCGTTCGCTGTTTAATGTTGTTATTATAAGTCGGTACACGTTGTCAGTGTTTAGACATGCACTTGGCCGTAATATTCACATGACGTATATATCTTTACTAAATCTATGATATTCACTGTGGCGATATAGATTTATAGAATAATCACGTATCATTATTGGGTGTTCATGACAGTTATTTCCATAATAACATTCATTTGATCATACTACAAAAATCATATTAACCCGCTACTCATGGAGATTAGGTTTAATGAAACGTAGTTTTGTGTCATCAGTAACAATATATTTAGCTGTGAAAACTGATCCTGGAACATATTGCACGATTGAGATTTATTAGCAAACAATGTGTGTACGCTTGGAACGGAACCGCCACTGTGTGCTTTTAAATTAACCGTAACTGAAATCTTATCAACGTACCAATACCGAGGAAACTAAGAATACAATTCTCTTCCAGGTAAAACAAGTCGAAGAATACATGGCTTACCGCAAATTGCCGCGGGAGATGCGTCAGAGAATCACGGAATACTTCGAACACCGCTACCAGGGCAAATTCTTCGATGAAGAATTGATCCTTGGAGAGTTGAGCGAGAAGTTACGAGAAGATGTCATCAACTACAACTGCCGGTCGCTGGTGGCGTCTGTTCCGTTCTTCGCGAACGCCGATTCTAACTTCGTGTCTGACGTCGTCACAAAATTGCGTTACGAAGTCTTCCAGCCTGGTAAATGTTGTATTTTATTATTGAAATGTTGCCTTGCTTTTTAAAGTTAAAATCAATAAATTAAATTCAAAACCATCCATAATGAAACTTCCCTTGTGATTAAATGAAGTTAATACTAAGGTATATTGGACAAGTTTTATGAATGTGCATTGTATCGGGAAACGGTAGTTATGTTCACCACATAACGTCGTAATACGTATTAGGTACGTCGAATAAAATACGTAATACGTAATTTTGGGGACATAACAAAGCAATCCCAAAAAATGTTGAAATCCAAAAAATGTTATATGAAAGAGACTGACTGTATTTTTTCCCCACTACAGGCGATATCATTATAAAAGAAGGCACCATCGGCAACAAGATGTACTTCATCCAAGAGGGCATCGTGGATATAGTGATGGCCAACGGCGAGGTGGCCACCAGCCTGTCCGACGGGTCGTACTTCGGCGAGATCTGCTTGCTGACGAACGCCCGGCGGGTCGCGTCCGTCCGCGCCGAAACCTACTGCAACCTGTTCTCGCTGTCCGTGGACCACTTCAACGCCGTGCTCGACCAGTACCCGCTGATGCGGCGGACCATGGAGAGCGTGGCGGCCGAGCGGCTCAACAAGATCGGCAAGAACCCCAACCTGGTGGCGCACCGCGAGGACGACACCACGTCCGAGGGTAACACCATCAACGCGGTGGTGAACGCGCTGGCGGCGGAGGCCGAGCACGTGAGCCTGTCGGACGACAGCGTGGCGCGGCTGTCGGAGCGCTCGCTGGGGCTGGCGCTGCAGCCGTTGCAGGCGGCGTCGTGCCGCATGGCGGGCGTGGCGCTGCCCGGCCTGGGCGTGGCGGCCGCGCTGCCGCGCCCCAAGTCCGAGCACGACTTCAGCTCGGCGCAGGCGCAGCCGCCGCCGCTCGCGTCGAGCGCCGCCTTCCACAAGTCGGACGCCGGCATCGCGCCCTGATGGCCCCATAGCAATACTAGGCTTAGTGCGAGCGCGCGGCGCCGCCTCGCTAGTTGTAGCGTAGAGAGTTATAGCTGCGACTTCGCCGGGCGCGTCCCCCCGCCGCCCGCTGAATCTCATTTTGTGATCTTATACTTAATTCTCCTGTGTTATAATTTAGGTTAAATTTTATATCATTGACGCTGTGAGAAATGAGCGGATGCGCGACGTACTCCGTTTGTATAGATATACCTGTTATATATTGAAGAATGATAAATATTGAATCTTTATAGAGATACCTTGCCATTGAAGAGAATATAATTATATAGACTAGACTGAATTGTAAAGATATCACTATTTTATGCTTTGTTGGCGTACGAGATAGACATGTGAATCCTGTGATGACGGGTGCGTCCGCGTCGGTGCGTCACGTCCGCACACGAACGTACACGGTACACGCGCGGAGCGCGGCCGGAGCCGCGAACCGCGATCCCGATATATAGTTGTTAACGAACGACGTCGGACGTAGATGCGTTATAGCTACGTCGTAGCGCGTCGCCGGTGCTACAGAAACGAGTCAGCAATATTTTGTAAAAGGCTTGAAACGATTTGCCGCCTTCGAGAGCCTGTAGTGTCAGGGAACATTACGGGTCACACTGTTACAGTAGTGGGTAGGGCCGGACATGCCGGACATCCGGACATCCGGACATTGCGCGGCGCATGTCGCTAAGGATGCCCGATCTTCATATCGTTTTTCATTTTAGATGAGTAAGATAGGGTTGATCGATGTAACCAAATTAATTTCTCATTATGTTAAATTAATATCACCTGTTTATTTATCCACAATTTATGTTTAAGTTGAAATGTAATTTTTATTTTTATTTAATGTAAGTTATTATTATTGATAATAATTGTGATATGCTATGATTTGTTATGGTATGTACAGTACAAAAGCGTTAGACGACACTGTTGACAAGTGTATGAGGGTATGAATGGCAGAATGCACCAACACAAGATGCCTTATGTGAAATTGGTCACCGAATCGAGGTTATCGATTAGTATTCGATGTGGGAATCGATACAAAAATGTGATTTTAGGCATCCCTACCGGCCCCCGCAGAGCGCCGCGCAAGCCGCCGGTGCACGCCTAACGAGCCTCTCGATTCAATAGCCCACGGTTGCTTTCTTAATTTTAATAATAAGTAGTCATATCTACCGATAATTGAAAGTACGATTTCTCGGTTTCCTAAGTAGAGGTGATCAGTAGCGCTTCGAATCGTTTCTTTATGTAAATATTGTAATCGAAGTTACGCCTTTAGCGAGATTTGTTTATAGAGTCGATAAGCGCGCGTTCCTTCGAACGGTCCAGTCAATTATGCCGTGCGCGCCACGCGACACGACACGACACGACACGGTTTTCGATGCACTACTAAAATTCGTACCTCGTTTTTAATTGTAGGTGAAAATAATTTATTGTCTATAGTGATCATTTTGTAGGATTAAGTAGACCGGAGCGAAAAATAAATTCGGACGAATTACTTTATGTGATAGAGTGCGCTGGCTCGCCGCCGCCGCGCCGGCTCCGCGACACTCGGACACTCGCCCGTACGTAGCCGCGATACATCAAACACAATTGCATGGGCAGCTTTCACTTCCTTCTCATCACGATCTGTGCCTATTATTTTACAGTATCTGTAGACGATCCTTAAGACAGTTGCGCGATTAGACGTTATGCAAGCGCTTTTCTAACTCGATAATGTTAACTTGTAGCGATAAATAGATAATTTGCAACGCAACACGCCGTGGAGGCGTTCGGTGGGCCGAGTGATCGCTGAGCCGTCGCCGCCCGCTGCCGCGAAACATCGTTGACTAATTCTTATAGTGTCATGACAATTTGTAAAAGTGGTTTTGCAAATGTTGACTTTTTAGCCAAATATAGTTAATGAATGACGAACCAATACGCAGTAGCTTAGTAGATGATCGCAGCCTAGTTCTCAGTTCGGCGACTTCCACCAATAGATACTTTATACTCGTAACATGTTTATACGATTGCCCGTAGCAGAGTGACTGTCTGTCAATTGATCTACAAGCAGATGACATTGTTGCGTTCGATCCCCAAAAGCATTTATTTATTGTTGTTTTAAGTACACGACCGCTTTGATAAATTATATAAATTTTATAGAAGAGATCTATTTTTATTGTGAAGTTGAACAGCTGAATGTACCTAAGTAAAAATCCATTTAAAAACAGAGTTTTTTTATTGGAACTGTTGAATTATTATACATTATAAATATATTATTATACTGATTTCCGGTATCTATTTTCACCAAAAGTGCTCATCGCTGTCAAAAAATTAGAGAAAATGCATTAAAGAATGAAGAAACATGCCTCGTTGTTTTTGTTCCTGTCCAGCCTACCTTGCTAGTTACACTTTTATTTTAATACAAATATTGTTCATGTGTTGTGTAGGTATTAGCACATTCTAAAATGATGTTACCACAGAACTGCCTTACTAAACTAGCATAAATATTTAATATTGAGCAACTAAATTGTTCGAATATCATATTAATAGAATAAAATAAATAACTACATTTTCAATTTTGATGTCATTTTTACCATAATGAATAATAATTATGTTGAATACTACCGCTACTCATAACATAATTGTCTACATTATACCTACCTACCTATACAATGCGTAAGTATAAATATACCTACATGTACCTGTGTAATTACCTTCATTTTATTACCTACCAAAAAACATTCCGCAATGATTTCCAATGCAAACAAAATTTATGTTGTACCTCTCTTCAGAGCGCTTTTAATCCACTTACAAAGTTCAAGGTTGTCACAACGGACAGGCCAGAGTTAAACACGGAGACTCAATTCAAACGCGAACACTCGCAGAAGCGTTTGCATTGGAAACGAGGACAGAATTTGCAGCACAAAGGCGTCAGCGACGGCGGCTGCCGACGCTCGTCAGAACTTGAATACAACCGGACAAAGTGATCATTTACATTTCCCACTCTCTACTTTCAAACAAATTATTTTGCCGGATAATCAAATTGACACGTTTCTACAATAGTTAGAAAAACAAAAAAGGAAATGTGGCACTCGGAGACTGCCGCGGTAAAGCTATTGCATAGCATTTTTTATCAACTTATGCAATTATAATTATTAGAAGTTATATAGTTATATCAGAACAGCGCCATCTAGTTTGTAGAAAACATACGTACCATGGCTTCATGGCTTCAACCCATTAATGGCCCACTACTGAGCACGGGTCTCTCCTCATACCTGAAGAGGCCTAGAGCATACTCCACCACGCTGCTCCAGTGCGGATTGGTGGAGGGGTTAGTGGCCAACCCATGTGTCGGAAATTTTTAAGCCGCCCGAAGGTATCCGACATGGCTTAACGACTGCTACCTTATGATAACAACCGGGACCGACGGCTTTACGTGCCCTCCGAAGCACGGAAGCGCTCAAGAAATGTTTGCCACTAGCGGTCACCCATCACACTACCGACCGCGCCCGCTGTTGCTCAACTTTGTCGATCACTTGAGATCGACGCAAGCCGCCGGGCTATGAGCGCTTCAATACGATACGTACCATACCTTAGTATTAAGGTACTAGATGGCGCTGATTGGGGGTGTTAGGTTTTTTTCGTTACGGAATTTCTGGATTCGGTCCCCACGCTCAAGGCCCGCGATAAAAGCTATGCAATAGCTTAAAAACAGAAATATACTCGCAATTTTAACAACTTATGGATCTTTCAAAAATATTATACAACAAATTTTGTTCGTGGTTTCGGAGGCCGGGGTGGAGAGCGAGATAATACCGTTAAAATGATCCCAAGGGAACGTACTATCAGGATAAAAACTATCCTGTGCTTTTCTGGCTCTCAAACTATCTCCGTACATCTCAATCGGTTCAACAGATTAAACGTGAAAACGTAACAGACAGACTGACAAGAGTTATTTTCGCATTTATAATAGTTGTGTTGTGTAATTGGTAGTGATATAGGGAAAAATGAGCTGTATAAACCGCAACAGTATTCCCGCTTCGCAATTCGTTATATAGATACCAAACCTACTCTTCATAGCACACACAAGATAACATTTACATTCAACTTACAATATAGGCACAGTCTTTTTCAGAATTCTTCCAAATAACGTTTGGGCAGAGTACAGACTAAATCAAATAACTTGAGTCCCGTGTACAACAAATTAATTATTGCCAATTCTTATAAATTCACGGAGAAGTCTTTTCAAAAAGTCCTATTTTTAGTGGATTACTAACAAATACATACTTCTTTAGATACAGACAGGACATTTTGGTTGTTACGACCAAGCCATAAAGAAAACTATTGCATACGATACAATGTTACTTTATTGAATCATTTTTTAATAAATTAGTGATACAAATACAAAATAGTTTTATTGTACATAACAATAAGAGTCTAGGAACTAAGGCACAATTGGCGGCCTTATCACTACACATACACTTATGCTTTTAGGTTTAAGGAAGGCTTTTAAAAAGATAGTCCCAATATGATACTCACCATGGAAAAATTCTACAAACGGTTACAAAATTAAACTGATGAAAGATGTATTGATGTACTTATCACATTTTAATTGGTTTAAAATAGTTTTGTGTAGTTGAATGTAAGGTGATTATAAAAATAATTTGACATAAATACGTGAATTTATTTAACTGGATCGAGAAATCTGTGTAATTCGTTTCATATACACGAGTAGAGACTTAGAGAGTGGATAGTTATCTATCTATAGTCTTGTAACAGACATGGACGAAGGTAGACGTCACTCTAGCTATGTGTGTCGGTGAGCAAGTGCGAAAAGTGAAAAAAGTGCCTTATTACTTAGTCCATAACATATACACTTAGAATAATAACACTATAGAAAGACAGTCTACATACAAGCGCTCTGTCTAAAGTGAAGCACTAAACCGAAACTTTCCCGAAAGCGGGGAATGATTCGGCTGCGGATAATCATATGTTTTTAGCAATAATACATTAATAGCTTTTCAGATATTTTGTGACACAATTTAACTGGACAAATCGTCATAATTTTTTTTTTCGCGAAACAGGTTTGGCGTGCGTTGACATGAGCTGTCCGGTGTTTGGAGTCATTTCTGACTCCAATTAAGGTGCGTCAAAACGGCCGCGCGGACTTCGTTTCTATAGTGTTATTATTGTACGCATATAAACTATTGTAACGATATAATATAGTGTGTATGGGTCGTTATGTAATATAGTATAGCCGGCGGTTCTAGGCCGCTCTGAACTTTGTTCGGATCGCTGCGCAAAAGTCTATTTTAGGGTCGAAATGGTGGCAAGACGCTCGGGGTGTCACTTTGAGCATTGTTTGTTTCAGTCACACGCTCAGTGTTCGTGTCGCTATCTCTCTCTAAAGTACAACACCTGCGCACTATATCCGAAAGCCTAAGTTCAGAGCGGCCTAGAACCGTCGGCCGTACTATACCTATAAATACTATTGACCGAAGTACCGGCAGAGCGAGCTAGCAGCGCAGCATGTCGGTGACGGAGCGCGCGAGCCGCGCGGCGCCGCTGAGCCAGCGGTTGTAGTCGAGCCGCACGAGCAGCCGCGCGAGGTGCACGCCGCACGCGCGCCCGCGCAGCGACAC
The DNA here is from genome assembly GCA_905404295.2 of Ochlodes sylvanus. Taxonomy (NCBI): domain Eukaryota; kingdom Metazoa; phylum Arthropoda; class Insecta; order Lepidoptera; family Hesperiidae; genus Ochlodes; species Ochlodes sylvanus. Next base: position 10,927,166 of record FR990142.1, on the reverse strand, counting down.
CAGCAGCCGCATCAGCTGCTCCACCAGCCTGTCGTACCTGCCACGGGGGGGCGCCGTCACCGTCGCGTGCTAGCTCGCCCCTACGGGGGTGCGCGCCAGCACGGACGAGTCTATTGTACACACGGTGCGGACTAGAACACTAGCGTCTTTGATCCGAAAAAGCCGACAACGGATGGATCGTCCAACGACGCGTGCGGGCCTTTAAACGTCGCCGTCTATACGCCCCGTTGCGGTTTGGATCATCTAACGAACGAACTGTACACCTCTGTGGCGACATCTCACACGCACACGTTACACGTCAAGTTTCTACACGGCTCGCATGTTTACAAGTTGCGAACGTGAACAGTCGTAAACATTGTTTTAATTGATTATCCATCTCGAAGTATCGTTTATTCTTGAAGATGTCCTGCTCACTAGCCAATAACGTTTGGTTCGGACACTGCCCAGAAACATTTATAAGACTAACTCCTCATTATATATCTCTCCTCACCACTACTCTACACCACACCCAATCGCACCACTTCCTGCTGATCCTGCTCCTCGCTTTTTTACTACAGGTATAAAATTCCTCCGTTACCTATCCATACAAAATATACTAAAAATGTAATTACCGCTCGGAATATCCACGGATATAGTAGTCCTCGGCTTCCTTGTCGGAGGCGAACTGGCTCAGGTTGCAGAAGGAATCGCACAACTTGAGGAGCTCCATGATGTTGCAGAACACCGGGTTGTTTATCGAATCCGTCACGTCGCCGGAGCATTCGCTGTCGGACTGAAACAAAATTACTATTATTTGATGTAACAGAGAACCTCTTTCTTTTTAGAAGTCAATTAAAATATTAACAATAATGTCCTTTATATTGAAGTAAAACTTCTGTTTTGTATGGGGTGACACAAAAATTTCATCACTTTTTTTGAAACGGAAATTTCGTAATACGTTTCTTAAAATGGAAGTTGCGTACTAAGAATACATTTTCTTATTTGCAATCGCCGTAGTATTAAAAACAGCCTCAACAACTCTTCTGTTTCTACTACTTAACATCGTAAAAATGAATACAACTCAAAAAATAAACATGCATTAAATGTTTAAATTAAGTGCATGTTTATTTAAGTTATCTTCCACCAATCCGCAGTGGGGCAGCGTGGTGGAGTATGCTCTAGGCCTCCTTAGATATGAGGAGAGACCCGTGCTCAGTAGTGGGCCATCAATGGGTTGAATCCAAGTGTAAGGAATATTCCACACCGATGTGATGGTCAAAAAGGACTGGCTGAGTATATCGGCCAGGAAGGTGGCGTGGGCCTTCTTCAGCTTCTCGAAGTCGTTTGTCCGGCCGACGGCGTCCATCAGCCGCGAGTAGTTGGTCTCCAGCACGTCCGCCTGCAGGTAGTGCTGCAGGTTGTCCATCAGGAACATCAGCTTGTTGTGCAGTTGGCACATCGAGAACCTGTCGTCAATAACACTATTTAAATAAATAAATAACGCTACACACTCATAGCCCCCACACTAGGATTCCCTGTGTCGTGGGTGCCATGGACAACACACAAGACAAGAACACACACACCCAGACCGAGAACGGAAATTTAAATCATCATTCAAATTCCCGCCTCGCTGGGAATCGAACCCAGGACCCTCGGAACGGCGATCCGACGTGTTAACCATTGCGCCATCCGGGTCGTCGTTTGTTTATTTAGTTACTGCTAGTGTAGTAACTAAGCGATACAGAAGATGGACTTTATAAAAGCATTCACTACCAGTGAACCTTTGGTTTAAGCAGGAAACAGCGAAAGAAGTACGAAACTATACAAGTGATTTTGAAGGTTAAGACTCTACAAACCCCTCCCGGTTCTTGAAATCAGACTTCTTGAAATCGGTGAAAATTAAGCTGAAAGATTCCGTTACATACATACATACAGGTCATGCTACTACAAACTACAAAAGGCTCTCACCTAGTGGACTGCTTGTAGGTCTTCCAGAGCGCGTGCAAATCATGCTGCGTCTTCTTTATCCGGAGCAGCAGGCGGAACATGTCGTTGTAGCGCGCGAGCACCTCCGGCGCGAACACCAGGTGCAGCGGCCACTTGAAGTCGTACCGCAGCACCACGCTCGACCACCCGTCCGCCGCTGGAACAGCCCGCACCGTCGTCGATCACAACCGTCCCACATTGTGAGCTACACGCCATTGTGCATCACGTTGGCAAGTGCGGGTTGGAGGACTTTTTTGAAGTTATACTTCTTTAGTATCGTTGTGATTTGGAATTCGTTGAAACGGAAGGAAGCATCGGCAAAATGGCGGCTGACGTAAGTAAAGCAAAACATCAATATTTGGACTGACGGTATTCGTTGTTGTTGTTGTCGTTGTATTGAAGTTTCACTTCTAGCACGTGTGAATTGCACACATTTTGATTTTTTTTTCATTAGAGTTTCGTGCCATGTCGCGTACTTCGACGCCAACTCTAGGTTCCAGGGAGACACATTACATGATAATTGAATAAAAAAATATCACCATCATCAGTATATGCGATTCAGATGCCGGATGCCGTTCGAATGGTCCTGGGTTCGATTCCCAGCGAGACGGAAACTTGAACGAGTTCAAATTTTCGTTCTCGGTCTGGGTGTGTTCGTCTTTGTGTTTCGTCCATGGCATCCACCACACAAGAACCCTGGTGCTTTGATCGAGTAGCGTTACTATTAAAGGATACCTGTACTGCTATCGTCCTCCGCGGAGGAGTTGGCGGAGGCGTTGGGTTTGACGTAGGGCAGCTCGAAACTGAACTTGTCGATGTCCGCGCTGTTGCTGAGGAACACCGCGCGAGCGGCCAGCTGGAATGCGTGGTTCATGTCTGGAACACACTTTTACATGTTGGCATTTGTTTGTACGCTTTTATAATTTTCCATAAATTGCCCAAGTCAATCATTGATCTCCCTATACAAATATTTAAGAAACGTGTTAAAACACGGCTTTTAGAGAAAGGTTATTATACTATCGATGAGTATATCAATGACAAGGATGCTTGGTAATAGACATCCGCAACCAGTTCCGCTCAAGTTAGTATTTAGGTATAAAATGGTAGTACCTAGCAAAAAGATTGTAATTAGTTTTTAAGCACTATTTTTAAAAGATGTACCGAGGAGTTTTCTTTCGCCGTTTCTTTTTCTCCTCTATTATTCATTTAAAATTTAAAGGCACCTAAGTGAAACGGCGATAAAATAAATGCAAAAAATGACGTTGATAAGTGTATTCAAAATACCTACGTGAAATAAATGATTTGAGTTTGTGTTTGTTACCGGACGTTATCAACTACTCTTTTTTATTTTGATGTATTCGTATACGTATATTCATAACTAGTAACAGCACTAACAGCTGTCAAATGCTTCGAGAAGTCTCCGCTTTAGTTCCTAAACTCCGAGAAAAGTTTAAATGGGATACTTTTAATTAATCTCTTAAGATTTGAGTCTGCGTCCTTGGATTGGTTTTTTGGAGCGCGATCTACGGTGCGCACGTATCGTATATCGTACGTGCATACGACGCGATTACACGCACGCAAACATGCCTCGTTGGTACTTTAGCAAAGGGATATCTCCCGCCAGGCGAAGCGGTTATGCCTGGTGAGCGGCCGCGCTCCGAATGTTCACGGTTCGAGCTTATATATTATGCGAACGATGTAGAAAACTACAATAGCATGATTCAGGCTTGACGCGCTGTCACCATCCGATATATTCAATGATACTATAACCTGCTGTTCTTCACTTTCGTTAATTGAAGTGTAGCATGAACAAACCTCTGGTGGAAGTCCTGGTGGTGGGTCGGTCTAATATCGGCGCAGTCAATCGCAGCAGCTCCAAGAACAGCTCGCCTCTCCCCAGCAAGTAGAAATCTTTCATCAGCTTCAGCTCGTGCAGCAGATCCGCCTCCTCCACTGCCACCGTCCACAGATGCTGAAGAATGACAGTTTGTGTGAATGGGTGGGAGTGGGACGCGACTCCCAGCCCGGCGGCTCCCGTCTACCCTAAGTGATCGACCGAGAAGGTCGGTAGGTGGGGTGACCGCTAAATTACATTTCATTAAATGACGACCCGGATGGCGCAATGGTTAACACGCCGGATCGCCGTTCCGAGGGTCCTGGGTTCGATTCCCAGCGAGGCGGAAATTTGAATGATGAGTTTAAATTTCCGTTCTTGGTCTGGGTGTGTGTGTGCTGTCCGTGGCACCCACGACACAGGGAATCCTAGTGTGGGTCTATGAGTGTCTAGCGTTTTTTTTTTTTATTTATTAAATAAATAATCAGGTTACCTTAGTGACACACTCTTTGATTTCACGCACCACAGCTCTCAAATTACACACTTCAAAAACTTCTGGTTTCTTGAGATTTTGCAACTTTTCGTGAAATTCTGATTCTTTCTCTTCCCAAATAGTAAACCTATAAGACAATATTAAAATTAAAATACACATCAACATAAATAAATGATTCAACAATGAATTGTATAGGGATCAATATTATTATATAATTTGTAAATTTGGTGAGGGTTGCGTTCCCAAATGCCACTGCAACCATTGCTGATCTATTGCAGCCAGACCAATTAATGGTATATGTTGCGTCCTAGACCTGCCATGCAAGTAGAACCGTAGGCCATCCTTGATTTCTAGATCACCGTTGGTAATGTCTGATTAGTTTATCTAAAAATTTGGAACTACTACAATGGCAAAGATCAAGAGCAAAGCAATCACAAAAAACATATACATACCTTCTTGAATCATTGTCATTCTTTTGCAGCGACAGCAATGGACTGTTCATTGTGAAACTAGACGACTTCTTCAGCTTTTTGGGATCAAAGCCAAATAATATGACAGTCTTCCCGACGAACAGTATCTCTTGTGCCAATGACAGGGGCATAAAATAGGGTATCATGTTTGGATTCAGGTGATACCCACAGTCCAACGGCGTGTGCTGCAACTGAAATAGAATAGTATATGCTGGAACACTTGCAGCTTTATTGCTGTACCATATAATGATATTGCACTTTTTAAATCACCGGTTGCTGCACATCCCCACTCCCCCCTTCCTCCCACCCTCTAAATATTAGCACACAAATTGTTAATAATTCATTATCTGTATTCTTTTATAAAACCCAAAAAATACTCACTCTCTCACTGATTAATCCCTAAATGTCGAAAACTATTTATGAAATGTAATTTGGCGGGGATTTAGTTTATGACTAGGAAACGTCAGTTAAGAATAGATTTTGTCATATTCCACCACTAAGGGGTAAACTAAGGGATTAAAATTCGTTTCAAAATCAGTCAAAATACTTCCATGCAGGCTTCACCAGGGGCAACAGCAAGTATACAGTAACATAACTAACACAATATTAATAAATTATCATCTTAAAACTTACAGTTGTAATGAGAGATTTATCAGAATTATTGCCTGATGATGGGGTCGAAGCTAAAAACTCAGAATTATCGGTCTTTTTCACTTTTAATATGAAGAACTCCTCATAAGGATCCATCAGCTCTCCGTAAAGCAACCAAGTGCAAAGCTGGTTTATAAACACTAAGTTTATGCACACAAAAATTCTGGAATGACAAACATGACAAACAATTTAAATACATATCATCAAATTCAAACATCAGGTCCATTGCTTCTATAATTAGTGAATAATAAATAAATCTCTTGGTGGTTATGAATGTTCATGGGCGACAGTGTGACCAGTGACCACTTACCATCAGGTGGCTCTGCTGCTTATATGCCTGCTCAAGACCTAATAAAAATTAACAAAGAAACAAACAAACAAAAATAAAAAAAAATAGCAAAATTAACAATCAATCGCGCTTAACAAAGAAACCTTTGAATTTAACAAATTGAATTGTGAATTATGAAAACTAGTCGATTAGTTAATTATAAAATAAATAGATTACTTTAGTAGGAAAAATTGTATGGCTTCAACCCATTAATGGCCCACTACTGAGCCAATCAGCACTGGAACAGTGTGGTGGAGTAAGTGTACTAACCCATTAATGGGCTGAAGTCAGCCGAACAGACATTGCCTGTTATTTTTTACAAAATATCATGCAAAAATAAAACTCACTTCAAAATTGCATCATGTACCATTTCATTCCCACTTAAGATATACTGATGAATGAGGCTGAGTATTTGGCAACCGATCAATCTTCTCTCCTTAACAGTAGCAATAATTCTATTTAGTACATTGAACAATCCCTGATACTTCTCAACATAACTGTATACAAATGAAAGTGTGTAGTTCTGATTTCCAATGACCAAACTTTCCACCTCAACCAGAGTCTGCTTGTATACCTGAAGCACCTCTGTAATGCCTTCACTAAAAGCTTGACCATATAATCCATGAGTCTTCACACCAGATGCTGTAAAGAAAAAACATGATATAAAACTCAACACAAAAAAAACAGCAAAAGTACACTGTAATTGAACATGTAATGCAACAAGTTACCATCCATTACATGTACCTTTTACATGTCTAATTGATAATTGTCAGTGTGATTGTCGTTGATCATTAATTCAGTGCACAAATTCAACCTTCTCTCAACAAAGATCATGAGTCAAGTCGAATGAACAATGTTAACATGTGAATACTCATTGAGAAACAAATATACCCAAATAGGCCTAAATGGCCTAGTTGGGTATACATATTTGTTTTTCTATGGCATACATGGATTGGCCTCTTTTCACCAAGTATGCTTGGTGGGGGGAATACACACATAGATATTTGTTTGCATTATATGTTTACGTACTTTAACCTTGCCTAAAGGGACTCCTTTAATAATATTTTTTAGTAATTATACTATATTTTTTTAAGATTTTTAGTTTTAGGTTCATTGTTTTAGTAAAGTAAGGTGTAGGTTGTGTGTATTATACGATTTTTTTATTACTTTAAAAAAGAATAATTTCAGTCATACCTGAAATATACTTTCTCGTATGAAATGTAGTAGACGCAACAAACTTTTGAATAGCATGGTGGTCCTTCGCAATACCACATATTCTGTTAAATATTTCTTCATCTCCTTCATTTGCATAAGGTTGTGGACTCAACTAAAAATAAAAATAAATTAGGTATAACTTTTTTCACAACCCCTAGCTCAGTAGACAATAACCTGAAGGAAGTTCCTTCACACAGGCGGGTTCCTTCAAGGAACCCAGGTTAATTGCTGGTTGGGCGATCTTGAATGGTAGATGTGGCTAAAGGAGTGCGTACATTGGGATCACTTCACACCAAAAATAGACTTATAAACTGATTCGAAAAAACTGTTTATTGGACAACACATTTTGAATTTAATATATAGAAACCAGAAACATTATAACCGCATATAAAATACAATAGTTATATCGGATAACTATACATCTTACTCCTCCAAGTAAGTCTCACGGAATCTACACATAATACAGAATTCTTTCTTAAGAAATAAATCTATTGTTCCAAGTTTAATTTAATTCAAAAATAATTATAATACTTTTTTTTTTCATAAGCCAAAACAGAAAAGAGTTAACATCAAAAAGAGTATCTATGCATATCTGAGATTATCAATCAACACACCCCCTTAATCTCAGATATACATCATCACATACAGTTAAGTACAGAAAACAGAAAACCCAAACAAAATATCTAAAACATTATCAACAAACAAACCACCAAACATAAACAACAAATACACACACAAAAAAATCCAAAAACTCTTAATAATACCTAAAACCACAAAATTAAAACAAAAAAACAATACACTATAATGGAAGAGGAGATATCAAAAATTCTGTAAAAACTTTCTCTGAAAACTTAATTCCGTTTTTGAGTTCCGTGCTTTGTATTAATAGTCAGACGATAAGTCCAAAACTTAGCAAGAGAAAAACTGCAGAATAATAAAAATCTCCTCCCCTAACAAAATAATCGATTAACACAAAAAATTAAATCCTTTCCCTCTTACAACAATCTCACACACGCTTCCACTGCGCGAATCTCTATTATGAACACCCCCTTACACTAATAATACCTACACTAAAAAAGTTTAGAATTAAAATACCAAAGTCTTACGTCTATCACAAAAAAACAAAACCACCAATCACTTTACAAAACATCACTTTCCTACCTACACCATCACATCACTAAAACTTGATTACGAAGCCGCAAATATATAACGTTGGTTAGATTCTTAGTTAGTATATCAGTCAACTGTTTATCTGTTGGACAGTATTCAACTTTAAATAGCCGTTCATCAAGCTTTTCTTTCAGAAAATGGTAACGAACATCAATGTGTTTACTTCTCCTATTTAAAACTCCGTTCTTCATTAAAGCAATCGCAGACTGATTATCGACCATCAAAGTTGTTTGAGGTACAACATGTAACAATTCCTTCAAAAGATTTTGTATATATAATAATTCTTTACAGCAATCAGCAGCAGCAATATATTCGGCCTCAGTACTAGAAAGCGCCACAATAGGTTGTTTTCTAGATGCCCATGCAATCGGACCTCCTCCAAAACAGATCAAGTACCCAGTGGTACTTCTCCGAGTATCCAAGTCTCCTGCAAAGTCCGCATCACAGAAAGCCACAAGATTACTATCTCCCCTAACATACTCAATACCCAAACCAGATGTACCTTTTATGTATTTTAGAATAGATTTAATATTATTCCTATCATTTTCATTTGGATTATTTTGGTGTCTACTACAATAGCCCACATGAAAGGCGATGTCAGGACGAGACTTATTAGCTACATACAGTAAAGAACCCACTGCCTCCCTATACTCCTCAATTAAAGAATCATCATTTATAACAGGATGTTCACCAGTAAATATAGAAGGCGTAATCGTTGGCTTTACATCTTGCAAATTTAATTTATTAATTAATTTGTTAATGTAGCTAGCCTGAGCTATTTTAATCCCATTATCTGTAATATTAACATCTACACCAATATAATTACTAACATTGTCACAAACACGCATTTCAAATTCACTATTAAGTTCTTTTAGAATTTTATCCAGTTCCTCAAAAGAGTTACCGGCGAGCAAACCATCATCTACATATACAGCAAGAAAAACAACATTACCATTCAATTCTTTAATGAAAATACAATGATCAGATTTTAATTGTAAGAAACCCATTTTCTTCAAAACACTGGTAAACCTAATGTTCCACATCAAAGGAGCTTGTTTTAAACCGTAAAGACTCTTCTTTAACTTACAAATCTTCCCCTTCTTCACAAAATAACCCTTAGGAACTTGCATAAAAATTTTCTCCTCTAGACTCCCATGTAAAAATGCTGTCTTGATATCAAATTGTCTTAATTTCAAATTCTTCTGAGCTGCTATCGATAAAATAATTCTTAGTGAAGTACTGTTCACCACAGGACTATAGGTTTCCTCATAGTCCACTTTATATTTCTGTTGAAAACCTCTGACTACTAATCTAGCTTTATATCTTCCATCCGACTTCTTAGCAAAAACCCACTTGCTTGTTAAAAGTTTTCTCCCTCCAGCTTCTTTTTCATCAACCAACTCCCATGTGCCATTCTTCTCTAAAGAAATTTTCTCTTCTTCTATAGCTTCCAACCATTTCTCCTTTTCACTGGAGTTAACTGCTTCCTCAAACGTTAATAGGGCACACTCAGCCAAAAAATCCATAGCATAATCTTTATACTTTTCAGGTAAAGACCTATTTCTCTGTGGATTCCTCCTTGGACCCACACTTTCTGCAACAACTTCTGTTTCTTCTTCATTTGTTTCATCCACATTATTAAAAACATCAACAACCTCCTCTATTCTATCTTCACTAGCGTCCAAAAATTCATCAAAATCTCCTATATCTTCTGTAACTTCTTCATTTAGATTATCAACATAATTCCCATTCCTCACATCTTCAATTGTTTCTTCACGAACTACTTCATTTGTTTCTGTACTCTCCTCATTTGTAACATCATCAATTATTACTTCTTCAACTGTATCTTTTTCATTTGCTTCCATTTGAATTCTTTCTTGTTCAATTGGTTCTTCTTCATCACTAGAAAAATCTTGTAAAAAATCTCCTTCTTCAATATGTAAACCACTAAACAAATCCGCACAAAAATAATCATTAGCCACACCACCAAAATTTTTACAAATATCCGTATAATCATTTATTTTTTCATCAAAAGCGACATCCCTAGAACGTATCGTTTTCCTGACGCGTGGATTCCAAATTATATAAGAATTAGCATCATAACCGACCAACAAACCCATCTCACAACGTTTATCTAATTTACCTAAACGTCTATTTATTTTATAATATGCTTTAGAACCATAAACCTTTATATTAGACAAGTCCGGTTTCCTACCATGCCAAAGCTCAAAAGGCGTTTTATTTTTCGTAGACGTACAAACTCTATTAAGAAGGTATACAGCTGTAAATAGAGCTTCACCCCAAAGAAATTTAGGCATCTTAGAATCAAACATAAGAGCTCGTGTTTTCTCCATCAGAGTTCTATTTAACCTTTCAGCTTTACCATTTAATTGAGGAGTATATGGTACAGTATAATCCAGTGTTATACCCCTATCCTGACACCACTTAACCAGCTGACCACTGCAGTATTCACCTCCATTATCACACCGTAATTTTTCAACTTTTTGATTAAAATGTCTTTCAGACCAATGAATAAAATGTAATATGCAACCTAATGTATCTGATTTATTTCGTAAAAGATAGACCCTTGCATAGTGAGTAAAATCATCAAGAAACGTAACGAAATATCTCCTTCCATCCCATGTCTGACAGTCAATTGGACCACAAATGTCGGTATGAATAATTTCTAGTGGTCTATTTGCTAAATGACGTACAGTTTTGAAAGGAAACCTACATAATTTAGCTTGATGACAGACTTCGCAGGACTTTGATACAAAATCGGAACTAGACAGGTTTAAACCAACAACGTTCTTTGCTGTTTCTCTGACATTGCTCAAGTGAGCTAATCGTCTGTGCCAAATAGATTCACTTTCAACCAGCAACGCCGAGACAGTTGGAAAAATTGCATTTAATTTCGTAATATACAAGCCGTTATTGTTCCTATGCGCTACTAGTACTTTGTATTCTCCTTTCTTTACTACTGCAACATTTTTATAGAAAATTATTGTAAAATCTTTGTCTGTCAAGCTGCTCACTGAAATAATATTTTTGGCAATCTTAGGTACATGTAAAACTCCTTCTAAAGTACAGGTGTCAGTAATACAACTACCGATTGCTTCTGCATTAATCATCATATTATCAGCGCAAGCTATAGGTGTATTTAAAGATTTCAAATTGTACAAAAGTGAACTATCTTTGAACATATGTGATGAAGCACCAGAATCTAAAACAGCATGGATACTCACATTTGGTTTATGATTACCACTGCTTTGATTATTGCCATTTCTATTATTTCTCTTAAAACATCGATCCGCAGTATGACCAGGTCTCTTACAGAAAGAGCAGAAAAAATTTGAAGGTTTACTCTTATTACAATTACAAGTGCAATTATGTTGTCGTGAAAAATTATTTTTAGGACAGAACTTGGCAATGTGCTCCTTAGACTTACAAATAAAGCACTCCCTTTCATTTGCTTTAAATACGGTAGTAGCTTTATTTGCTTTATCTTCTTGAATGGTAGATGTGGCTAAAGGAGTGCGTACATTGGGATCACTTCACACCAAAAATAGACTTATAAACTGATTCGAAAAACTGTTTATTGAACAACACATTTTGAATTTAAAATATAGAAACCAGAAACATTATAACCGCATATAAAATACAATAGTTATATCGGATAACTATACATCTTACTCCTCCAAGTAAGTCTCACGGAATCTTCACATAATACAGAATTCTTTCTTAAGAAATAAATCTATTGTTCCAAGTTTAATTTAATTCAAAAATAATTATAATACTTTTTTTTCATAAGCCAAAACAGAAAAGAGTTAACATCAAAAAGAGTATCTATGCATATCTGAGATTACCAATCAACACACCCCCTTAATCTCAGATATACATCATCACATACAGTTAAGTACAGAAAACAGAAAACCCAAACAAAAATATCTAAACATTATCAACAAACAAACCACCAAACATAAACAACAAATACACACACAACAAAAATCCAAAAACTCTTAATAATACCTAAAACCACAAAATTAAAACAAAAAACAATACACTACAAAGGAAGAGGAGATATCAAAAATTCTGTAAAAACTTTCTCTGAAAACTTAATTCCGTTTTGAGTTCCGTGCTTTGTATTAACAGTCAGACGACAAGTCCAAAACTAAGCAAGAGAAAAACTGCAGAATAATAAAAATCTCCTCCCCTAACAAAATAATTGATTAACACAAAAAATTAAATCCTTTCCCCCTTACAACAATCTCACACACGCTTCCACTGCGCGAATCTCTATTATGAACACCCCCTTACACTAATACTACCTACACTAAAAAAGTTTAGAATTAAAATACCAAAGTCTTACGTCTATCACAAAAAACAAAAACCACCAATCACTTTACAAAAACATCACTTTTCTACCTACACCATCACATCACTAAAACTTGATTACGAAGCCGCAAATATATAACGTTGGTTAGATTCTTAGTTAGTATATCAGCCAACTGTTTATCTGTTGGACAGTATTCAACTTTAAATAGCCGTTCATCAAGCTTTTCTTTCAGAAAATGGTAACGAACATCAATGTGTTTACTTCTCCTATTTAAAACTCCGTTCTTCATTAAAGCAATAGCAGACTGATTATCGACCATCAAAGTTGTTTGAGGTACAACATGTAACAATTCCTTCAAAAGATTTTGTATATATAATAATTCTTTACAGCAATCAGCAGCAGCAATATATTCGGCCTCAGTACTAGAAAGCGCCACAATAGGTTGTTTTCTAGATGCCCATGCAATCGGACCTCCTCCAAAACAGATCAAGTACCCAGTGGTACTTCTCCGAGTATCCAAGTCTCCTGCAAAGTCCGCATCACAGAAAGCCACAAGATTACTATCTCCCCTAACATACTCAATACCCAAACCAGATGTACCTTTTATGTATTTTAGAATAGATTTAATATTATTCCTATCATTTTCATTTGGATTATTTTGGTGTCTACTACAATAGCCCACATGAAAGGCAATGTCAGGACGAGACTTATTAGCTACATACAGTAAAGAACCCACTGCCTCCCTATACTCCTCAATTAAAGAATCATCATTTATAACAGGATGTTCACCAGTAAATATAGAAGGCGTAATGGTTGGCTTTACATCTTGCAAATTTAATTTATTAATTAATTTGTTAATGTAGCTAGCCTGAGCTATTTTAATCCCATTATCTGTAATATTAACATCTACACCAATATAATTACTAACATTATCACAAACACGCATTTCAAATTCACTATTAAGTTCTTTTAGAATTTTATCCAGTTCCTCAAAAGAGTTACCGGCGAGCAGACCATCATCTACATATACAGCAAGAAAAACAACATTACCATTCAATTCTTTAATAAAAATACAATGATCAGATTTTAATTGTAAGAAACCCATTTTCTTCAAAACACTGGTAAACCTAATGTTCCACATCAAAGGAGCTTGTTTTAAACCGTAAAGACTCTTCTTTAACTTACAAATCTTCCCCTTCTTCACAAAATAACCCTTAGGAACTTGCATAAAAATTTTCTCCTCTAGACTCCCATGTAAAAATGCTGTCTTGATATCAAATTGTCTTAATTTCAAATTCTTCTGAGCTGCTATCGATAAAATAATTCTTAGTGAAGTACTGTTCACCACAGGACTATAGGTTTCCTCATAGTCCACTTTATATTTCTGTTGAAAACCTCTGACTACTAATCTAGCTTTATATCTTCCATCCGACTTCTTAGCAAAAACCCACTTGCTTGTTAAAAGTTTTCTCCCTCCAGCTTCTTTTTCATCAACCAACTCCCATGTGCCATTCTTCTCTAAAGAAATTTTCTCTTCTTCTATAGCTTCCAACCATTTCTCCTTTTCACTGGAGTTAACTGCTTCCTCAAACGTTAATAGGGCACACTCAGCCAAAAAATCCATAGCATAATCTTTATACTTTTCAGGTAAAGACCTATTTCTCTGTGGATTCCTCCTTGGACCCACACTTTCTGCAACAACTTCTGTTTCTTCTTCATTTGTTTCATCCACATTATTAAAAACATCAACAACCTCCTCTATTCTATCTTCACTAGCGTCCAAAAATTCATCAAAATCTCCTATATCTTCTGTAACTTCTTCATTTAGATTATCAACATAATTCCCATTCCTCACATCTTCAATTGTTTCTTCACGAACTACTTCATTTGTTTCTGTACTCTCCTCATTTGTAACATCATCAATTATTACTTCTTCAACTGTATCTTTTTCATTTGCTTCCATTTGAATTCTTTCTTGTTCAATTGGTTCTTCTTCATCACTAGAAAAATCTTGTAAAAAATCTCCTTCTTCAATATGTAAACCACTAAACAAATCCGCACAAAAATAATCATTAGCCACACCACCAAAATTTTTACAAATATCCGTATAATCATTTATTTTTTCATCAAAAGCGACATCCCTAGAACGTATCGTTTTCCTGACGCGTGGATTCCAAATTATATAAGAATTAGCATCATAACCGACCAACAAACCCATCTCACAACGTTTATCTAATTTACCTAAACGTCTATTTATTTTATAATATGCTTTAGAACCATAAACCTTTATATTAGACAAGTCCGGTTTCCTACCATGCCAAAGCTCAAAAGGCGTTTTATTTTTCGTAGACGTACAAACTCTATTAAGAAGGTATACAGCTGTAAATAGAGCTTCACCCCAAAGAAATTTAGGCATCTTAGAATCAAACATAAGAGCTCGTGTTTTCTCCATCAGAGTTCTATTTAACCTTTCAGCTTTACCATTTAATTGAGGAGTATATGGTACAGTATAATCCAGTGTTATACCCCTATCCTGACACCACTTAACCAGCTGACCACTGCAGTATTCACCTCCATTATCACACCGTAATTTTTCAACTTTTTGATTAAAATGTCTTTCAGACCAACGAATAAAATGTAATATGCAACCTAATGTATCTGATTTATTTCGTAAAAGATAGACCCTTGCATAGTGAGTAAAATCATCAAGAAACGTAACGAAATATCTCCTTCCATCCCATGTCTGACAGTCAATTGGACCACAAATGTCGGTATGAATAATTTCTAGTGGTCTATTTGCTAAATGACGTACAGTTTTGAAAGGAAACCTACATAATTTAGCTTGATGACAGACTTCGCAGGACTTTGATACAAAATCGGAACTAGACAGGTTTAAACCAACAACGTTCTTTGCTGTTTCTCTGACATTGCTCAAGTGAGCTAATCGTCTGTGCCAAATAGATTCACTTTCAACCAGCAACGCCGAGACAGTTGGAAAAATTGCATTTAATTTCGTAATATACAAGCCGTTATTGTTCCTATGCGCTACTAGTACTTTGTATTCTCCTTTCTTTACTACTGCAACATTTTTATAGAAAATTATTGTAAAATCTTTGTCTGTCAAGCTGCTCACTGAAATAATATTTTTGGCAATCTTAGGTACATGTAAAACTCCTTCTAAAGTACAGGTGTCAGTAATACAACTACCGATTGCTTCTGCATTAATCATCATATTATCAGCGCAAGCTATAGGTGTATTTAAAGATTTCAAATTGTACAAAAGTGAACTATCTTTGAACATATGTGATGAAGCACCAGAATCTAAAACAGCATGGATACTCACATTTGGTTTATGATTACCACTGCTTTGATTATTGCCGTTTCTATTATTTCTCTTAAAACATCGATCCGCAGTATGACCAGGTCTCTTACAGAAAGAGCAGAAAAAATTTGAAGGTTTACTCTTATTACAATTACAAGTGCAATTATGTTGTCGTGAAAAATTATTTTTAGGACAGAACTTGGCAATGTGCTCCTTAGACTTACAAATAAAGCACTCCCTTTCATTTGCTTTAAATACGGTAGTAGCTTTATTTGCTTTATCTAGCCGCTCTTCTTTGTAAAGTCTAGAGACAAGGTTCTCCACAGTTCTATTGTCAGATGGAGTTGCGTCCCACGCCAATCTAAAAGCTTTGTATTCGTCTGGTAATATTGAAATAATTTTCGTTGTTATTTCTACGTTCGATAATTTGTGACCTAGTGAATTCAGTTTATTTACTAGAAGCTCAATACGCCCGATAGCCGTCAGCATATCCTCCGAATTAAATGTAAAAGTGTAAAACTCATTAAGAAGTTCAGTGATTTGCAGGTCTCTGTTTGCTAGAAAAATCTCGTCCAGTTTCTTCAACATAGAAAATGTCGTATCTATTGTAATCACGTAATTCTCTAGGTCTGGATCTATCGAGCTTAAAATTAAGGACTTACCCCATGCCTCCATTTTATTTATGGATAATAATTCCTCACTTGTCGTGGTCACAGTCTCCTCTTTGTTTTTCAGAATATCTCCATAACCCGCAGCAGTTATTTTCAGAACGATCTTCTGTTTCCAGCTATGGTAATTGGAATCCTTAGCTAAAATCGGTTTGATGGGCTTGTCCATCTTTGAAAATTTCCTCTGTCACTTTTTCACAAAATTTTGAAAATATAAATATTTATAGGCCCATAACCTCTTGAATGGTAGATGTGGCTAAAGGAGTGCGTACATTGGGATCACTTCACACCAAAAATAGACTTATAAACTGATTCGAAAAACTGTTTATTGAACAACACATTTTGAATTTAAAATATAGAAACCAGAAACATTATAACCGCATATAAAATACAATAGTTATATCGGATAACTATACATCTTACTCCTCCAAGTAAGTCTCACGGAATCTTCACATAATACAGAATTCTTTCTTAAGAAATAAATCTATTGTTCCAAGTTTAATTTAATTCAAAAATAATTATAATACTTTTTTTTCATAAGCCAAAACAGAAAAGAGTTAACATCAAAAAGAGTATCTATGCATATCTGAGATTACCAATCAACATATCTAGCCGCTCTTCTTTGTAAAGTCTAGAGACAAGGTTCTCCACAGTTCTATTGTCAGATGGAGTTGCGTCCCACGCCAATCTAAAAGCTTTGTATTCATCTGGTAATATTGAAATAATTTTCGTTGTTATTTCTACGTTCGATAATTTGTGACCTAGTGAATTCAGTTTATTTACTAGAAGCTCAATACGCCCGATAGCCGTCAGCATATCCTCCGAATTAAAAGTAAAAGTGTAAAACTCATTAAGAAGTTCAGTGATTTGCAGATCTCTGTTTGCTAGAAAAATCTCGTCCAGTTTCTTCAACATAGAAAATGTCGTATCTATTGTAATCACGTAATTCTCTAGGTCTGGATCTATCGAGCTTAAAATTAAGGACTTACCCCATGCCTCCATTTTATTTATGGATAATAATTCCTCACTTGTCGTGGTCACAGTCTCCTCTTTGTTTTTCAGAATATCTCCATAACCCGCAGCAGTTATTTTCAGAACGATCTTCTGTTTCCAGCTATGGTAATTGGAATCCTTAGCTAAAGTCGGTTTGATGGGCTTGTCCATCTTTGAAAATTTCCTCTGTCACTTTTTCACAAAATTTTGAAAATATAAATATTTCTG
The DNA here is from genome assembly GCA_905404295.2 of Ochlodes sylvanus. Lineage (NCBI taxonomy): Eukaryota > Metazoa > Arthropoda > Insecta > Lepidoptera > Hesperiidae > Ochlodes > Ochlodes sylvanus. The sequence continues at coordinate 10,909,493 of FR990142.1, read as the reverse complement.
GGCCCATAACCTCTTGAATGGTAGATGTGGCTAAAGGAGTGCGTACATTGGGATCACTTCACACCAAAAATAGACTTATAAACTGATTCGAAAAAACTGTTTATTGGACAACACATTTTGAATTTAATATATAGAAACCAGAAACATTATAACCGCATATAAAATACAATAGTTATATCGGATAACTATACATCTTACTCCTCCAAGTAAGTCTCACGGAATCTACACATAATACAGAATTCTTTCTTAAGAAATAAATCTATTGTTCCAAGTTTAATTTAATTCAAAAATAATTATAATACTTTTTTTTTTCATAAGCCAAAACAGAAAAGAGTTAACATCAAAAAGAGTATCTATGCATATCTGAGATTATCAATCAACAGGCGAGGCATAATATGATTCTCAGTAACTTACCCCAGGCTCTTCTTTGCCATCGGAGCAGTCCCACAAAATTAACAATGCATCATGTATCATTTTATAGTTCTTATTAAGATTTTGTCAATTACTTCGAAAAATAAAAACAAAAACGAATAAAATTCAAATGTAGGTATTGAAAATACCTACAAAAATAGTATTTGTGACATAAAGTCAGACTGACACTGAATTTTATCATTCATCACTGTCAAGTTGACAGTTAACTCAAGAGATTTACTTTTAGGTGTACCTACCTAACTTTTCTGTCAGACTCAGTGTTACCCAACTTAAATTATTAGTCTGCCTAAAGCACCCTTTAAACGTTATACATACAATAATTCGATTTAAGTTTGTGCCTTACAAAAATTATAAAGAATCACTAAGTATCATAATATAAGTATCATATCGGCATCACTTCATCTCAGATCAAGCTCATGATCGGTTAGCAGCAAAGCGATATCAAATCGTTATATCGCCAACCTAGCAGGTACCACAGAATAGTTAGAATACTTAGTTTATGCTTTTAAAGAGCATGCTTCATAAGCATATTAACCATTTAAAACACAGCATGTCGCTTAAGCACGCCCCTTCCACTCTATAGGCACGACTATACGAGTACGCTACTATAAATTTATTTTAAAGTCTGTATTAAATATGGATGTCTGTGACATGTGTACTATTTTAATGAATTAATATTAATAATCTATGTATGTATAGGCAGATGAGTGTTGAGTGCAGCGACCCGACCTGTCTTGACTTGCGTCCGCGCCGCCGTTGAATTGAATTCTTTTTGTATTCAGATATCTTTAATATAGTCGTTTGTTATTATATTTACTATAAATTGTAAAGTATTAGTAAGCTTAAGTGTAGCATTTTTAGTAGAAATTAAATATAACAAAGAAACGGCAGTAGTATTACTCAATATGCACATGAATTTATAGAATGGCCGAGGCTTGTGTGCTCGGTAATTCTAATCTTACAAACAGAAAGCTCGTGAACAACCAAGATGAAACCTACTGTATATTCCATGTTTTAAGTGTCTTCATATCCTTGGTAACAATTCTAGCAGATTTAACTACAGGTAGGTAGAATTTCTTAATATTTTCATTCATCATGCGTATAAAAGTTAAAAACATTTTCAATATTGGTCTTAATTACTTATCGATTATTTTGTAGTAAACTGTAAAATAAAATTGGTAATGTTAACCTTACATTTTATAAACATTACTATTGATATTATTTAAAATGCGCTGAAACTTGTTTTATTTTCAGATATATTAGTTTTCGCTGAATATTGTAAAAATGGATATTTATTCTGGGCACTTGCCACTGCAACTTTTATACTATCACCAAATATCTTGATTAATATATTTTCAATGAGATGGTACCTTATTGATAATAAGTCCAATGTCCGCCACTGGACAACACATGGATGTCTTGCTGGTTTATTGGAAAGGTAAAAATGTATATAATATAATAAACGGCTTCATATAAGAAATAAGATCTTTGTATTTTGAAACGCTGATATTTCAACCCAGTTGCATGGATCATGGTCACGGCTGAACACGTTCAGTACCTATCGTGAGTACCCATATCATAATAAAATGTGTACAATCTGCGATAAGTTAAGTTTAAAATCATAAGATCTTTGTGTTATGTAAATATCTGACAAACTCGCAAACTAGCCACCTAATGGTCATTTGCGGTTATGGTTTGATAAACTTGATCAACTGAAATCATATTCACACGCTGTAATTCCAATAAAAATAATCATATTAAAGTTACTGCTATAAAACTCATAATATAATCAGGTTATTGTGTAAGTAAATTCTGTAATGATTATCAAAGACACTATAGTTATTAGGTATATCACAGTTTTCATCATCCCAAGATAATATACCATTCATTTTATTATTCAAAATCTTATATCAATAATTTCTTCTTTCAGATACATAATATTCTTACACAAAGTGTTTGCATGTAAGAACTTGGAATCCATAAAAAGTCAGAAGTTAATAAGTCAAAGAAATGATCTAAGTTTACTACATTTCTTGTACATATTCACGGGGACTATACCACAAATGATTTTACAAACATATTCCATTATTATATTAAATGATAATTATTATACTAAAGGTATGTGTTATGTTTTATAAACTTTTGTTTGAGAATATTCTAAAAATGTGTATGTTATTTTTTTTATTTTCAGTATTCGCTCTAGCAGCGTCAATAGCATCTGTGATATGGGGTTGTGTTACATATATTTATAGTATTACATTCTCTTCGGAAACCTTTCAGTGGAACGCATTTTTACTCAATATTGTATGGCACTTTGGTATGTTAATTGGAAGAATTTCTGGAATCTTATTGTTTGCAATTATATTTGGGATGTGGACTTTTGTTCCTCTAGGTAAGGCACTACTGGTATTATTTATTTTCAATAAAATACACTTACAAACAAAATATTCAACTTCAAAAAACATTATATTAGATGCATAAGTGTCAAATAGTAATCCTCCTTTTTTAAGTAATTATTATTGTTAGATTTGTCTGTTTACTTTTGATTACCCTTTTATTTTTAGGTCTCCACTGGTCCGCAATGACATTCTGGATAGTTATGCAAAAAACAGCCTTCTGTCCAAATAAATTGGAAGAAATTCTATACAATGCTGTTATGGGATTTGTATATTGTTTCTGCTATATCAATCTCAGAGAGGGACACACTCGTTATCGACTAATGATGTTTTACACATTGATGGTAACTCAGAACTTTGGTAGTTTATTCCTGTATGTGCTGATTTCAGACTCTGAACAACAAAAGAAGTTGTGGTCTATAGGTGCCACAGCATGTATAATAGCTGGGACTATCATAGGTAAACATAATTCGTATATAACCACTGTTGCATGTTCAATTCGCATTTTTTATTGGGTTCCTATGTATATAATCATTCATTGTTGTGATAATAATCCCATAATGAATTAGGATCTATTAGATGGTGTTGAAGTTAAGTTGTTAACTTATTCTGTGAACATAAATTAGAATCGTTTAATATGTTACATAGCAGACTAGTTAGGATTTCATCTTCTAAATCATTTGAAAGGTCGAAATAAACAAATTAGAAAAAAATTCTCAGAAATCTTTTTTGTTTAGTGAAATTTTTTTTTCTTAAATTTGTTTAACTCCAACAGGTAAGTAAATACTTTAACAAACACAATATCTAACATTATAAAAACTATTGTTTCAGGTATGACAGCAATGATATTATATTACAGATATTTCCACTCTAAAGGGCCAATACCTTGGAAGTATGCACACGAAGATATCGAATTAAATAACAAAGTAACAAGAAAATCAGAAAAAAGTGAAAATAAAGGATCTGGATTGACTCATGTTAGATCATTTAAGAGTAGCAACAAGGAAAAGCCGTCAACATCTGAGAATATAAAAGAGCAACCCGAAATTCACCCAAAATCCCAAAACGAAAATGAAAATGCAGATAAAAAGTTCTTGCTTAATCATTGGATTGCGAGATCGGGTACTCCAACCTTCACCTCTGCCCCTGTCGGTAACCTAAGCATGGATACTTCGAGCATAGAATTATACACCGTTGAAAACACACCGCAGCCAATTATGATAAATAGAGAACACCCAAGTAAATATTTAAATGTGAAAATCAATAAGAAAAAAATGTGTTCACCCACGCAACTCAAACTGAAGTTGGCTGCAATAGACAACTTAGAAAGTTCTATTGATGAAATCACATCCAGTACTCTAAACTTACAAAAGCGGAGAGGAATTTGTTCTTCAGACGAATTGCGAGATGGATTGACGAATCTTAATGTTAATGTATGTAATATCGTAAACGCAAACTTCATTAAAACATTCAAAAATGATCACAGTTCAGAAATAAGTCAAGACACGGATGGGTCCAATAAGAAGACTTCGTCTGATTCCATCGACATGGATCTAGATTTAAGCTTCAGCGACATCAATAGCTCTGATATAAATACATTTAATGAAAATATAGTCCAAAAGTTATGTCTAAGTGCCTTGAAAAACATAAAAGTGGGTAATCAGGATGCTGACATAGAAAACATTCAAAAAATCGCTTTGGACATACTTAAAGAAATGTATGCTAAAAAGGACAAAAGCAAAAATGGAATCAGCAGCAGTGACTTGCTGTATTTAAAACAGCGAGATATTGATACTCCAACAGAAATTCTTTCAGTACATGACTACGAAAATATTTGTGCTGTCAATATTGCGCGAGAAGCTTGGGGCTTGAGATCTTGGAATTGTTACTGTGATATCGAGAACTGGCTTCATGACGGCAGTGTAGTGAGAGATAGGAGTAGAGACACACTTACTTCCGGCAGTTCGGAAATAAGCAGTTGTATATCTCAAGAGTTAAAGAATGCAATTCTCGCTGCACCTCCTTTTCCTAAAAAAACACACACATACTCTAATGTGTTCGTAAAGTTTGATCGAAACCCAGAGGATTATGCTAATACAGTTATTTGTCCATCTAATGCAGATACATTCGTTGCTAAACCATGCATGGTTGATACCAGTAAAGATCCCAACCATCTGGAACCTATCTTGGAAGAATTAGATGATTTAGGAGATATAGACCCATCTAATAAAAAACGTCTAAATTCTGAGAGATCTTTAGTAGCAACTATAGATGAAATCCGAAAAGCAACGGTTACAAATTCTCCGCGAAATTTATATCATAGAAGAGAACACATGTTTGATTCTCCGCAGTTTCACGCTCCTGCAAGTATGGACACAAATTTGAAAAACGCCCTCTGGAAGGAACCTTCTAAATTCGATTCAAGCAATATAATGGAAACATTGCCGGAAAAAGACAATGTGTTAAATATTTCACACGGTTCAAAATTTGAGTCGATAAATAAAGAAATAAATGTTACACCTAATTTAGCTCACATAAGTTCAATGAATACAAATTACAGTGAAAATACAACACGGCGCCAAAGATCCGTTTGCAATCCTAAAATACAGAGTAAAAAAGTTAGTAATAAATCGGAAGATCGGTTACAAGATTTGTGTAATACAAATGTTGATTTTCTGCGACAGTTGGTGTCCGAAAGTTCGTTACCTTTGGGTTCTGTGGAGGAGCTCTCTTTAAGAAAAGCACCTTCTTTGCAACATTTAATAGAAAAAGACACATCTATGGCTGTAATGAATACCTCTGTTTCAAAAGTATCTAATATCAAAAAAGCAGCGAGAAATAGGCCTAGAAGAAAATTTTCAATTTTAAGAGAGAGATTTGAACCTGGTAGGTATTCATTGAATTCGAGCGAAGAGATATTGTTCCAGGAGTCTGCAAATGTATCTCAGGAGTCTGACTTAAATTTAATACACGTTAAAAACCATTTTCAAGACAGTGAAAGCAAAAGTGATAAAGTTTATGCACCAAAACATTTAAACACAACTTCGATCGACATAAAGAGAATTAATTCAAGTGCCGATGTGTCTCATTTGACTTCAAAAGATATAAAGGAAAAAAGATCTATATTCATGAAACAAGTGTTAAGTCCACCAAAATTTAATACTAAATTAAGACATAAAGTTTAAAATGTAACCACTGAAATATGGACGTTTGTAATATAATACATAAATAGACGGTAGTTCCTATGTATGTGTATGTGATTTAGGTATGATATTGTGCTATGAAAGTCATATAAACGCCGATCTCGATAGTGTAGTCATTTCTTATTGAAACAAGGAAATTAATGTGGAAATTAAGATAAATCATGAAAACGATCCAAGAACTTATAATTAATTTCCATCGCCTTGCAGTCCCCACACTAAAAGTCGCACGACAATGACCGGTATTCTTGATAGTAATAATAATTATTATTTGCAAAGGAAATTTGTAATCACTACATAGTATAAAACGCTTTCTCTGTCCCTATGTATACTTAGATCTTTAAAACTACGCAACGGATTTTGATAGGGTTTTTTTTAATAGATGGTCATAAGGTACTAAGGGACAGTTTCCCGAAGCGAAGCGAGGGCGGGTTTACTAGTGCTTTTATAAGTTTTGATAGATAGTGGGGACTGTTATGTAACAATAATCTGATCCTAACGAAAAGTTAATTAAACAATGTCTTCCATTTTTAAATTAGTGATATTGCGGTGCTCAATATCTCCCACTGTGTCGTTTATATTAGAAACATTAATTGTATATTAATACGTAAGTACGTACTGAGAAATTACATACTTAAGTAATCTTAGGTAAATCCCTAAATAAGCTGTACAGGTATGTATGCTTTGTAAAGTATGGATACGCATTGGAACTGTGTGCTGGACATTAGAAATTTTAGTAGTAACATGAAATAATGATACCTAATTAGGGTGGCTTGTCGGTTGCTGGTTGGCCCAAAGCTGGACCACTGTTACTGTTTAGCTTATCATACTTAAGGCAGCTTTAGAATTTCGATCAAGATTTGGTTAGTGTAAGCTGAACGGCCAACTATGCTCGCTCACTCTGAGCAGACTAAAAATATAATTGATGTTAATTGTTCATCATAATAAATATTATTACTAAATAAATTTCGCAACATCTCGAAAGAATCTGTGTGCCCTGAACAGGCAAACGGATCACCTGATTGTAATTTACAGTCGCCCGTGGACTTTAGCAACACCCGGGGCGTTGCTAATATTTGTCTTATAAAACTCTGACTACTATCTGTAAATTTTACAAAATTATTTTATTGTCATGATGCCCCTCAAAACCGAAACTCTAAAAGTAATGTAAGATACTATTGTACGCCACCTTTTCAAAAAGGAACTACATTATGAATCTAAGAGTTAGTAACTGATATCTGTGATGCAAGTGCCTTTATATTTTTGTTTCTGCCAGTATTGTATATTTTTGTAGTTTTTATTTTGTAAATACATGTATACAATTCAACGAGGATTTTTTATTGCTACCATTCTTCTATTTTTGACGATAATAAACTAGACTGCGACGTTTATTCCCCATCGTCCCCACTCGCCACCCTGTTGTCCCCACGGGGTACAAGTAGGAAAAAAAGTTTCTTAAGTTTCATTCGTCGCCAGTGGCCCATTGTACTAATGTCCATTATGATTTTAAAATAATAATGCAAATAATGCAAATAATGCAAATTATGATTTTAAAAAAAAACTAACTTTATTTTTGACACATTTATTGCAATTAATATGTATAAGATATAATCGTTTTTATTATTAAATGAAGCCGCCTCAATGCTTACAAAACTACTGTTAATAAAAATATTGCTCATAATTATATGATATTCACTGCATTTATAATGCATTAATAAATTAGTCATAAATATAGTATCTATCTAGTTTAGGACTATATCACATCACATAATAATTTAGAATTACTTGTTTATTGAAAGCATATTAAATGCATACAGATGGAATTTTTAGATCAGTCTTTACAAACATTTTTATTATTCAAGTCACAAAAAATAATATTTTAATATTATTTAATATTTTAATATTATTATCAAATCCCGACTTGCCTTAACTGTATAATATGTAATATTAAATTACATCTATGAGTTACACTGTTATAAAATAATAATTATGTATGAAAATATGTAACAAACAATTACATCTCAATGTCATATTGTTTTCAAAATATGTTTAAATGATTTAAGTTTGGAATACATTAATTCAGGAACAAGTTCAAGTTTGGACTTAAATTATGGCTCAATGACAAATAATAATTATATTAAGCAAAATAAAATATGTTGTACAAAAATTGTAAGCAATAACTTATTAATATAAAATATCCTTCACACAATTTTATTAAACATGGACTTTAATGTTTATTGCTGCTGTTATAATGTTTAAATATTGAGCAACATAAGTAGGCAAATAAATGCAAAAAAAAATTATTTTACTAAATATTAACTCTTATAAATCTAAATAAAAAAACAAACCCACAACAAGCAAAAAAAAATATTGTCATAAATAGCTTATATATCTTATTTGAGAACTATTTTTTGTAGACCTTACAACATGACTTTATAAACTACATAATCTATTTGATTAGGTCACTGTTCGATTATACAATTGACAATCCCATTGAATAACTGACAGTAAGTTTCATTCAATTAAAGTTTGACTAACAATAGTTCAGTCACAATGATTGTATCAGCAAAGTTTCATATCATGAAAGTCAAATGATTTAAATTTTCGACTTTATGATTTAACCATCACAGCATAATTCAATTCATTATTGGACAAACCGGCAAACAAGCAGACAAGCCACCTGATATGAGTAGGTGACATTAAAGACCATCTATGCGTTTATGGCTTAAAAAGATGCAGGGAATCCTGCAAAAAACTCATTTAGTAAATGCCGGATACAATATTACAAATCTGTAGTCATCACATTAGTAAGAAGACGAATGCGATGAGTATTGCAAGTCTTGCAAAGAATATGGTCATCAAGAGGATAACATCCGCGACCGTCGGCTTCAGAGGACAGCAAGAGACCACAGTCCTCACAGCGATAACACCTGACATGGAAACTGCGGTCTAAGGCAACCACTCGAACAGTCTCCTCTTCTCCTTCCTCAGGCATGATAGGCAATTCACAAACACAGCAGCGAGGTGCAAACTTCTTATGAAAATCCTCAATGCAATGAATTTGGTTCATTGCGTCTACCGTAAATGGTATCCCATCAAGGCTTTTTCCACACACAATGCAAGTAAAACAAGTTGGATGGTAAGGCTTTCCAGTAGCTCTCAGTATTCTGTCCAGAATAGGTTTTTCGCAAACTGAACATTTCTCTAATGTCTCAAAGTAATCAACCTCGCAGTAGGGATGTCCTTCGACAGCGTAAAATGGCTTTCCTTGCAAATTGATGTTGCAACGGTAGCAGCAGAAGCATTTAACGTGATACATATTTTCCATTGCTGTACACCCTGAACTTTCACCAATTACTTTTTCATTGCATTTCACACATATGCCAAATATATCTAAATCTTGACTGTCAGATATAGATTGTACAAGCAAATCGGTGAGTGCATCAACTTCCTCTTCTTTAGGCAATGGCGATTTATTGGGACTCATTTTCATACTGTGATTATGAGGCAGTAGGTTTGTTTTGCCATGAGGATGTGGATTGATTGGCTCGTAAAGAGACTCATATGTGGAAGTTTGTGACACTCCATATTCTGGATACTCATTCTGATATATAACTGGATAGGAAGGTCTTTCCTGATTGTAATTCATGTTTGTAGTAGCCCTGATCAGCTCACTGTAGTTTGAACTGACTGGTGATGGAGGCGGTAAGTATTCTTCAGAGTTCTGGTTATTATCATATCTTGATGGATGGTGCAAAGGTGGCGGAGGGGGCGTGAGGTGCAATGGCGGAGGTGGGGGTGGTGGCGGCAAGTTTTCGGTGTTATTATATGGAGCAATATTGCCGTATGTAGGGTTGTGTGGCCTTGGCGACACCGGTATATTATTACGAAAAGAATGACTAGGAAGCGACAAAGGTGTCACATTAGCGTAATCTTTGTGTACTGGACGATTAATGGAAGGCATGTTGGAATACGTCGGCGGAATATTGTTCGGTGGCGATATCTTCGTGGAGAAGGATGGCTCTCGCAGCGCACTCACGACGGCACTGTGAGGTACTTGAGGTTGGGCCTTTTTTTTCGGAGGAACAGCTGGTGGTATCTTCTTCACCCTCCCTGACGTGTTCAAATCCTTATTCATTTGTAAATCAGCCAGTTGCTTCTCTAAGGCGTCAGCGTTGTCTAAGTGAGACATCTTGAGATAAAGAATAAAGATGACCTGATTACACAAACTGGATGACTAATTTTATAACACTTTGGAGATCATAATGAACTTTCCTTTCAACGGTGAAAAAAATTCTTGTTACCACTTGTCAATCCTGTAATAAAACGTTATCTTCATTACAGATTCGCATATTTATGCACAAGATTATTTCTTAGTAAATGCAAATTTAAATCTAATAATTCACCAATCACCACTGTGAGGATGAAATTGATGAAAAGCACAAGGCCACAAACAAGCACATCTTCTATTTTTTTGTTTTCACAAAAATAGTGAGGTGAATAAATGAAGTGACACATTTAAATAAATAATTCAATCTGGAATGGTGACCATAGATAGAGTATAATTGCACTGCTCAATTCACTTTTACCATGCTCCATGTAATCCATAGACTTATAAATAATCGAAATTATTGAGTGTCTAATAAAAAAAACCTTTAATAAATTAATTTATTTTAATATTATCATAAACACATAATTTAAGATGTTTTTTTATTAACATTTTGAACTTCCGATTAATATCTTTTTTATAACAAACAGAACAAGATTTTTTGAACATAATTATTGATTTGGTTTCTGGTTAAAAGTCGTGAATCTAATTCAACAAATGTCAGATTGAAAGAAGACTGAAGATGCATTGAGTTTAAAAAAAAAGTTTTCATGTCGCCATTTGTAGAATTACTGTGGTATTTTTTATGAAATTGGCGTTATTTGTTGCAGTTATTATCGATAAAGAGGGTTATTAAATAAATATGGCTATGCAATGCCAACTATGGATGGGTAGTGTAAGTTTCAATTACCACGTATTAACTTAAAAATTCATTGATCCACCTTCACCCGGTTTGCTTAGGCTTTGGTTAAATTTACATCCATTTTTGTTTTAAACGCCTGTTTCAAATGCATAATTCAATAAGTATAACCTCTATTCATTTTAAGTAGCACCCGATCGTAATGTTTATTTCAATGCTTTTGTTTTAGTTGGAGCCTAACATGACCGAGAGTTTTATAATGGCAGCGTTTCATCGGATGAGCCAACGACCGCTTGCCGTTAAAGTAATGAGAAATAAATTCACTGGAGAACCAGCTGGCTATGCCTTTGTACATTTCCAGGTAAACCATAGTTTCTGCTTACTATATATCTTTATCATTTCTGCAATGCTTAACCTTTTAAATTTTAACTACATACAATTTATATGAATTTGACTAGTCTTGTGACTAGTAGTATTATTATTTAACCTTTTTCGCGCGAAATTTTCAGCGTTTATGAGTGAAAAACACCACATTTTTTGTCATTTTCAGCTCACCGATGTCGTAGCGTGATTATATATACCTCATTTTTTAAGTCAGATGCTATACTACCAAACTCAAAATCAGGGATAAACTGAAAAAACATCTAATTTATCATTTATTTAATGTGTCTCGAGTGGGACCGGACTGATCAAAGATATCACAGGCTTCAGTACAACTGCACGAGTAACACAGGTCTCATTTTGCATTTAATCACAGAGAGGCTGTAATGTGTTGGAACTTGCAGTACTGTTGATGTGTGCAAGGAAGCCTTGGGACCTATGTGATTGATATTTCAAGAAGCACTAGACACGTTTATGTCAGAAAAATAATTAAATCCTAGAGACTTTGAATTTGAAACATTTCTTGCTAAATTACTAATAGTCACTAAAGAAATGTAGTAAAGGGTGAACAGGAGAAGATTAACAATGAAAGAGAAGAATAATCATAAAAAATCTGAGAAAAGAAGTAGGACTGGTAATAGTGGTATGAATAGTAGTGTTAATAGGTGTAGTAAATATGACAACAGAAGTGCACACGCTTCGAGCGTCGCCTCCAATAGTGAATGGTCGGAACACATTAGTTCGTCCGGGAAGAAGTATTATTACAACTGTATTAGTGAAGTGTCACAGTGGGAGAAACCTAGAGATTGGGACTCTAGGAGAACTTCATCCAAAGATTCAATGTATTCATCTAGAAGCCATCGCGACAGGAGATCAAACTCGCGATCGAGGCGTCATGAATCTGGTAGATCTTGCAAACGGGAGAACACCTCATCCGACAGGTACTGGAATAGCTCACGAGACAACTCTCGCGATGACAATGCGCACGACCGCTCTCGGTACGACAAGCGTCCCCGGACATCAAACGACCAGAAGGAGGAACAAACTCAGGATATGGAGATATCTCCGGGCCGAAGCACCCCGATATCGGAGAACTCCTGTGGGACACGAGAGACCGCCGATAATAACATGGTGCCACCGGTGGTCGTGCTCGACAACTCGAATCAAACCGGCGGCTCTCTGCTGGCGGCGGCGTTGCCGCGGATCGTTGCGACGCATTCGGCAACGTCGTCTACGTCTGCCGCGACGGCCAACAACGACAACAACGTCGACCCCCGGCCGCAGCGCGACGCCGGCCCGCCCACACCGACGCATTCCGAGAGCGCGGACCCGCACGCCCCGCCGCTCCACGTCGACCACACGTTGCCCAGGAAAATGGAGAGCCTGGGCAGCTACTCGTCCGTGGTAGGCAGCCTGCAGCAGTCGACGCCCATGTTAATGCCGTCGTTGGCCGCCTACGTACGATCGGACCTCACTGCGCACGTCACAGGTTGGCCTGCTGATATATTGGAGAAACAGGCAAATAAATTCTCGGAGGAGGCGCATCAACTGGGCTGCTTGCAGAGTACGCGCGTGTCTTCCGAGCTGAAGTGCTCGCGGTCGCTCGTGCGACACACGGAGATACGCGCCACTCTGCAAGAACAGAAGATAATGTATCTGCGGCAGCAGATCTCGCGGCTCGAGGGACTGAAAGCTCAGAACTCATTCATGTCGGAGGACTACACCACGGGCTGGGGGGCGAGCGCCCCAGCGCCGCCCGGCCCTGCGCCGTAGTTATAATACTTGGTCATTCCGTTCTGGTTCTATGTAATGTGGTGTGTGATGTTGAACTTGACTTAGCGTGACACGTGACTGGACCAGCCGCGACGTTTCCGCGGCGCTATTTATTTCACGACTTGTGTAACGGCTCGTGTATTTGTGTAATTTTGAATGTAATAAGCAAATCGGACTTTCTAGTTCTTTCCTCTATTTTCTTAATGTTTTAATGTAGCATTTCAGAGTGTATGTAATCGTAATTAGTTTGGTGTACATTTATGAGTTGGGACTCGAGTGTTGATCAATTACAGCGATTATTTGTATTAGAAAAGTTTCACTATAAACTATTGTCGTCTTCATCTTCATCATAGATTTAAAAAATAGTGTTTTGTAACGTGTTTATTGTAACGTTTTTAAATTATTAAATAATAATTTCGTACCACTTATGTCTTTAAAAGTGAAATGCATTGCTATATCCATTCCCAATTGTTACTCTGTACTTGAACTGTGTAGATGTTGTAACACGCAATTGTTTTCATTAAATGTAAGCAGACAATTTTATTATTGTGATCCACTAGTAGCTATGTCACTACAGTGGCCTCCTAAGAATTAGGCCCCTACCATGTATAAGATTATACCTTGTAGAATTGACGACCTGATGAGTATGTACTTGTATTTGTCAGTGTAAAAGAGCAATATTACATTTATAATATTTAAACTTAACTCATTGTGGATTGAGCACATTTTATTATGGGTACTCACGATGTATTATCGTCCCAGTCGTGTGGATTGTGGTCACAGCTAAATATAAAATTTACCACTAGCATTCCCCATTACCTGAATCAAACAAACAGCCGATGACAAAGTAAGCGTTGCCTTTAAAAAGTGCAACGACGATATTTATAGACATATAATAATATTCTCTACAGACAGACGAAGAAGCAATAGACGCAATGCACAAGCTCAACGGTAAACCGATCCCCGGCACATTTCCCGTGGTTAGATTCAGGTTGAACACTGCGTCCCGGGAAGCGAGGGCTAATATGCAGCAGGAGAGAGAGTTCTCTGTATGGGTCGGAGATCTCAGCCCAGACGTGGACGACTACTCGCTGTATAGAGTGTTTGCTGCCAAGTACAATTCTATAAAAACTGCTAAAGGTACATACAATTATATTAAAAATTTATTACACATGATTAGGTACTAACACTTTTCTTAACAAATTCATTATCTTAATTGAAGTAGTAACTTTCATAGAACTAAATTTGATGTTATAACAGTTAGGTAGTTATTTGGTTTATTTAATGTAACTGATAATTCAAATTAGACATAATATTATTATCTAAATAATTATTAAAGAAAAAATAATTCAATCCGTTTTATGCATTATTACTCTACTTTTAAATTCGAAGGAATATACTGCTTGGTGGAAGGTGTGAAGCACGGATGATAGAGACAGTGGTTTTCTCTTTCCTTTTGATGATGGACAGTGGACACCATCACCAAACGGATGTTACTATGTCTGGGGTGACGGCCACCACTTACCAGCAGGTGGTTTGTCTGCTCCTCAAAATATACCTATTTAGATAATCAATATAATTATGTAAAACTCTTCTGTTACTGAGTGACTGAAGCGCAGTATAATCGAAATTCGCGCAGGCGAAGTCGTGGGCGGAAAGCTAGTATTATGATAGTCTTACGTTGCAAGGGTACCTATGTTTAATATTGTTGTTGAAATACCGCCGAGCTCGTGCAATAAACAGCTGATTTTATTCCGTATTTATTTATGTTACGTTAATTATGACAAAATTTGTAATTGCACCTGAATAATTAATGATTGATATTATCGGGCGTTTTGTATACCTACATACTCTCACATCTCTTGTTCATTCCATGCTTGCATCTTAAATTTTACAATTGAATAAAGTAAATGCGAAAGGAAATTCATAGCTGACGTGGTTTACCCCATCGCACACATTTTTATTTGTCGTCACAAATGTGTTGATGCACACAACCTGCTTCCTGATTCAGAATCCCGTAAAATTGAGGTACTTTAATTCTTAATTAAGGTAAGGTTAAAATAAAGGTAATTCTTAGGCCCCATTTAGACGACGTGATAGTTTGCCACTGCGCGAAAATCGCGTCTTATAAACGCGCCCTTAGTTTACAGGGTGGGTGGTCAACATTCAGAGCGAATTATGCATATTGTTAGAATTGGCAACAGCATGTTGTGGTCATAAGCGTAGCCAGAAGTATTTTAATTCACTGAGCATTTTTATGTCAGTAAACAGTACCTACTACCTACTCACTTTTTATTTGCTTTTCTCTATTAAGTATACGAAAATAAATAAATAACGTTAAAAAATGGGACTACCTGTGTGGCGCAATGGTTCCTATGCCGGACTGCCGTTCGAAGGGTTCAGCGAGACGGAAATGAGAATGGTAATTTTAAAGTTCCGTTGTAAGTCTGATCTGAAGTTCCGTTGTCAGTCTGAATGTGCGTTCTTGTCTTTACATGGCACCCACGACACAGATATCCTTATGTGGGGCTGAGTGTGTATTTATTTATTTTAAATCCTCAGAAATGTTACTCTGGCTACGCCCAAATCTGTGACTGCACTGCCCAGGAGTCGTAAAAAGTTAGATTTTTACAAATTTCTTCCAAAGGGTACTTTGCTAGGACCTGCTTCGGAGGGATAGCCGCAGCGCTTATGGGTATGGGCGGTCACCTGTACCTAATTTTATTATTTGCTTGTGTAAATAGCCGACAAACGAGAAAACAACCTGATGATAAGAGGCCATGAGGACCAGAGTGGACTAAACAGGATTCCATGATTATTCAATAGATAGCAGCATAAAAACAGATTTTTGTATATATGTACTTTAGAAATTCAGTTATTGTTTGATTTATAATATAATTTTGGAAGTTCAGACCGCGGTCTGTACAATAGACCAGTATGGCTATCATGATCTGTAGAATACAGACATGAGTCTGTAAGCAAAGGCATCAAGAAGGAAGCCGGAAATCCGCTCTCATTCTAGAAGAGAGTTAGTAGCTAGTCTGAGGTAAAATCCCTAACATCGTACACATGTAGGTAACGTCAGGATTATACTAGGTATATAGTACCGAGCTCAGCAACATTTAACAGTAAGAAATGGGCGCCATTTGTCGTCCGTTGATTAGCAGTTCGTCGTTGGTTTGGACTAGTCGGTTGATTGAGTTCCTTACTTGATCTCTGTTACCTGCCTTCTGGCGAATATAACATTATTTTCCGTATGAGACACATATGAACCGTTATTTTTAAATATGATGCTTTAGAATACAACGGTACCTACATGGTTTGGTAACTCAGTTTTTGCACTCTATCTGGGATTGGCCGATAACGAAAAAAATCTGAAACTAGAATACTTTTGACGAACCTATAGTCTAATTGGTTGACTCCCAATTAGATACCTTGGCTTTGAAGCGAGGGATCCCGGGTTCGATTCCTGGCCGGGGCAGATATTAATGTGACAGATAAATGTATGTTCTTGAGTCATGGGTGTTAGTAATGTGTTGTAAGCGGAGGTATGAGTGTGTTAGCATTTATTTATGGTCTAGAAATAAATTGAAAGAACGTATTCCTAACTTTCAGTGATACTAGACAACGCAGGATACACGAAGGGCTATGGGTTTGTGCGCTTCGGTAACGAGGAGGAACAACGTAACGCACTGTACGCTATGAACGGCTACACCGGGCTCGGCTCCAAGCCGCTCAAGATATGCACCGCAGTGCCCAAGCCCAAGGGCAGCGTGCCCACGCAGCCGCCCAACGCGCCAAACTCCCAACAGTCCTACAACAGCGGCACGGTATCATACTCTCTCTTTATTCGTTTTTTTTAGCTTGTTTTACGCGTTCTTTTGAACAGCTTTTGGAACAACATGCTCCTGTATAACGAATTTGATTCTCTTTAATTTTTCATCTTAGTTTAGAATATTTTATTCATTAGTATTGATATTAAATTGCTGTTTAAAATGTCGGTTGTCTGTAAAAGAGAATTTTGTCATTAATTTGCATGGATTTTATTTATGTTGCTCGATTTTCTTTTGTTTTACCAATTCATTTTATGGACAACCCGAAAAAGCGTAACATTTACATGAGAAATTTAATCTGTCTATGAAATTTGCTAAAAATTTTGCTTTGAAGCCGATTAATGGATTTGAATTGTGATCTTATCTGGCGTGCAATAAAGTCTTTGTCTTGATCTGCTGCGAATACTTCTGCTGCTATCGCAAGCCCGGCCGGCGTGTAAATTTACGAACGAAAGCTTCATACGCATTGAATAGCTCGTCGAGTCACGTAAGAGTTTGTATTTAGATGGCTTGGAACGTTCCGAGTGGAATAATGACGTAGACGTTGTGATTATAGGAGTACAACCAATATTATGATCCATCAGCTTATTGGCAAAATTACTCAGCGTGGTCTGGCTACTATGGGCAGGGCGACCAGGCCGCGGCGGCCACGCCGGCCCAGCCCGCCGCGGAGGTCGCGCAAGCCGCCGCCGTTAAAACGCAAACTGATGAGTTGGCGCTTGTTGGTAAGTCTTATTCATCTCGGTACATAAATGGACACTAGTCTCCTCTCACAAGCCTTAGTCCTCTACGCTAGGTCGCGTATGGATTGTCAGATTTAACACAGGTTTGAACATGGAGAATTAGCAGGTGTTCTGTGTAGGTTTGCTCAAGATGTTTTTCAGTTTTTTGGAAAAATCTTTGTAGTGATATTGTAGTAGTATAAATACTACTAAAAAAGCCCATAAAGATTTTTTCTGCATTACCTACGTCATTTTATGACATAAGGAACTGTTTAATAAACTTTATTTTATTTAGGATTCGTGTTATAGAATTAGTAGGAGCATAAATTATAGCTGCTAATAATTATTAACCTAGGAATTGTAATATCGCTCGCTAGCTAATAGTGCTCTTGAATATCGTAGCATTTTTCAACATTTAAATAATACGGTTCACAACAGTCACGTGCCGGCACTGATACACTACAATCTAATATCCCTAATGTCTACAATCTAAATATCCCTAATGGATAGGTACAATCTTTATCTCCTAAAGAACTAGTATGTGCAGGCGCCTGCTAAGTGAAAATAGCAAGTGTCCTTAGAAGCATTCATGTATTTTTTTGAGGTGATCACTTATTAGGTAGGCACATAGACGTTGTGTTTTGTACGATACACACAACATGTGCCTCGTCTATGTGCCTACATAATAAGATCACCAAACAAACTAATCACTGTCTAAAAGTCATAGGAAAAAATAAAATTATTAAACTGAATAGAAAGAGAGAAAACGTAGAACGGACGGCAAGTAGAATGTGTTGAGAAATCAAAGATCTGGGGTTTTTAACATTTTAATTATTATTATTATTATTACATTAGTAATTCGATTTTATAAATGCATCATAAATATACCACAGACACAATTGATAACTATAATAATTAATAATAATTTACACATTTGAAATGAAATACACAATGTTCGTGTTTCATTTCCTGCCCACATCTTTTACTTAATAATATTGTAGGTTTATTTACTTGTGATATCATTGTAACCTACTATAGTCTAATTTTCATAAATAATTTGACATGACAATTTCTTTTTATTAAAAAGACAGATCATAATTTAAAAAATATTCAAGATGGCGATTTATTTCATTGTAATTATTTATAACACTTTACAATACAAAGATTCACATATTTATAGGAGCCAAAAATAATCAGGGTTTAATTTTCATCACAAATTATTTTACTCCTCGGCCTATCACAACCAATCGTGGTGTACCTATAGGGGTAAATACATATAAAATGTTATGTAATCTAGTTGTACATTTCTATGTAAATTATCATCGAGATATAAGTACTAACGTACTTATATATAGCGACGGTGCGGCGCGATCGCCGCAGTTGAAAGGGACAAAGTAGGAATTTACGGTGTCTTCTCTAGTACGTTAGTACTTATATCTCGATGTAAATTATACATAATTATCTTGTAGAACTGTTATGTGTACAATAAAGATTATTTGAATAAAATAACATACTTAATATTATTGGCAGCCTGTATATTACGTATTAGGTACATAGTACATTACGTTTAATTCCATTGAATCAACATTGAACGAGGGATACAATTTACAAGCTTAGCACATTAATTTTAGAGATTCTGACTTTTCTTTGAACACTTCAAGTTTATTCTATAAATTACTATACCTTATTTATCATATTTTCTTATGCTATATTTGTTTTTACAGATCATAAGACGATCATCGACGTGGACGCGCTGAATCAGGAATTCCTGGAGCCCGAACTGTCTCTTTGGGATGCTCTCGAATCTTCCAAATGGTTTCCTAATGACGTAATCGAAGCTCACTAAGACATACACGTTACAAGGTGGAAATTTACAATTAGTTTCTGTCTTAAATTTTTCTCAATAAAAGTATGTGTTGTAAATGGAATATCTTTTATTTTACTTTTTTGTAGATAGATTTATCAGATTAAGGGGCGATTTCGACAGAACGTGCCACGCCGGAGCACATTTTGCATCGAGCTAAAGGATATTAAAACAGAAGTAGGTATACGGAATTAAATGGATACACAAAATCCACGGACATATGATTACAATTAGCACAATGTAAAATGCGGTCTGGAACGACCCTTTCGGTGGACATCGTCCCTAAAGTTTCTATACTACAATATAGGTACTAACCGAACACTTACAAAGATGAAACTGCTTGGACATGATTTCGAAATATAACCTTAAGTTGTATTTAGCGTGACTCTGATCTGTGACTGAGTAGGAAAAACTCCTTAGGAGTTTCTTGCCGCTTCTTCTTCCACAACCACTCCCGGTAGGGATTTGTTGAAGCGTAAAAACCAAATTCGAATAAAATTCATTTTCACAAAATAGTGCCCGATCTGCCAATCAATCAATATTAATTTTATTAATTTCATAAATAATAATTTTGCGGTGTTCAAAATTCACTTAGTAAATGACGTCGTCCTCTATGACAAAGTGTAACAACTTAGTAAAAAAAAGCGTATTAAAATCTACTTGGCCGTTGTATCGCACCTTACCTTCTTTGATTTCCGATCTTCGTGTTACGCGTCCTTTACCCGAGGAACTGACACGAGCTATAACAATTGATTATATTACTTCATTGCATACACAATTTTGAGTATTTATCTAACAACAACTATGCATTTTGGAGATCTTTTTGTCGCGACTGTTGATTGACGTTCGTTTGCGCGGCAATTTTTTTGTTATAATGAGTATGAGCCGTTCTTTACTTTCTTCTTTTCGTATGAGCCGTTCCTTACTTTATAGGAGTTCGTTTGTCAATGCCTTGTCCTGTAGATAAATACTCAAATATACTAACATCAATTAAAGAAAAAAAAATGAAAATATCTTACTGTAACAATAAGTTAATAAAAACATATATTTAGGATTTAAAATAATTTATTTCAGTTTAATTTCGCTACACAGGGAAGAAATGATTCGTGACGTAATAAACTACGTCCGCTTATATCACAAATAGTACACAAATAGGGACAACACAAAAGCCTCGGTACAGCCAAATATGAATCACACTTCACAACCGTACTGTGGATACTGTACATAAAAAATGTCAACTTGTACTTATCTAGCCCAGTGTTCCGCAAACTTTTTGTGTTTAAGGTACATCTAGGACAACGAAATTTTTTGAAGGTACACCAAAATTAAACCACAGAATTAGATGAACGAAACAAAACGCCTCGCTCGTCCGCTCCCGTGATTTACATAATTACTTTATACATGTGTAAGTATTTTTCTTACCCTTACTTACTTACTTACTTAAAGTAAGTTTATAAAATAACCGAGGCGCACCAAGTAATGACCACGGTACACCAGTATGCAGCGGTACACCCTTTGCGGAACACTGATCTAGCCTACCTACTTAAAACCTTCAAAGGCCTTATTAATTCTGTCAAATAAACAGTAATAGGACAAAAAAATAAATACAACAAAATAATGTATAAATGGAATTTTAGTATATTCGATCAAGAAATAAGTGCGCTAGCGTATACAACTCCGCACGACTTTGATACCAGAGTACGTACGCATCATTTAAACGCAACCAATGCTATAAGGCACTAAAAGTAGAATATTTTTTGTCTTAACAGCCGACAAACGAGTCGAGCCACCTGATGGTAAGTGGTCACCACCACCAGGAACACCAGCGTCACCACCGATGGGAAAGGAAAGGATATCTCCCGACCAGACCCGACTTCGGTCGACTTACGACACCCTGGTCTGCGACGTGTGATTAATCAGTTTTTTAGGCCGCCCCAATGCGGCCAGAATCAATCTTCAGATAACCCCATAAAACATAATGAATAGTTAATAGATAATATATTATTATTAATTTAAAAACTATTTGCCTAACCCAAATTATTCGCTCAATTAATTCCAATTTTACTATTACAAACTACCTTAGAGAACAAAGAAAACTTCATGTAAATAAATTAACATAAATTATTTTCACGATCCATTTCAAGCATTTTGATAACTACACAATAACTAAGTTTACATCAATAAATGGACAGTAGGTATAAGGTACTATCTACAATATAACTAACAACTAACAAAATTAACTAACAATATTATCAACATAGTATATCTTAAACTGTATGAGAAGCGCTCATAGGCCGGCGGCTCGCGACGGTCCGACGTGATCGCTAGTGGCAAACATTTCTCGAGTGCTTTCGTTCGTCGTCATTGACTTATTATAAGTCAATGTTCTTCGTTATCATTAGGACGTTAGTCGTTAAGCCATGTCGGAGGCCTTCGGGCGGCATCAACACTTGGGTTGGCCGCTGACCCTGACCCCTCCACCAATGCGCAATGCAGCGTTATAGAGTATATTTTAATCCTCCTCAGCTATGAGGACACCCATGCCATATTAGGCCATTAAAGGTTGAAGCCATACAAACTGTATGGCACGAACTTGCAAAGGCCCAAACTTCTGTTTATGTAAAAAATGTGTAAGTAACAATTCGTTGGCATCAACATGTGAAAGTCTTTTATAATTTTCACTACAACAAAAATAATATCATTTAAAGATCACATGGAGAATCCTTTTATTATTTATTATGGCAGCCATAACAATATACACGGTAAAAATGTCAAGTGGCTACCTATTACGGTTATGAGGCACAACCCTGCAGACGGCCGAACAGAGGAACCTCAGAAAGGGAGCCCCGTTGGCATCATTTACTCTTACAAAAGGTCGAGAGCGAGGGTCTTCAAACCCAAAACCATTGAACCTCTGCTAAAGCTGCGTCATAGTGAAGGAGCTGATTCGCTGTCTCTTGACAGGGCTCAGGGTGGGGTTGGTCAGGGGCGTGGCCACGCCGGTGCGGCTGTCCTGACTGACCACACTGCACGGCGAAGTGAGCTGTGGGGAGGAGCTAGACGAAACCGTGCTCTTCGGGGTACCCTTTTTCATGTAACCCACTACGGAGTTCAAGAACACCGCGGGCAGCGCTATCGGCGTGAGCCGGCCCGCGCTGTTCGCTATGTATGTTTGTAACATTTTCTTGGAGGGCGAGGCCGGGTCGTTGACGGTCAACACCACCAGCGAGCCGGTCTCGATGTTGGGGGGCACGTTGGGCAGCGCGTTGAGGTTGAGCGGGGGCGCGGCGGCCGGCGTGTCCACTCTAGATATAGTGGCCATGTTATCGCTAATTTGCGTTTGGCCGTGGATCATTTGTCCGTTGTTTATCAACGTCAAGGTGGCCATGGTCGGGGTCGCGGGCACGTCTACGGCGGGCGGCGGGTCCTCGGACAGCTCTACGGTTTTAGACTTCTTGAGCAAAGCGCGGTTTACTATGTCGTCCATGGTGTCAAGGTGACCGTATTTACGGTTCGTAACACCGGGCAGCATAGTGGATTGTAATGCTTTGGACGCTCGACCTTGAAAACAAAAACGTTTATATTATCAAAAAAACCCAAACGACATCCAGGGAAGATAGGCAGAATACTCTTCGCGGCAAGCTTGATGAAGCACTTCGTAAGTGTGTTAGTATTTGCACAGATGGCGTTATGGGTTTTTATTGAAGTGAAACTTCTGTATCGACGTGGAGAATAATGTAAAATAATAGTCACAGTTTTAAAACGTCACGTTTACATTCAATATTCTTCCGTCATCGCTGTATTCATACATCAAAATGGGTAGATTATAATCACACTAAACCTGTTCTTATTTCGTATGAAACAAAGAAATGCGATGTCGTAGAGAAGTTTCACCTCATACGCGTACGTTACCTGACAAACAATAAACAGACCCTCTGGTACTCTGGCGCTGTACTCACTGTTCCTCACGCGCAACTCCCGGGAGCGTTTGATTCTCTCCTTCTCTTTCTCTTTTTCCGCTTTCAGTTTCTCGACTTCCCGCTTGGCCTTCCGAGCGGCTGCTTCCCTTTCATCCTGGAACTCCTTCTTGAGCCTGCTCGGATCCCACGAGTTGCCCATCCGGAGAGCCTTGTCCACTTGCGCGCCATTACTCTTTTCTTCCTTTTTGAACTGTGGACAGAGGGAGATATATTGTAGTATTCGGAGTATGTACACGAAATATAAACCAGGTAGATAAAACTTAGATGGCGCGATCGGGCTCTGTAACGTTAACCTGTTCACGCTGAACTTGGCGGGAGATCTCCCGCTAAGCGACGTGTCTAGCCCGGAAGTCGACCATGATCCGACTATTCACATTCGGAGCTTGTATACAGGGTGATTTTTATTTCACTTGACATGACTTGACATGGAAGACATGACCATGTTCTTTCATGTAAGAAAATGGTCATAGGTAATGATTAATTCAAAGCATATAAAGTCAAAATAAAAATCCTACACGATAATTATTTCAAAAACGGCAATCAAAATTATCTAAAAATACTCGAAATATATGGACTACAGCTGTACCGTACGGCGACGGAGAGCCGGCGCCTGACCTTGCCGCGGTTAATGACCTTTAGTGGAGTAGTTTAACACCGCGCGCTCAGTTTTGGTTTGTCCACATTACTGGTTTCTAATGGACAATTACGTGAAATTTTAAGCACCCTTCTTAATTACATATCAGTCTCACCTTGAACTTGAGCTCGCGCCGCGTGCGGCCCGGGAAGAGCGGCGCCATGAGCGAGAAGTCGGTCCCGATGGCGGCGAGCGCGCGGTAGAAGCGCACCGTCTCGCCGGCGCTCCAGTCGGCCGTGCGCGCCGCGCGCGTGTACCGCCCCGCGCCGCCCGCGCCCCACGCGCCCTCGCGCACCACCGCCGACACGTCGCGGCCCGCGTCCGTGCGCTTTATCACCTGCATTGGATAAAAAGTTAAAAACTCTAAATTCACAATAAGCGTCTCAAAAACGTCCGCATAAAATGAAGACACAATGTCGCTCGCGTTTCTGCACGCTCGTTAAAAATGCCGAAGTGTTCTTTAAGAATTTGTAAAAATATTACGTCAAGAACGTTAAAAACAACCTGGCGCCGTAGCCTCCGCCGGTCCACAGGGGGCACCACGAGCCAAGGTTGGCTTGGCAAACTTGACTGCAAGATGACTTCACTCAGGTTTAATGTACTTAATTAGAATGCAACTATTATTTCTTACTTTGTGTTACTTCACTAAACCATTTAAGTAAGTACTCTGTACTCTCAAACCATGTAAGTTGTGGCACTGATTATAAATACCCACCAAGCTACTCTTATCTAGTATTATTTGACCGTCGGGGCCCAGCTTGATCTGAGGCACGGGGGCGCAGTCCGCGGCGGGGGCTTCGTCGGGCTTCACTTCCGTCTTGCCTTCCTCCTTCTTAGTTTCTTCCTTTCTTCTTTCCAACTCATCTTTTATGGACTCCTCTTTAGCCTTAACCTCGTCTTGATTTGGACTGAAACACCAAGTTCTTTATTTAAAATACCCCTGGAAATTCAATTTACACATCGTTCCTGCCTGATTTTATGAGTTAATGCTTGACTACAATCCCACCTGATGGTAAGTGGTGGTCAGGATATATAAAAAGTAAGTTAATTTACGTATCTTCAAAATCAGAAGTTTTAAGGCTTCATCAGGTTAAGACGTCAATTCTAACAGTTTTATTATGGATTTTAACACATGAATGAACTGCCAGTTTTACAATGAAAAAGTTTAGTAGAGTGAAATGGAATGCGAGTTTGAGTTCATATCAGTTATGAGGAGAGTTGAGATATTTTTTTTTATAAGTACAGTTTCAACACGAGAAAAAGCAAAATGGCTATGGATAAGTGTCGGGATAACCGTTCTTAAAAATACTTATAATTATAATACGCAGGAACAATCGAATTATACTCACACTATAGGATTAGTGGTGGGGTTGTAGAAGATGAGATCATACATAGTGAGGGTCTCTCGCTTGAGGGTTTCTCGGCGACGTCTCACCGCCGCCATGCGTCGGCTCACCTCGCGCCGACGGCTTCTGAAACGACAGGCTACACTATTTAATATATTTTAATTAAATTTAGTTATACTATTTTCATTTTGTGTAAATATCCAATAATAGGGTAATAATAATGAACAGACCAAACACCTTACACTAAGTAGTCACCATTGTCCACAATAATGGAGGTAATCAACAACAAAGTTCAAGTAACAAGGTGGTAGCTGGCCAGGTATAGGGCTTCGGTCCTACCACCGAGCAGGGCTTCAGTCGGCGCTAGGATACGGGCCTGGCGGCTGGGATTGAGGTCAGTACGGCCAAAACTAACGTGTGTATATTTACGTTTTCAAAGTATGTACGTAATTATGTAAGTACCAAATTCTTGTCATATTATTACATTGATTTATAAGTAGCTTTGGTATAAAGGAGTCTTAAAACCGCTACCAGACAGTTCCCTTATGCTCATTCTTCATAAATACATTACAATGTAAACCATACTTGGTGGATGTTTTCTCCTTGACAGGCGACGACGCAGCCGCCGCGCCGGCGCTCTGACTGACACTTGAACAAACAGAGTCATTTCTAGTCCTATTTGTGTCCCTGAAAATGAAACACACACTATGTTAAAATTATATATAACACATTATTTACAATTAATACCAATGTGATTATAAATATGTTGTGTTATACATTTATAAGTTATTGTTTATTTTATCATTACATAAGCACAAAGGGGTTGCAAAGGTTCTGAACTGTGAAAAGTTTATCGGCTCTGGTGAACATTTTCTATGTTGTGGGTTACAGTTTTTTGCGTCGATATATACATACCTGTTCAGCACAGAGGTGGAGGTGCTGAAGGAAGTGTGGGAGTCCCGTCGTGGCCGACACGGGCCGGGCGTGACCGCGCCGCCGAGGTGCGCGCGCCGAATCTCGTCTTCAGACTCGCTGGCGCTACCCTGGATATATTTATTTTATGTCAATCATTTTCCCACAAAGCGCCAGGTTACCTAATAGTGAGCTTTAACTCACTGAACCATACTTCAAATGCGAAACTGATACAGTATCCATCAACCGTGTAGAGCCAGTTACCCTTTAAAAAGGCGACCATCTCAATCCTCAACTAAAAGGAGTAACTGTCACTAACAGTCCCTGTCCCAGTCCTCATACATACTAATAAACTAACCAACTAATGTTCTAACACTATCTCTAACCGCACTAACTAATCCCAGTCCCCATTTGCGTTTTGTTCTCGGTCGATCAGATTTGTCATGGGTGGCAGCGGAAAGGTGGTGCTGCATGCTACCTTAATTCCATAAAAAAACCTTTACATGTCCACTGCTGGATGTAGGTCGATATTTAAGGATGGTAGTCAAGCAGATAAGCAGAAGTTTGACATCAAAAAGTCACTTTATTATAAAAGTGAGTAGTGTAGTATGACTGCATATATGTATATAGCTAAGTACATACCTGATTACTGCTCCGTCTTAAAGATCCAAGCCTTGGCGTCGGTCTGAGCTTAGGTCGGACCTTACTTGGTGATGGCAGAGGGATGATAGGATCAAACAACACTTCAGCATTTTCAGATATAATCTCATTCTTTAATAGATCTATGGGCTTGGGCACATTCAGCTCTGCCTGAAGAGGCACAATCCCATCCATAACACCTTCATTCTCAACACTTTCAGGTACACTTGGAACATTGTAGTCTGAAAGAAATCAGATACAATTCTATTACATACTTATACAAAAATACATTTATTACAATTATAAAATAAATTAATAGTTTGAATAACTAAAAAGTTCTGTAATGCAATGGAAAGCAATAAATTTGGTCACTATGCTGTTAACTGTTAATGAGATTGCTTGTCTGGAGCCAATCCGAAGCATTGCTTCTGTCATGCTTGTTATAAAATTACATTGCCATTGGAACTAAGGAAAATTTTCGTCTCCATAGAGTAAGTGGCAATATTTGTAATACAGCTTGCAAGATTAGACCCAAACATACATCCTTTACGTAAGTCTAGAGATCAAATAGACTTAAAAATCAAACAGAAATTACTTTGTTTGTAATGCCTGTCTGTGGAGCAAAGGTGTCTGTGTTTTGGTAACGTAGACTTGCAACAGTTATGTTTGAGCCTGGACTTCTTAATGATGTTAGTGTTA
The DNA here is from genome assembly GCA_905404295.2 of Ochlodes sylvanus. Classification (NCBI taxonomy): domain Eukaryota; kingdom Metazoa; phylum Arthropoda; class Insecta; order Lepidoptera; family Hesperiidae; genus Ochlodes; species Ochlodes sylvanus. The sequence continues at coordinate 10,881,715 of FR990142.1, read as the reverse complement.
TGAACTTTCTGTGTGTTCATACCTCCACAACACAGTAAGGGTAGATGGATGATTTTGTTGCTGTATACATTTGTAACTTTATACACCTCTTTACCACATAGAAAGTCAACCATTATGGCAACATTTTCAAAGCAAATTGCTACCAGATAGATATGGTCCCCACAATACGGAAACCACTATTTAAACATCCACTGACAGACCTCAAAGTGGACTCATTTATCAGTCTCTTAACTCCACAGATTATAATTATGCAACCTATATCATTATATGAAACATGCAGTGCTTACATATTTGCGTTTATTAAGTATGATCATACCATCTGATACAACACTCTTCGATGCCACACTATTATATTGAACTGAATTGACATTTTGACTTGTGATATGGAGTTCATTGTTCTCATCAATTGTATGCGACGCTGGGGTCCTCCCTTTCACAGGGGTGGGTGGTCGCGGAACAATAACTCCCACAGGTTTCGGCGCGGGCACGACTGGGGACGCCGCAGCAGTGTTCGGCGAAACGCTTGGGGGATTAGATCTGTTAGGTCTGTAATTTAAATTTGGAGTGATCACCGAAACTTTGGCTGCTCGCTGCGGAGTTTTCGGGACATTGGGAGACTCGACGATGGATACCTCCACTTCATAGGGATGAGAGTCCTCCTTAAAAGTTGTACAAGTTATAACACACGAGTTTTCTTCAGAATTGTATACAGGAGAACCTGGCTTGATAACAGGCGATTTCCTGTCTTCTTCTTGACTTTGCAATACTCTACGTGGAGTTCGCGGGCTCTTGGGCGTTTTACTAATATTTTCTTTCTCTGGCTGCTTGTTCTTTGACTTGTCAACATTTTCAGCATTTTTTCTACGTACTGGCAGCGAAGTTATAGCTTTTATACGTGCTCGTCTAGTCGACATGATGTTAAATTCAAATAATATTAACTTTTTTTACCATGGGTTTGTTACTCAACACATCATATAAATTTCTAAACTTATTTTAACAAAGTATTATAACACCTTATTGTAACCACAAATCAATCACAGAAGAGAAGAGAAGACAAAATTACACACAAATGACACAAAACACAAATAAGACAAATTATAATAAAATAAATAAAGTTCCTTGCAATCTTGCATTCATATTATTTTAGGCATATGCTAAGGCTTGCATTGCATTGCACAGTCTTGACAGGACGTCAAAGAGGCGTCAGGCTGTGTCAGACTGTCAGTCTCCACAGAACACTATTAATGCCCCTGCGAGCGCCTTTCAAGAAAAGGTAGTTATGGTTTCTTTACGGGGGCATTCCTTCATGCTTCATAAGCATGCTCTTTAACAGTATACATTTGCTTGAAATATGCTGGTGGACAATACTGCTAGAGTTTTTTGTATGGAGACATGCTCACAGTACGCCCCCTGCTACCCGCGCCGCACGTTGCATTGATTTTTGAGCATGCTCAAAATAAACATGCCTATTTCGAGCAAAACATGGTTGTATACGCATGCTTGTAAATCTACGAATAATAATAATAATATTCGTAGTAAGTTGTAAATATTATAGCCATTAGCAAAGTGCTCAATAAAAGCATGCTTTCGTACTTATTATAAGCATGTGTATCTGTACCTTAACTATATTCTGTGGTTCTGGGGATTCGTAAACAGACTAACCAAGTTCACAAAACTAAACAACCGTTACCTTAATTAATCTGTGTGCACTGGCAGTGGCACTGCTGTCAATTTTTTCAATTTGTCAAATAGTTTGCTGTTGAGTGAATTGAATATGTTTGTATCAAAATTCATCTAAAAACATTACATTACTTACAAGATGTTTGTAATATTAAGTTATATTTAGTGAACTAGGAAAGTACAATAAATATAACCTGGGTTATATTTTTAAGTTTGTTGTTTTCTTTAGCGCTCTATTTCTGTTTGGTTACCGGTACGTCAAAAAGCTTCCTCTTTCGTTGTCGTAATCATTGAATTACAAAATACTATCGTATAACATGATTACTGTGTGGTAATTTATGCCCGTATTTCAGGTGATTTGTGTGGCGTATTTTTTTTTCAAATCAGTTATCATTTAATGATAGTAGCAGTGAGTTGATATGGCAGATAATGATGACTATTTAGATTCCATTGAAAACAATCACTTGGACGGGACCAACGGTTCAATAAATATGACCGACAATAGTCTTGGTGTAAGTATTCGTACTTTATACAATTTTTCATGATTCCCTCAAATTTGCCAATGGAATATTCATGGTGGTGTTGTCATAACGTAACTGATCCACGTAGCGCATCGTCAATAGTTGCGTTAGTAGAAGGCAGTACTGAAATAAGTAACATATGTTTTACTGTTTATTTACGCAATAAACAACATTGATATGTAGATATAGTTACAAATAAAAATAATTAGACTATTAAGTCCATGGCTTCAAAGTTTTTTTGAGCGTTTAAAATTATCATTAATTGATTACCCTTGAGTAATTGTTAGGAATCAAATTGTTGTTTTGTATTTAGTTTACAAATTAGATATAGTTTTTGACTTGTGATATTCATTTTTAAGGCTTTGTTTGCGTCATTGGGCATTAAAGAACTTGGTTAAAAATAAATGTATCCCAATATATTTTTATGAATACTATAAATTATCACCTTTCAAAACACATCCTATTCATACCTGTCTCAGGAGTTACTCTGTTGAAATTTAATCTAATCATTGGAATTTTGTGAATGTGTAGTGTAGCAATAATTATGTTAGTTAGTGTTGCATGAGTTTCTATTTTTGTTTACTATGGTAACATTGTTATACAAAATTAAACACTATAATTAAACGTTGTAAAGAGTATGTAATTGTTCTTATAGTCATAGCACACTAGACATCAATTAATGCTGTTTTTTCTGTTGAATTGTTAAAGAAATTTCTTGAAACTATTAATAGCTATTTATTCTGAATACTTGTATTTTGCTGAGAGGGGGCCCGAGCCCAGCCGTGGGACAGTTATGGGTTGCGATGATGATGCATTTTGCACTAAAGTCTGCTTTTAAACCAGTAAAATAATATGATATGATTTTCTTTTTTAGAGGCAACCATCTCAGTCCTCAGGGGTAGCAACACATCTGTGACCATATTATAACAAGACTCTTACTAACAATTACTAACTGGACTACTAACAACAACTAACAGGACTAACATTCATTAACAGTCCCTGTCCCAGTCCTCATACTAAGAAACTAACCATCTAATGTTCTATCACCGTAACTTAACCGGACTAACTATCCCAGTCCCCATTTGAGTCTTGTTCTAAGTTGGTCGCAGTTGTCATGGGCAGCAGCGGAAGGTGGTGCTGCATGCTCATTTGCTACCTTAATTCCATAAAAAAAATGATATTTCCTGTATTGTAAGTTTTTACAATATAATATAATTCGTATAAATGTACTCTTTACAGACTAGATTATTATATGACCTAGTAATCAATCATTACTCCTTTCTCATTATAATGTTAATTGTCAATAAAATATTATGAAAAGCCTTAAACTTCCCATTGATATAATAGTAATATAATTTCAGAACAATAACTTTCAAATGTTCATGTCCATAACTTTTAGTCATTTTTTTTTATATTGAATAAGTTAATGCTTGACTACGATCCCACCTGATGGTAAGTGGCGATGAAGTCCAAGGTGTTGATCGCACTAACTTATAAAAGCCTATTCACTCTCCTCTTGAAGACTCCTTTTGTCACTTTTGTGACTCGGCTTAAGTTACATTAGAAAAAGAGTTTACAAAATAAGCCTTAGCCTTAGTTAAATACCTGGGTTGTTGACTAAATAGATTGAAGCTCTTGTTAGTAGATCTTTAAGTTTTGAAATTTTACAAGGCATTAATGTTATTCTAAATTTATTATAACTGATATCCTGAGATTGTTCACAAGAATATTTTCTGAGGTTTATTCCAATGACATTAATGTTAAACTATGAAGTATTGCTGTACCTTCCATGTTTGTAGTGATCAGATAGTGGTATTAGGATTTTGTATGTATAGAAGATTACAGGGTGGAGATGAAGTGTCGGGCAGTGACGTTCCTGACCTGGCAGCCATCAAGGCCCGCGTCCGGGAAATGGAAGAGGAAGCTGAGAAGCTGAAGCAGATGCAGACTGAAGTTGACAAACAAATGAGTATGGGCAGCCCACCAGGACTTAGTGAGTAACTCAACTATTTTATTTAATCTTAGATATGCAAGAAATTGAGTGGAAAAATAAATGAAGAAGAAATAAGAATAAAGAAAAGAATAACTTGCCTATGTCAGTGTTTCCATTAGATTACAATGGAGGCATCTTTAATTCCAGTGTGGATATGCTTTTAGTAAGTTAGTGCACTTTACCAACCAAATCATAGCTAATAATAAATTAGTGAGTCCAACATCTTAGACTTCATCATCACTTACCATTAGGTGGGATTATTGTCAAGCATTAACTTATGTAAAAAACCTCGTTTAGCTATATAAACAAGAGTTTAAGTAAATCAAATCATGATTACTTCAGAATATGATTTGAGTTACATTTTACTTCAATTAGTAACCTTTAAATTAGTTAATGAAATGTATCTTGTTCCTCAGCAAGTCCATTGAACATGTCGCTGGAGGACAAAATAGAAGCTGACAATAGATCCGTCTATGTCGGTAATGTGGACTATGGTGCCACTGCTGAGGAGTTGGAACAGCACTTCCATGGCTGCGGCTCGATCAACAGGTAATCACATATGTTTCATCAATGTCATAGCTAGGATAATAATTATTGTGGTTAGGACTTAATATAATAATAACTGTAAATAATTTTTGTATGAAAAAGATTTCATGGATAAAATGATGATTTTATTTATCGTTTATTTATAATTGTTGATTTTAATTTAGCTAATTGTTATCATTTAATTACTCAATTATAGATATGATTATTTACATAATTATTATGTTTTAATTCGCAATAAACTCTCTTAACATCTACTTGGTGAATATTAAATCTCGAGGATGTAACGACGAAGTATAATTAATGGTTAAACAAACTTACCTTGTGACGTTTGACCATAATTAAATGAGTCGTTACATCCGAAGAGATTTAAAGTCCCTCCCTCCCTCTATTTTTTTATTAATCAAAAATTAAACCCTAATATTGCGAATTTATTTATTTTTTTTTTTTTATTTTTTTTTCTCTAAAGAATGACAATCGACGAGACGTGACAGCTGAGGTGTGCGAGTGTTTATTTTTTATTTCATACTCTAAAATTGTGTTCGATGCCAGTACATTGAAGAGTGTACTTAGTAGTTCTTCCATGTACTACCGTCGTCACACATTCAGAGCCATCTCCGTGGAATCCAAGGCAAAAAACACCTGTCAACACTGACATATCTCCTGTTAGATGCATACGCTACGATTGTCATTTTAGTTTAGAGTAGGTACATGTATAAAAAATTTATTTTCATCCCAGGTTTAAGGGTTTGGGCTGGGCGGGATTAACGTATGATCTTTCGGAAGAACCAGCTCGTATAATTACTATTGAACTTCCCTTACAGGTAAGTTTCTTTTAATAGTTAATTATACTTCACTGGTTCTTCCGAAAGATCATAATACTTGTAGATGTTTAGAGCATGAAAATAAATTTGCTAAACGCAAATAGAATAATCTTTCTTTATTTCAATAAGAAAGTTTTTCCAAAAAAAATCAATGAGGATCATTTCAATAATGATAATTACTATAATTACCAAAAATATGTATTATTGAATCATCTTTATAATGCTAATAACTATAACCTGTATAATTAACTTCGGATTGAAGTAGCAAAACCGACATCTAGCGCGTCCTCATTATGATAATTACTAAAAAATATGTATTATATAATCATGTTTATAATGCTAATAACTATAACATGTATAATTAACTTCGGATTGAAATAGCAAAACCGACATCTAGCGCTTCCTCTAAACAGGTCTGTCATAAATAGCGAACACCTGGAAGAGCCCGTCCCGCCTGTGATCTGTCTAATCAGAGCGCCAGAGTGTGGTCCCCAAAAAAGAATAAAAAGTTGATCATTATTACTAGATCTCAATTATTAAATCTTTCTAATGTATGAAATTAAAGAATTTTCAGGGCAGGTTTCAGGTCTCTAGTTAAAAAACGATAAAATCAAGAGCGGCTGGTATCACTGATGCCAGAAGTGTTTATCAAGACGGGTATTTTTATTACAATTTTTGTATCGCGAATCTGGATATTTGTAAATTTTAATTAATGATAACGTTTGGACACGGTGCGCAGTGACTAATGCGAGAAAATCTTTTTTGTGAGGGAAGAATCCCACGTGACCTGATAGCGAGGAAGAGCAGTAGCTCTTCGATATACACCTTTTAGAAATCAAATTAATAATTATCTAATTGACTGCCTAAAACTAAAAACTGTTCGACAACAATTTATCGTGCCATACCTGGCACTCTTTAAATAAACGTAAATAGCGCAATATTCATCCCATAAATAAAGGTTAAAAATAAACAGAGTCATATTCCCTGGCTTACCAAAGGTATAAAAAAGTCGGCCAAATCTAAACGACAATTAAGGTTTCAATATTACAAGAAGCGCACTAAAATTTATAAATCTAAGTACATAACATACAGTAAAACGTTTAAAAAATGCATGCTTACTGCACAAAAAATAAGCAATCTAAAGTTCCTAAATAACTCAAAAAATCTATGCTTGGCGTCGTGGCGACTCATAAAAAATAAAATAAACACTAATTGTTCTGACAAAACTATTAATAAAATTAATCATAATAATTTATTTATAACCAATCCATATGACATTGCTAACTACTTTAATAATTATTTTACAAATTTCACTTCCACATTAATAAATACAAATACCACGAATATATACAAATACAAAATTGACACTAATAATGCATCGATTTTTCTTCATCCCACAACTGCAGAAGAAATTACAAAAATTATCATGAGTCTGAAAAACACGCCTTCAGTTGGATATGATCATATACCAACAAAGATAATAAAAATTACATGTAAGCTGATTGCACCAATTCTTAATCATATAGTAAACTTATCATTTCAAACAGGAGTTTTTCCATCTAATTTAAAAATATCTATAGTTAAACCTATATATAAAAAGGATGATAAAACTCTTGTAAATAACTATAGACCAATATCTATCATTCCGATATTTTCAAAAATATTTGAGAAAGCTATGTACACTCGAATCTCTAATTTCATTGAAAAATATAATATTCTTACCCCCTACCAAAATGGTTTCCGAAAAAATAAATCGACAACTCTTGCTGCGTTCAATCTTGTCAATAGTATTTTAGAGAATATCGATAAAAAAATAAAAACAACTAGTGTATTCATTGATTTGAGCAAAGCATTTGATTTTGTTTCGCACAAGCTACTTTTATGGAAATGCGAAAAATACGGTATACGTGGCTGTGCACTAGACTGGCTTAAAAGCTACTTAAGCGATAGGCAACAATATGTGGAAATATATAATGTAAATCCCATAAACCAAGAAGAGGTAACAATTAAATCAGATCTAAAATATAATAGGATTGGCGTCCCTCAAGGAAGCATACTAGGACCTCTTCTTTTTGTAATATACATTAATGACATAATAAAAGTGACAAATGACCAATGCTCATTATTTGCCGATGACATTGCCCTTATAATTCCTGACATTAATAAAAATAATTATAATTTGGAGATAAATAATACTATTGAGAAATTAATTCATTGGCTTAAAGACAATAATCTCGAAATTAATATAAGCAAAACAAAATATATACAATTCAAAACTAAGAACTCAAAAACTACTAACCTTAATGTAATATACGCTAATCAACCTATCGCTGAAACGAACTCAATCTCATTTCTAGGAATACAGCTAGATGATCATTGCTCTTGGAAGGAACATATTGACAAGCTATGTTCCAAAATAAATCGTTTTGCGTATCCATTATGGCGCCTGCCAAAAATTAGTAACCTAGCAACTGCTCTAAAGGCCTTCCATGGCTACGTGGTATCTAATTTAAGATATGGGATAATACTGTGGGGAAACTCAGTAAACTTCAATAAAGTGTTCCTTGCACAGAAACGCTGCATCCGCGCTATGTGTGATGCTCCTCCGGACGCTAGTTGCAGGCCTCTTTTCAAGGAATTGAAAATATTAACTTTGGCATGTATATATATTTATGAGGTATGTGTATTTGTAAAGAAACATAATTATCTATTCGAAAGAAAAGGTGACTATTATAGTTTTTTGAGCAGGCATTCTAATAAATTAAGGCTTCCACCATCAAGAACGGGAATGCGCTCCAGAAATTCCTATCACATGTGTATAAAAATATATAATCAATTACCAGAAAATTTCAAACACCTGACTCTAATTCAATTTAAAAAACAAACACATGTATGGCTACTGGAAAAATGTTACTATACTGTAAAAGAATTTATGAGCGAAAGAATAATTAAGACAATGTAATTGTAATTTATATGTAATTAAATAATAATCAACTGATTTGTATGTAAGTAAATAATTAAATAATTGTATGTAATTAAATAATAATAATATCAAATCTGACTGAATCCAATTGAACTATATAATTTTAATATAAATTTTAAATTGTGACATATGTACTTATTTATTATAATTTCTGTTATTTTATATCTAATTAATTATAAAAATTGTAAAAATCTGATCTAATCAATGAAATAATTTGCACGCCACTACTGTTGGCAAATGTGAGCAACCAGAGTACATAATTAAGAGCATTGTAACCACATTTTTGCAAATAAATTATCATTTATCATTTATCATTTATTTATCAGTATCCTAAGGCTGATAGGTATTGCTTGAACGCGTTTGACGAGAATGAATCTGATAAGATAACTAATGCTCCTGTAGGTACTCCTCTCTTCATGAATACTTTCCGCACAAAACTCCTACCATCAAACACAGTTTTTTTTGTGTAGAGGGTGGCGTTGTCTGCAAAGGGAACATAATAAATTTGAGTTATCGTTTAAAATAAGAACTGAGGATATGCAAAGATATTGATTTCTTTTTTAATAGAAGAAAATTATTGAATAATGGAAACCATGGATGGTTAGGCCAGTAAGGAGCAACAACGAAGAATAACAGAGAACGGGGGAAATGCGTGAAATAAAATAGCTGCTCCAGTTAATTGTAAATGAATCAAAGCAAAAAACGTCGGGAATCCCATGCCGGGATACGTATTTGGGAAATTATGATTTATCCTACTAGCAAATACATCGATTGAGGAGAAGAAAACTCTTTAAAAAATTTTTTGTACGCTGTATCATTCAATTCCCATTCTGTGTCAATACTTAACCGGTGAGATTCACCTTCAGCAATAGCATTATCTGCTCAAGATATATAAGAGGCAAATACGAAATTATGTTTTGTATCACAAAAGTTCCAAATATCTCTTGCAATGTTATTTAAGTATGGATATTGGACACCCCATTCAATTTATGTATGTAACAGCAGTGATGTTCTTGAGGCGAATTTAATAATAGGTTTAATATAAATTTTTGAATCACAAGTATCTTCAGCAAAAGAATTTAATGCAAAATTAGCTGCCATAAGCTCTAATGCATTTGTATTTTTTAGACCCCACATGCGACCAGAAATCATGGGCTGTTTTGCTCCCACAAAAAACTCCCCAACCAGTCTTCAATTTATCAGAATAAATTTCTAAAATGATATTGACTGGTCGAATACAAATTTACGTCGAGTCAATATTACTCAACCACCAATGAAATTCTGCTTTAAGATTATTAGGAATGGTCATGGATTGTCATAGTCAACATTTTTTTAATTTAATAATTGACCCTCTCAAATAATTTAGTGTGTGCCCAGCCATAAGAAACAGTAGGACACACTGATGTTAGCAGACCTAAGAGCTTTGCAAACGCCATATTGCTAGCTGACTGCGTATCTGTAAAAAATTATAATCAGTTTCAACTTTGTGTGTGAGCGTTTATTAAGCGGAAGTGAGCATGTCAATTTATTTGAGTTAAATATGAAGCACACACAAATTCGTGTTGGTGTCAAGAAACTCTTGACATTTTTTATAACAAAACCTTAAAAAGTCAATAGTATTTATTGTATCTTCAAGATTTTTTTGGTATTCGGCATAGCTAATTACCTATTAGCAGCGAAAAATAATCCTATTAATAATAAATCTTCGAGATATATCACTGACAAATGTCCTGAAAGACGCTAATATTGTATAACCGGCTTCATTAAGCGGTAAAACAGAAAACTCAAAAAGTTTCAACCTCTATTGAAATCAACAGAAAGTACGTGTCCTTTAAATCCACCGTACACATATACAAGTATTTATTTAATAATTTCAAAACGGTCCTATAATATTCTAATTCGAAATGAGAAGTTTATATAAACTTATTTAATGGCTTAATATTATATACCAAATTTCTCCTCGTTAGGTTTGTCTATTAAAAATATTTTAGAAATAAACTGATTTTTGCACAGTAAGCACTCTGACACAGCACCGATTGAAATGAGCTTTTGTATTTCTGTGCAAAAAATCCTATGTTCGTCCACATTTATTTATTTATGTAAGCTTTATTGACCACAATATAAAAATATTATAGTACAAATGGCGAGCTTAATGCTAATTGCATTCTCTACCAGCTAACCATTAGGCAAAACCGAAATACACGAAGAGTGGTATAAAAGTTAGATTAGTTACACATTGTGCGGACATAACATTATAAGTGGTTCCGTCTGTTTCACTTTGTATGTAAACGGTATACAGAACCCTCCAACCCATGAGGGGACAGTATCATCATCAGGTTATGGATAGCCACCGAGAGAAAAAAATGCTTCAGGTTCAGCCTAGCAGCGTGAAGTGTTACCTTAGGAGCGTTCGCTATGTCCACCTGGGTAGTGGATGGCGCTGGTTCGTCTGCGCCCAGCGCGGATGAGCCGGCGCCGGCGCGACCACGGGACGGCGCTCGCGGTACGCGCTTGCGTCATGTTGCTGTACGTGTTTGCTGCCGCCGCCCGTCGAGATGAGCCCCTCCAGTTTAAAGACCCCGCTGAGCTAGGATATTAGCCCTCGGTTCGCCTCTGGTGCGACTCCAAGTTAGCCTCGTAGGCTTGGTTTTAATATCCGCTAAGGATTTAGACCACAATTAAATTATTACAATTCATTCTCGTCAAACGCGTTCAAGCAATACCTATCAGCCTTAGGATACTGGGATGAATATTGCGCTATTTACGTTAGAAAGATTGAATAATTGAGAACTAGTAATAATGATCAACTTTTTATTCGTTTTCGGAAACCACTCTGGCGCTCTGATTAGACAGACCACAGGCGGGTCCGGCTCTTCCAGGTGTTCGCTTTTTATGACAGACCTGTTTTAGAGGAAGCGCTAGATGTCGGTTTTGCTATTTCAATCCGAAATTAATTATACATGTTATAGTTATTAGCATTATAAACATGATTATATAATACATATTTTTTTGTAATTATCATAATGAGGATGCGCTAGATGTCGGTTTTGCTACTTCAATCCGAAGTTAATTATACAGGTTATAGTTATTAGCATTATAAAGATGATTCTATAATACATATTTTTTAGTAATTATAGTAATTATCATAATTGAAATGATCCTCATTGATTTTGTTTTTGGAAAAACTTTCTTATTGAAATAAAGAAAGATTATTCTATTTGCATTTAGCAAATTTATTTTCATGCTCTAAACATCTACAAGTATTATGATCTTTCGGAAGAACCAGTGAAGTATAATTAACTATTAAAAGAAACTTACCTGTAAGGGAAGTTCAATAGTAATTATACGAGCTGGTTCTTCCGAAAGATCATACGTTAATTATAATTACAAAATGTCTCCCACTAATGTACACTGGAACAGCATGGTGGTATATGCTTTAGGCCTAAACAGGTGGTGGGACCGGTGCTCAGTAGTGGGTCATTAATAGGCTGAAATCCGATTACAAAATGTCACCAAATGCCAATGGTATGGTGACAAAGTGTGAATTTAGATTGAAATGGCTTGAATAATATAAAAGTATTTGATGGGTTGTTTTGTTAGTAACCAATAAATAAGACTTATACATTTACTAATACTAACTTACCTGCTTTTACAAACCTTTTTGCAGGTATATTCCTCAATCATAGGTTGTAACTGGAATTGTTGTTTGAAGGTTCTAGTCTAGTTTAGGTCTAGTCTAGGTTCTAGTCGAAAGTTAATTGTTGGCTTTATATCAAATTTATTTCATTTCCAGGGTTACAATTTTGTGTAACAAGTTTGATGGTCACCCCAAAGGATTTGCATACATAGAATTTGGTGACAAGGACAGCGTACAGACAGCCATGGCAATGGATGAGTCACTATTCAGAGGGCGTCAAATAAAGGTATGCATGTTTTGTACTGTTTTGTAATGAATAAAAGTCTATTCTCATGGTATTAACAATGGTAAACCCACATGCAGTTTGTTTAGTCTATTAACATCATAATCGAATTTAAAATAGGGCTTGTTCTTAAGTTGTAAGTTGAAAAGCACTGTGCATTATGATGCACAGTGCAGACTCCATCTTAATTATATAGTCCAATCTATGGATTGGACTATATAATTAATTATATAGTCCAATCTATGGATTGGACTATATAATTTAGATGGAGTCAAGTGGTGTTTAGGTAAGTGTGGAAGAAGAGTTTTAAAGTCTATTGGTATCCATAGTTTGTTATATAATCGCTGAACGAGCAATTTCGGTAATTAAGTGTGACACTAAACAATAAAGCGGGTCCCCGTATCCTTTTTGACTAACAATGCATGACATGACCAGCAATGAGAAACTGTCAGCTGGTATGCTTATTTTGTCTGTGTTAAATTATTAATAAAAAAAAAGTAATTGTTTGTGCTGCAGTGTAACTCCGATTGTGAGAGGACACCTAAGTCCAGCAGTGGGACAGTAGTGCGTTACAATGATGATAATGTGATGACCCGAATGGCGCAATGATTACGCCGGACTGCCATTCGAAGGGTCCTGGGTTCGATTCCCAGCGAAGCGGAAATTGAATGATGAGTATAAAATAATCTGTTGTGGTTCCTGTGTCTTCCACGGCATCCACGTCACAGGCTAGTATGTGTGTGTGGCGCTATAACGTTGCGTGTTTCGATTGCAGGTGATGCCGAAGCGCACCAACAAGCCGGGGCTGTCGTCGACGAACCGGCCGCCGCGCGCGCTCCGCGGCCGCGGCCGCTCGTTCCGCGGCGGCTACTCGCCGTACTTCTCCGGCTACCGACCCGTGCGCCGCGGCAGGTACTGACCACGCGACCACCGACCGCTTGCCACCCGACCGACCTGACCGACCGACCCGACTAGACCGTCGGTGGGGACGTCCCTGCACCGATAGTTAATGTATAGAATAGTTGTCCTTTGAAACATAATCGTTCTAATCAATTTTTTTACTACGCTAATGTGAACAATATTGTTAATTTTTGTTTATCTTCATTGTTGTTCGATCCAACTAAGTATTTTATACGTAATCAGAGTCATAAAACAACACTGACGACAACATACATAATAACAATAATAAAAGCATAACCGTAACAAGTGTAAGCATATGAATGCTACGATCGTTGCTCAGGGGAACTCGGTGCCGGGGGAGGGGAGATCGCATTCCACCTGCTTGTCTAGTTAGCTCGGTCAGTTAGTAGTGAAGGTGTCGTGGAACACGGGTCTACTGTTATATATTTATACTCGACAGGCTGTACTCTACAACTTTTAAGTTTAAAGACTGCTGCACGGAATGCAATTTTTTCTATCATAATATAAATTAAATATTTATCAATGACAGACGTGTCGAATATATTTACAGGGACCGGTGGTGACATGAGTGGGTGCTATTTTAATAAGAATGTACGAATGATTAAGAACTTTGCATATGTTACAAATAATACTTATTTATGTTGTTGAGTATGTTGCAGATGTAGTTTTAATGCTGCTATTGTATACTCTGCAGTTTCCCTCCCTAGCTCTAGGCCCGCGCTCGGGGCTCCCGTCACCTAACAGTAATTTGAACATGCTTGCGAACAAATTGCATGAATAGATGGCTATCTGTTAGATATCAGTCTTCTATTTTTATTTTGAAATTCTGTAAGAGTACTCTCAATAATTATTTATTATCGATTAAATTATGTATTTGTTTTTCTTTATTTTATTTTTCATTTCCAACCCTCTTCCATCGATCTGTGGAGTCCTTCTATTGGTTAGTAGCGTAGTTTACTTTCGCTCCTATAATACAAATATTATTACTTTAGAAATTGTAAGCCGGGGAATGGTGTGAAATATTTTTAGTACTTACGTATGTATATGGAAATTGTGCTTTATGCTGTATCGGCAGTGGCATGGCTCGAGGTAGATTGTGGTGTTACTACTCGTGGTAGATTAGTGGGCACTGGTGTCGCATGACAATGCAATGCAGCACATAAATGTAGTCATGGGGTCAAAACTCTGCTAGAGTTTGAGACCGTACAATAGCACTGTTTTGAAATTTTTAGATTCAGGTTCAGTGTTCAGAACAGTGAAATGTTACGTAGCACGTTTATTTATTCGTGAAGCATATTCCCACTCTTTTAGTTTTAGGCTCATTGGAAATAAGTGAGGCTCTCATTTTAGATATAAATGCACTACAAAAGACCATTATGTTATGACCAAGTGAAATCTACAGTAGAAACTCGATTAACTGTGGTAATCCATCATCCGTATAATCGAAAATCTGGTGAATTGAATGTATGAAATGTTTTTTTTTTTCATATTGTCTATATAGAAGGAAAATTAATAAAAAAACAATTTTTTACAAACCTTTCTGTCAAATGTCTCTCGTGATGTCAACATGCTTAAAGAATCCTAACATTTTTACTAGTGGTGAATGCGGTATAAACATAATATATATAAATGAGGTATTGCGAATTCTTATTCGTCCGAATAATCGAGTCTACTGTAATCGAGTCTCTACTGTAATCGAGTACGTTCTCCACGAAAAGTAAGGTCACATAAGTCGCACACGTCAGCCGTCTTCCTTCAAATGCTAGCGACATGCGACACCGGAATGATTGAATGTGGTGATTTGTTCGCAGAGGGTTCAGACGCGGCTCGTACTACACTCCGTACTGAGTGTGGTAGTGGGGCGACTCCGCCCCGGCCGCGGCGCGCTGTGTGTAGTGCGAGTGTGTGCGGTTGTATTACATGATGTAGGGCGGAGGCGCCGGGCGCGCGCCCCCCTCGCCGCTGCAATCAACTACATTACATGTGACATGTTGAATTTATGTAACAAGTCTCCACTCAGCCCGGAGCGACGTGTTAATGAATCATTTTTAAACAATGAATTAAAAGTTATTTTATAAGATCGATTTTAAATGGAGTCGTAGCACCATAGCGAGCACCGTTCTTCGCCGGAATGTCTTGTCTACAGTACCTGTATGGTTAAAAAGGAAATGTAAGAAAAGGGCCCCAGACACGAAACAACCAGTTGGTTGATATTTTGATAAATTCCGACAATATTAATGTGTTACGAAATATAATAGTAAATGCAATTGTAGTGCTTTACAAATTAGTACTGTTTTGTAAATATGGAAGCTCCACGCGCCTCTACCGAAACTGGGTTTAGGAATAAAACTTATAAAAGTAACTTTAGTACTAAGTAAAAGGGTTTTGCACCTATTCCTCGTCATAATTAGATGAGCGTGTACGTAAATGACAGCTGTAAATAAAATATTGTTACAATAATTTGTAGAGTATGCAGAAGAAATCGTCGTCTGCGTTTTTTTCATAAAATAATCGATTGATGTGACAAAATATAGGTTACTATTAATATTCCCTAAATTCATGTGGTGGTTTTAGACAGTGATTTAATAATCGTTTCGAATATTAAAAGATTTTCAGTAGATTTATTCTACAAATGTTTGAATTTTAAATGGCATTTTATTCATTGACTGTTCACAATTTATGTAGCTTTAATTAATATCAACATAGGGTTACCATCCGTCCAGATTTGTCCGGATATTTGACCGAATATAAAATATACTTAGTAATTTAATATATAAAGTAATGTAAAATTAAATCTTCCATAGTAAAACTTCGCTGTTGATTTTTTATTGTTTTCGTTTTATATCTAAACATGTAGATTTTTCAATATTCTGATTTTTTGTATACATTTCGAGCATATAGTCGGGACTTATCTTATTTCGGAATGGTAGCCCTATACCTCAGTAGAAGGTGGGTGCATCTGATTGTAAACACACTTATTTTGTTTACTACAATAATTCATGCAGTTGTATAAACATCTGGCTTGTTACTGCGAAATCAATCTAATACAAATTATTTAAGCAATACATTAATGGTTGTAATTAAAGAACTTTAACAATAAAATTTTAATAAGCTTAAAGGAGTCTGAATGTCACAAGAGTCTTTGTATATTATGGCAATGAATTTCGTTCATTATAATCCTTTGGAAGTACAATGTGCCCTTATATTTCCTGTTTAATTATTATGTTGAAGAATTGAAAATTATTGAGGAATAGAAAAAGATAACAATGGATTATAAAAGTGTGCTCGATAAGAATAATTGTAAGGACACTCTGCTGTTTTATTTATACCAGAATTCCCTATGCCCATAGAATAGTTTTGTTATCTAGGTACATATTACGAGTAGACGGGAGTCGCACTATCACCTATTTCTAAAATATCACTAGTGCCGCCCGAATTTAGTTGGATGCAATAAGAAATTAATTTATCTTAACTAAAACAGTGCCCTGAATTTCTATATAATTATGGAATCTGCTTGTTTATTATTGTACATACTCGTATTTGTTTGTTTTATTACATGAAAATTTAAGACCACAAAAGATTTCAATTGAATCTTGACATGGATCTTCATACGCATCACGAGGACAGGATCCGAAAAGACTAATAAATAAAATTGGTGCATAATTGCAATAAATAAGGTTCTTTAGAGGTCGTAATATGTAATGCGTAGCAAATTTACGTAGCAAATAAAATTTCTTAGGTCGATGTTCTAGTGACGTTGTCCGCCCGCGATTCTGGAAATCCTAGTATGAGGAAACGGAGGAAGTAAGTGTTTATTAATTTATTTACGTATCAAGTATTAGTCCATGAAGGGAACATTAATTTTTTTTTTTTGGGATTTTATGAGAAGGGAACATTAAGTGGTCTGCCTGCAGATTAAATATTTTGTCGGCTGCTTTAAAAAAAATATCAATTTTAGGGTTGGCGTACACTTGTCGTCTAGGATTTTGATATCACCTCGCCCCGGGCTGAGTATACTTATACATAATACATAAAGGTTGATTCAAACAGCCGATGGGGCGGGACGGGTCCCGTCGCCTTTGTACTGCGCTCGACGTGACGCGTCGCGCTCGGCGGGTCGAATCACGTCGCGCGCAGTACAAATGCGACGGGACCCGTCCCGCCCCATCGGCTGTTTGAATCAACCTTTAAACTCCATCATCAACAGATAAGGCTTTACTTTGCCTAGCTGTCGATTCAAGTCAAAGATCGAATTTAAAAGTGGTCTTTGTATTATTATTATCTATGATTTCAGTGGTAATCTGTGCTCGCTATTCATTCTATGGATAAAGTTAAACGTCATGTCATAGTCATACGTCAACGTCAGTCATAAGTCAAAATAAAAAAATAACCTACTCTGTGTCTGTACTGTCTGTGTTTAATTTCATTTCAATTTTTGTTGTTTATAGTTAGACTTTAATATTGAGTCGTTGCAAAATTGCAAATTGATAATCACAAGCAATAAATAAAGATGTCAGTAATAGGGCCGGAGTTTCTAAGTTTTATCAAAAAGTTGGAAGATAATGGAGACAAGCTGATATCAGGATCCCCAGTAGAACAGCCGCTTGAATTTGAATACAATGTTTGTGTTTTATTACTCATTAATAACAATAGAGTTAACCAAGTACCATATGTTTAATAGTTAGATTGTTTAATGTTATTTTATGTTGTAGAATTCCAGTTGCTACGTATGTAATGGATATTACGGGCCAAGCTTCGGAGAACCAGTTTGTGTGACTTGTCATGCATTTCTTTTTCCCGATTTCCCATCTTATTTACCGAGTTCGTACTTTAATAGTGAAAAGACAGACGACGGGGACTCTGGGAATGATGAACCATCGGATCTGAACTACAGCTCGGATCGCCGGCTCAACAAATCATGCCCTCTTCCAGCTTGGTGGTATTATCGGGTAATGACACATTTTTAAACTTTAGGTTTAGACTTTAATACCTGTTAACGTCTGTCAAACATGTAGTGACGAATATTTTAACAGAGTATTCTGGTTTCAAAATAATATTAACACAGACAATTAAAATGCAATGTATGTATGTATGAATCGTGGTTGTGGCGAGACCTGTCGCCGAAACTATTATTCGTGCAACTGAGTCGAAATATGGTTAACCAATTCAAAATCGTGGGTACCTGTTTATCATTTAAAATTTGAAGTGTCCTGGTACATAAAACTGGTATAAGTATAATTTGAGAATTGGAATATTAACTTAAATTAATTGTTACTTTATTTATAGATTAGAGAGCACAGTTCTCCTATTTGAATTTCATGCAAAATTTTCCTGTTGTGCATTTAACTTATGCCCCAAGTATAAGTTATTAAAATGCTGGAAATAATATTATAAGTACATTTTCTAATATAGTGGTTGTATATTTTTTATAGAATTCACTAGACAGTGAGACTAGTCCAGAGGATGAAATGAGCCGAACCAGTAATTCAGGGCCGGGAGCCAGTGGCAGTGGGAGTGGTGGCAGTGGTTCCGGTCCCTCGTCTGCTCCTCGGGAAGGAATCGAGGAGTTAGCTGGCCTGGGACCTCCCCCTCAGCCTCCCAATTTGGCACGCTCATTGCAACTACTGTCAACACCAAGGCTGCCTGACAATCTTGCTCCCGGATTGGTTGAGCACTTACCATCGGAAGGTCAGTAATTTTCTACACTGAATGTTTTTCTTTTCTACCCATTTTTCATTACACCTGTCTGCTGTGTGAGACCCCTTATTGATAACATTTCGGATACTGCCTTCTTAACTTCTTGTAATTACTTCTTGTAATTTATATAAACTATTTGATATTTGTTCCATACATACTATACACCTACAACTAATTTACATAAATGCACCATTTAGAAATAGGAATTGCATGACTTTATTTTATATTTATCGAATATGCTTTAATGACTTGGTGTTTGTTTGTTGCAGTGCTGCTCTGTATATTCAGCTACCTGGATGACATGTCGCTGTGCGCGTGCGCGTGCGTGTGCTCGCGCTGGTGGCGGCTCGTGCGCGCGCGCGTGCCGCCCCCGCGCTGGGCCGCGTTCGCCGCGCGCCGCTGGCCGCTCTTCCGGCCGCTGCTCGCTAATATCGACTGGCACAAGGTACTCATTCAGCTACCGTTGATTAGCGACATAGTTGATTGTTCACTAATCTATATATAAATACGAGAAGTAAAAACTTTGAAGCCCTTTTTAAGAGTAATAATTATGTGGCAACATCGCACGGTGACGTCACGAAGCCTGAATCACGCTAGCGTAGTTTTCTACACCACTCGCATAATTATGTAAGTTCCGACAACTCGCCAGTCGGAGTCGGGGCTTCACTGCCTCCCGGGCAAGACGTTTTGCCCACCCGTAGATCTCCCTTTGCCAAAAATGCATATATAATAACGGAAAGAAATCACTCATAACAAGTGATCAACTGATTTAACTTAAATCCATAATTAACTGTAAAAATTTTGTGCTCCCATGGCTTGCTTAATTTACATATCTTTTTGAATAAATGCTTTAAGCTAAATCCTTTCAGGTAGGTAAGCAAAAGAATTTCCTACCTTTGGAGTAGCCACTATTAGGCTTTATCAATAAAAAGGTGCAACTATTGCCCTGCATAGAGCCATTACTAATTAGGAAGCCAATGTTGGTAATATTTATTAAACTCTTTGCAGAAATATCAGTCACTGGTGGAGTCATGTTTCTGTCGCAACTGCCTGGTGCAAATGTGTATCCAGGCGCAGCCGGCGGGCGAGGAGAACGCGTGGCGGCGGAACAGGCTTAGGATAGAGCTCAAGGTGCCAGGAAACATTGTATCCATCCATCCGTGGATATACATACGAAAGTCCACAATAAATGCAAACGCTTTTCATGCAAGACGACAAACGAGATGATCTGTTTATATAGACTTGCTCTCAGCTGAATCTTTTGTGGCATCATTTTAATTATTACTCTTTTTATGTGTAACTAGTACATTAACTAAACACTTAAAATTGCTTAAGTACATTAATAAATAGTATGTGCTGAAAACATCTCTAATTTTCAAAAATGATATGCACTTTACATATCTGAGACAGACATTATATAAGCATGCCGTCGGTTGCAGATGATGCGCAACGACCCCCCGGAGGGCATCGCGGCCACCCCGCTGGACCCCCGCTGCTGCCACTGGCAGGCCAGCGTCACGGGCCCCGTCGGTTCGCCCTACGAGGGCGGAGTCTTCTATCTCTACATACAAGTGCCATACTCGTGAGACCAACACTTTTTTATATCTAGACTAGCTGACCATACCACGCGTTGCTGTGGCTCAGGATGACGAATCAACCAACAGCGCCATCTATGAGAAATCCATAGAACTAAACAATAAAATGAACATTATTAATGTTCAATAAACATTTAATTTCCAATAAAAATAAATAAAAACCTATCCTATCTCTCAAGTTGGACCAGACTGCTCACGGTGTGCCAATTTAATTTAAAATCGGTTAAGTAGTTTAGGAAACCATCGCGGACAAACATCGTGACAGGAGATTTATATATATTAAGATGTAGACTAAACATAGTTGTTAAGTTATCCATTGATATGTATCGCATCAGGTACCCGATGAGCCCGCCGGTGGTGCGGTTCCTGACGCGCATCCTGCACCCGAACGTGTCGCGGCACGGCGACGTGGGCATCGACTCGGTGCACCACAACTGGTCGCTGGCGCTCACGCTCAGCAAGGTGCTCATCTCCATCCAGAGCCTGCTCACCGACCCCTACACCGCGGTCAGTGCTCTTACCACACAGTTGTCACGGGCGGCAGCGGAAGGTGGTGCTGCATGCTCGTTTGCTACCTTAATTTAAAAAAAAAATGTCGCTCGCTACACCAGAGACAGGTGATCGGGATTATCATTTCGGGGACATTTTTTTTACAGTATTTAATGAAACCTCGATTTTTTTTATTAATAAGATCATAGGCAACAAAAATTTAACATATCTGGGTAACACTCAAAACAATAAGGTTTTTGCAATCTAGGACAATATAGTCTAATTACTGGACACGGCAAAAATCGGGAAAATTCCGGATTTCCCGGCCTCCTGGCAATTCTTTACGATATAGAACAAAAATACTATGACTTCACTATTACCTACTTTAGGAGATATAATATTACGCTTGCTTTGGATTAAAACAGTCCTGGTGCAAATATGTCACTGTTATCGTTTTTTCCTTCGACGAACCCAGCAACGTTCCATAGGTCCACGGCCTTATCCGTTGTTCAGCAGGCGCCGCGGGCGGGGGACGTTGTCTTAGATTGTGGATGGATGGATGTACCAGGGGGTACATACATCCATCCATCCTTGTCCTTACTTACTCTCAAACGTAATTTTGGTTTCAGGTGTGCATGGAGCCCGAGCTGGGCGACATGTACGTGCGAGACCGCGCACGGTTCGAAGCGCTGGCGCGGCGCTGGACCTGGCGGTACGCCATGCACGATATACTGCCCTACTGAGCGCTCACGAATTGCGTACTCTGTGGTGATAAACTTATTACTCTGTGAAGCTAACGCCATCTAGCGGCGGCGGGCGCAGCGACTACCGTGTATGAGACGGTGTAGGACGTGCGAGCTTAGTTGTATACCTTTATATCACTAATATTTGTAATATTAAATATCTATCGGTGAAGGAGAACTTTTTTATGCATTGTATAAAGATTTTATATTTTGTTCGCTATTATGTTGACAGTCCATCTTGACTGAAATGACACTCTGTCGTGGTGTTCATTTTTTTATATTGAATTCCGAATGAACATGTCGTCTGTGAGCAACAAATAAGCGCGGGAATGGCTGTGTAAAAGTGTAATATAATTTATAGCACAATTTTAGTTTTCACCAGACTTCTTATTTAAAACTTATCCCAATATTTTTATAATCTAAGTTCTACTTAAATTCTAACGATGTAAGTCACAGTTGTGGGAACATAACCTGGGAAAAGAGAGTGTTCAATTATTTATTTCTGATAAATATGATAATTTAAATCATTTCATATGTAAAACTCCACGCCAGAACCAACATTGTAAGTTATAAATTAGTTATCTAAACACAGGACAGCTTGTAATCAATTAATAAAAATTAATATTAGCTGTTCGTAAATATCGTTGCTTAGTCTTGTAGTATGAGGACGTAGTGTTTATAATTTTTGTTACAAATTGTACTAAATTCTGTTGATATAGTTCTTGTAGTGACATTATGTATATTTACTAAGAAATCTTTACTACTTTCGGCTGTGTATATTCTCATTATCTGTAATCGTAATAAAAGTATTAATATTTTAAAATATGTATTTTTATGAATACCTTTTCACACATCATAACTCAAAAAAAAATGCACAAATTGTGAGTACTAATTGCATTCAAAACATTACATCTGAGAAAGGAATATCAGAATGGGTCTTATGGCTCTTTAATACAAAATATTTTATAACCTTTTAAACAAAATATTTTATATACATGAATTTTATATGCAATAAAATGTTTTTTTTTACTGGATATAAGTTACCGCTTGGCTACTGTCCCACCTGATGGTAAGTGGCGACGTAGCCTTTAGATGGTGAAGTGCGTTAACTTAGAAAAACCCTATTCACTCTTGACTTGAAGACTGGGAACTTCGACTGGGAACACCGACGCAGGAAACTTATTCCAGTCCTTTGCAGTACGTATCATAAAAGACGAAGCAAAGCGTCTCACAAGCAAGCAGCAAGCAAGAGATGTTCACGACGAAAGCATGGATACTCGCCGTGCGTCGGCTTGTTCGATGATAGAATGGAGATGGGGGAACTAAGTTATGTCCTATAGAATACTGAGAGGCTGGCAATTCTACGCCTGTGCTCGAGGCTTTGAAGGCTTTATTTCGTTAAGCTTGTTCGTAGTTTCCCATATCTCTGTCAATTTGTCACAATTACACAGCACTGGGAGGCACGCCCCGCTGCCCGGCGCGCGGCAGTACCCGGGGTAGGGCGTCTCGCCCGCCTGCAGCCAGCGTCTGGTACCGCGTCCCACTTCACTGTCCGATGTAGGCGCCCCAACAAAACCATCCAAAATTTCTACACGTACACTGAATATGTCAGTCTGGACTCTTAGTAGCCCTGGCTTGAAGTGATGGACGTAGGCGATAATCGATAGATAACCCTGAAACACATATAATGTTTTAAATCAATTTTATTTAAATGTCATATTACAAGAACGTAAACTTACTTGGACATTTTCTAAATTTAACTGTACTTGATTGACAATCATATTACTCTTCCAAGAACAATTTCTAATATTACTGATTCATTGCATGGTAAATTTAAATCCATTCATGCAGAAAATTAACTTTTCAAACAATTAAGTATTGATCAGTGTCTTATAGAATGTTCGGGTACAATTAAATCTTATAATATTATTATCTTAAACATTATAGTTAACTGGTTACAGAATAAATTGGTTATATATAATAATATTATAATATGCACTATTAACTTAGTAATATTCTATTTTCTTCACACGGTAGTCGCTAGGTACCGTACCGCTAATATCCGCTTCCCTTAAAAGGCGTTGTAGATCTAGATTCTAGGGGCATCTGGGAAGATTTACAGATCTATTGGAAATGTTTTATTTTTATTTTATGGAATTAAGGTATCAAACGAGCATGCAGTACACCGTTTCCGTTTTGAGGACCGAGATGGTCGCCTCTAAATAAGTGTGACCGGCTCCTGGTCTCTAGATTGTCGGGAATGACCCATAGATCTTCCTCGGGAATGGCCCCTAGATCTTCCTCGGGAATGGCCCCTAGATCTTCCTCGGGAACGGCCCCTAGATCTTCCTCGGGAACGGCCCCTAGATCTTCCTCGGGAATGGCCCCTAGATCTTCCTCTGGAATGGCCCCTAGATCTTCCTTGGGAATGGCCCCTAGATCTTCCTCGGAAACGGCCCCTAGATCTTCCTCGGGAATGACCCATAGATCTTCCTCGGGAATGGCCCCTAGATCTTCCTCGGGAACGGCCCCTAGATCTTCCTCGGGAATGGCCCCTAGATCTTCCTCGGGAACGGCCCCTAGATCTTCCTCGGGAATGGCCCCTAGATCTTCCTCGGGAACGGCTCCTAGATCTTTCTCGAGAATGGCCCCTAGGTCTGCCTGGAGAATGGCGTCTACAGTTACGTTCAGACTGACTTCTTGCTCTACCCCGGGATCGTTCCCTTGACATAAGACAGGTTTGATCTACAGATTTACTTCGGCTTCGTCTTCTAGATCGACATTGGGACTGTCCTCTAGGTGTTGTGTAAATTCCAGTATCATTTACTTCTTCAACAAGCTCAATGACACAAATGTCTCTATTGTCCTTATCATCTGACAAATTTTTCGATGTGTCTTTTGATTTATTTGTAGGCTTACCTGTATCTCTTGCGCGAGGGCTATAATTTTCATTGGATTGGTCTCTTAAACGTTTTCTGCATCTAGTTAATTCTTCCGAATTATCCCTGGATCGACATTGAAATTTTGGTTGACCGTTACAGCATTCTGGTACATCTTCATCTTTGTTCTCAAACAAAAAACAACCGTAACTAATAGAAATAGTTCGTTTTAGGCCATTCTGGATTATAATTTCTTTATGCGTGCACTTAATAGTGATTGATTCCTGTTTCTCATTTTCCTTTCGTAATTTTATTGTACTGGTACTTTCGCCGTTGCATCTACTTGTAGATTGGCTTCTATTCTGACTTCTAGATAAAGTCCTGGACTCACCAGTGTCTCTTAAAAGATTTTCAGACGGTATCTTGCAATTCTCCGTAGAATCGTTATGCGAGGAACTTTCAATTTGTTTCTTGTGAGTACAATCGGTGGTTTCTTCGTGAGATATCATTTCTATTAACACTGCAGTAATTAACTCGAAAAACAATAAAATAAACAGGAGCCTTTGGTTGGCTTTGAAGTTGTGCAAAAGGGTTCACGATGTCCTCTTTTAAACACAGTTTCATTGCATAATATTGCACAATCATGTTGCGTAATGTTGCGCAAGTATTTCAATCGTAACAAAATAATGTATTTGTCCGTATGTACTTAAGTACTTATTAAATGTTTTTTTAAATATGTTGGTACCTTTACAAACATTTTTATTTAGGTACCTACTGTTTCGAGACTTACCTACTGTTTTCGAGAAAAGACTAATAATGACAGGATTCTACTTATTTTTTACAACTACGAACACAGCTACAGATAGATAGGTATATATGTATTACCTACATTCATTTTAAAATTTCATTCTCTATGTACCTTATCCTATCTAATATCTATTGTTATCAGTTCATTATGCCTTCTTAGAGTGCATTAAGCAGAGGCTCATGTATTGTACCTTTATTATTGTGTCAGGACGTACCTAAGGATGCCTTCGAGCGGCATATAATAATATATTTCAGTCGCCTGGGGTGGCTACTAACCCCTCCACCAACATGAACTGGATCAGCGTGGTGGAGTAGATATGCTCTAAAACTCAGTAAGGAGATACCCGCGCTGTGTAGTGGGCCATTAGTTAATGAGGTTGAAGTCAATTTTACATACCTACTGCAGTACGTCGCTATTTACCATCAGGTGGAATTTACGTCAAGAATGAAGAAGGTATAGTTAAATTTTTTTTGAAGAATAAGTAAAAAAATCACACAAGTAAACTCGGTTATTACTATTGTATTATATTCAAACTAGTTTTTGCCCGTGGCTTCATTCGCCTGGGAGACTTAAACGACTATATCTAGGTACCTACCGTTAAAGTTATTCTAAGGGAACGTATCTGTTACTGAAAATAAAGTATTCCTTGCCCCAGTCCAGGTTATGGTCATGGTCTCCCTGTGTGACCGTGTGCCTGTTATCGCACTCTGCTAAGTATGTTTATTATGAGTTTTATATCCCCTACTTGAGATGTGCTTGATTCGCTTACCATTCCATACCCCTTTAAAGATGATCCGGGATAAAAACTATCCTGTCTTTTTCAGAGTTTCAAACTAGTAATTTCCCTACCAAATTTCATCTAAATTGGTTCAGTGGATTAAGCAGACAAACAAACAGATAGGCAGAGAAAATAATGATAAGGATGTAGTTGCACAATATTGCATAAGTTTATCAAGTTCTATTGTCGCACAATCGCGATGACGAAAAATTGGAATTCATGCAAGGGCGCGTTCACATAGGACGTCCGTTTTACTGGATCTGTTTTAACGGGTCAGTATTTCCGTTGTGTGTGGGATTTTTTACTGGATCCGGTATAACGGATTCTGGGTGAAATCGCTCATACAACACATACGCTACTAGCATCCAGTAAAACGGACGTCCTATGTGAACGCGCCCTAAGATACTTTCCCGGTAAAACGTAGTGTATAATATACCTACTATCCCGGGGTTACGATCGGTTGCTCTCCTAATCAAATAGGATTAGGTATATACGGACCTTCATAAAAAAGGTTCATTGTTTTACTAGTAACCTTCATTCGCTTTGCTGTTAGGAACTTATGTAACATAATCAACAAACGAGCAGAGGAATCATCTGACTGTAAATGGTCAGTCGCCTATGGACATCGTTACTCCAAAGGCATTAACGTCCGAAAGGAAACCAGGGGCCATGCATCAGGCATTATTATAGGCTCTTCGACATTGCGATCACAACACGTTAACATTTCACAATCGCTTTTGGACGAACTTTTAGCTGTTCCAGGCGGTATAAACCTATCAACATGAGATTTTTTTTATGAATTATAAGTTAATGCTTGACCACAATCCCACCTGATGGTAAGTGGATATGAAGCCTCGGATGGTAGAGCGCACTAACTTAGCAGCAGCCTATTCACTCTTGAAATATTAGAATATTGCACGGATTAAACTAGGTGGATAATAAAAAAAATAAAAATGTGTGCAATTCACACGTGCTAGAAGTGAAACTTGAAAACAACGAATACTGTCTGTCCAAGTTTTGATGTTTTGCTTCGCTTACGTAAGCCGCCATTTTGACGTTTCGTTTCATTTCGCGTCATATCCGTTTCATCGGCTTCCAGTTCACAAGGATACTAAAGAAGTTTTCACTTCAAAAGTACGAAAAGATGTACTTATATCAAGTCAATGGTAATAAACGAAACAACAATTCATTGATGTATTTTATTAATCAATATTAATCTTAATTACATTGTGAAAATCTCCACTAAAGAAACAGAAAGCAAAATGACATGAAAATGACAAACTGATATTATTTTAACAATACAGTAGGTTCGTAAAATTAAGGCAAATGAGCTCGAGGCGCACGGTGCTCTAATCAAACTTGATGTGTTGTTGACTGTTCGCAGATCAGGGCGAGTTGGAAATGTCCATGTTGTCAGGGGAGTTCTTTTCGTCTGCCAAATTCACTTCGAGCGTGGAATTGAATTTCTCCTCGGCTACTGGGGGAAGACTAGGGCTCTTGTCGCGGGACTTTCTGTCGTGCGGGGTTTTGGAGTCCCGGTGGGAGCGGCTCTTGGAGCGCGTCCTGCGGGAGCGAGATCTCTTGCGGTCGCGCGAGCGGGACCGCTTCCTGTCGCGGGACCGGGACCGCCGCCTGTCCTTCGATTTGGATCGCTTCCTGTCTCTAGAGCGAGAACGTTTCCTGTCGCGAGACCGCGAGCGCTTCCGCTCCCTGGACCGCGACCGCTTACGGTCCTTGGAGCGAGACCTCTTGCGGGACCGCGACCGCTTCCTGCGGGACCGCGACCTGGACCTCCGTTTAGAGCGAGAACGTTTCCGGTCCCTGTCCCTGGAGCGCGAGCGATCCCTCTTCTTCGACGGCGACCTATCCTTTTTCTTTTCCTTCTCCTTAACTTCTTCCTTCACCGGCTCCTTCTCTATTTCCTTATCCTTGTCGTCCACTGGCGTCGACCCCTGAGACTTGGCGTCGGACCCGGTGCCGTTGGTTTCCACAGGATCCGGCTTCGCTTCTTGCTTTTCATCTTTTTCCACAACTTTAGGCGGGGTTTTTGACTTGTCCCGCTTTTCCTTATCTTTGTCGGCAGAATCCTTTTTATCTTTCCGATCGCGGGAGCGGTCCCGCTTGGACCGCGAGCTGCGGTGGCGGGACCGGGACCGGGACCGCCGCGAGCTGCGATGGCGTGAACGAGACCTGCGAATTTACAATTTAACAAATTAGCAACTGATGATAATTTAAAGTAATATAATGTAAAGTCACTCTACAGTTGTTGTTCGAATTCAACGAGCTATAAATTCGAATTGCACTTTATTGCGCACTGTTCCACAAGTGCTGCTACATTAGTGTCCAAAAGTAAACGTCAAACTAAATGTCAAGGGGCAAGTTATATGACCATTCGATGACCCCAAAGCGTCCAACTTACTATTTTATAACATGGGTGTTTTTTGCTTGATTAACAAAAATCCATCTATGTATTTGTAAACGGTTTTAATATCTAGTTACTTGAGATACAATGTTACCGTGTCTCATATTTTCTTTACATAATTATTGTAAAATGCACTAATAGCCAAAAAACAGGTATATTCAGAATATATATATCGTATAAATAATCAATGCTACGGTTAAAGTACATAACAACGGGACAATATACCTGGTGCGGTGTCGGTGTCGCGAGCGGGAGCGGCGCGAGCGATGGCGCGAGCGGGACCGGGACCGCTTGCTGTGGTGGCGGGACCGGGACCGGCGCGAGCGGGAGCGCGAGCGACGCCGGGACCGGGACCGCGAGCGGGTCCTGCAACACAGTGCATGCTAATTTACTATTTCTCCTCTCCTTTCTTCCTAGGCCGAAAACGTATCGGTGTTGCCTTGGCTGTTAGTGATGTCTATGGGCAATGGTGACCACTTTCCATCGGTTGGTTTATCTGACTGTTTGTTGGGTATTAAAAAAATATTTATGAGAAAAGACAAGCATCTGGAGTAGATTGACCTATAAATACTTTACAGTAAACCATGTTGTAACAGTAGTAGGCCCAGTCAATCATACTGTGAGTTTGAGACGGAGGGCAGTGCTTAGCCAGGCAAAGGCCTCTTCAATCGTATATTAGGATCATCGGGATTAAACTGGAGAATGCGGAGCACAACAATCTCACATGGCATAGGACCGGAGTACCTAGTTTGTTTTTCAGCAGAAACACCACCACAAGTAAGAAATGATGGCGTAAACTCAATAAGAAACAATAATTTAATACAGCCAGCCTATATTCTCGGCTGAGCCCTTGCAGGCTTACTGCTCTATCCGCATGAAGCTGTTAAGACCGCTAGCAACAAAAGCAATTATCCATCAGAAAAAAAATACAGCCGTCTAATAATAATAAAAAAATATCTGAATGTACACCTTCTCTTGTCCTTAGAAAGCAAGCCAATAACTGGGTCAATGGCAGCAGAGATGAGATTCTGTGCCTCCTTCACTCGACACATAGCTTCCTCTATCTCTCGCTGGGCTGCCTCATTGCTCTTGGTTTGTGGCTTCGAGATGGCCTGAGTAGCGTAATGAACCTGCAAAATTTATGGTCAAATATTAAATTATATAAAGATCTGCACTCTTTACATCCACTCAACTCCATTTAAAGTTAGAGGAAATCATTGAAATATAAGTTTTATAATGTTTTCCTTGAATTCTTAAAAATCCATCCATGTGTGATTCAACCATTGTCATTGTACAGCTAACTACAATATGACCGAAAATTCAACCTTATACTTCCGCCACGCTCGCCAAAGAATTGACGTAAACAGACCGATATTAGAGTCATCAAAGGTCTGGCACCGTCAAAACTACAAATATCTGTGTTTTCAACTTAATACTATATTGGTAAACATACTCTTTCGAATTTGGCCATGGTATATCTCATATTTCAATGTTCTCCTGTGAGTTGAATTGGAATATCGGAGTTGAACTAAATAAACAGGTTTTAGATGTACAGAATTAAAGGAGAGAATTCACTAGTTTTGCTATACTTTTAACAAAACTGTAACTAAATAATGTTTGTACCCAGAATATACTTAATAAAACTATCAATAACACTATAAATCGTATAACATGATTTTAACATTTTATTGGTTCATTTATTTATTTATTTAAATTTTCATGTACACCTTAAACTATAAAGAAAACAATATAGGTAATATTGTACATAGGTCCTGCTTATTTATAAGTTTTTGTTTGTTATTTTTTTTTTTTTCTTTGTTCATCTGTGCATTCACAAAAAATGATAATTTAAAGTCTTATCTAAGCATTCATTATATTTCCAAAAGTGAAAGTGCGGCTAGTTTGCAAGTCTGGTATAACAAACAAAGCATGTGAATATATTGAACTGATAATAAATTATACCAAACAAGTTTAGTGCATGTTTTGTACTTGTCTAAATCAATTTGATTATCAAATTTTAAATAGTCTAAAACTTTAACTGATTGGCAATTGATATAAAAGAATAAAAAATTCAAACATTTAGATGTTAATATGAGCATAGTAGTATTTAACTATTCAAGTGTATTACCTTTATCGTGTGGCCTTCTATTGTACTTAAATTCAACTGCATAGCTTTCACAATACTTTCTTGTTCACTCATCTCAATTAAGGCATACTTCAGTTTGTCAATATCCCGTTCACAGAACCGGAGGTAGTTTACCTCACCAGCTTGGCAGAAGTGATCAATCAGTTGTTGCTGGGTAAGCGGACCTACATCTATCACGACGACGGTACGTCTAATTTCTTCTATTTTCCTAGAATCGTAGGCAGCGGGCAGCGGTGGATACGGCGGTAGCCCTGCCGCTGCTAATTTAGGGTCGTACGTATGTATGACTTGATTTGGCGGCACGCCTTCTAATGAGTTGACAACGTGCGCGGGAAGACGCGGCTCCACCGTGCTCAGGCCGGGCACTAGCGTCCCGTTACTGGACATTTCCAACGCCCTGTGCTCGTCAGGAATCTCCCCCGTTTGCATGGGAATCACAATCAAAGCCCGGTCGATGAACACCGTGTTCGTCATGTGCTGAGCTACATTTACTGTTGCCGAGTCGTAATATTTAACATAACATATCCGGGACTGCACGGGGCACGATACGTCGCGGATCGTCGGATATAACCTTATGTCGTCAATTTTACCCAAGTAACCAAATAACGTTTGCATTTGGTCCTTGGTCGCCTGAGGAGCGATGTTGGTGACCTGTATCACTCTGGTACTGCCAGAAACCATTTTCGATGACTTACACATGAATGCGGCTTTGATTAATCTAATTTTATTTATAACTTATTTACTGAGTTATAGTCAGACTTTAACGCTCACTTACTACATCTTACAGAATTATTTGTATCACTTTCGGTATAACATCTTGATTGTTAGAACTTTCTTGAAAAACACGCAACACATTTATTTTCTGCTTTGCACTTGGCGTGCCGCAAATTATTTGACATAACAGACAATATGTCGGTCGGACTCGACAATTGACATATGTATTTCTTAAAGAGTGCCTGACAGCCTTGGATACCATCTTTTCGGCTTACTGGCATTAAAATATTTATTAGAGAAACATCTTAGAGTATACTACCGTAATTTAGACTCTAAGAGAAACATTCATTTTTAATTGAATTAGTTTGATTTGATTATCTATAACTATATAGATGTTTCACAGAGTAGAGAAACAAAAAAGAAATAGGTATTTGGCGGTCATTTGAAAATTGAAATTTCTAGAATTTGTTGAACTTTGCTTTTTTGTGCGTTGTTGGGTTGTTAGCTGAGTATAGGTTCTGTGTTGTTAGCATTTTGTGGTATTTTTGTTTGAAAGTACCAGTGTATTTGAAGACTCGTTGATCGATTGAGCGATTGTAATTTTAGAGGAAATTTGTGAATAATTTTTACCGTATTCATACCATACCTCCGCGCTACAGTGTAAAAAACGTAATAACATTCAATTAGTATGAACCAAGACAATGGAGTAAATTTAAAAATGAAATTGAAGTCAGGTGTGTTAAAGCATTCAAATTAATTTAAAATATAAAATAAATCTTATTAAGTATTTTTTAAACTTATACTTATGTTTAACACATAAAATTAAAAAAACCGATCACGTGCGAGTCGGACTCGCACGTTCCGTAATACAGAGCGATATTATACGATTTTTTAAATTTTTTTTCAACATCTCAGTCCTTTTGTTTATTTAATAGAAATAAATAAAAATATTTTTTGTTTTAATTTATGTATAGCACGAAGTTCTAAGAATAGGCTAGTTGACTAATTTTGAAAAACTAAATCATAGTTTGCCAAATGGTCTAATTTAACTGAAATATTAATATTTCAGTAAAATACTAACTGTAACATATTTTAATTTATATTTTCATGAACTATTTGACGTTTCCGTCAAAAAACGCGTCAAACTGTCATGGCGACTCGTGTGACGTCATATGTTGGAAAACGAAGAGCTGTTTGGTTGAGCGGAAAGACCAAAATGCTATGTCAAGGTTGTTTAGCTTTGCAACGTGTGACGTCACGCGTCGTATTGGCGTTCGCTGTCACGTGACTAGTGACTGTAATTTCGGGATTTTATTTCTCAAAAATATTAAATAATCATGATTTATTTAATCAATAAGATCGATTTTTCGCATTTGTAAATATTAAGCTACCATAAAAAATTGAAATCTTCAAAATATTTTCTTACTGTCAACTACCCTATTGCTTTAGTTTCTTGTATACGAATCGGGTAACTTCAAAGCTCAGCGTCAAAGCATGTGCAAGGAGAATAAGAAAATAAAAAATATATGTTTTGATTTTGACGTGATAACGTCTTATTTGATGAACACCGGCAGCGCGCACGAAAAAGTGTCCCGTTCCACCTGAGCCTGTGCGTGTGCGTGCAAACGAGAGCGCGGAACAAGCGATAGAGAGGCACGATCGGCCTAAACGTTCGGTTTGCAACGTATCTCTCTTCAAGTCTCTTCCCTTGACGTTATCACGTAAAGTTATCGTCCGTAAACCGACTTTACAGACAAACATTTTTTTAGTGACAAAATTGAAGATGTGCAAAACAAGACAAGAAATAGCGTTACGTAACACAGAACGAAATCTATCCGAGGAACTACGATCAACTCGCGTGGAAATAGAAATGACGTCCCAGCAGTTGGAAGTAAGGCTGAAAGCTTAGAATAATTACCGCGAATCTTTCCCGAACTTCGTCTGCGGATAATCATATGTTTTTAGTAATAATACATAAATAGCTTTTCAGATATTTTGTACCACAATTTAACTGGACAAATCGTCATAATTCTTTTTTTTCTCGAGACACGTTTGGCGTGCGTACACTACGGAATGCCCGGTGTTTGGAGTCATTTTTGACTCCAATTAAGGTGCTTCAAAATGGCCGCGCGGACTTGGTTTCTATAGTAATTATTTTAAGGCTGAAGTTGAAGATTTTTAATTAGATTACAGTCTTTTTATTGAATTAAGGAAGCAAACGAGCATGCAGCACCACCCTGCCACTGCCGCCCATAATAACTGTGACTGACCTGAACATGTCTCAAACCAGGACTACGAATCCTAGGCTAGGATGGTGGGTCTGGTTAGGAGACGGTGTTAGAGCATCAGTTGGTTGGTTTGTTAGTAAGTTGAATGTAGTAAAAGATTAAAATGTAATATATAAAAGCACCTTAGCAAAACGCAAAAAATAGATGTTCAAAAGTGTATTTATAAATAAGTAGGTACTTACATGAAATAAATGATTTGAGTTTGAAAGTATTGCAGTAGTGTAGGCTTTCTCACAGTGGGGGCTGCGGGCAAGTCCCCAAGATTCCGCGTGACTTACAAACTTTAATTCCTATTTTGTTGGGTTTAAATTCAGCTTTATAATAAATTTATTAAGAAATCAATTAAAATTTTGTTTACATTTTAGCAACACATTTTTATTAAGGTTTTCTACTAATATTTTAAATAGCAGTCTCTGTTTTATTTTACAATTAAACGAAGTATTTAAACATTCAAAGTTCTCTAGCTTTTAAAGTTTGAGAACTGCTGACCTAGTGGACCTAGTGGTGACCTACAAGGAAGTCTCTCAGTTCTCTGTTTGAAAGTTAATCTCAAGAAAGGTGGCTCTCTCTACTGATCTCTAACGTTTCAAATTATTAGCGTATTAGGCAATTATCCTAATTCTGTTTCTAGGATCTCAAGCAAGAGGTTTCTAAAATTAAATACCAGATAGCAATGATTGGTATATGTGAAGCATCTGAGAAATCTAAAATCAATAATCATATTGCTAATGTTCTACATCATCAAAATGATTTCGATAATCTTTTTTCGAAAGGTACTTACCTGTTTTCCTTACGTATAGATATACCTACGTAACCTGGTAAGTATTTAATAAATAAGTTTAGTCTAGAAATCTGAAGTAATTTTAATTTATTCAGAAAGTCTACACACGATCCAAGATCACACACGGTACGGTTGGTCTTGAAGTCATGGCATACTTAGTTTGAATTTCAAAATGTTTTGTAAATAATTTTACAAAATAAATAACCGACTTCAACATCGACAAGTTATAGAACAATTGAGGGTCTCCCTCGATTTTGTCGGAACTACGTTCTTTCAAATAAAAAGTAACAAACGCACTAGTCGCCAGTCGTCACTACGATTTTCGAAGGTTCCTCTCGATTTCTCTGCGATGCCATCATCAGATCAGATCCGGTTTTATGGTATTAGGTACTTGCTGATTAATAATATGAAATTGAAAACAGAGTGTGAAGAAATGGAAACACATAAATTGGAGATAAAGAAGAGAGAAGAACAAGAGAAACAGTTAAAACAGCAGAAAGAGAAAACAATGGAAGAGAAAAACCAACTACAACAACAAGAGGCGAAAGCAATAGAGGATGAATGTGAAACAATCGAACAAGAATGTGCTGTGCTCATGGTAAACTTTACCTTATGATGATACAAATGATAAAAAAAGAAGAAATTATTAAAAATGGTCTTTACTTACTTTTATTTATTTTCATTAGGGGTTTTTGATGAACAGATGAGTTCTGAGGGATCCCCTGGAGGATCAGGCTAGGTGATCCTCTTGGACGACACGGTAGATACTAACTTATCCACACGGCCGTAACCAGGTAGGGGTATGAATCGGATGAAGTACCCACAGCTGGTACCCTTTAAAATCTACCTCGAAAATTCGATTTTCCCCTACCTGGATCAGGAGCTTCCATCGTACTTAAATCCAATCGGAGTAATCATAAAGAAATATGTATGTATGTGAGTGACGCACCACCGTAAAGGCAGACATAACATTTTATTTATTAAATACTTAATAGGCCACCCAACACAAATAAACGTGCAGTGGGCACAGCTAATAAGACCTAACGAGTAGTAAGTACTAGTAACTAAACTTAAATATTTAATTTCCACCCATTGGTTAGCACCACGTGCACACTATTAAAATATTAAGTGTTTCATCCGTACCTTCTATAAAAAGCACACATCGACACAATTAGCGGAACAGGAAAAATCGTTTTATGATTTTTTTTATTTGATAACTGGCCAGTAACGACGTTTATTTTATTTCATGATCACATTTAGAACAGATAATTAGATAGCAGAAACGCAGACACTTTTCTCAACCATTTGTTTAATTTAATACCTAGATTATTATTCCTACATTATTATTATTAGATTATTATTATTCCTACATTATTATCATCCCAAATATCTATTAGGGCATGAAGAAATTTAAGAACTTTCAATAATATTTAACACAAATTAAATGTTATTTGTTCCGCTAATTTAAGGTTTTGTGTCCCCACTTTAAACTAACGATAACTTGAATAAAATCATCCTTAAAACATCTATTTATATTTTACAGAAAAGAAACAAAGCCATTATGTTGAAACTGAGGCGCAAGTTGATAGAATCTGAAGACACGAGACGGGCTTTGATGAAAGGTGGAGAGACCCCGGAATCTCAACTATAATTTTATTTTATTACTTTGAAACGTCCTCGCGAGACTACTACTTAGAATGGTAGAATCGTAGGCAATTGTTGTCGTGTGTGTTTTGCGGGGATAACCCTATTTATACTGAACTAGGTACTGGGATTTGGAATAAGGGTTGGTAAGTAGGTACCTCGATTGTTCTCAGTACCTACGTAGTTTTGTTGAAGTCAGTCGCCTGATTCCAGATCAAGGTACTAAGTGTGGCTGTGATAGTATCATAGTACCTAACATAGATGTAGATCAACAATAGGTATTAATTAAACAACAAAATGCAGCAAATAGTTTAGTATATTACCTAATACATTCCAAACACGATTCATTCCATTTACATTAATAAATTAACCAAATATACTAATATAATAAATATAAACTCCTAGTTAAGTGTGTAATCAGTAAAATGATTAAGAATGAGCGAAAATAATTATCTAGGTTACAGAAAGTATTATCTAAAATTACACATTCACATACAAACTCCCTCGTGTATATTTTATTTATTAGTAAAAATCAAATAGAATGCATTATTAGCTATTATTCTGTTCCCAGTCGGAAAGTACTAATAGACTATTACATCCATTACTAAGATTAAAAATAATTAATTTTATTCTTTCTTCGAATGGCATTTTTAATTATCTAATTGTAGTAGTAGGGCAACGCTTCTTTTAATCCAATGAGACGACGGTTTTTCAGATGGCAAATAAAAAGCTAGAACAAAATTAGATGAATGACCAGTCGTCGCCAAAACACCCTTTCTTTCTAAGGTTTTGTAGAGCGGACACCTGTACCTTGCACCTTCCTTAAATTCTGTCTTAAGTTTTGGATATAACCATACGGCCGGCATGTTGTCATTTAGTATTTTTGGGAGTTGCTCTCCAATAGCGTAAGATTTTCGATCCCAGCGACCACCGTCCATGAAAAGGCCATGCACGTAGACACCCCACTCCGGAGGGACATCTTCGTAATCAACTCGACGAACTTCAAAATCAAAGATTAACAAATCAATGGGTATCTTCTTAGCCCGGGCGTAATTTTGAACGGAGCCTGTCAGGAAAGCTTGGGTAAAAAAGAACCCAGAAAGCCAAAAAGTAGATGGCTTCCCATTTTCATACCAATCCCGCAACATCCCTAAACGTTCGACAAAATCGGTAACGTAACTTGGTAAAGGTTTTAAACTAGGGTAGGACACCTTACGCCAATTATCTGGTATCCTTCCAAGCAACATATTATTTGACTGCAGATCTAACGCAGAAGACATAACAATTAGACCTTTTACAGCTTTTTGCAAATCTAATAAGGAGGTTTTTATTTCATTTAGTAA
Organism: Ochlodes sylvanus; assembly: GCA_905404295.2. Classification (NCBI taxonomy): domain Eukaryota; kingdom Metazoa; phylum Arthropoda; class Insecta; order Lepidoptera; family Hesperiidae; genus Ochlodes; species Ochlodes sylvanus. The sequence goes on along the minus strand of FR990142.1, from coordinate 10,844,003 downwards.
TTTGTTAAATCTTTCCATCTCCTGAATCAGTACCGTGTTCATCGACTCATTGTAATCCACTGGATATTTTTTTTGTGACGTTTCAATATCAAATGCTTTTGGCAATTTTGACAAGATTTCTGAAGCCATGTGCACAAGTATGACTTCAGTATTGCCACCCTCACCTCCGCTACCAGCACCTTCAACAAGAACTAAGGACGAGGTAAGCAGCATTGATATTGAATAATCTCGAGTAATCCCTGCATTCATATGCAACCCAAATACTTCAGGCGGAGGATTAACTGGTACTGTTTCAATATGTTTTAAATAATCTTGATACTCACATCTACGTGGTAAGCCATATTGAGGTCCTAAGTCACAAAACAGATAATTAGGATCATCCACAACACGAACATTAAGATAATTGTCTAAAATCGTAACAATTAGACGCCGATCCCAGTCGTCTGTAACCCGTCCACCGTAGTTACATTCTCCAGTCAAATATTTTATAGCGACATATTGAATTTCTTCATATTGATTTAAGAACATTTGGAGTTGCATCACTGATATTTGGAAATCTGAATCGTTGAAACCGTATTGAATATTCCATCCCAGGGGGCCAAACTTTTTTCTTTCTTGAACAACTGCATGAAAGAAACTAATACCATACAAAAGTTTACTAAATGCCTTGTCTTTCCCAGGACAGCCCTCGTAAAATTCCGGTTCCTTTACTGGTTCTGATATATAGGATCTATTAAGGTTATGTTGTAATCCAGTTGGTGGCTCATTTGTCATTTTAACACTTACTTGTAAGACAGATTGTGGAAATTTATCAGATGGATAACTAGTTAACCATAATCGAAAACTAAGATCGGTGTTTGTCAAGTCAAATCCTTCTATGATTTTTTCAAGTACGGGAAGCCAAGAAGCAGCTAAGTGACAATTTTGTAAACATACCCAACCGCCTTCCAGTTGCGCTCGTTCTATCATAGCTCTAGCAATAGGCCCTTGTCCTTGACCCAAAGATATAGAATTAAATCTGTTACCATATCCCATTCTTTCGCAATATTTAATCAAGGCGCCCATAGGATCCGAGCCTGGTGATAATATGAATATAAGAGGAGCTAAACAATTTGAATCACCAAAAGATTTCCCTATGTCAAATGGTGGTGGTGTAATATATTTTTGACCCATTTGTTTTTCAAGGAAGTCTGAAATTGCCACAGTTAACTTATCAGGCCTTAGAACTCTTACAACCAATAACTTTTGAAATGCTGTCAACTTCTCTTCCCAATTTCCGGGCAAAGTTTTTTTGTGAGGTTCCATATCGTCATATATTTCTTTCCATATGCTTACATTTCCCGTTACATTTTCTTTCATTCCTTTAAAGGCTGGTAAGTCATTTATTCTACAAAGTTCATCCCAACCTTTGTCGGGCAACCAATCAAATGGCTTTTTCAACGGATTTTCCACAGCGATACCACCAGTGATAAGAAACATATATTCATCATGATTCATTTCATTAGTTGACAACATCATTTTAGAACACATTATAAATGAAAACATTAATTTGTCTTTATCAAATAGAGATCTACAAACATTACTATATAAATTATACGTAAAAGTGTCCCTAAGAAACTTTAATCTTTTGTCTAAATCTTTAGACTTATTTGCATTTTCAATAGATATGATATACAGATTTATGAACCAAGTGAGTGAGTATTGGTACATGGGATCTACATTTGGTAACTCAGTCACACAATAATACAGTACCGCTGAATGAGAAGCTATAGGTCTGTATCCTAATCTGAATTTTTCAATAATTATTTCTGTCTCTAAACTAGCTTCTTGTTTTTTCGTAATATCGATAGCTAATAATTTTGAGGAGTCTAAAACTTCGATAGCGGTTTCATCTTCTAATATGTCGCCTTTAGATTCTTGTAACGTTCGTAATATATCGTCTTCTACCTGTTTTAGAGCGGCTCTGTTGGCTGCACTTTGTACTATCAATTTTTCTCTCTTTTCTTGTAAATCTGGTCTTTCCTTAGCAACGACTATTCCAAGCAATTGATCTTCTAATCCATCTTTGGTAAGAGCAAAATTTATCAATGTAACTTTGTTAAAAACTTCTGGTAAATAGTGAGGATTTCTCAGTTTAGTTGTCATATATAAACGGAAATTTGGATGGTATTCTATAACATTTTCACCTAATGCAATATATTCTTTACCTCCTTGCATATACGTATTTTTTAACAATACGGGATCTAAAGGAGCTTCTACGTCTTCCAAAATACAATCAATGAGTGCAGGTTTACCATATTCTAAACATGTCTCTATAACTTTCATATAATTACCATCGGTGAATTTCATCACTTGCAGATCATTTGATTTTTCCATTGTCTTGACCCACTTATTAGCTTGTCCTTGTGGATCAACTAGCAAAGACCACCGCATCGAATTATCTTGTATTATTGCATTATCGGTCGAGAATGAGTCTCTTGGTAATCCAGCAATATACCAATTTTGAATTTTAATATCAGTACCCAAGACGTCTCTAAAGACAAATTGATCAGAATGTGGCATGTCTAACTTAATCACGAGGAGTCGCCATTTTTCTGTAATTTCTACCCTAACAGGTAAAGTATACGGCGCTAAATATGCAATTATACCACAAGAAACCAAAATATCTCCTGCTAAGTTATCATACAGTAACTGTAAATTTTCAGCGGCGGTAGTCCATCTTACTTTTTCACCACCCAAACCACCAATCAGTTTTTCAGCTCGGTTCAATTTATCGATACACAATTGTACTTCATCTTCGAGTGCTTTTTTCTTGATATTCGCTTCTTCTAACGCTTCATTTAACTCCGCAAGTCTTGCTTCTAAACGAGCTACTGTAGCTTTCTTGTCCTCCAAAATCGCCATAGTTTCCGCAAATTCCTTTTCTGCAGCTTCTAATTTTGCTTTCTTTGGCGCTACAACTTTAGCTACAGCATCATACATATCCATAGCAATTATCCATTTGCACAGTCCTTCTGCTGCAGTCGAAGCTTTGGCAATAATATGTGGCTTAAAATCTTTGTTAGACAAATACTCTTTCCTGATCTTTTGCATGGTGGCGACAGGTATATTATCTTTATCAAAGTTTCTGAGTGAGTCTAAAAAACTCATATCTCCTAAAATTCTTTTACTTGGTCCCCAATAGTCAAACATTTTTTTACCTGGATTATCAGGATCTGGGATTTTATCGGGTGGAATACCTTTCATGACACACACAGCTGCCATTACTAACTTAACTGTTCCTGGTGGATTTTTCATAGACTTTACAATAGTAATGTCAGCTGGTTTAAGAGTGTTTAATGCTGCGATAGCATCTTCAAGAATAGGTAAAGCCAATGCTAAATCGGCTTCACAATCTTTTTTTAGCTCCTGAGCAGCTGCAGCTTGTACGTTTGCTACCTTTTGGTCTTCTCTAACTTGAGCAGCGGCTTTATCTGCAATAGCGGTTTCTACTTCTATTTCCTGCATCATTTTTGTAGACTTTGCGGCCATTACTATCAGTTGTGGTTTTAGGGCATTTAAGTCACGTTGCATAATTGAAACTGCATCAGCTGCTTGACCCAGTTTATCTAAGCCATTAGTATACCTCAATTTAGCTGCCCGCAGCTCTCGTTGTTTTCTATTAGTCAATGTTGTAAATGATTTTATTAAGTCAAGATAGGAGGCTGACGTGATGTAGGTTTTTCTGCCATATTGATTATAAAAATCAGCTGATACATACCTAGCATCAACATGGAATTGTTTACAAGCTATAACTGCAGCAGATTTTACTTTATCCGGCACATTTACTTTGACCATATAATAATGTGCCACCATTTCTAAAGCATCTTCGGGCCAACTGTCATACCAGTCAATAGTACAACAGTTTACAAGAGCTGGATATAGGCGTAATCGTGTTCTAAAAGAACTACCAATGGGACTGAAACATAATACAATATGCAATTTTGCTTTACAACGACCGACAAAAAATGCCAGAATTTGTAAGGGGCTTATATCAAGATTCCGATTTCCTCCTTGAGCCGCTAACCGCACTAGTTCGAGAATCTCTTGTTTTTCGTCCAGGCCATACAAATTAGGCACTTCTCCAGAATTCAATAAGCTATCTAAGTTTTGTATAAAAAGTTCTTCTTTTATTTGACTTTCGGTAAAAAGAAAAGTTGTGTCTTTGTTTAACCCTCCTGATTCTCTCAATACTAGTTTTAAGTCATCGTGCCAATCTTTGACGCTGTAAGCTTTTGTAATCTCTGGTTGAAAGACTTGTTGACCTAGTATCGTACTGGCAAGCCGAGTCAATGATTGTCGACCTGATCCTCCTACCCCGACTAATAATGCGTTTCCTGATGGCATTGATAAAAGTCGACATATTCTTGATAAATGTTCCAGTGCATAATCAAACAATACTATTGTCATTTTAGCTTTGTGCATTGCATTATATTCAGTTAACATTTGTGTAGCAATGTTTAAAAATACTTCTTTTGACGGTATCTCTTCATACTTTCTTTCTCCTTCAGCGCTGTCAGTATCTAAGTAACAGCCAAACATCATACTTTTAATAGTCTCTTGATTTACTTCACCCTTTTCATTTTGGTATGTTTCTAAAGCAGACTCAAAAGTATCTTTCATAAAATCTCGAGTGGATTTCTTTAAGGTATCAAAAAACCATGTTCTGTCTGTATCATCTACAAGCCTATCATAAAACACTCGCATTATCTCATGAACCCACACTTTGGTAAAAGTTTTCTTGTTGTCAGCAGATTCCTTGCGCAATAAAGCACAACCTTGTATTACTCTTGAAAAATCTCGTAAATTAAAAATATAATGTGATTTCGCTGGAGTTGGTCTTAGGCCTTCTGTAGCTTGGTCGTAAATATCCATAGTGGCTGATATAATATTTACTATTATTGGTTGAGTATCTTGTCCAAAACCATTGCGGCGCCACCCCAATTGTAAAAGTGATGTAAATATTTTAATCATACTTTCTTTAGAAAACTCATTGATTGAATAAATATTATAATGTCTTAGCATTCTCGGATATATAAGTTGTCTGCTGCCACCAACAGGCCCGATGGCGCCATAGAAAAAAGTGTCATAAATATATAATTTATCTGTGGTTTTTAGATCATACCAATGTTTTTGATCAAAATATAGTCTAAGCAATTCTATAGCAGGTTGTGCTCCGTAAACCTCCTTGACCGGCATGTTCATATCATCTATAAAGATTATGGCTTGTTTGCCTTTGGTAGGACCATAATTATTTTTTCGCCTCTTGACTAATTTTGATAATACTAAGTCCTGTGTTTGATTTGCAGATGTTGTTGTGGTAAACGTGATAAAACCTGGCGTATATTTCTCCATGTCAATGTTGTTCATGAGAAAATTCTGAACATAAAAACTTTTCCCGGTACCAGTTGGGCCAATAAGTAATAAAGGGTTTGCAAATTGCGTGTGCAGTTTTAACAAAAATATATATTTTTCAGTTTCTAAAGTTGGAATTATTGTTTGTAAAAGGTTGATTTGTTCTTTAATCTGGACTGCTTTGACGGCATCTGGCCAAGGTTTCCAACAACCTTTTCCTTTATACATATAGTAATGGTCAATTAACATCCCTTCACTAGGAATCGATACATCAATCCGATCGATATTAGCAGGAATTCCATGTTCACCTCGAAAATATTCTTTCACAAGTTCGTCATATCTTTCACGAGATTCACTGTTTAATATACCTCCGATACCCCAAACTAGAGCAGTCATTAACGAAGCGAGAAACCAAGTTCTAGTGTACTTCGTGTCCTCTTCACCTTCAATTGCATTTTCCATAAGCATTTCAACCAATCGAAGTGTGCTTATTACCAAGTTAATATCTCCACCTGTCACTAGTTGGATGCATTGTTTCTTAACATAATAAATTAACGGCTCAAATAACCACTCACACATGGTATATATGAATTCTTCATTTTCCTCAAGCCATATTGGGTTAAGGGTATTAAGCCATGATTTATAAAACGGCATAGGTCCCAAAGAAGACGATTCCATATAAATCATGCCACATCTAGATACAGTAGCAGGCGAGGCTTGTGATAGATCCATTACTTCAAAAATCATTGACATTACATTTGACATAGCCATTACTTCTCCCGAAGTTAGGCAAAGTTTCTTATTATCGTCCAAGACCGTATTCATATTTTCTATCCAAACAGCATCAACCGGTCCATCGAATACTATCCATTTTCTAACAGGAGTATCTTCCGATGCAAAATCTCTGAACATAGTAGCAACAATTCCATCAGTCCATTCATATGATATGGGATCAAATGCTCCATACAATTGGCCCATCGTGACCGCTTTCGGATTAAGAACTTTATAAGTACATTCACAACCTCCTGGTTGTTTCCGCTCTTCCATTAGTGTTAATGCTTCGGAAAGTATTTTTAATGTCATAGATTTCCCAGAGAACGGGTCACCGACTAACATAAAGCCATGCCTAACGATCATCATTTCATACGTTTGAATGACTTTTAGTAAGAAGCAATCCATCGGTTGAAGATTGTTCTTAGCACACATATCATCACATGCTCTTAAGAAATTTACATAATCTGGTTTGGGCAATGTAATTCCTGGAAACAAATCGGAAATGATACCTTCAAATAAGGGAACATCGAATGATAAAAATTTTGGTAAATTGACATCAGTAATAGACCTTAGCAATAGTATACTTTCACTTTCATTTGGAAAACTGCGTTTTAAATTTCCAGCTGCTGACAATACAGTTTTTACCGCGCGCATTCCATAGTCATAATGATTCTGAGATGATAACTGTTCAGAACACAATCGATAAGTCGTCACAATTTTTACAGATAGATTCCTGGCGTCTATAAAACCAAAGGAATACAATGATATTTCTCCGATCATTGCATAATCTGGAACCATCATAGCTACAGTTCTAAATAATACTTTCAGATTATCAGGCAGTTCAGATCTCCCAGCATAGCCAGGATTCATAGTGATACAAACATAACAAGCAGGATTGAGAGTTAATATAGTACCTTCAAAATCAAACGTTTCTAAATGCTGTCGTACTGCTTGTACTATGCACAATATTTGTTGTGCTATCACTGATAAAACTTCCACCTCAATTCTATTGAACTCATCAAAACAAACCCAGGCTCCACAAGAAGCTAAGCCTTTAAAAAATTTACCCATAGCTTTATAATCTAATCCATCAGAACAATTAAATACTACACACTGTACTGCTAAAGCTTTAGCTAAATCTTTCGTCGTCTCTGTTTTACCAGTACCTGCTGGACCTTCAGGAGCACCGTTGAGGTGTAGATAATAAGCGCCTATCAATGTCCGGTAACAACGATCAGTTAATGGTGTAATAACTAATCGATCAGAATTACCTAAATATTCATAAGCGTAATTTACAACGGCATTTATTATTTTGACGAAGACCCGCTCCTCTTCCCAATAATATCGTAATTGTGCAAGCCATTGAAAGTCAGTAACCTCTGTAACATTTTTATCGAGGAGTTCTTGTATTACATCTTTTGCGTGAACATCTATGACGATAAGCGCTTTAACGGTGATACTGCTAAGTTTAGTCAGGTCCGTACGTCGTATTACTGCAACCGTTTCGTTTAGTTGTTTCGTTAATCCCACATGAAACGCGTGAAGTTCACTAAGTTTATGAGTATTTAAGCATTCATGGACATCTATTGCCCAATAAATCTGAGATATAGCCAATACCACCATACCTTCCCAAGAAAGTATCCATTCTACGCGGCCCAAAGTAGGATAGTCGTAATAAGATAATTCTGTCTCTGATTTAACAGCTTTTAGCATTTGATCCTCTACCTGAACAAGCCATTTTTCTACTGAACCTCGCGCAGCCTGCACACTTATAATTTCTAAAAATTCAACATGTTCACCTTCCATCGATATCATTGCTGATATGTTATATTCTTGATCAAAAACTAACCTATTTATGCCTTCAAAACACTTTTTTAGATGTGGCTGAACTTTAAGTGGATTTTTAGTTTCTGACAATATCTCTAACATCTCATCGTTAGATAAGAAGAAAAATCTTGGAAAATATAACCGTTTCTTTTCAAGATAGTTATTAACTCCATCATTAATTTTTTCCAAGAACCCTGAAGCAATTTTGAATGATTCTAATACACCGGCCCCTCCAGCGATTTCAAGTACATGGGGATCTTTATCTACGGAGCCCATATAGCGGCGATAAATATTATTTACTTCCACAAACATGACACCCTCTTCAGGCATCTGAGCAACTATGTCTTTAGAAGAAAAAATAGGGAGCAAATACAACCACTGACTCTGCACTTTTCCCCATTCGTCAATTGTAGCATTTACACGCGTGATCTTCTCATACCATGCTTTAACTTGTGCTTCAAAAGGTTTGACAAACGCAGAACCTCTCATACCAACTGTTTTAACTATGTGATCATCTAAAACACTTTGAATGTCATCAAGACCAGAGAGAATGAAAATTCCAGTGTCTTTATAAGGGCTGGTTTTGAAACATATATCAGTCCATTCTGCCATCATTTTGTTCAAATTTGTTATTAATGCTAATTCTTTGGTTGCTGCTACACTTATAATATCATACTGATCAATTTCATCCCACAGATTAAAATTAATAATTTTACGCAAAGTTGTACCAGCATTTGGGGTCAAATCGAATCCAGCAATTGTTGACATTTCATCCCAATGTCTTTGGACTAAAGCTGGGTTACACATTATATGCGCCATTTGAACATTAGGTCTCCAATCCTTAATCTCAACTATAGCTTGTGCACATAATTTCATAGGTGCCGGCAAATTGTTAGGGTCAGGATCATCAACGAGTCCTTGGAATCGTTTTTCAACACCTTCTGCAATTTGTTGTTTTATTTTATTTCTGTATGTTTTAGATAATTTGAGAAATTCTTTGTAATAGAAGTCATGATCTTGCTCAATTTTTTCATGGTCCATATATTCAAACGGTCCGTCCATCCATGTATAATAACTACGCTTCCATTTATGAACCAAATAAACAAGATCGTAGAATGGAAGAATAAAATCTTTCAGTTCTTCTAGATCAGGATATTGCGAGACGGGGAATTTGAATGTTACTTCTTCATTATTTATCCATGCGACAACTTTATCACAGTCTGCTAAACGATGCACGAGTTTCCTTATATATTCTAAATATTCAAGTGTGTGGTTAATGTCATCCATATTGTCTAGTAGCTCTAAATAAGGGGTTATTTCCAAAACTTCCCTATTAAGACTCGCAATTTTTCGCAACAAATTGTCTTCCATTTCCCCTTTAAATGTTTCATAAGCGGCTGCATTTTTCTCAAATATTGGTTTTATATCAGAAATCCAATTCACTGTCCTTGTATTCGATTCTACATGTTCAGGAGAAAGTGATGTCATTTCTAGAAGATTAGATATTATATTAATCTGTCTGAGAATTCTTCCCTTGAGAACTTCCACCAATACAGTTTTTGCGTGTAAAATATAAATGCCCTGTTCAACTAATTCAGCTGCATTGTCTGGTTCTTTTAATGCCTTAGCCGCAATTATTTCAAATTCTGCACAAATACTGTCATTTTCTCCCATATGAGTTTTGACTATTCCAGCTATAACGTCGTTAATAAATTCCATTGCTTTTCGTTTCAATCCATCAATCATCCTTAGTTGTCCAACTACAGCACAATTAAAATATTCATTTTCAAGCACAGCAGTTATCTCAGAATCTATACCTTGAAAATATTTTATCTTATCCCGAGACTCCTCAAATTCTGTAGCTTGTTTAATAAATGTCATTAAAGCTTTTTTAGCCGGACTACCATACAGCATACTATAACGCTTTCTTAATGTTTCTAAATATTGCACTAAGGGAGCAAATACAATATCAAGTTGTTTTTGCAGTCTGTTATGACCATCATTGTGTAACCATTCATTATACTGAACAGGTAAAGCATCGTAATTATAAGGAATTCTAAGATATTGTTCTATAGGCATGAGCCTTTGCGATATATGTGATATTGCATCGGCAATACTATGATATACGCGATATACAGTTTCAAGTGAGGGATCATAGATAAATTCGCCATCAAAGTCTAGGTCTAAATTTAAAATTGGTACAGTTTCGGGGTCTTTAAGAAAGTCTATAATAGCATTTATAGATCGACGCATTAACTCTTGTATTTGCATGGATATCATTTTAGTTGCGCACGTTACAAATTCGGGTATTTTCTTAGGACGCAGTCCTTTTAAGCATCGAGGATTTTTTAACCATTGAACAAGAATTGCATACCAGGTACTGGATACAAGATAATCAGCTTTTTTTATGTCATCCATTATTTTTGTTTCAAAATCTTCTAAAGTTATTGGTCCCTTTGCCCTGTATTTGGCTAAATTGATGATAAACGGAGGAAAAGTTTTCTCCGACGATTCTAAGACTAATCTTATAAATGGATGTAAAAGCAAAGATCCATCTTGGAGTTTCTTTCGGAATTTCAACATCTTTTCGTAATTTGGCGTAATACCAGCAAATTTAAAATACGGTTCTTCATATCTTTTTCGTGGAACTCCTGGAACATCACGGATTACTGTCTTAACAGCCAGATCGTGGAGGTTACGATTCCACTCGTATTTGCTCTCTTTAATCAAATCCTCAGTTGTAGACGGAAATGCATTTCGAAGTTTACTTGGAACCAAATTCATAATTTTCTTCTCCCATGATTTTAACATAGGTGGAGGTTGAACTTTATCTGCGCATTGTCGAAGCACGGCTATGTGTCTGTCTTGAGATATCTCTAGTAAGTCTCTTTCTCTTCGCTCTAGAGGTGGTCTTGCAATTTTAACTTTTCTACTTGTTGCCCTCTCTTCAAGAATTTTGCGATATTTAGCTTGTTTATCCTGTACAGAAAGATATATTTTCTTACTTTCATATAATTATATTCATATATTTTATGACAGTATTAAATACATGCTTCGGAAAAAAGGAAGACATGTGAATGTTAAGCCGAGCACCAAAAAAATCTACTTTAAATCATTCAGTATTATTACTGTAAATATAGTATAATTATGTATATGTCTATACTGTAACTCATAAGCCCTTCACTAATCTGCACTGGAGAAGCGCAGAATTCCAGGTTAATAGGCAGAGTGAAGGAGTGAAGAGGGAAGTGCTCATAGCCCTGTGGGGGCTTGCGTCGTTCTTAACTGATCGACAAAGTTAAACAGCGGGGCGCCGAAGTTGGATGGGTGACCGCTAGTGGCATAATTTCTTGGGCGCTTCTGTGCTTCGGAGGGCACGTATAGCCGTCGGTTCCGCTTGTTATCATTTGGTAGCAGTCGTTGAGCCATGTCGGAGGTCTTCGAGCGGCATAAAAAACTTCCGACATCATGAGTTGGCCACTAACCACTCCACCAATCCGCACTGGAGCAGCCAGGTAGAGTATGCTCTAGGCCTCCTCAGGTATGAGGAGAGACCCGTGCTCAGTAGTGGGCCTAATGGGTTGAAACCAGGCAGAGTGATACAAATAAAATAAACCAAATGTATAATTCACAATCAAATAACTGACGATAAGTGGTCACCGTCCCTGATGAACATCAGCAACATATTTTAACATTTCATCGTCCATTTTATCAGGCTAAACAGAGTCAAATTTAATTGGGTCGTACAGAGCCCAGTAATCTCCAACGACGAGGATCTGTCAACATTGCCTCCACCAATATTTAAAATGGACCTTCAGGATAGACATGGACTGTAGTATTTTTTATGTTTATCAATAGCCGACGAAAGAGCCGACGAGTCATCTGACGGTAAGTGGTTACCGTCGCCCGCGGACATCAGGCATCGTCGATGCGTATGCCGGCCAGGATGGAAAGAGCATAGAAAGAAGACCCGTTTGATTAATGGTTCTCGCGGAGGACTCCAAACACTTTGCAATCCAAGGCAACGATAGTGAATGCGATTCTTACGAATACTGCTTTAACTGAATAGTCTCTTTACAAAACAAGTAGTGTAGAAATAGAAGTCATTTTTACCTTTATCCTGTTGTAAGGCGGAAGGGGCGTAAACGGCAAGTTGTCCATCAAGTGTACGTCTGGTATGGGCTGCATCTTCGGCACTCGGCAGCCATTCTTCGTTTGCAGAAGCTTCCTGAGTTCACTCTCGTCCATCGTGCTCTTCTGTCCTCAATAAACTACGGATAGCATTTATTTTTAAAATAATTAAAATAAAACATCGTAGTCTGGCAGGGACAAAACTGTTGTGGGAAATTGAAATAACAATCGCTTCGTTGCTATGGTATCGGTTGACGGAGTTTTGTTCTTAAATAATTGTAGGTTACACATAGCCAAGCAACCAACGACTCAAACTTTCCTAACAGACGTAGACCCGTGAGCAGCAGTGGACCACTTTAACAGGATGAAAGTATATTTTGGATTTTTTTACTTTTGATCCACTAAATAATAATAATAAATGCTCATACATACCCCCGAACAGGGACGCCCTGTATCGCGGGTGGCAATGTAACCACAAATAACACATCACATGACCCGAGACCAAACATTTATCTGTATAATTATATAAATGTGTGCTCCGAGCGGGAATCGAACCCGGGAGTCCTTGCTTCGCAGGTAGGGTCACTACTAACTACCAACTAGACTACGGGGTCGTCAAACACTGGGTATTTTAAGACAATTTAATAAAGGTTTTATTCGTGTCATTTATCCACTCAGAAATGAAACAACAGTAGTAATAACACTCGATGTGAATTATATTCGCACAAACAATAAACAAATGCACAAACATTTACGTGTCATTAATTATTTTATAAGGGAAGAGTGGACACAGGGGATCGCCGATTGTGATCACGAGTATATAGTTGAGACAGCTTTGCCCGTATATCATTTAAACATTTTTTTATAGCCTGAAGGGCTGACGTAAAAGCAGACAAGCCACCTAATGGTAAGTGGTCATCGTCGCCTATGGACACAGGCAACACCAGAGGAGTCACTAGTGCAACGCCGACCCTGAAGGAGAGCTCTTTTTACACCTTTTTTGAAGAACCCCTGACATAGCGCTCCGGGAATACCTCAGAAGGAAGTCCATTGACCATTGACTCCAAACATGAAGGGCTGCCACCCGCTTCCTCCAGCCAGCGGTCAAACCACTTCTCGTGTCCCAGCTGGGGTCTTAATAGCATTTATTTCTTCGTTCATCTTCGACGACAGTGACCACTTACCATCAGGTTGGTCTTCTGCTCGTTCTACCACTAAAAAAGTTAACGAGTCAAAAGTGAATAGTATTTTTTTTAAACAAACGCCTACTTGAGAATGTGTTTATTTAGATTGATACTTGTTGGATGTATATACATTTTTGATATTTTAATTAAGTGTATTGAAGTATACAATACGTGACAACATGAATAAAAATATTACATGCGAGTCATGGGCGACTATGTTTTACGGAGGACGTTACGACGTTATTTTACCTCATAAATAGTTCCTTAAAGTGTCCGAATAGAAGTTTAACAAAGAATTTCACAAAGCAAGGCAAAAGCACCACTTCTCTATAAACAATTTATTCTACTTCGTAAAGAAGTTCGACTCCCTGTGTCCTATCTCCCAATGCAACAAGTTTTTACAAAACTTTTCCTTCATAAAATATTTACATCACAATGATCAGTATATAAAATATGAGCTTGTAACAAACATGAACTCGAGTCTCAATCAGATCAAATCAAATTATGTACTTTTCAATATCCGAAACGTATGTACAGTGGAAAATAGATTGCCTATGTCAGTTGCTATTATTTATTATTTGTTAAGTAATTATTCAAACGGTTGTATACACTGCCTAGTAGTGAATGGTCCTCGCAACCCATAGGTCTTGCCAACTTGTGTAATTGGAAAGCTTCACATGTCACAAGGAGTTATCTTATCAGCTAGCTATAAGAATGAAATTATTTAACAACCGCAATTCTGCAAAGTAACGTCACTAACAAATGAAGTAAAATTTTCACCATCTATTAAATCCCCACAAATTATAAAAAACAATTCGCAGGTATGTCGGGAATATCTATTTTTTGCAATTTTAGTGAAGATAGTCACCAGCCGGGACATTGTCATAGTATCTTAGGGCGGTATCTTCCTAATATTAACACCATTATTTCTAAACCTATTGGACCAATGGGTACTAAAATAACCAAATTTTAAATAACACCAAACACATTTTAACTAAAGCTCAATAGCACATATAAAACGATACGAAACAAACTGTACATGTTAACATATCGAATATTTCATAAATTATTGCCTCATATTATAATATCGAGTCACTGTACACTATCAAACCTTTTATAACAAAATAAATGTATTATAATACAAAGACAAAGCGAGTGATATCTGTTTACTACTCTAAACCAAACCATAAATAAAAACATTTCTAACATTTCAACTACTTGGCGAACAAAGCTATCCACCCTTAGTCAACATTGCTTACCTTGTGATAAGGTTGGTGTCAATATCACATTAATTCAAAAGTGGTGACAATGTGATGTATGGCGATGGTGTAGTAGATATGTAGCTCTGCGCACATTACATTAACTCAACTCCGACTCGACTCGGAATCAACTCATAGGAATGCATTGAAATTTGAGCCTTATTTTACATTGCTTACGGTTGAATTTTCAACATTTACTTGAAATAATTAATCAATGCGCGATTGAGGCATTGTATAGCTACGGCCAATTGTTATCGACCGTAAGTGGCACAAAATAAAGCTCATATTTCAGTGGTTTCCTATGAGTTGAATTGGAGTCAAGCCGAGTTGATGTAATGTCCACAGATTTTTAATCACCTCACTAGGCGGAACCATAAGTTAGAACAAGTAATTATAGGTTTTACAAGTATTACATATTTATCATAGAGGTAAGGTTTCTACTATATACTAGTATTTAATAATCGTATAATCCGCCTCATTAAAATCACCTATGTTCAAAAGACAATAGGAACGAGCAGCTATTATATAAAAACAAAGTCTACAAATAAATAAAAAACGCGCAAATCAAGAAATTAATGTAAAAACATTTTTTATTTGACGCATCATCATCAGAATTCGCTTGCGTTTAGTAAAATGGTCAACTTTTCATTCCTATTTTTCTTTGAAGAAAGTAATAGGTAGTAAATTTTCGTAATGATCTATTGCGATAATTATATTAATTACCTTTTTTTCTTCACTAAGTCACACAGGTCCAATTCTTCGAATATTTAACTTAATTATAACAGGAATGTACGAATTAAAATATGCGGGTATATAGGAAGATATTTTTTGACTTTTTCAGTCTTTCTTCGTTGTATTCATTTAATATAAATGGCACTATAAGGATCTAAGTACTTACATGACCGTAGGAACATCATTAATATATAAATTCCTTGTAAAATTAACAATACAAAAATACATTTTGACATCTAATTTCTGAGAAGCGAAATAGCTCATTTGTACATTCCTTATTTCATTCGAATATTTTTACAAATAAAGTCGTCGCATAAGCCTCACAAAGTATCAAGTGTCCCATCTGAATAGACACTAACTATTTAAAAATTTAAATGTATGCATACCTACATCTTGTATAACGCGAATAAATTTATCATAACATTTTCAGGTCTCAAGCGAATTTGATAGTTCACAACGAATATCGAACACAAATCTTCGATTTAACGTCAAGTCATTATTTTATTTATTACGACCAAAATAGTTTGTTCAATGAACGTTTCATCTACGAATAAGCTTCATATCATCTATTGTGAAATGTTATCTATGTACCAACCTACACATCTGACAGCTTTGCACGTACATCTTTAAGTTCGTGAACTAAGCCCGAACTCCCTTTCAATTTTAATTTGAGAGGAGAATCGATCCTATTGAAGGTCAGTTTTGGTTATTGTAAATGAATTTTTACATCGGCGGATCCTCATAATAACGTTACAACGGCAAGTTAGTTGCCAAAGTGCATTAAGGTGTTAGAAAACTTCGGTTTCCAAAATTTTTAAATGATGGGTTGGGTTGCTCAATTCACATTCAATTTTAACGAGATAACTTCAACTCCAATGTATAGACTGATTGAAGCTTATTCGTCAATATTCCTTAATAGTAGGTACATAAAGTAGGTACATGTTCATATATAATTCTAAATCACACCACAAGCGTACAGTCACCTTCAAACTTTACATGATTATATTACATCACAAATTATACAACGCTATTATATCCCTAAAGTATGTTTCTCGTGTCGATATAAAAATTATCAAATTTTGTTAGAGAAAAAATAATTTTCAAATATTGTTTTTTTTTTGTTTTGTCATTATAAAGTTTATTTGTCACATCGAGATTTCTCTTAAATTATTATGCTGAATTATTAATATAAAATTTAAAAGACGCACAATTTAAAAATATCAAACAATATCATCGAGTCCACCGAATCCTTGACAATTCAGTTATTATATACAAAAGGACGCTAAATAAATTCTACAAATATCACAATTACAGCCAAATTCGTGGCCAAAACCTAATATCTAAAGGGTCAATTCCATTTTATTTACAACATCCACAGAAATACGAGATGGAAACGATCAAGTTTTATTGATATGACGATTCAATTAACCAATATAAAATATATTAAAAAATTGACACGGGAAACATAGCAGAGGGGGTGCTAAACTAACGAGTGCTTATACAGAGGCAATTATAACGACAATTTTGATTTATTTTAGCAAGACATTAATAGACATTGCCCCTCAAAGTTCCCCATTGCTAAGGACTACTTTTGCCGTGTGTATAGCTTGTAGTCCCAGTCAAATACATATCGATTTTAAATTATGAAATAGGCGAGATAGAACAGCTTTTTGTTTGACTATCTATCTATATATATACTATAATCATGTTATTGTATGATTCTACCGGCCGGCCAAGGCAACCCGAATATACACCAGGGTATAAGAAAGCCCGAATTAATAATGTATCGTCGATAAAATTGCCTACATATGAGCACTATAAGAGATTACGAATGGCAGGCCCGCGTGGGCTTGGGCGGAGGTCATACGCTGGCCCCGAGCAACCGCTCGTCTGCCGAATGCTCCTCCTCATCAGACCCTGACTTCTCCTTCTTTATGGACTGATATCTCACCTAAGGAGAAAATCAATAAACAATATAGTAGGAGATCCCTCCATAGAAGGACCTTCACCCATCGCGTTACGGGATGAAAGTTACTTTTATATAAAATTTGATGTGTTAAAAAACTTATTCAGACAAGGTTGCCTAAAAATTTTGATGCAAAGTGCGATAAATTAGTAATTAAAAAAATTTTTTTTTTCTTTAAATTACACCC
Organism: Ochlodes sylvanus; assembly: GCA_905404295.2. NCBI lineage: Eukaryota > Metazoa > Arthropoda > Insecta > Lepidoptera > Hesperiidae > Ochlodes > Ochlodes sylvanus. Next base: position 10,826,549 of record FR990142.1, on the reverse strand, counting down.
ATTCGCTTACGCAATAAATTGCATACTAATCGAAAGTATGTAGCTTATAGAGTATGTATACGCTGGGTTGACTACTTCTTTCCGGTGCAATCATTGGGTAGGCAGGCATATACAGGTAAGTCAATAGTAGTGATTTGCACCCATCCGCTTACGCGGTAAACCGTATACCAAAGTAAAGATAATTTTATTGCGAACATAATGATATAAGGTTGACTGCGAAAAATTGGTGCTGAATACGGGTTGTCGACTTTTAAAAATCTAAATATTCGTGCGAGTATCCAATCGCAGTGCGGCAGAGAGGTCCGAGGAATGTATCCAGTGAGATAGAAAAGGACGCAACATAAATATATAAATACATAATTATAATGTATATTTGTGGCGATATCGGACACACGTCACACGGTGACGTCACGAAGCCTGAGTCACGCTATCGAAGTTTTCTACACCGCCCGCATATAACAAGTTCTAACAAAGATCAGTTGGGGCAATCTCATTTTTTTTTCAAAAATAAAATAAAACATAAAATACGAATATTAAATACAAAGTTGGATTTTTTACAAAATAAATTTATTAGAAATACTAATATACAATACATTATGTCGATTTTTTAAAAATTAATTTACATTATTCGGTCTGATTCATCGGAAGTAAAAATTGTATCTCCAAGTTCAGAACAGTCGTCACTATTTTCTTCTGCTGTCATTTCAGTAACATCTTGTACAGTTTGGTCCCGAATGAATCCTGTTGGTTTTAGATAATCATCAACAAACCAACCACAGTTTTCAGGTTGTAGTTTAACATATTGAGGGTCCGTTGCATGAAACCACATACAATTAACAAAAGTTCTTTTAATTTTTCTTGTAGTAATATCCAGCACGATGGTATAGTATTTGAGTCAAAACTTTTGATTTTTTTTTAACTTTTCGCTGTCTTCTTTTGAAGAATAACTTTTTACAAAAATTCGATATCTATCTATTCACACTATTGCAGTTATTTATACCATACAAAGGTACTAGCTGTGAACTCTAGAACGGTGTCCATTTTTCGTTATTGAAAAGATCAGACGAAAAAACTGTTTGATACTTTTCGTTAAGCCCCAACTGATCGTTGTTGGAACTTGTTATATGCGGGCAGTGTAGAAAACTTCGATAGCGTGATTTAGGCTTCGTGACGTCACCGTGTGACGTGTGTCGTGTGACGAAATCGCCATTAATATACATTATATGTATTTATATATGTTGCGTCCTTTTCTATCTCACTGGATACGTTCCTCGGACCTCTCTGCCGCACTGCGATTGGATACTCGCACGAATATTTAGATTTTTAAAAGTCGACAACCCGTATTCAGCACCAATTTTTCGCTGTCAACCTTATATCATTATGTTCGCAATAAAATTATCTTTACTTTGGTATACGGTTTACCGCGTAAGCGGATGGGTGCAAATCACTACTATTGACTTACCTGTATATGCCTGCCTACCCAATGATTGCACCGGAAAGAAGTAGTCAACCCAGCGTATACATACTCTATAAGCTACATACTTTCGATTAGTATGCAATTTATTGCGTAAGCGAATGAGTGTAATTTAAAGAAAAAAATTTTTTTTTAATTACTAATTTATTGCACTTTGCATCAAAATTTTTAGGCAACCTTGTCTGAATAAGTTTTTTAACACATCAAATTTTATATAAAAGTAACTTTCATCCCGTAACGCGATGGGTGAAGGTCCTTCTATGGAGGGATCTTAGACCAATAAACATATTTTTGTTATTTCTTTAAATACCTTCCTAAGTTAATTAAAAATATATTACCTTTGTTTTAATTTTCGTACTGACGCCTCTCGGTCGGTACATTAAGAAGTTATCAGTTACCCAAAATATTAAAATCTGGAAACAAAAATGTTGCGATATAGATTGAAACTGTAAAGACAGTGTTACTGAGTAACTAGCAACACAGTTAGGTCGCAAAACTGATAGGAAGCACCTAACTTGTACAATGAATGGCTACGTAACAACATAAAGTTATGTACGTCGCAGAATGATTACATCGCATTATAATTCACAATGCAAGTTTATACAACGATCGGGCAAACTATGTTGTAATGCATCTACTACAAATAACATACCGTCCGTCCGTCCTACCCAAGCGGCAGTGGATACCACATACCTATCTATATTTGAATTGGCCCTTATAATTGCTTCTAGTACAATCTTTACAGCAAAACGAAACATTGATCAATCAAATGTAATATTAGATAATAATTAAGATCCAATATGAAAAGTACTATGTATATATAATATAAAAATAAGTATTAAACGATTGTTGATGACATGAAAATTAATAAAATGCCATGTAGCAAGCATGCTGTGTACACTTACTTACAAGAACATGAATTTAATCTATATAAGTTGAATATTAAAAAAATACTGTATATTCTGGGTTAATTGACGACCCATATGGCGCAATGGTTATCATGGCAGACTGCCGTTAGATCCTGAGTTCGATTCCCAACGAGGCGGAAATTTAAATGATGAGTTTAAATTTTTGTTTCTCCGTCTAATTGCGTGTATTGTTGTCTTTACGTGTAGAGGGTGTGGAGCTATGAGCGTGCGGCGTTATCTATTTAAAAGTACTTACATTAACAAAGAAGGGTATAATGAGCATGACGACCGCGAGCTCGAGCCGCGGGTCGGAGACGGGCGACAGCCGCAGCGCGGACAGGCCGGCCACCACGGGCGGCAGCCGCAGCACCAGCGCCAGCACCGACTTGGCGAACGTCGCCAGCGCCGCGTACAGCACGCACTGGCACACCCACGCGCTGCACATCGCCGGCTTGCCTGCACACCGACAGGACAATTGTATTGTAGTATGTCTACTACATACTGTAGGTAACTGTGTTGCTAAGTGCAATCTGTAACTGGAACTAGGAAAAGAAGCTCCTTGGGAATTTCTTGTCGCTTCTTCTTCCAAGACCACTCAAGGTAGGTTTTGGGAAGTTACGATTTGTTGAAGCGATGGTGTAGATTGACTTTCTAAATTATGTTTGTAAAAAACCAAGTTCAAATACTACCTACTCGTATTTGTTGGGCTGATATTGATGTAATTTTTCGTTTTGTGTTTAAGATTTATAATTGGTAAGTGGCGCTGTTTTCGACATTTTTAAGAGATCATCCAAACTATTGGAAACACGGAAGTGAAAAAGAATAATATAATATTAATAGAAGAAAAAGTTATTCCATTTGATGATCATTACTTCAAAATATAACTATAAAAATGTAAGGTATCTCGGTTAAAATATAAAATATGTTAAAGAACACGTCATGAACTACGAGCATTGTAGGGTTTTCCTGCGGAAACTCCACATAATTACCAATCTTCTCGTTTAAAATCCATGATACCTTTTTCCAATAGACCTTTTTACGTATTCCGATTGAAACGTTTTCTATCAGCGACCTATCACGCAATCGCAATTCGACGGAAAACGCAAAGGTGCACTGAATTACGTCCGAGCCTTCCATCAATTCCATCAAGCAGACCAATTTCATGGTCTCGGAATAACTTCTATTATTGACTCATGCCTAGATAGGGTCCATAATTATATTAATACGGTATCGTTGATGTGACAGTTACCATGTTTTGAACACAATCCGCGAAGTTACAATGACGCATTCATTTTAATCAATGAAGACCACTATGGCGCAATAATTATGACAATTATAGGAGCAGCGTGGTGAAATATGCTCATACCTCAGCTATGAGAAGACACCCGTGTCCTGTAGTGGACCACTAATTGGATGAAGCCAATTAAAACTGGTGTCCTACCAAAATTTCTTCAAACAACATCTATTCTCATTGTATTGCTTTCCAGTAATAAATTTCCTACGTTGCAGAAACATACATATGATAAATAAAATAAAATCATTATTTTTACACCGAATCGCAATAAATCAGTTTTACCACTGAACCGACGATCTGTAGATTAACGACGCATATCGATAACATGGTACTGATTTACGACACGGCTAACTATTTACGGATTCTAGAAGAATTTTTTCATTTATTCCGTGATACTAATAACACGATAAGCGGTTACTGTTATCACGAGAGAGCAATCATTTTAAAACATAACTTCTAAAGTTATTCTAGACTCCTGAATATTTTTTATTGGAGAGTCTAAAACTGCGTCTGCACTGCAATAAAAATAAACGAGTAAATGAGCAATTATGGTAAGTGGTCGCCGTCGCCGATGAACATCACATCAGTAACACCAAAGGCAAGACCAACCAATAAAGAAGTTAGAGGAAAGAAAGAAAATACTGACTCTCAAGCCCCCAGTAACACGACAAAACCTCTTGGGGCTGACTCAAGCACGAGGTGGTTGTCAGCCAGCCCAGCCAGTATCACCAAGCCTAGAGTCCATTGGGGATTAAACTGGATGGAACAATGTCCAGCAACCTCAGAAAAGAGGCATCGGGCGGCTTAGATTCGTCCGTTGGTTGCAGTGTGCGCCCCAAGCAGGGAAGATCAGTGAGGCACGGCGACTCAAAGATCGATCGATTCCTTAATCTCCGAGTATTCTTTGAAATTAGTTACAGGAAATTAGGTACACCTAATTTGTCCTCTTCCTATCTCTTAATATAAGAAATATCAGCTTATTAGCTATGTTGATACAAAATCAATGTCATTTCAATAACTCTTTCCATGACATGGAAATATCCACTATTCCGTTCGCTACAAACTAAGTACATAAGAGTGTTTGTTTAACTGTGCGTCACTTGCGTAATTTTAACGCGGCTCGTTATCAATGTACCTAGTTTAAATTGATAAATTGTCATTCAATATGTTTGTATCTCAACATATGAAGTCTGAATAAATTGGGGTAATATATTAAATAATAATATATTTATTCATTCACCGTAACCCATAACTGCCCCACTGCTATGCACGGGTCTCCTTTCAAAATGTGAGGAGTACAGGCTACAGTCCACCACACTGGCCATGTGCGGATTGTCGAACTTCACTACTTTAAGAAGTAGGTACAACTGCTTTAAGAACATTACCGGTTAAGAAGTCATTGATAAAGCTGGCCACTTACTGTCTTCTTTGGTAGTCTGTTGACCATTTATAAAAAAAACATCTAGCACAACTGTCTTACATTAAGATTAGATGTGCATGCATTCGAACACCAGCGCCCTTATGAATTTCTTTTTCAAAAATATTATTGTGCAAAGAATATACATACCATATTCGCCAAAATTAATGAGTGGTATGTCGTAAGTCCTCGCGCAATATTGTGCGAGTCTTATCCCCGCCCATATTAACAGTAGTCCTAGGGTGGAGTCCAGCATGAAATTTACTATATACCTGTTAATAAAAAAAAAATTACTTAATAGAATGTCCCCACAGTGTGAAAAATAATATTATTAAACTATTTTCTTTTTTTTAAGAAAACCACCTGTATACAAATTTCATACTTGTAGATCCACTGATTGAGGTGGTGTATTTCCTGTCAGTAAGCTACCATGTAGGATTTTATTATGTAGATTGCGCAAACCTACCCGAAGACCATACAGTAACACTCACCATGTGCAAGGGTTTCCAGTGAGGTGTGGAGAGAGCCACACATTAGCTCCATGTATTATAAGTGCTCCAAGCCCTTGCTTTGAAGTATCATAGAACCATATAAGCCAAGGACGTCTGGCATAACGTGGCTCACAAAACCTTTTACCTGTTAAAAATATCACATACCTAGAATTCTTAAGTTCTTTCAGATTCTCAGTCTTGTATTGTTTTGCCAAGGAAATGATCTGATACACCAGGTTGTATTTCCCGTTGGCAAAATACTTCCACCACTTGATTCCACCAATTGACCAGAAAAAGTTTACATTTTAACTAAATTAAGTCCTTTACTTTATATATAACATGACAAAGTAAATGCGAAAAAGGCACCTTCCACAGTACAATCAAAATTTCAGCCTATTTCAAAAGGTACAACTTTTGCAATTTTGTTCACCTAAGTAAGCACTTATATTATGAATTGAAATGGAACCTAACTTACGTATTTTTCCCCCGATCCTACATTAATAATCTTGTCTTAATAGCGTTTTATATATAGAAGTAATAAATATTCAAGAGCCAGTGCTATGGTCACACCACTTACCTATGAGACATGTAAATGCAAGGACGGCTAGCAAAAACTGCATAAACCATCCGTATGTATCTGTAAGAGCATCCTTGGAACAGTGCAGCTCAGACCATTGAATATAATCAGAACTATTATCATTCATTTTTCATTTCTCTTTAGATGTCTTGTTATTTATTTCATAAGAATATGTTGAAATGTTTTTTTACATATAGCTATTTGTTACAGATATGTTTTCAGTATAAAACAAGTAGATTTGGAATTAGTTCCTAGTTTTTTACATAAAATAAATATCAAAAAACGTATGTAAACGCACTTTTTTGACGTAATAAAATGAAATGAACTTAAAAATTTCATTAGTTGGATTTGTGATTTGTGACTATGACACTATGGAGTTTGACACATGACTTCACTATTCACCTAAGTTTTATTGGAATGTCACGTCATTGTCATGTCAAGATTGAATTGACTTTGAACCATGGACGTATTATAGTAGGGACACGACATATTGTTCTATACGTACTACTACTACTACTACCTAATGAGGCCGAAAATCCGCCATGTTTACCGACCCAAATGTCATTGTCAGTCAGTTCAGCCGGTACTTGTCTTGTCAAAAACTTAAAAATATTGGTTATTGTTAATGTTCGCGGGAAAATAAAGGAAGATTTACATTATAATAAGCAAGGTTCTTATGTGCAGTTATAGTTCATGAGTAGTTGTCATGAGTGGGCTTACCTATAGTCAGCACTAAAGCCGCTATGTTTGGTGGCCAGATGACGTAATAGTGGCACGCACTTTTTATTGACATGTCATTTCCGTAGGTTTCATACTGCTTCCATGGGTATTACCTATCATTTAATTATTTTTTGACATTGACACTTTGACATTAAAAATAATATGTTACTCTATGGTTAATTATATTTTGTAGGTACAGTAATAAACCAGTTCCAACGATTAAATAAAAGACCAGTTCTCAAAGGTGTTGTCAGTCAGCCAATCCGCACTTGCACTTGGTCAGCTTGGTTGGTGGACTATGGCTAACCTAACATGGCTGTAAACTCTACCTTCACAAGCCGAAAGAATTTATGTTTTCGTCTTGGTTTAAAATTAAAGAAGTTTCGATTCGAAACATAATGTAGGTATCATAGACAATAGACATGAATGTCATTAATGTATGATGATGTTATTTTATTAATAATGGTAACATTAAGGAAGCTTTCACAAAAAACCTGGCAATGAGTAGAAAAGTAATTCTTGCCGCCATTTTAATTGTTTTTTTGTAATTCACATCGTAATCATCGTATTAATCGTATTTTAAGCTCAGTTTGATTTTATTTAGAACAAGATACAAAGAAAAAAAGGGGATTGCAAAAAATACTGAAAAAAACATAACATCAACATCATCGTTCAGCATTGTTTAGTAGGTAAGTGTCACTATTTGTAAGGTTTTATGAGAATTTTTGTTATCTTATAAATGTTGAATCGAATTCATATTACCGGTCCTGATTTTGATAACAACTTTATTTCAGTGTAAAACTCAGTTTTAAATTGATAAGTGTCCCGCCGACTTTCGTTTACATTATATTACTCCATATATTTTTCAGTTAAATGCAGAAGTTTGGTTATGTACATTTTATTTTGTTTTATTTAGTGCCTAAGTTATTTGAATTTCATTGCATATTGTAAACTAGTTTATACAATATTTTGCAATTATTTCTTCAAGTTTTGAAGTTTATCTTGGGGTCGAAAATTAAGATGAACCAATTTTTTTATGTATGTTTGCTAACAACAATTATTTGTACTTCGTTTACCGGTTTTAAGGTCAGAGTGATAATTAATACAAACATTTATATGATGTTTTTTAATCTAATTATCATTGTTATCAGTACAGATGTCCACATAATATGATGTACTTCAATTATAAATAGACACTGCCTAATCCCATAGTTCTTCAAATGCTCAAATTTGTTCCCTCTTGTCTTTTGTTATGGGAGTTTCGATGGTTGAGACATGTCAAGCCCGTTAAATGATAACAGCTTAATTACTTTTAAGTGGTTTCTTAACACTTCCAATACTTCTATTTAATAAATTTTGAACTAATATACTTATAATGAGAAATTAAAAAATATTTAGATTATCTTGACTACAAAATAAATTATAGACTTAAAATTTCATAACTTTTGTTTAAGTTGTGAAATCTCAACTATGGATTTTTTTATTTCGGCTATTTGATAAAATTTTATCACTTAACTCCATCATCATCATCTTCAACCACACCAATAACCGTGCTGGTTTTGGATTTTCCTATAACAAAGTACCTCTGTGTTTCCACCATAGTCTATCATACTGGTCAAGTGCGGATTAACAGACTTCACAGATCTTTGAATATATTATGAAAACCTGTTTGGTGTGTAGGTTTCCTTACAATGTATCCCTTCACTGAAGCAACATAATTATAATCAATTTCTTACACACACATAACTTTGAAAATTAGGGTAATGTAATTAACTAAATTCAGGTGGCCTTAATCAATGTAGTAGCTCTAGGCTATTACTGAATAAAATATAAGTTAGTTAAACCAGTTTTTAATACTATTAATTAATAGTTTGTTTATATTACAGCATATACAATTATTAGAGTGATCTTCACTTCTAGTCACTTGTCATAGGGTGGATGTTTCGATTATTCAAGGGGTTGCAAGACTGAAAGATTCCCAACTCATCATATCTCTCCTCTCCACTTCTCAAACCGCACCTCACCTTGCTTCACCACACCTCATATCACCATTTCCTGATGATCCCGCTCCTTGCAATTGCTTTACTAGAGGTATAAAATTCCTCCGTTACAAAGACAAAGCCAAAAACTCAAAAATCATAAAAATTGGTCCAGTTGTCCTAGAGTTAAAAATAGTGTAACTAACACGGCCTTGTTTTATAATAGACTAGTTGACTCGCCCTCGCTTTGCTTTGGGAAACAAGTCCTTAGTACACACATTCGGAAATTGTTAGTTGTAATTCCTTAAAATTACATATCTTTTATATTTCTCAACCGATTAAAATAAAACAAACACTAAATGTTAAGTGAAGCTTACCATAATATATAACTGCACCTAAATTGGATAAGACTTTTCAGAGATTAGCGCGTACTAAACCACAAACATGCAAAAATTCTAAAAATCATTGTTTTGGGTGCTATTGCGTTAACAAAGACTCCCAGTAAAAGTTTTTCTCAAAATATATCTTCTATGTACCTACAGACAGCAACCAGTTACAGATTTATTATTAGTATAGAGTTATAGACCATGAGATGAGAAAGGGGAGTGGCTACTTGGATAAGATTAATGTATTGTGTGTTCAAGACCGTGTCTACGACTATATTGTCCACATTTACTAAGTATTCTGACAATGCTAGTGTGCATTGATACAAGTATAGATGCATCCTTAGGGTTTCAATTTTTGGTCTATGTGGGTTCATGGATCATGGCTCTGAACTTAAACATGTTATGAAATATATCGTAATAATGGAAAATGTAACCAGATTGTGGACAGTTAGATTTTCATTAAAAATTAATAATCTCATTGTAGAGGTAGTATACTGTTACTTCTGTAAAGAAATATTTGCACAAGATGTTTTCCTTATTGCCGATATTGAATGGCCGTCTCCGTTGACAGTTACCTTTAGTAATCCATCACAAAGTCAAACAGCTATGAAATGTTTAGAGTAATAGAGATGAGGCAACGGATTTTGGCGTAAAAAATTTTTGCCTTCATTACTATTGTGTCAATGTACAATTTAATGCGAGTCATTTTCCGGTTTCGTGTTGCCAGTGAAAGGTAAAAAATACGACTGGAAACCTTTTAAACGATTGATTACATTCAATAACCCATCAGCCGTCGGCGACGTCCGCCCGCAGAGATAGCAGGGACGACTATTTTTATTGCGTCGCGTGCGTACATCGGACTTATTACGGCTTTTACGATGACCGCCATTTAATTTCAATGTACAATGCAGTATAAACAACACGGTCGTTACATTTGAACGGTAGTGGGAAAAGGGAACCTAATTGTCGCCTCATCCCTTAGCGTCGCGAGCGGCGGTGGTGGAGGCGTAGGGTGGTTGCGATGGCCACCTGAATCGAAAGTAGAACAAAACAATTATAGGTGGTGGGTTGGGGCCGGTGGTCGCGGTTCCCGCGGTCGGACCGTCAACAAACGGTCGCGCGGCAACCGTTCATGACATATGCATGAGAGCGGCATAGACGGACGGCGCACAGTTAAATATCCAAGGAGGTACGGTACGGAAATTACCGGAATCGAATGCATATAAGATGTCTCATAAGCTATCGTGGCGTGCGGCACACGCCCATCACCAATTACCCTCACGGTATGTCAGACCGATGCATTTTCAAATATTAACGTCTACCTTAAATTACCCCTTTGTGCTTCACATCGTCATTTTATATTCTCTTTAATGCCAGGCTTTTGCACGCGACACCTTTATTAATAATTAATGCCCCACTTTATACCATTTTCTATTCTAGATCCAAATTACATTCTTTGAAACTTTTGGTATCGACAAAGAAATGTAATAATCAACTGTGTAACATATGTATTATTCAAACAAAAATATATATTTGTAGGGTGGTTGAAGTTACGGACAGTGGATGCAGTTGATTTTGATTTTGTATATTATCTTACTTTTATACTTATTCACAAGAATCTTGTTATATACCTACATCATTTACGTAGCAATACGTGGGTAGCACTTTTCCCCATGGACAACATCAGCATCTACATATAATTATGAAGCAATTCAGCATCTACATATTTATATATTATCCATCTAAAGTATAAACTATTAGTCCTAAGTTTTTTCAGTCCATATTAGACACACTGTATAGAGATGATTAGATATGTATAAGGGATACATATTATTTTACTCCAGGGAATAAAAGGAAATTTCCCCATCCCTTCATCGAACTACTCCATGTACGGCAGGTATCCGTAAGTCCTTTAGGTCGTGAACATTCCGCGGTTATGTATGAACGACTTGCTTTTCATAGTCGTTCAATTTTGGGCACTGCGAAGGACTAGAACACTTGCCGTGTGCAGAGTGTCAGAACTCAGAATCTCCTTTTATGTTTCTATTCTCTCATTTAATACTTTTAACTTGCAATAATAAAATACCATTCCATCCATCCGTTCATGACCTGTCCTAACTTGCGTCACTCTGACCGGTCCTGAGCCTTCCGAATCCAGCGGTTGACCGCTCTTTTTCAGGTCTTCAGTCCACATGATCGGGCGGCGTCCTAAATAAATAAATAAAATATCATTAGGCATTACTTCGATAGATCGAATAAATTGACATCAAATAGGCCGTTGAAGTGAAAAATCTTGCGACTAAAATCTCCGCGTTTTACAATCGCTCTTTGTTACGCTTTGGTAGATCGTCGTCGTGTTCCGGCTGGGACCCGGGAACCCTCACTTCCCAGGCTACGTGGTCGTCAAATGAACAATGTTTAACATTATTTGACATATTATGTATATAGAAAAACGGCTGTCTACTAATATTACGTGACGATCATCATCATCATCATCGTTGCAACCCATAACTGTCCCAGTGCTGGGCTTAGGTCTCCTCTTACCATTTGAAGGGTACAGACTATATATTTTATATGCTGCTTGTTTATGGACACAACAAAATCAATAAGAATATATTGAAAAAAAAAATCAATACACAATATCTAAGAGGAAACTGCCACCGTGTAACGTAATTTAATTACGTAATTTGAGGAGCTCCTTGTTTACCCAGTCGAAAACGACGATCTTTGACGAAATACACTCATTATGAGATTTCATTAGTGTAAGCTCTGCATACTGTTTATAGATCTTTAGCTAAGAGTATTATTTAATTAATGAACATTCAAACCAACCGATCGGTGGAAAGACTTGCTCGATGGAGCGCTGCAAAGAAATTATGATCGATACGAGCATCAAATATTCAAGCGGAGCCGACCTGCGAGGCAAGGGAATAGATAACTATTGTCTGAGGGGCGAAATGTGACTCGTACCTAGCAATTATGTAATGGACATTCTAACTAAGAAGTCATTTTCACTAATCTAAATTTGATAGTTGCCTGGGGTATTCTACTATAATAATTATGGACAATCGGGGGTTAAATCGGGTCATGAATGAATGTGGCTGTTTGTTTCAGGCTAGTTTAAGATGATTGTCTTTGATTTTCCGACTACCAACACTCTGATACCGCCAAATAGAGCTGCACTTAATTTTGGTGACGTAAACTGTTTTCAACTAAATTAATTCTTAATTGGAGCGTGTTTCTTCTTTTTCATTTATATATATTTGCTAGTCGAGAACAAAAAGTTAAAATTTCGGCCTCGCTGGGAATCTAACCCACGACCGAACGGTCAGACGGACGGCGGTCCGGCGTGGTAATCATTGCGCAGTACAGTATCTATAGGTAGCGTAGGAAGGGTACCTCTAAAACTAGATTTGTATGTTTCGTACTGGTCCACTAACGCCAGAGCCTATCTGATATTTCAGAAGCTTCTCTCTTAAGAATATTACAACTGTGTGTGAATACAACTGTGATAAAAAAGTTGGACGAATATCACGCATTTGAATAACGATAGAATATATGTAATTTCAAATCAAATATGTCTGTAGCAAGTGTCGTAACTATACTGTACGGCTGTTTGCTTCATGCCGCATGAAAAATGGGACATCTACTGTGTCTCCTTAGCGTTAGCGAATGTCTTTAAAGATGATCCGTAATGTGTAGTAAGGCTGTAATATTTTCACGGGTCGTTGCGTATTATCCTGGCGCGATGTCGCAGGGTGTCGGGTGTGGAGTCTCATGCGTGAAATAAGCGTTTATTGCATTGTGTCAAGTGGCAATCACGAAGCGAAAATGATTTGTTAAGATTGTGATAAATTACATCGGCGATATGTTTAGGTGAAATCATAGATATAATTAGGTTCGATTTGAAATATGAAAGTGAAAAAAAAATCAACATACAAACTACATACAACAAACAGCATACAAAGCATCAAAATAAAAAATTAAAATAACGCTACACACTCATAGTCTTACATGCAACAGCCTCTAAGATTCCCTGTATCGTGGGTGCCATGCCATGGACAACACTCACAGACCGACACACACAACCCGAGAACAAAAATTTAAACACATTATTCAAGTTCGAAATGCTGGGAATCAAACCCTTTGAACGGCAGTCCGGCATGGTGACCGTTGCGCCATACAGGTCGTCGAAACTATGTGATAAGGCGTACATATACATGGCGTACGCGTACGTGTACTCATGTACGTGAGGCAAAAAAAGTAGTGACAAGCCCAACTTCAGTGGTAGATCAATGAAAGGGCTATCCGGATCGATCGGGAGAGAGGCGATCTTTGGAAGTTATGGACGGCAGGGCGGTATAACTACCGTTCCAATCCATCCCTTCAACACTCTTGGGAAAAGAAGCTTCGGGGTCGCGAGCGGTCAGAGTGAAGGCTATGAGTCGTTCGTAATCATCTAGCACCACAGCTTAGGAATATTACTGTGGCAACAAGATGCCCTGTCTTTGGAGATCAACATGGGCAGAAGAGCTTATAGGCGATCGTGGAGAAGAAGTTGGTGATGTTTGTTTACATTTTTCATCACAAATTTCATTTTAGAGTTTAGACGGAGGTTGCGAGTTGATAGAGTCTACTAGAGCAATAATTTTTTTCTAAATGATTTTCATGAAAGACTTTCAGAACAATCACAGCACAGTTAGCATGTATTTATCAATATTATTTTAAACCTCTACAACTTTTTCGTACAATATCCTCAAATTCATACAATTAGAATTATGAACGTTATTTTTAATTTCCCTGAGTACAAGACCTCCCATACAATCGTATCGATAAATATTGTGATTTTCCCACACGTCCCGCTAAACGGCGATATATGTACTTAGCTGAAAATTTTGTATGAGTATGGTTTTCCGGAACCTTCCGTTTTCCAAGTTTGCCGAATTGACGTCGTTATTCTCGAATAAATAATTCCTCCCTGAGGGGCAAACTGTCACATGTAATAACATCAATTTTCTTATTAAATATCCAGGGCAGGAAAAATACCTTTGCCGTCATGCTCTTCATATTTTTCGTTTGGAAATGATTCAACAATTTTACGTAACTACTTCAAATGGGTGTCCATTATAAATATTTAATAACATGTGCATTTAATGAACTAAAATGGTGTAATTGAATCCAATAATAGACGTAATTGCCAAAGGACGTCAGTCAAACCAGGATACTAAATAATAAATTAGCGAAGTCGTTTCAAGAAACTCTAATATCATGAGAAAATACGTCAGGTCACGCAAATGTTGTCCGCGGCGCTATCGACGGGCCTCCAGACACCCCACAAGTCTAGAGTCAGGTGGTATCGGTTGCTACTTTCTCATCACTCGCTGAATATTTAAGCAACTCACGTCGAACAAATTATAGACGTTGACTTCAATTCAATTACACGCCAAAGCTACAAACGGAATTAAGTGGACTGCGACAAATGCACTTGTGCGTCTCCCAAGACTTTATTAGCAAGGCTTTTTCACAAGGTTTTTATGAATAATGGAAATGGTCATAAAATTATATGGTTTTTTAGTGCGTTGTCAAAAATATAAATTATTTTTGGTTTAATACATACAAGTTTTTTTTTTTGATTACTGGTTAGAGAAATCTATCTATATATGACTACATTTATCTAACAGTTCGAAATAATTGTTGATAATTAATATATGAGGTGTATATATGATATGTATGTTAATATAATTAAAAATATCTTCCTGAAATACGAAATTTATTCTCTCTACCACACGATGATATGCCTTAGTTTTAGATAAAGTTTTACAATCTGTTGTTGTTCTGTTGCCTTGGTGAAAATTTTCTTTGGCTCAATCCATCGATGGACTATTAGGTATTGACAAATGGGTGGACGTGTCTATTGACCTACCTCTACAAGGGTACGTTAATGTCCGGCCACAAACAGACCTGTCGTCGGTACATGTTTGATGTTCTACATCATTATAACATTTGAACGGCAGTCGAATAGATGTTATCGACTTCAAACATTCATTTATATTTTTATTGTCATGTATGTAATTAATTGTCATTTCCCTGTACATGAGATCTTTTGTTTAAAGTCAAAAAAATGATAATCTGTGATTTTATTACCTTTATAATAATATTATACTACCTATATTATAGTCAAAATTATCTTAAAACCACGACTATTAACTTAACGTCGTTTCTCCTTGTTCTTTTTCGTTTTTTAAAGAAATCTTTGTCATTTAACTTTTGAGTCATGTAAAGGCTAAGTACAGGTTGGTCATAAAAGTGCATTAATTAAGTTGTTAGACGCAACTTATCAATGTACATAATTATGTTAAATTAAACATTTATTATTCATTGTTATCAATAAAAATATTTGACTCGTACCATGGTGGTCATTTTGTTCAGGGATGTCATAGATGATCATTTGCGTTGTTTAATGACTGTTTCTCATGCGATCACAACATCACCTAATGATAACCTACTACTAGTACTATGACAGAAAGCATATATTTCATTAGTACATAATAGTACTAGTTATAGTACCTGGATGACCGAGCTTAGCTCGGTATTTTTTCTAGGTAAATCGTGTTTTTTTGGAAATTATACAATTATGTAGATACGAATACTGATGAAATATAAATATGTAATATTTTTCGATCTTACTAAAATAATAATAAAAATTCTATGATTATATATTATTATTCTATGATTATATTATTATTATATTTTTCATTGCCTAAAAACACAGATAAAACGACGTTTTCTAAAACTGAAAATTAGCTAGATCGATTTATTTCCCCCGAAACCCCGTGTAAAGGAGTGCGCACAGTACAACGACTCCACGACCGACAAACGCCAACGCGACTAAAACCTTGACAAAGCTAACATTCAATTATGAGCCTTATATCTTTGAAAGTAAGGTTGAATTTCGAACTTATACTTAAAAGCCCTGTACGGCTCGCCCTACACCCATAGCCGTTCCGTTTCGAGACCAACGCGTCGACGTTGCGTTGACGACTCACCGTAGACGAGTAGTCCACGCGTCGACCGACACAATGACGTAATGTACCTAGAACGGAACGTCGGAGTTGAAACGGAGTGGAGACGGAGTCGAGTTGACGTCGATGAAGCGTTGATCGCGGAACGGAACGTCGGAGTTGAAACGGAGTGGAGTTGACGTCGAGTTGGTGTAATGTGCGCACTCCTTAAGTGTCATGAAAATCGTTGGAGCCGTTTCCTAGATTCATAATTATATAATTATATTATATATAATTAAAGGTATGTATTAGATAGGTAATGGATAGGCCATTTGGCTTTTTCATAAGTTCGATTTTAAAACTTTAATTTTATCAGCTCAACTCGTGTTTATAAAATGCAAAAGTTATTTTATACATTCCGTATGGAATTGCCTTAAGAAAATTATGGGAAACTAACTATAGTTTCCCATGTGTTTTCAAGAACGTGTCTTCGTAGAATTTTAATAATTCTGAACCTGCCCATATGCATATTTTCTCACGGTGACCGTTTTCTTCGATAGTAATAGTTCTAATTTTGCAAAACATGGAGTATGAAAATTTTATTGAATGCAGGCTTAATTCAATCAATCAAAACTTTTGTCCATTTATGCTTAATTTCTCATGGTGAACATTGTCTTCGATAGTACCTAATAGTTCTACTTTTTGCAAAACAGAGTACGAGAACTTTCCTAAATAGAGGTTTAAGTTTAATAATTCAGAACCTGTCCATATGGTTATTTTTACACGTTGAGTATATACGGTGACCATTGGCTTGGATATCAATAGTTATTATTTTTGCAAAACATGCAAACAATAGTTCTGCTACTGTTTATAACGAATGTTGAATACGCGGCAACGTGTTTTGAGTTTTTGTGTTTATTTCTACTTATTCTCTTTTGTCGTTATCACGTAAAATTATCGTCCGTATATCGACTTTACAGAGTAGTTTTCGCGTGAAATCGTAACAAACAAACTTCATTACAAACATAAACGGTTGGACCCACCTGATGGTAAGTGGTCACTGTTGCCCATGGGCATGAGTAACAACAAAGGCGTTACCGATAACGTTGTCGGCCAAGAAAGAGGAAAGAAAGTGTGTGTTTGTGTCAGTGGTTTAGTTACACGATTGGAAAGGGTAGGGGTGTTGTTGTTAACATTTACTAAGATATTAGCTAAACTATCGGAAACATTGAAGTACTTTAATATTGATTGCATTTAATGAGCACATCTTATAATAAATCTATATTTATTATATACCTATGTGTATAAAAAATAATATTAAACATGTTGCAGAACAACATCTGCCAGTCCTTCTACAAATGGTCTCATTTCAACGAAACATTCATTTTCAGTTCTTAGAACTTAGTTGTACGAGTAAGTTCGTCAATATTAATTTCCCCCTTTTGTACATAATATGTTTTATTTCAATGGTTGTTAATGATTTCTTGGCAAAAATTCTAACCCTAAACATAAATAAATATCCTTTAGTTTTTGAGCATTGCTGGAAAATATATCTCTCTCTCGAGTTAAGGGTTGCTTATGGATTCTTTTGGCTGTTCACACCAATAAATTATACGGTTTCAGTATGGCGAAATGACGCAGGGACAATAATTATGAGCTTAACTTTTCCTTAGCTGAAAGAAGAAGAAAAGTTTATTCCTACAAACTATGTTTACATTGTATTAGTGCCAGGATAATTTTTCATAGAGCACAACTTGCGGCAGGTGTTAAGAAAACTATGCTCATTGAGAAATTGAAAGTTTCGTATATCCGTGCCATGTGTGACAGTGAGTCGTTTGTGTGACGGTAGGAGTCTTGGAACAGGGTGTCGTCTTGTGGTGTGAGTCGTTAAGTCCTCGTTTCCGGGACACTGAGAGGTAACACCCTCTAGTATCGAGGGGGTGGTGGCTGGTGCGCATGTGCAGCAGCGACGGCGCCCCGAAGTCTCGTGCGAGCCCTCATAACACCCGGTCGCGCCCAACCGAAACCAGTCGAACCGCGCTCTCCTCACAACGAGGACGCCTGCCCCTAACAATCAATATTAATATGCCACCAATCGCGCTCTATCTTCACATCAATATATTCACTTACTATGATGTAAGTTAGATTTTTAAATGTGGTGATTTTTTTCTGATTGCAACCAGCGAATATGTATTTAATTAGTGTATTTTTCTTGTTCTAGGTCCGAACCGCCTTCCTCTGAACGCCCTGATTGAATAATAGGTGAGTTCTGAGCCACCCTTTATAAAACAACACCTGTTTTATTTAGCCTTATTATAATTTTACGATTATGTTTATTCGATTTTATTTGTTGTGTGGTGTAGTTTTGCTATTGTAGTTGCATACGGTAATTATAAGTGTAGCGAATATATATATAATTTTTTCTAAATCAAAAAATCAACTAGGTACGTGTAGTTGGCGTCTTAGTGTTGGGACATAGTATTTATTTAAATAAAGTAAAGTGGAGACGTACGGAGTGGGTCCGCAGGTGAGACAGCTGGTAGTGACATTTGGAGCCTTGTTTTTTCACGATTTTTTTGCGCGAGAAGGTCCGTAGGTACGCCGTCTTTGTGCACCGAACACCTGCCGGGGCGGCTCCGAGCCAGTTGGCTGCTCTATTCACATACTACATTATATTCCCTTTTTAATCGTCCTTAACCTGAATCAATACTTGCTAAAGTTTTCTGGAACCGGTCCTTTCCGTTACGTCGGTAACATTTTAGACAATACCTGTTTGTTCTATACAGAATTGTGCCGAGGAATTATAGAATATCATTTCCCACTGTCAATAAGTTGGACTGTACTTTTTTAGTGATTGAAGCCTTTTGGTTAAACTTCTCCCAGTTTGACAACGGAATAGCCTTCGCTATAAATTGTTTATGCGATTTAAGTCAATATCCATGAAACTTAGTATGATGCGTGCGAATTGTCCCGGTTTCGGCGACATTGTAGGCGTACACCTGTACGTGTCATCGACCTCGGTCACCTGCTGCCCGGCAGACGAGGACATTAGCATATCGAAGTCTGGACGCAAACTGTGCTAACGCTGTCGATGCGGGATCTACTATAAATTTACTCCACGAGTTGAGAAGGTAATCTGCATAATTTTATTGTGACATCGTTTGTGGGCCGAGCCGAGTCCCGAACGCCAGGCGCATTGTTTGCGCCGCGCCGGCGGATGCGGAGCCGGAAATCTTGTTGGCGGGGTTCCTCGCTGAGTTTAGCGGTAGTCGGCAGCTTTCAACTGCACCATTTTAATTCAAACAACTTTAATTTTTCTCTCTGATATTCTTTTTAGACTTGTCTTTGTTAATTTTCTTTGTTGAAATTATCTGAGGATTGAATTGTTTCCGGACAGGACTTGATGGTTGCCTTCAAATATGTGCGAATTCTTAGAGGGATTCAAATGTCATTTTTTTCGGTTTATGTTTTCTTGTTGTGCATCGATAGAATTCCTTTCAAAACGATGATAGTCGACTTATAAATATGGAACACTATTTTATGTTCAAAGCTTTTATATTTATAAATCGGTATCATAAACGGCAATAAGTTGGTTTGCTTAAACTTGTAGTAGGTACCTACATCGCGTGCTTACATAGCAGCATTGAAAACTCTCTGAGCATGCAAATATGCATTTGTGGCAAATTGCAAGGCACATAATGTTATTTCAATATTATGTAGTTTTCAACTCCCCTCAACTCTACTTGACTTTCGTGACGTCTACCGATCATTTTAAATTGGACTTTCAGTTTATTAACTTAGATGTTGACATATTATGGCTATTAATTTTATAACATTGAATTTAATAACCATATTATAAGTTCGTAAAAATACCTAAATAAAGGGAATTTAACATGTCGACGTAAGCAGTGTTTCCGTGTGGTTGAACGTTGGACTCCCGAACCGGGGAGCCGTGGTTCAAACCCTGTACAATTGTATTATGTACTTGCTTCGGTGAAGAAAATCATCGTGCGCAAACCTGCACACCTGAGAGTTCTCCATACTGTTCTCAACGTTGTGTGAAGTCCGCCAATCCGCACTTGGCCAGCTTAGGTGAAGTATGGCCTGTACCCCTGATGATATTATAGGAACAAGGTGGAAATTTCATCCACATCAATTTGTCCCGACAACCTCTACTGTCCAATTGTCACGATCTTTTTGGCCAAGCACATGCAAATTGTGAAATGAGCGCCTGAGGTATTTCCGAAGCGCTGTTACATGGGGTTCTTCAAAAAAGGTGTGTTCTCCTTCAGCGCCGGCGGCGTTGATGACTTCCTTAGTATCGCTCGTGTTTATTGGCGACGATGACCACGTACCACCAGGTGGCTCGTCTGCTATTTCTACGATAGAAAATAAATACCGGCAAAACAATTAATATAATATAATCTTATGAGTCAAATAACCGGAATCTTGAAAACGTCTATCCAAAACAACGGGAAACATCAAATTCGCTTTTGACAGTGTCTGTCAAATTATGGGATTAAATAACTGTCTAGTTTAGCTTGAGGACACAGACCACTTGGTCTGGGCTTGAGGACTACAAAAGTTGATTGTAGTTTTCAATTACTAATAGTTCCGCAGTCTAAGAGTTTGTTAAATTTTGAATATATGTTCCAAACAGGTGGAAACAAGATGAAGCGCGACGCGTATGGGGACGATGGGCCAGCTCACAAGAGGAACCGCATCACCGATGAGGAAGCCACGTTTCTCATCCCGAGCCGGGTACGTACACTTTATTCCTTAATTTTCAGAATTTTTCATAAAAATCAATATACATAAATCATAAGATTTTTTGGATGGTTCAAAGATAATGTTGAACTGATAAAGCTACAATAAGGGGGTTTCCATAAATAACGTGCGGCATTAAGAGGCAATAGTCACTGTGATAACACATTTCAACTCAGCATATCATTGTGGTGTAAAAAAACCGGCCGGCAGAAGAGGCACACTACTCTAGATCAAGCTTAATCACAATTAAGCTTCCAGTATTTCAGGATTTAATTTAAAAGGATGAAAGTAGTGAGAGCAACCAGTAGCTAATTTGAATTAATTTACCTTCTTAATGCGCAAATCCATATCACTTAATGTATAAATAAAATCTGACCTGATGGTAAGAAATAAATATAGTCCAGGACGTCAAAAGGTCATTGCCCCTACGTTTGCCCATCTGCAAGTTTATGAAAAACCGCATTTGGGTAGAAGCCAGACGTGGTCCGCTTTCCATATGCTGCGCCCGAATCCCTGCATGATTGGACCCTCGCACGCATGTATCACACTATTGAATAACAAGTTATTCATTACATTTACAATAAAACGTACTTATATGACGACCTGTTTGGCGGAATGGTTACCATGTCGGACCGCCGTTCAAAGGGTCCTTAGTTCGATTCCTAGCAAGGCGGAAAATTCAATTCAATGGAGTTTAAATGGAGTTAACATAACCAAAGAGCATGCAGCACCGCTCTTCCGCTGTCGCCCATCACAACTGCGACCGACAGAGAACAAGACTCAAATACTACTAGGGACTAGGATGGTTATTCCAGTTAGCAGATGGTGTTATAAATAATTTTAATTGGTCAGTTCGTTAGTAGGTACTCTATGGCTTTACCACCTATTGCTGTATGAATTTTTCTTTGTATGTACACAATAAAGAGTATTTGTATTGTATTAAAGAAAGAATAATAGATATATTCTTCAATCTTCAAGGAAGGCGTTAAAATGGCTCTCCCTCAAGGCTGGGTCCGGCGACTCCTCTGGTGTTGCACATGTCCATAGGCGACTGTGACCACTTACCAGCTAAATCTAGCCAGTTTTATCGTCATCGTTTCAGGCGATAAAAATACGTACTTTTACCTTTACCTATCGATACTTTTATCAGTCACAGACACACGTAATATTTATATTTCTGTAGTTGCAGTTGTACACACTTGTGATTTATGATTTGTGTTTCTTAGGTGGCCGGTTCTATCATCGGCAAGGGCGGCTCCAATATATCAAAACTGAGAAACGAGGTCAGTGCAAATTTTAATTAAAAAGTGTAACAGGATTGATTGATGTTTAGTACATTATGTAAAAATAAAAATTACCTAACTATAGACATCGTTAAGTTCCTTGTTCATAAATATAATCGTTTAAACATTAATTAGAAATTTTAAATTGTAAGTAGTAGTAGTCATTTTAATACGAATGTAATAATATGTCTACGTTTAATACATTATGAATTTAGTTTGTTCGCATTGTTATAATTTTGTTTCTTTTTATTTAATAGTTTAATGATTTTTCGCTACAGGTACAGGTGTGAATTATTTAAACATAAGTTATACTATAGCACCTGCCGGTAACAATCCGTAACCGGTAACCTCCATGTCTCTATTACCTCCTAAAGTGCTACATGTAATAAAATACAGCACATGTAAGTCTGTGAAGTAACCCTCATATCACTCGAGTATAAATTAGTGGAGAAGAGAGTGAGCTTCAATGGTCTTTCGGCCACCCGATTGCGCGTCAGCGGCCCGTCCGTAGACAATAACCTCCCGGCAGCCAGTTGCAGGTCTTTAACGCCCCTGAGATGCCTTTGGCTAGCGCGGCGCGCCGCGCACCTCCCCACACCTCGCCGCACGCCGTCCTCATCATTTCTAACACGATCTAGCTAAGTCTGAATCTGAAAACATTTTGACACAACTTGCTCTATTGCGCGGGATTTACGTCCAGTCAAAAAAAAGTATGTTGAAAATCGTGAAATTACTTCATTATACCACGCGCCAAACTTTGAACGCTCTGATCTACGTAAATGACGTTACGCAGTTTAGGGTATCACCGGAGCATGCGCGGACGCTCGAGGTATTGTACATGCGCGTGTTTCAACTCGTGACGTAGGCCGCGTAGTTCAGATGGGCAAGCTTGGCGTGCTCCATAGAACAAGTTGTGTGAAAGTGGAGCAAGTGTTGGGAATGATGTCCGGCGTTGGTCGGCCGGGAGGAGCGCGGCGCGCCGCTACAGCGACTGTTGGTTGCCGGTCCCGCCCCGCTGGACGCCGCGCCCCGCACCCGCCGCCCCGCCACGCAGTACAAAGCCTCTATAACAGTCCCAGATTGCCCCGGCCCCGAACGGTAAACTATATCGCCAAGCTACTCTCAACTTACCGCCCCAGTCGGGCACTTTTGCTCTATTCGTCAACAGTCAGGAGTTGTTTGAATATCCAGGTTCCGATCAGGCGCTTCATCCTCTATCGATCCCATCACGACCCCCGCAGGGAGATAGATGCACGTCACCTTGTACGCCTTCCGAAACGTCTTTCGTGACCTCAGTGTCGACTTCCGTCGCTCATTTGGTGTTACAATCGCTCGTTGCGAGCTACCCTCTACACCGATTCGCACGAATTGTACTCGTCTCCTCACAATATTTCCAACCGATTCAAGTCACCTGTACGGATATGGATAACAACGATGTCATCGCCTTCACGCTTTTAATGATTCAGCCCGGAAACAGACCTCCCTGACCGTTGATTTGTTACATGATGATGATCCTAATCAATACTGTACTGTGTTTCTTTCCGCGCGATGTTACCACCGGTACGAGGCGTTGAATAAAACTTATATTTTTCAGGATTTTATCTATAGGCGCACGAGATGTCGACACGATTACAGAAATCATCAAAGAAGTCCTTCCCAATTTCGGCGATGTAAGTGTTTTGAGTAAACGTAAAATGAAAATATTGATTTAATTAAAATGGAAACTTAAATGGGATCTAATGTGTAATAAATTATCAGGGTGGCCCGTCAGGAAATAACGACGAACTGGACGTGCGTCTACTTATAAACCAGAGCCGCGCGGGCTGCGTCATCGGCAAGGGGGGCGCCAAGATCAAGGAGCTGCGTGAGGTAAGTGAACCAGTTTTATCATTCGTAGGTACTACATTTTATAGATACATAATAGTTAGTTGAAAATGCGCTTTTGGCTGTTTTTGCCAATTGTCTATCAAATCATAACAACCGGTGAAGAGCGAGTCGGTCTTCAATGAATGGAACTCCTGTATATTTTCCGTTTCCCGTGCAGATTTTTTTTAATGGACTTAAGTCTTTTGTAAGAAAGCAAACGAGCATGCAGCACCACCCTTCCGCTGCCGCCCACAACTGTGACCGACTTAGAACGTGAATCAAATTAAGGCTACGATGGTTTGTCCGGTTAGCAGACGGTGTCATTAAAATGTTTGTTGGTTAGTTAATTAGTAAGTATGATGACAGAAGCAGGGACTGTTAGTGATAGTTAGTTATTTTAGTTGTTACTAAGAGTCTACAGAAATGTGTTACCCTTGAAGACTTGATTGCCTCTAAAAAGTGTAATCGGATCCACACCTTCCTAACAGGGACACAATAGCTGTAAAAACAATTATACTTACACCGGTAGAAATTGTACCTACTAGGTACCGTGATATAACATATTCTCCAATCGGAGTTCATTGTGTAAATTTGTGTAAGACTAGAGAGGTCTAGACATCTCGTCAAGATGTCTTAATATAGCGACGATCGTAAGGGTTCTATTTTTTTCAATGGACGTAAGAAACCTTAAAAGGTGCAACAAAAACGCATCAGGTATTATAGAGTAAGTGTTCGGAGCAGATGTTCGGCTAGTTATTCGCGTAGTTCGTAGTTCTCATCTGCCCGGCGAGAGCGACTAAGAGATTTTTTATGCAGACGATGTTTTCGGGTCTCGCCGCGCGTCGGGATGAAGGGCAGATGCGAGGGCAGCTGCCGTGAACGCATCTTATCTTAATCAAACTGACGTGTTACACTTACAATTTTACAACGCGGCCTATTTTGGTATAAATTGATGTTTATGTGTACTCACGTGAATAAGTCTGCGAAGGATTTACTAGTAATACTGAGTATTACGGGCCTAGCATCATAACATAACCTCAGTCCGGCCACCGCGGTGTCCGTGAACGCGACCGCGATAATGGGTTATCCATCCAACTCCACTCCAAAGTTAATAAAATGTTCCCAGTGCAATATTGTAATTTGTGAACTTTTGGCATCTGTTCAGAATAAGTTAGACGTTATGGACGAAGAAAGCCTTGTCCGAAAGAAAGTATGTGAAAGTGCTTTTAGCGTGGACGAAATCGAAGTGGCATAATCGTTACTATTTGAATCATTGAGTAAACGGCCGGTTGTAAGAAAACGCAAGGGAAAAACACTGCGTAATGTTGAGGATATCATCTGCCTGCTTAAGGAAACAGACCTTGAGCAGGTACCAATTTTTGTGGCAGAGACTGGAAAAGTTACACCCGAAACATTTGACCATGTAGACGTGACACCATTGCTCAAAAAAATATTATTTTTAGAGATCTCTGTCCAACACATCCAACGCAACTTTACTACGAAAAGTGAATTAATTTATAAATTAATCTAGTATTGCCAAACAACATCAATTATAAATCAACAAAATAATATTAATATGAAGAGTGCGAATTTCTATGACAACGGACCGATGGCACGTGTCCGTCTCTTTCCCACAAACCGTGTAATGTATCTTCGCACTCAAACAGTTCGCCGCCCGTTGATATTAGAAGTGTGAGTGGGAAGAGGCTGCCGCTACCGGCGCAGGCGCGCGAATTTCGTGAATGTGCAACAGAGACAGCAAGTGAATGCGCGCTACGTCCAAGTGTTGACATTGAAAAGCAACCGGTTCAAGAGATAAGCAATAAATCAGCTGGGAGCCCGCATAGACCCGCGAATGATATTAACAATGTGAGTAAAAGTTATGAAGTAGACAACAATACAAGGGGTGCAACTTTTTCTGAGATTGTGCAGAAAAATGTTGAATGGAAAGAGTCCAAAAAGAGTGAAGAGTGGATTGTTTCAGAAACGAAGACTTAGGAACCATTTTATTAGTCAAAAGGGTGTGCCATGGAGTAAGAGCAATCGGGTCAAATGTTCAGAGCTGCGGATATTAAAGTGCCACTTTTTATATCAAACTAGCTGTCCCAGCGAACTTCGTACCGCTCTATAATTAATAAACAAAGGACAATGATCATTAAAGTATGGCGAAAAGGCCTATAATGGCCTCATAATTACTTAATTTGATCAGCTTAGTTGATAAAAATTCAAATTCAAATTTCCCATTTTCCTATATGGAGCTGAGACATGGCCAATTACTAAAAAATATCGTAAGAAAATTGACGCCCTTTCATTGAGATGTAGTGCTGCAGGCGCTTGCTGAGGATGAAGTGGACGGCTCACCGCAATAAAGTTTCCATTTTGAAAGAGCTACGCATGAAAATAAGACTCGTCTATTGTGCAAGTGCGAATAATCAAAATGTTAATCAAAATTTAAGTAGTTAGGACATTAATTAACGATTGGTGTCACCTATCCTAATAACGACCGACACTTAGGATCGACACAAGCCGCTGGGCTATAAGCGCTTAACTAGCATTAAACATTTTTAAATGCTCAAGGCTCAACGTGTAAAATTGATCGGAGGGCACGTGTATCATCACTATCATCGATTAGAAGACACCGTTCTCAATGCAAGCCATTAATAGGAGCCAAACCTTTGTCTGCGTTACTGATATTAGATTAATTGTTTTGCAAAACACTGCCATTGTTTGCATCCAATATAAGTAAAGTTTGAAAGTGGTGTGTACATGTTTAAGTAGGCGGATGTAGTTGAGCTGCGGCGAAACTATGGAGTGCATGAAGATCCATTACGGCGCGCCAACTCCGCCGAACAAATTTAAGACGTATTCCGCAACTTGGCAAGCTAATACACTGCGGCCATTTTCATAACTTCGGTGACAGTGTATACAGCGATATTTGTTTCGAGATTTTTCGATTTACAGCGCATTTTACCTTGGCATATTTTGACCCAATTTTTTCTATACCCAAATTCTAATCACGCGATTTTGACCGGTTATGAGAGCATAATTATATGTATGAGTATTTATCCGGCGTTTGATTTTAATATTATATGATATATGATGTTGCTTTTTCTTTCATAAAACAATTTTAGGACAGCACGTGAAATACATGCTGAAGTCGGCTAGATTTCTGGTCCTATTGTTTAAATAGCATTAGGCAGTCAACATCCCATGGTTTTTGGTTATATAAAACGTATCGAATGTTCCGCGAAGCCCTTTTATGGCATTTTGAAGCGGTACATTCATATACGTGTCTGTGGACCTAATGCATCTTTTATTATGTAGTGTTCTACTCGTAGCGCTGTCCCCAAAGTGAAAGACTGTAAGCATTATTCGCCGAGTTATTATACATTCAGGCTATTGATAGCAACAAAGCCACTTTCGTGTTGTATACTCGATTCTTAATCTCTACCGTTGCTTTCTTTGTCAAATGTGCACATAGATCTGGTATCTAAATTTCTATTTTTCAAAGGAATGTGAAGGTTTTTTGGTGCGATCAGCTGTTTCCTTTGTTGTCATAATAATAGATTTTAATAAATTGTACCTGTACTGTAACATCATACAATGGAATAATAGTCTCGGGATAGAATAATATACGTATGTTTGAACATATGTACATATGTAGGTACATATGATAACGGTCCTATGTAATTGTTTATTTTTTGTAATGTTACATACAAAATCATTATTTTCCCTGAAATACAACGATTTCATATAGTCGAACCAATTTTGTGGCTATTTCTCAGTAATTTCTGCTGTAGTTTCTCAGCAGCAAAACTTTTGCATTTACTAAGTTTTGCTTTTGTGCTAGATTCCGAGCCGTGATGCGTGAATAGCAACAAAGTATTTCATCAATGACATTTTGTCGGAAGCTGAATCAATAGAGTTGTGCTTCAATTATCACTTAGTGGTGCGGTAGTAGAAGTTGCCGTTAGGTGTCGGTGTTCGGCTGGCGGCCCGGCGCGCTGCACCGCGAGTGCGCATGCGCAGAGGCGCGTGCGCGGGCGGCAGCTGCGCGGCAGGTGCGCGCGCAGCCGCCGGAAGGCCGCACAAAAAGCCCGCGCGCACCTGGGCACCACCCTACCTACTTGCACAATACGCGCGCCACATAAGACCTTCCTCCTCGCCGAGCTGCTTAAATAGAAATTTCGAACAGATGCCGCGCACCGACGTTCTTTTAAATTTAGAGCGACTCTCGGCCCTCGCAGGTACGCGCGCCGTTCTTCGTTTCCTTACCCCCGCTGGCTATTGTTCCCTTCTTCGCAAGGGTTTGTAAACTTTCGAACACTTCAATACTCAACGACAAAACCGATTACATCGCCTGCGATACGAGCGCGAGGTTCAAAATGATTCCAATATAAACCATTTAAGTTACGCTAATAAGCTTAGTTAATTGTCCGCTTCGAAGCCTTTGAAATTGGGCGTTGCTAGGAATCATAAAAACGTGTAATTACATCGATGTCGCGGTACAGGGGTGGCAGTTGGCTATGTGTGGGACACGTGTCGGTTAGGTTTCTTCCGTCGGAAGCGCGGGCGCCGCGCGCCGTGCTCAAGTTACCCCACCGCCGGCGCACGTGACGCCTCATAGTTTTTATGGATCCCAACATCCTCCCTAGACCCCGCTACGCTAACTTACCGCATTGGTTGCGGCACAAGTCGTTGAGTTTGCCAGCGAAGATGGAACTGGTCTGAAAGCATATCGATTGTCGCACTGAGGTTTCGTTCGATGTCATGTTCGACGTTTAACCGCATAACTCATTAAGACACCGATACTGGGCATCCGTTCTTTCGATCTAATCGGAACGAAATTAGTAGTTACAATCGAACGGGTGTAATTTGAAACGGCCGCACATATGTCTTCCATGCGTAATTACAGAGCCTGGCCGGTGACAGAGGGCCGATGGCGGGTGACACCGGCAATTACATCGGCCTGCAGCACGCGAGCGCTTCCGTTTCCGACCGGGCCGCACACCATTCTATGGCTTCGGCGTACCATCAAATGTTATAAAGTATTAACTAATATCGACCCAAGTGACCTACAAGCCATTTAAAATTGTCAAATAGGTGTCATTAATATTAGTAAAAAATGTTTATCCATTAATATCACATCGTTAATGAGACTCGATCGGTTTTTAATAGTCACGTCATCAGTCGAGGATCTTCAAAGTAAAAATTTCACGTTTGAAGTAGTGACAAGCTCATAAGGACGAGTGGTGTACGGTGCAAAAGAATAATCTGTTTTAAACGAGATCGTTCGGATGCTTCGAGCGATCTAGATCCAGACGGATTTTAAATTGTAATAGGTGCTTTGTTACCGGTGCCGAATGAATAAGTCGCAAGTAGTTTTTGAGGAATGGGCACGTTGATGAGTCGAAGGCGTGGCACGTGCGGTCGCGGGGTGGTGGAGCCCTACAAGTGCACCGCGCCGTGTGGGGTGGGGTGGTGCACGCTGCCGGCGCCCCGGCTCACTCCGTCGCCGACCTTCCCCGGAGACGGACCGGCAGGCCACCGTGAGCCTTCGCGGGTCAGGCGAGTGCGCGAAGTATTATACATACTAATCAGTGTATTTCCCTCTCATACGGCGTTCTTTAGGCAATGATATATTATGTAAAAAAATACGTGTGGTTATTATATTCGTGTAACCTGTCAATATATCAGTTTCGTTCAAAGTTCTTTGTGTTTTTCGAAGCAAATCCTTTGTTCTTGGACTCCATCGATTTTGTGTTTGGATTTTTTTTTCTATATTAATTTTCAATTTTGTTTATTTATCTGTGGCAATGTGAAGAAAATTTAAGATGTGTCAGTGCGTGTCAGGAGTTTCCGACCAACGGGCCCACGTGCGCGGGTCGATCCGTCCGCGCATGCGTATTTGCAGCGATCAAACGTCATGTCATAGACCCTTGTGTGGTCGTTATTTTAGAGAAAAATTGCTAGATATGGAGCTTTTTCGTAGCAAGCGAGCTTTTGTTGAGGATTTAAATGAACAGTATTTTGTGAGGCCGCCGTGGTACTTCGTGGATTTATTGGCTGTTACTATGTAAGTCTGGTTTCTTTGGTTCTAAGCTAATTTAATTCTAGTCTCTTTTTGTTATTCGATATAAGGTTTAAACTGTCTCCATGTAGAAATATTTTTTTCTGTTAATCCCATACTGCATTATTAATTTCATATATATAATACGTATAATAAGTGTACAATTTTTACGACTCTCTTCAGTCGTGGCTCATTACTGACGACAGTGATTCCGCTGCTGAGACTTTTTGGATCGCTTGTCTCCAACTATGGCGATCAGCGGTTGGTGGAGTGCCGTGTTAATTAGTATCTCCAGTTGTTGTCCTGGTCTGACCATAAGATGGGGCTTCGACCTTGAGATCTCTTGACCTAAATTTGGTCTGTCAATATGACTTTCTCCATATTATTATGCGGTCTTCTTGCGATGTGTCCGAAGTATGTGAGGACTGGTCAGTCAAATGCTGGAAAGTCGTGGAAACGGACGAGCTTTTCTTGTTTGTTACGACTAGCTGAATCATATTTTTATCCCAAATACTTAATTGAGAGAAGCTATTTTTCAAGTAAGGCATTAGGTCAAATTATAACAAAATAAATTGGTCACCAACCTTCACTCGGCCGAAGTGATGGATTAAATCCTTAACCTATCTCAATCTGATAAGATAGCTGTCACCCAGTAAGCCACTGATGAATTGATGATAATTTGAGGTTCGTTGAACTAGTAACGTATTATTTATGATAGTCCAATTTAGATGTTATGCAATATGAACCAACCAGCTATCTTCGTTTGATATAAAATTAAATTTGGAATTCATGTTATTAAATCAATTTGTGAACAAGAAATATAAAACTTACATTCTTTTGGGAAATTTAATTCAATACATCATAAGATATTTTTGAGTTTACTACTGATATTTACTTTATAGCATGACGTCCTACCCTTAGTTGTTTGTTATCAGAGATGTTTAAAACAATATGAATAAACTGATTTTAAAGTGAAAAAACATGGCATAAAACAAAAAAAATATATAATTCTAAGTCACCTTGGCCTTGACTCATTGTGTTCGACATTGAACGGGGCATCATTTTCGCGGCTATTGCATACTCTGTCCGTTTCGTTGGAACGATCGGCGTTTTGTATCGCACGTTTGCATGTTGTCGTCAGAAAACGGGCGCCCGGCTGAAGATATTCTCGAACCTGGCGCCGCAGAGCACGGAGCGCGTGGTGCAGCTGCTGGGCAAGCTGGACGCGGTGGCGGCCGGCGTGCGCGAGGTGCTCAACCTCGTGCGCCAGGTGAGGACACCGTCACACCGCGCGCAGACACACGCGCGCACACACTGACACAGCCACACAGAAGACTGAAGGCGCGTTCACATAGAACGTCCGTTTTACTGGATTGCTGTTTATTTTGTTGGATCGGTATTTTTTACTGGATCCAGAATACTGGATTCTGTGTGAAATCGCTCATACAACTACATACGCTACTAGCATCCAGTATACTGGATCCAGTAAAACGGACGTTCTATGTGAACGCGCCCTGACTGCCGATTACCGTCTAAAAACGTTTTTACCACATGACTATATTATTTAACAACATCACACATGTATAATACCAGTTTAGCGGGGAAAAGTGGTTTTCGGAGACCGACTTAAATAGGTATTTGTCGACTGTCGGGTTGTAATTGAGCATTGTTTCTATGTTAACAGCCGACAATCAAGCGGTCGTGGTCACCGTTACCCGTCAAAATAATGTTCTCTTATCATTCTTCATTTAGAATAACTATTTAGGATGTTTAAAGATATATAAAATTGGTTAATTATACTTACGCAGTCGGATTTTGAAGTTTTTGTTAACTTTTGCCATTACTTTTCTATTACCTTAACTCTACACTATCGGGCGTCGCGTGCTACTAAACCACTTATAAGGTCTAAGCACGTAAGACCAACTCGATCCGAGTCAACTCGTAGGAAAGCATTGAAATATAAGCTTAGTAGCGTTGTCCTGATGATTGTATTTTCGAATATTACTCGAAAAAAGTGGATTGTCGATCGACGCCTCGCATGCCTACGATCAACTCGGATCCCATCGAAAATAACACGAAATACATCTAATATTTCAATGCTTTCTTTAGAGTTGCGAGTAAAGTTGGCGTCGAGTTGGACGGACACAGAACTTTATAATGCTACGGCGTAGCCGCTAGCTACAGTGTAGCTGTAGCGTAGCTGTTGTGCTGGAACAAAAGTAACGCACTCAGTGCGACTACAGAGCCGTGAATGAAATCCTTTTATTATGAAATAATGAACGTAGATTTTATTTTCTACAAGACTTTGCATTGCAGGCGCTACGACATGTAATTTTTTCTATTCAAAATTTCATCCCATATATTTATTTCTTCCCGTTCTCACAATGTAATGGGTAGAGGCAATAGTCCACCACGCTGGCTGGCCAAGTGCGGATTGGTTGACTTCACACACTTCTGAGAACATTATGGAGAATTCGATAGAATGCAGGTTTCTTCACTATGTTTTCCTTCTCCGAAGCAAGTATTAATTCTAAAACTGGAAATATTTTGGAGAATAGAATGGATATTCTAGAATGTCAGAGTTATCGGTTTCAATACGATATAATTTGGAGAAGCATGCCAGATTCTCAGACAATATTGAACTTGTCCAGGTGCCGATCAAGGGTATCGTCCAGAACTATGACCCGCACAACTACGACGACTTCTTCGCGGAGGAGTATGGCGGTTACGGCTGCGGCGGGCCGGGCGCCGGGGGGCCGCGCAGCGCGCCGCGGGGCCCCCCGCGGGCCGCGCCGCGCGCCCCGCCGCCGCTGGGGCCCGCCGCCCGCCCGCCGCCGCCGCGCGCGCCCATGAGCCGCAGCGGCCCGCCGCCGCGCGGCTTCAACGACTTCCCGCCCGGCCCGCGGGGCTTCGGTGGCCCCCCGCGCGGGGCCTTCGGCGGCGGCGGCGGCCCGCCGTACGGCGGCAATTTCGGTGGGGGCCGCGGCGGTTCCGGGAGCGGCGGCGGCGGCGGGGGCTTCGGCAACAACGGCGCCGGGCAGGCGGAGACCTCCACGCAGGTCACCATACCCAAAGATGTAAGTACGGACTTAAGGACGCTCATACACTCACACACCCTCACAAAGATTCCCTGCGTTGGACGTTTGAGATGTTACAAATAAATAAATATACATGATGTATGTTTTCAAGAAATAAACACTTATCTGTCACATTTTGGGAGCCCTCGTTGGTTCGGTTCATTACATCATCGTCATTATAAAGCTATTTCTTTTACTTTGACTCCGACACGGAGTTTAACTCGAACTCTTTAATCGTCCGTTTCTGTCGCTTTTTCGTCGGTCGCGTCTCTCTGACGCAGTATAATTTATACGTATCCCGCACGTTTCCAGTTGGCGGGCGCCATCATCGGCAAGGCGGGGTCGCGCATCCGCAAGATCCGCGGCGACAGCGGCGCGGGCATCGAGATCGCGGAGCCGCTGCCGGGCTCCGACGACCGCATCATCACCATCACGGGCACGCCGCAGCGGATCCAGGTCGCGCAGTACCTGCTGCAGCAGAGGTCAGCACACCCTCCACCACTGTGTAGTGTCGGTACGCTGGATAACGGATATTTTAACGGAGATCCAGTGGACTCGTGGCGACTTCGAGCCGTTAATGGCTATTAAGCAGTAGGGACTGAGCACGGGTCTGTCTCTCTTCGTACCTGAGGAGGCCTAGAGCATACTCCACCACGCTGCTCCAGTGCGGATTGGTGGAGGGGTTTGTGGCCAACCCAGCGTCGGAAGCAATGATTATTATATCGATTTATTTTTGTGGTTGATAAACAATAGTTATTGGCACGAAACTAGAACACGGTTAGTTGATACCGATGTAGGTGCTTTTGACTGGTGACGTCAAATGAAATATGCACAGCATGTGCATTGACTGACAGCCGTAGATTATAATTATGTAGAACTGCTCACCGAACAGATTATGTGGTGTGACACCTTTTGGCACCAAATGCATGTAGTTTTATCCACCGAACTTATTTAATTAAATATTTTAAACTTGCAATCCCATATTAGTAAAGAAACAGAACCTACATAAGATATGCATGCATTTCTAATTATAGTAATTGGAATCCTGATGACGTTATTAAATACCTTTATGATTGATAAAAGACCGGTCTTGTTTCATTAAATGTGCGGAAGGCACGCAATGATACTTTTAATAACAAATATGGAAGTACTTAACTGTGTCGTCAAACTGGGTCAAGCCCGTCATTAATTCAGTTGATTACTTTTATTAAAAGCACTGCATTTGGGAACAGCTATGCGAAAAGCAAATTAACTGGTTTGAATAATCCTTCGAGGGATTTGTGGAAATAAATAAACTGAAACAAAATATTCCTATGATAAAAAATAAGATATTCCACGTGATTTTCAAATTGCTCTAGATTCGTGCCAGATACTAACCGTAAAGACAAATATCTTTTCAGAATATTATTTGTAACATTGTAATTAGTCAAGTTACTTTAATATGAAAGCTCATTTTCATTTTACCAATAACATGTAACAAATTATTATGACTGCATTGCATGTGATGTGTCATTAAATTTAAAGAGATTATCATTGCACCATGTCGCGCCCCTCAGCCGTCCCTATTGATGGATGTCGCTAGTTGCTGCTTGACCGAGACCTAAATAATTATGATTAAGACCTGTTGTTCACATTACTAACTCTTGCTTGTTTTGGTTAGAATGTTTGAAGAGTTCCCCGACTTGGCTCCAAACAAAACTAAGATTTAATAGCTCAGTTGGCATTCACTATGTGGCGGTGGCCTCGAGCAGGTAAAATAAAAGATATTGTTTGTAGTGTAGCTCCTTCAGATATATTAATTGGGGTTCAATCTGTACTGTCTCTACTTCGTGTCAAGAACGTTATTTACATTATGTTAATATATTTTGGCACCGAAAATTAGATGAAACATCATTGTTTCTTGAGATCCGTCACTTAAGTTTTCTAAGTGAGAGCCATTGTCTGATGCACTATAAAACATTATTTATTACTAATTTTATATAACCTACTTTGTCATCTAGAAGTTGCACAGCTAACGAAAGACATTTTACTCCGTTGTAAATCAGTCCAGTAGGATAAATATTTTTTAATAGTAAAAATAATTATTGCCACATACAATGCGAAAAATAAAATAAAGTTTGTATAATGTTTTCTATTAACATAAGTCAACTGTGCTCGA
Source organism: Ochlodes sylvanus (assembly GCA_905404295.2). NCBI lineage: Eukaryota > Metazoa > Arthropoda > Insecta > Lepidoptera > Hesperiidae > Ochlodes > Ochlodes sylvanus. Next base: position 10,791,081 of record FR990142.1, on the reverse strand, counting down.
TAGTATGTGTCACAGGGGGCATTCATGTACTAATTTCATGAGTATACATTCACTTTGGGTTTAAAAACTAAATTCTCAATTCATTACATAGCTACATTAAATAATGTATATTTAAGATCATCTAATTTTCATCCGCATAATGAAGGACTTATTTCTAGTTGAACTACTATCTGTATTTCTAATGTATTTTCTTCTATGAATGGGTATGTCTGTGTCTAACATTTTGTGTGCTAAGTAACATTTTAGGTGTGCGTTGAACTAACGGGGGTCGGCGTTGCCGTGCGTTGTATGGAAGACTAGTGATTTTGTTGTTTGATTGAATTAACAAAAAATCATTAGTCTGCCTACAAAGCGCTGGCTCAATCATCGAACGAAGATCACTCCTTCCGCATCGCATCCGCTACGTATCACTATTTGTCACTAACCTGTTTACTTTTTGTTTATTTGTTATGAATTTAACTAAATATCTTAATAAATTGCATTAATGATACCGTTTCTATCCGAATCGATTTCTTATTAATATTTTTACTTTCCAGTGTTCACGAGAGCAATCCGAACATCGGCCGCGGAAACTTCTGATTTCTGGGAAGATTACAATTAAGCTTTACCATAGTGACGTCAGTCCTCATGTACAGAACCCCCTCCCCCCGCTAGCACGCAGTGGCCGTGGCTGCCGTGGGAACGTCGGCTACACGTTATTATATTATAGATCGCCGACAACGAGATATTGGATTACTAATTCTTGAGGCTATTTTATATCACTCTACTTGTAAGTCGAAACTGTGTTGTTAATGAACTATTGAAATGATTTGATCCTAATTATGTCTTACCACTGTGGTTTTAAATAAGATATAAAACAATGCATTTATCATTGCTATTTAATATACAGATTTTAAGATTGTCAATGGTCAATGGATTTAATTTACCATTTTCGTTAGGTACCTGTATTTTAAGCAGATATAGAATAGAATAAATTCTTTATTTTGTGAAATGATGTTTTATTACTAAATCACAATAGTACCCAGAACGGAGCCAAATACAATACGGAATCCCAATTTTTAATTCTCAATGGTCATGTTAACAGGCCGACTATATACTATATGACGCAACAATATTGTCGAACCTCACTGCACCATTCAGGAATTGTTTTCTGTGCTTGCGAGGTTTACCATTTGGTTATTTCCTCGGCCAGGGTTTACATACAGAAATCACTAGTAGAAAATATTATAGAATAAAGCGTATTAATAAACATCGGGGTCTTAATTGACGCAATAGTACCCAAAACAATGATTTTTAGAATTTTTATTTGTCTGTGGTTTTGTACGCACTAATCTCAGAAACGGTTTAACCGATTTGGGTGCAGTTATCACTAAAATATTGTGGGCAGCTTAACATTTAGTGTTTTTTGTATAACAATCGGTTAATAAAAAGAGGGTTGTCAGTTTAAAGAATTACGCCTAACAATTTCCGAATGTGCGTACTTAAGGACATGTTCTCCGAAGCTGTTCTCATAGTTAGAGCATGCAGCACCACCTTCCGCTGCCGCCCATGACAACTGTGACCGACATAGAACAAAACAAATGGGAACTAGGATAGTTAGTCCAGTTAGAAGACGTTCCTAATTAATGAGGGTGTTATTTTTGTGCTGAGGCGTGTCTTTCGCAGTTTCTTTTCATTAACAATGTACTTTTCTGAATTGTTGCTTGAAGCAAATTTCTATTTTATTGAAGGTCAACAGATAAGTTTGCATTGAATAATATTTCAATCCAACTATATGGTCGGAAAATATCTAAAAAAACTTCATTGTATATCAGTGTTATTTTAAAATACACTAAGACTTAATATTTAGCTATTTTACACCAGATTGTAGACAACATAATTTACTGGCGGCTTCGTAAGTGATAAGGATTTCCTTGTTTTCTTAATCTTAATTTAATCCATACAAAACCAATAATTATCAGCTTATCAGCTGCTAATATGACTTAATATTACATGTAAGATAATATAAATGACATATTAATGTTTGTTTCAATACAATAGCTTATCTAAATAATTTTACATAAGTATACCTGTTCTTTCAAAGAACTAATTATTACTACTATAACACATTACAAATATACTATCAAGAAGTTTGAAACACTTGAGTAAATTTTGCTCACAATCAGAATAAATAGTGAGACTATGATGTAGCTACCTGACTACAATACTATAAGAGTGCAAAGAAATGCTTCATATTATTTTCTCAATTTAATTTTGCACATTTTGGAAATAAAAAATCAAATTATAAAAATTTAAACAATGTAGAATAAAATTTATATACATTATATTTTAGTAATCACATGTGTTCCCTTACAAATGTATTTTACATATCATTAATGTATATTTTAATACACACCACTATAAAACTGATCGTTAAAAATGTCTCCAAAACTTAAAGCTCTTTGATCAAATTTTTGTCCAAAGTTCTGTCTCATGTAGGATGTTGGTCTGAATGTTCAGTTTTATCTAAATAGAACATAATGTACACAAGAGGTATCACTACACCAAGAATGAGCACTACACACACTAGGTGAAACCATTTCAATCCAAAGTCCGCCCCATGTGATGTTAACTCCTTCACAACAACCGATTCCACGGATACTTTTGTTCGCTCAGGCAATAATTTGGTGTCTTCAGACACTTGCTCTGTAACCTCTGAGTCAGTGTATGGAACGACTGACGGTGTCAGAGTACTGTTTAAGATGACTGTATTGCAATCTATTGCACAGTCATTGCTTTCTGCCTTTTCATCTCTGAGATTATTTTCATGTGTGGAAATATTCTGCACAGGGTTTTGGAGAAGATTGTGAACTGTAAGGCCTGGAATATGTTTTGATGTGGAGGGCACGGGCTGTTGAGCTTGCTGTGCCGGTATCAGCTCTGTTAACACTGAGTATGGGCTGACTGGCACTTTGATAGTCCGCCGTGCATATATTTCATTCTCCTTATGTATTTGGTTAATCCTTTTCAATTCTGAAATCTAAAAATTACTCAATTAGGAAATGTAAAATTACTTAAGAGAAAGTTTTTTATAAAAAAAAAGTCGAATCATTTAAATATTACTACTTGTATTCTGTAAAGTGTAAACCATACATATTATTGCACTGAATTATCTCTTGTAATGAACAAAGTCATTATAAAGTATTTAGGTTTAGTAGTCATTAACTCGGTAATGTAACTTACGGAACAATAAAATCGAAGAGCAATGGCTTGCAGCGTATCTCCTTCCTGAACCTGCGCCTCAATGAAATGCTCCTGAGGTTTAATGCGATGAAGGTGAACATCACCGTTGTATTGGCCATCCTCGTGCTTATTAGCAACCATCGTGAAACCGTTCAGGTCATCTCCACCTTGCATTGAACGAGCCCTGCAAACATTGGAGAATAGCAATAACAACACGTAAACACTTGACTACAGAACTACGCAACTAATGACTTACCTTTGTTTCATTTTTGATCACAACACTACAACTAATTGATTCTAGCATGACCTGAATAAAAATACAATACTACCTGTTGTATTAACAATAATTAACAAGGAAACTTTTGTTATAGAACACAGAACAGCTGTTGTTACTGCTTCACAATCATTGTTTTTTATCTGAAAATATTGACAAAAACTGACATTTTACTGATTTGCCACATCTATCTATGAAGCACAGACTATAGGATTATGCAGACTATAATATAATCGCCACAGACTACTTAGAATATTTAGCACAGAGCAGATACCACTAAAAAAATCTAGATTTAATATTGAGTTAAGTACTTACAATAATTTGCGTTGACCCACAGAAGTGACAACGACATCTATGCACTGTAATTTGATCTAGGTGCTGTAGTGCACTATCTAGTTTCAAAATAATACTGTAGATGGCGTATACCTAAATTAAAATACTATTATTTAATTATTTAGGTATTCTTACTTTTTCTCCTCGTAAGATTTAAAATTTAAAGGCACCTTAGCGAAACGGTGGTAAATGCAAAAAATGACGTTCATAAGTGTATTCTAAATACCTACATGGAATAAATGATTTGAGTTTGAGTTTGAATTCTCTTGCCGGTTTAAATGCTTAATCCTATGACTTGGCACGTTATAAAAAAAACATCATCGAGCCTCACAAATAACTTTTTAATTTGAATAACCGGCAAATGAGTAAACAAGTACGAGTAGAGTATTTTTTTTTATTTAAAAGATGAAATTGTTCCTTTAAGTAAGTAAAAATTAATCTTGAACTATAACTTACTGGATAACGCAATATTTGATTGTCGATCTTTACATCGAAGATTTTATCCAATTGACACAATACCTAATCTTGTATAGATTATGTGGGAATCAAAATAAAATAAACAGATACTTTTTTAATTTTAATTATTACACAATTTATTAACTTGAGAATATTTTACACAACAGTTAGGTAGATAACATAAAATACCTTTGGTACTGCGCTGTGCCACTGCGGTGGTAATAATTACACATCATTTATTTTCACTACATTTACCTACATTATGTACAAAAACATTTAATACAAAAACTGACTTGCATCGCCATCACAAGGTTAGTTACATAATAATATATTATAATATAATTGTTCTTCACATGGAATATTCTTTTAGACTATAAATAAGTATTAATTTCTATAAACGTACGATGGAATCAGAAATATGCAACATCACTTTACATATTATTATCTAAATTGTTTATCGAAGTATAATATCCAACATTAATAATATGCAGTTTTCTGGGTGAGGCATTCACCTACTAAGATCATGTTTAGACGAGTTCAATAATACCAGTAGGTAAGCAATACGAAAGGCAAATGTTCAAATTATTAACGTATAGTGAAGCTTACCAAAAAAATAAATAAAATAAAATATCACAGAAATTATTTACTAAGCTACCCTATCAAATAAATAAATAATATTAGGTATGTATACATGGTAAACAAAATGCGGAGTTTTGACAATTATTTAAGTCTGCAAACGATGCTGTGTTCGACGGGGTAAAACACTTAACAGATGTGTATAAGATTTTCCCATATTTAGATAATATTATCTATTATAATATTCAATTGTTACTATAGGTAAATCGCCGTTAACTTAGCCCTCTCATGGTATGCGAAACATTGGATCAAGTTTATAGCGGTATACCAATTTAGCTCTGGAAGAAACAAACTTGTATTCTATTTTTCAAAGTTGACAATTTCTACTCAAGGAATATCCAAGGCACGTGTTAGGTAACTAATAGTAAATTTTTAAGATCGCAGACAAAATTCTTAAGCGGTTTATTAATATTGTAGGTACAAAATTTAATTAAATAAAGAATGTTCACTCTAGTTCACAAAAATCGAAATATGTACCCGATTAGATGAATATGTGAAGTAGGTTCACTAACGTACTTAGTTATTCGTTATTAGCAGGACAATAGATTAATAGTCATGTCATTTTTAACGCTATTTAAAATAAAAGCAAAAAATCACAGTGTGTAAATCGCAGTACAGCCTTATTAGAGGCATTCTGTAATATTTTTGTGACATTCATTAAACCTCTTAATTAACAAAAAATTTGTTGGTATTCTCTTACATGTGTCTAAAATAATGCTAAAAAAATATTACAAAACAATTGAACCATGAATTTACTTGTGACATTAAATAAATAGCTACATATTAAGTGGAATTCATTATATTTGTTCATACATTAAACAAGATTTTATGCCAAATAAAAAAACGATTCCACTGTCAAATGCTAATGTTATTACATTTTATTATTCAATGTTCATTTATGTAAGAGTATGTCAAATCCTTAAATAAATTAAATATGAATGAAGTTTCACAATAATATCGTCGTTTGAAAAACAATATTTTGTCGAAAAAGCCGACACGTTGTATTTACAAAGCACTAATAAAACAATTAATTAGCAAACTATTTACAATCCACAAAGTATACCTATACATTTTTTGTGCAATCTAAAGTTTGGCCAACGGGAAGCTTCTTATATAAAAGCATTTGTTTCATCTTACCATTCAACATTGGTGAATATTTGCATTGAGAGATATTGGTGGAATACCTATGCATTCACTGTAAGATATTATCTAATAGCAATATGAAAGGTGATTTTTTAGTCAGTTAGAATATTAATAGGGGGTACTCAGTATTCGATTCTCGTTCCAAATTAATATGTAATAAAAAAGGGTGCTTAAATTTTGACGTAATTATCCATTACAAACCGATAATGTAGACATATTCGACCGCGCGGTATAAAAAAGGTCGGTGAGCCGCCGGCGGGCCGGTGTAGTACCTACACAGATGTTCGCCATACATTCCGCGTATTTTTAGATAATCTTGATTGCCACTTTTGAAATAATTATCGTGTACAATTTTGACTTTATATTTTTAATCATTACCTATGACCATGTTCTTTCATGTCCTCGAGTATAGCAAGTGAATTAAAAATCAGCTTGTATATTGCCGGCATAATTATTGTTGAAACAACTTCTGTTCCGGCTCGGAGCTTCAGAGCCAGTATTTTTTTCCTTTTTTGACCACTTACAAAAAAAAACAGTACCGCTCCCCTTTGGCCCTACTTTATATTTAGTGCTGGATGTCACACACTACCTTTAATAAATTTTATTTATCCACAATCTTCAAGATGACTTAGCTAATTTGTTTTTTTTTAGTTGAAACTTTTGTGTCTAAACACACAAGTTCTTTTATTCTCACTATTACATTTGAACTTTTTAAAATAATTTAATTGATGATAATTAACAGCTTTAAAAATAATTAAGCTAAGCATAGATACGTTATTTAAAAAATGGCATTTTTGTAATTACATAATTTTTTTGGACATAGGTCATGGTCCAGAATGGCAAGAATTCGAATAGGCAATGTGGAGGAAAGATGCATTTCATAGACGATGTGCTTTGATTATAATAATTATCAACTTATTTTACAAACACATTATGTATTAAAAACCATTTTGAATGTACATTTATAATGTTAAATTGATTGTAGATGAAAAAATATACATTTTAACTATTTAATTTGAACAAACAAACTAAAGATATTACATATAAAAAACTTTAGTTTCGTCATTTTTTTATTATGATTATATTTTTATAAAAGTATTGTTAATTCTTATAATAAATCGCTAAGTTATTAAGCTTTAATCATATTTGTATTAAAAAATATCAACTAACCATTAATATTTCGAATGCAGGATGGATATAAATGATTAAATCATATACATACAAACTAAACAATCCCATTTTTAATTATATAAATGATACCTGTGTATCTAATTTTCATCATTCATAGATTCTCATGGAATATTATTTTAAGTGTATGCAAAAACAACTACATGTCTGTAAAAAGAATCTGATCAACACCAGCGAAAAACAACAAAGAATGGATGGGCACAATCCACACTTCACCTAAACCACAGTTGGCTTAAATTATATATGAAGTCTACTAAGGGCTATATATTCGCAGTCTGTACAGAACCGATTTGAAACTTAGGTAATAGTAAAAAAATCTGTAACTACTAGTAAAAGCAGTTCCCAGTATGTTTTGGGTGCATTTCATCTCCTATTTGACTAGTTGTTTGCAACATTACGACCCTGTATAAGTCGGTGTCGTTGTCAGCAACAAACAATCATACAAGCCGAGGTAACTTATATAATACTACTTAAAAAGAGTCAACATACCGAACCATCATAGTCCCTTCAAAACACATTAACTTTAAGTTCAAAATTCGTATCATTATGTTGTCATTAAAATAAATATTAAACTTCGATTATATCACCGTCAATTAATAAGGGCTAAAAAAAAGTTGATTTATAATTTATAATTAAAATTCATTGTATTGTGACTAAAATAATGTTTCTAACCGGGTCCGTTAGTAAGAAAACTAATACATTGTTTAAATATACGAGATCCATGAATTACTTAACTAACATTTAATTAGCGAGTCCAATGATGACATTTCATTCATTATATAACTTAATAATACCGCGCAACCGAATGCTTTCCGTTATAAAAATCAACATAAATAGTGCGTACGCAAAGCTGAAACAAAACGTACAACAATGCGTACGTGATTAATGACACGTATATTTTACGATAATATCCTATTGTTAATGATACCGTTCCATCTGTACATTAATGCAGAAAGCTACGATAACAAACGCGTGCAAAAATCTACCCGTCGTTCCCAATTTTCTATCTATTCATAATCCCTGGATTAATAACAGACAAATTATTAACAATTGAGGATTGTGCATAGATAGGGTATCAGGAACGGACTTAAGTCGGTCACAGAGTAATACACGGACAGAGGCTTCACGCGTTATCGAACCCCTGGAAGTCGCCGGGCCAGTTCTCGCGGCGCGCGACCCGGTCCGAGCCGGTGCACGCGAAGAACGCGTCGCCCTCGAACGGGTCCACCTCCCGCGTGAATATGTTGACGGAGTCCGACTTCTTGATGTCCTTGTGCGCGGGCGGGGGCTTCGCGCGCAGGGGGGGCACCTCCTCGTCCTCCTCGGCGATGGAGGCGGCGCGGCCGCGCGGCGTCGACACCGCGAAGTCGTCCTCGAACATGGAGCGCGGCGACAGCGAGTCGGAGTCGAATCGGAACCGCGTCGCCGGCGAGTCGCCGTCACGCGCGCGCGCCGAGCTGCCCGACAGCGGGGAGGCCGTCGTGTCCTCTGGTTCGAACGCGAACCTGTCGTGGATGAACAATGTATACATGTGTCTCTGTTATAGTAAGCTACAGTAACATATTGCATCCAGTCTAGAGGATAAACTGATTGTTTTTCTATATATCATGAATTGCGCAATGTTTTGACTATGTAGGGTAAGTTAGTATTGATATCTATGCTATGAGCCATCAATTTTATTTTATATTAATAAACACTAAATTTTACACCAAAACTATTGATGTATTATCAATTGAACAAAGGCCTACCAACAGGTAATTTGATTTGATTTCAGATTGTCATACATCTCCTATTGCGTTAATAACTTACCCGTATATAAGTTTTTCTCAAATATCTTTCATGTACAGTGACAAGCAATAATATGTATACATTTTCACGTTTTCTAAAATATCTTAACTTGTAGCAATCTAGTAAGAAGTGAACAATAATTCGTTCTAAATTAACTAACCATTAAACGATGTCAAAATAAGGTATAATATACAATTTAGAACGAATTGTTGTTGTTGTTGTTCAAGTTAAGATATTTTAGAAAACGTGACAATGTATACATAATTATTGCTCGTGACTGTACCTACTACAGATATCGATCAGCTAAAACAGTTTAATATCCAGTCACCTGGTCCCGTCGAGGTTGGCGTAGGGCGGGCGGCGCTTGCCGGCGGGCGCGGGCGGCTCCTGGTAGTCGTTGTCGAAGGGCGAGGCGTGCTCGCGCGGGGAGAACTCGCTCGAGAACCGGTGGTCGCGCGCGCGCGCCCGCGTGTGCTCGCGCCGCCGCCGCCCGTCCCGCTCTGGAGACGATACCATTCATGTTAAGGAGCCCCGTGACCGTCACCGAAATGTAATTAGTTTTTAAGCACTATTTTTAAAAGATGTGCCGAGGAGTTTTCTTTCGCCGTTTCTTTTTCTCCTCGTAAGGTTTAAAATTTAAAGGCACCTTAGCGAAACGGTGGTAAGAGCAAAAAAATACGTTCATAAGTGTATTCTAAATACCTACATGGAATAAATGATTTGAGTTTGAGTTTTGAAACTGCCGGATAACCGAAATGAAAATCTATCCGTAACCGTAACCAAATCCTTTGGATCGGTTATTTTCGGATAGGGATAAACCTAAATGATGTTTGTTACTGCTCGACCGAGCCGACACTAGCCGCGCGCGAGTCTTGTAAAGTTTGTTATTATTTGTATTGCTTAGCCATAAATCAATAACTAAATCTAATGTCCGTAACTGAAATCATCTGAGTTAGTTTCAGATAGTCAAAGATAGATAGAAGATAAGATATAATACCGAAATATATCCATAACCGTATCTAAAACCGGTATAATATTATTCCTATATCCATATCCGGTCCGAAATTTCATATCAATAACATCCCTGATTTTAATGGAATTTTTTTTTATGTTAACGACGACCACTATGACGACAGACAAGCCACTTAATGGTAAGAGGTCACCGCCGCCCACACATCAGACCAAAGGCATCATCCATGCATCGCGAGGACCAGCGAGCGGTCGGATGTGTAAATAATTAAACATGAACCACCTCTGATAGAATCCCTGCCGGAGTCCCGTGAGTCCCGGCCGGAATCCCGGCCCGAGTCCCGCGTGTCGCGCAGCTCCCGGTCGCGGGAGTCCCGGGAGTCGCGCGAGTCTCTGTCGGGGTCTCGCCGCGAGCCCGCCGCGGACCGCCGCCCCGGCCAGCCCAGGGTTGATCCGTATCTGGATAAAAAAAATCATAAAACGTCAAACGAAACGTCAAATTAAACGATACTATTGTCAAACGGGCAATGATATATCAATTTATTCCATTGAAAAATAAAATATTCTTTCGAATGATTCATCTGATTCGAACATAAAATCGACCTTGATCAAGAAACATTCTAAAAATTTTAACAGAGAAGACGGGTATAAATAATGGCTCGTGCGTGGAATCCAATGGTTAATTTATGTCAAATGAAAACAATGTGGCGTGAACATGTTGTTAGTGTCGTGTGTAAGAGAAAATGGTCCCTATGAACGTTCAATTAATTAGATGTCAATCTGACAGGCTTATCTGTCATTAGTGTCAATCAAGTGTCGCTGTCAACAATTCCATGACAACGACAACATTCCGTGACCAAGATCCATGTAACTGGGTCGACATATAAGGTACAACGATCGTAAGTACCCGTTACAATTAAAATACCTTTAAAGCAGTTGCTTAGTGCCAAATGATTGTAAGCAAAACGAAGAATTTACTAAAATTTTAATACGATCAAATATTGATATGTTAGAAGCCACGGAGTATTCTTACACTTTTTACTACATGTTATTTAACTTAGCAGCGGAAGGTGGTGAAAAGCAACTTATATTATACCTTCGTTCGCTAGGATCTTCACTCTGCCTCATTTCGTTGCGACGCCTTGTCTCTCGCCAGCCCAGGGAGCCGTAACTTCTCTCTAAAAGATAATCTAATGTGATTAATATCATTTTAAACCTTATTCATTAGCGTACCAATATACAAAATTTAATAAAAGTATTTAATTTAATAATAAATTTTTATTATCCTTTCGTGAAAGTAGTGGGGAGCTGGGTCAAATCCTGCACGCGTAGATGCATTTTATAATTTAATGATCACTTGCTTCGGTGAAGGAAAACATCGTGAGGAAAGGTGTATGAAGTCCGCCAATCCGCACTTGACCAGCGTGATGGACTATGACCGTGGACTACGCACACATTCTGAGAGGAGACCCGTGCCCAGCAGTGGGACAGTCATGAGTCGCGATGATGATGATCATGATGATGATGATGATGACGATGATGATAGTACAGTATAGTGTTACCGTCTCGCCGCCACCGCTGGTCCGGCCACCGGTCCCGCGGGGACGACCGCCCCGAGCCGCAGCCGTCGCTGTAACTAATAAATGTCACATGAGGATGCTGTCTGTCTCAATAGTTTATTTATTTAGTAACTCCATAATCTAGGGTATACAAGGGCAAAAACTTAATGCCTAAAGGAATTCTCTACCTGTGATGTGGAAAAGGCAGATGTTAGCTGTTAACGAAGGGCAAAAGGAGAAAGGCAAGGTGGCTTTTGACTATAAAATTAAATATGAGAAACTATAATATACTAAATATATAAAATACATATAAAATATATAAATACATACATATTTTTGCACCATATGCTACAAACATTACAACTATAAATATCAACTAGAAATGGAATTTATAAAATGATCTCGAAGGGGTCTCTTGAAAGAAAACTTTGTGGGTGCCCTCCTCAATTTAATGGTTAATGAAAACCAACAAGCAAATATAAATATAATTAGTTTTTGTATGAAAATGGCCAACAAACGCTCAGACCAGCAGCCGAGCCACCTGATGCTCTGTAGTCACCGTCCACATCGGACAGGAGCAATACTACAGTCGCCGATACATCGTCGGCCCCATTGACATATTAGTATTTATGTCAATGGTCGGCCCGGACAGTTTTTCAACACTTTTTCGAAGAACCATCTTACGATCAATACAAATGTACTTACTCTTCGTCCTCGTCGTAGGAGTGTCTCGGTTTCCGATGCCGCTCCTTATCCCTATATTCCTTAGTCCGCTCCCTGCTCCTCGAGTCCCGATAATCCCTGTCCCGACTAAACGTCCTGTCTCTGTCCCACGTGTCCTTATTCCTATCTCTACTCCTCCGATCCCTCCGGTCCCTATGGTCCCTGTGATCCCTCTCCTTGCTGACGTCCCGCCGGTCCCTCCCACTGCCGGAGTCTCTCCGGTCTCGGGCGGACTCCCTCCCATCTCTACTGAGGTCTCTATCTCTGCTGTCTCTCTTGTCTCTTATCTTCTCCTTCTCCCGACCGCTGCCGGAGTCCAGGCATTCTCTTGAGCCGGACGAGTTGTGTCTAAAAAAAACAACAATAAATAATAAATTTTGTGCTTTAATTACTCAAGGTGTGCGAGGTACCCACGTTCTTTTTCGTCGACAACGCATCGGTAAAGCCTTTGGTCTTACAGATATAAGAAGAGGTGAAGGGTGAGCAGTTCCCGTCAAGTGGGTTATCCGGTCGTACCTGGAGTCCCTCTCCCGGTGGTGCGCCGGCGGGCGCTGCAGCCGGGGCCGGGGCTCCTCCTCCCAGGGCGAGGCGTCGCGCGACGACGATGACGTCACTACTGCAACAGTCACTCGTATGAAGCACATATTTTAACCAATGTAATTTTCGATTCACTCACACTCACACACACAACACATTCACACACACGATTCGAATATTTCGGCTCACCCGCACACATAGCTAGTGCGGACGTCCACCTACGCCCGTGTCGATCACATTTCACAACACTGTCCATAGAGTACCATAGACAACTATGAGTACCCCTTAGGGCGCGTTCACATAGGACGTCTGTTTTACTGGATCCAGAATACTTTTAACGGGTCAGTATTTCCGTTGTGTGTGGGACTTTTTACTGGATCCGGTATACTGTGATTGATATCCGGATTCTGTGTGAAATCGCTCACACAACTACATACGCTAATAACAGATCCGTTTAAACGGATCCAGTAAAACGGATTGCTGTTTATTTTGTTGGATCGGCATTTTTTACTGGATCCAGAATACTGGATTCTGTGTGAAAACGGACGTCCTATGTGAACGCGCCCTTACTCGTGAACATGAGAACATACAAGTACTTATAGTACAGTAAGTACTAAGTATCTTTTACCTACAAGCTGTGCTTGCATAATATATATCACTTTAACGTATCATTAGTTAAATCACGTATTCTATTACAATCGTGTTTATTTTGATTACGTTTCAACAGCGGTATTGCGCGAATTTAATATGAACACTTAATTAATAATATATGCTTAATATATGTGACAAAGTATTGTGTTTATTTATTTATTTATTTATTGCATCAACAAAGTCAACACTAAATAACATGAGTATACAAAAAAGACTACAAAATATGGTAAGTGTCACTTCAATTACAGATGCAAATCTAAAGCACTGCGTACATGGTCACAATATTTAGGTAGTACATATTTAAATACTAAAAGTAATCTCCTGTTTAATACATATTTGGATTATAGCACATGAAAAAGTCATGACAATTAGAATACAATATTAGGTTCATTACAATTTATCATTGATTTCAGTTTGGAATAAAAACAATTAAATTAAAGAAAATACCTATATATGTCCTGTGATAAAAAAAAGTAAAAAATAAAAATAATAATGCTTAAATATAAACAAAAGCAATTGAGAATGATAACAATTAATTTAAAGTAATTCATTTTATACTCATGTATTGAATTTGAAGGTAGATAAAACAGTTTTGGTTAATTTCAAGATAAGTAAGATATATTTTATGTATCAATTTTATGAATAAAAGTGAGAATAATGTTGAAGTTTACCCATAGGCCTCCTCCGCCGCGGGTGTGGGTCTGAGTCTCTGGAGTCGGAGGAGTAGGGCGAAGCCCCGGCGCCGCCCAGCACCGCCCAGCGGCCCGCGCCCGAGCCCAGGCCCACGCCGATGGTGGGCAGTGGCTCCACCATGCTGCTTGGTACTACTGGACATTTTCCTGAAATAAATTAAATTACCAACAGTTACAAGAGGAAAGAAATCTGTGGCCGGAAAAAAGCGTAAAGGTAAGAGTGTGGTGCGCGCTCTTTCGCAAATAAAAATGTAAAAAGAAATATAGCTTAAACTTTCAATTTTGTATTACATAGTAGCGCTATGAAAAACTTTACGATAAAGTTATGAAAGATAAGTAACCAAAAATATCACATATCTTTGAGGTATGTGATATTTTTGAACCAACTTTTCAAAGGATTGGAACATTTTAAATTATAAACATCTCTACTCTAAATGGCTTGAATTTTACGGCATTGATAATAAATTTTAAATTGCAACATACTTTATTCGTGAGATATAGGAATTATAAAATCCAGTGTATGTCCCCACATTAGTTACCTGCCTAAATGTACTAGTCCCAAATTTACTCTAACCCCGAATAAAATGACAACAAGGCCGAAACAAACTAAATAAATATCTCTAAAAACAAAATCAAAATGTGTGCAATTCACACGTGCTAGAAGTGAAACTTCAATAACAGCGAATACTGTCAGTCCAAATATTGATGTTATGTTTTGCTGACGTCAGCCGCCATTTTGCCGATGCTTCATTCGCGTCATTTCCGTTTCAACGAATTCCAAATCGCAACGATACTAAAGAAGTATTCACTTCAAAAAACAAACCTTTGGTATCAGGGGAAGACCCGCTGGGCACGTCACTAATAGAGCCGGTAGAGAGCCGGGTGGGTGGCTGCAGCTCTCTCGCCGGCGGGACCTCCACTGGCGTCTCCCTCTCCTCCACTATCTTCTGCACTTCCTTCTCTTTCAAGCACGGGCTTTTCCTGAACGCGTCCTCGACGTGCGTGAAAGAGAGGGAACTATTATCGATACAGTCGAAGAAATCCGAATTGTCGAAGCCGTCCGATTTCTCGTCGGACTTCTTGCGCTCTTTCGGAACTTCGGGCGGGAGGGATTCGAACTCGTCGGGCGGTTCCGTTATTGTGATCTCGCGCAACGCCGCGTACCTGTCGTTTGTATTTTCGTGTTTTGTTTCTGGCAAGCCGTTGTCGCGAGGCGATACGCTTCTTCTTGATTTTTCTATTTGCAAATTCTTCATCACAGTCTTTACGTCTTCTATCTTAGCTTCTATGGGCTTAGGGCTAACCGAATTTCTAAACATGTTAAACGAATCCAACGTCAGTTCATCGAGCGTCTTCAGCGGGCTACGGGCGGTTTCTTTAACTTCATCCTTGTCTTCGTCTGTTTTTATAAGGTCATCTATCATAGTCAGTTCTTTGTCGTCTGCGTCTAACTTAGCTTCGTTGTCGATTGGGTCTAGTATAGATTTAGACTTAAGCTCCTGCTCTTGTATTTCTCTGAACGCCGCGTATCTGTCGTATGATGGGTTGGCCTTTTTGTCAAAATCTTCGAAGTTGGCCACAAAAGTGTCTGTGGAGTCGGTCGGGGCAAAGTTGTCTTCAAATTGCGGCTTAAAGTCCGGGGCGGGGGGCGGGGGGACAGGTTTCGGCTCTGTGATTATTGGGGGCGTCGGCGACACACTGGGGAGAGTGGGCTCCTTCTCTTGGCGTACACCAGGATCTATGTGGATATGCTGAAAAAATATTAAAGTAAACCGTTAAATTCCATATACTTGCCTAATTATATAAAACCTAAGAAATTGTGATAATTACCGCTCTATCTGTGTCCGCTGCTAAGTAGGACCGGAGGTATTCGGTAAGTTGAGGTAACGTCATGGACGAAAGCGTTGCAGCTGGCACTCGTAACCTAAAGATAATGTTTGAAAATATAAATTAAATCATGTGTCATCAATTTAAGCAAGATTAAAATTTTGTGTCTAACTTGATACATGCGCGTGCATGTCCGATCACAAAGTTCGTCCACGGTAAAGAGCGACGTTTATATGATGTTCGATATGTGTTTGATATACATTTTATTATGATACGGACACTACGGCCGATATTTCGACCCACTTGCATGGACCGTGGTCACGGCTAAACTCGTACAGATCGTGAGAGCCCGTGACATAGTAAAATGTGTGCAATCCGCGATGAGTTGAGTTTAAAATCATAATATGTTTTTTATATGACACGTGTGTGTGTGGCCCGCGTCATAATAAAATGTGTGCAATCCGCGATGAGTTATACGTGTGTTTGTACGCCGTGTGGTTATACGCGTGCGTGTCGGACCTGGCGGAGAGGTCGTCGACGGTGGCGGTGAGCAGCTGGCTGAGCGTGATGTCGAACCGGCGCGCGGCGGGCAGCGGCGGCGGCGCCGGCGTCAGGTACTCGTCCTCGCTGCTGGTGGCCGCCGCCGGCCGCGGCTTGGTGCTGCGGTCCGCCTGCACGACCACACACCCAGTATAGTACGGACGGCGGTTCTGGGCCGCTCTCAACTTTGTTCGGATCATATAATTTTAAACTGATATTATCGCGGACACTAAACATTATAATGTATACGGGTACTCACGATTTCGAATTGTTGTTTCGAAATATCGGCAAAATAATTCAAAACAATTCGAAATCGTGAGTACCCGTATACATTATAATGTTTGCTCGGATCGCTGCGCAAAAGTAAATTTTAGGGTCGAAATGGTGGCAAGACGCGCGGGGTGTCACTTTGAGCATGGTTTGTTTCAGTCACACGCTCAGTGTTCGTGTCGCTATCTCTCTCTAAAGTACAATACCTGCGCACTATATCCGAAAGCCTAACTTCAGAGCGGCCTAGAACCGTCGGCCGTACTATACACCTCTACTCTGACGTCATACATTTGTTATGTATAGTATCTTCAATCTTTGTTGCAAGTTTTATATTGTATCATTTAATGTTGTTTTAAAAATTTTATGTATTAGTCTGTTATATATAAATTAATTGTATGTATTTAATTCTATGGGCCATAGTTGCCTGAAATAAATGATTATTATTATTATTATTATTTTATCGGTACACATTCAAAGCCCCACCAGGATTCCCTGTGTCGTGGGTGCTCCGGACGACACACTAGACAAGAAAACAATCAGAACCAAGAACAGAAATTTAAACTCGTCATTCAAAAGAGATGGATTGATAAGGGCCAATATTCGCCCATCACACACGAAATATTAACGTTTTGATTTCCGACTATTAATTAATGTCTTTGTATACTTAAATATGAGATTTTTTCATATTAGATAAAGATTATAAAATAATATAGTAAGTTTTGTTTTGTTGTTTGTTTGAATATAAAGCATTCTTTTTTTATGAACGTTGATTGCACCTAGTTCCATTAATTTCAATTGTTGAAATTAAACAGCAAGTTCACAACATTTTGACGTTTGGATTACTTCACTTATCACATCCCTATTAATTCAACAAGACTTGTATCTTAACTTACACGTTACTACATTACAAATTAGTTCAATTAACAAAGAGGAATGAGGTTGCAAGTTGCAAATGTTACCAGCGGCTCTTTCTTCCTCGCCGGTCTGGGCAGCGGAGGCCCGGCCTCCGGGTCCTCGTGGTCCTGGTCGTGGTCGTGCGGCGGGCGCGGCGGCGGCACCAGCGGGAGCTCCCCGGCCTTCTTGGGCGGCAGCGGCGGCGGGGGCGACGCGCTGCCGGGCTGCAGCTTGGAGCTCGGCTGCGGCCGCTGGCGGATCGTGCTTGTGTCGGTGCCCTGGAAATTGTTATATTGCTTCTAACTTATAATGTAGGACCTCCCAACCGGTGGGGCACGCCCGTTCCCCCCGTCTTGTACATTGTAAGGGGGGCATGGAGGTATTACTTTTGGTTCGGGGAGGCTCAGCGAAATAAAGGTTGGGAAACCCTGTTAAAATGCATTGTAGGGCAGAAAACACACTTTTACAAATGTCATTTTTTCTTAATACCTTTCACAGTTTTATGATATACAGGATATTTAGGTTAGTACAGACGTCATATTTATAAAGTTAAAAAAAAAATATTACAGTTCCAGAATGCTAGTAACAACCTTACAAATATGTAGACATGTAAATAGATTCTAAGATTAGCACGACTAGGGGGCGATTCACTAATAGTTGAGTAAGTAATATGAAGAGCGGGCGACGTACCTGCCTGCTGGGCCTGGGCGACTTGGGCACCGGCTCGGGCGGCAGGCTGACCTGCAGCGGCCCGTTGAACACGCTCCGGCCGGGCTCCGCGCTCGGCGCCGGCGCCGGCTCCTCGGGCGGCTCCCGCGGCGGCGGCTTCGGGAACTCCTGCATGCTAGTGAACGGGTCGTCCTTGAACGACTCCGAGAACGGGTCCGTGTTGTCGAACGGATCGGTCTCCGCGAACGGATCGCACGCAAAAAATCCACCGGAAAAAAGTGTCCCGTGATTGGGTTTCGCGATCGCGACGGACCCGCCCGACTGCCTCGACAGCGAGGTCAGGGCGGTCGCGGGCCCGTACGTGTCGCCCGCGCCCGGCAATATATCGGATAGGAGCGAATGCGTCGTCGGTACGAGGTCTTTGAGCACCTTCTTTGGTGGATTTTTGAGCTCCTGAAAGAAGAGTTTTTTGTCAACGTAAGGTTTACTCCGGCCGGTGCCGAGGGGGTCTAGTTCCGTGAATACGTCGTAAGTGATCGACGACGGGACGGTCGTCGCGGCCTGCGTGCTCACCTGGAACAGGTAGGACATTACAATTCTTGCGAAGAATTGCAACACCGAGGCCGAGTCACAGACACAGACATGCGCGGCATGCTTCACGGCTGCCCGAGGGTACGTGCGCTGGTGCAAATTATACGGACATTGCGTACACTCAACATAGAAGGCGCTATCACTAAAACAAGGCGAATCAGCAGTTATAGATTAGGGGGATGTCCCGTGAACGTATCATCTGGACAGTACAGTTAAACGGCCCTCACGAGGGCTGTGTTCACATTTAGTGCAATATTACACTACGAATATATAGATAGATAATTTTGCTAGGAGTTATGGCTAATTTCTAATAGTAAAGGGGTGCCGCAGTGATAGAAACATTGTATTACATAAGTTTGTATAAGGTATCGTTCAAACGGAGGTCAAACTACGGAAGCGATATCGTATCCATGTCGGCGTGTTCCAGCTATGAGCGGATCACAGGCGCACAGAGAAAAACGCATTACAAGACATACTCAAGTTATTTATTATTTTCATATTATATTATTATTAGTAATCTACAATTAATTTAATGTAGTGATAACGATAATGGCATCATTAGTGATAATGAATACTTTTAACGTAAATATTTAATTGATCAGTATGAACACTTTTTTGCATTTTAAAACTACTTTTAAGTACTTTAATGGTCAAAGGTAGCATGATCACATATTTCCAATACCAGAATCACACATCGTCTCTGCTGTAATAGTGAACAAATTTACTAAACACACTCAAGATTAAATACTACCCGTTACAAGCATACTGATGTGTCAACCACCAAATTAGCTTAATGACAAAAATACTGTTATGATGACTGATGAAATGTAAGGCGAAACTGAAATTTTAATGTTTAATTTTGTGATGGTTACAATTACAACCCGTAGGTTATAGATATTCCAATATATTCATGTATAATTAGCCTAACTTAGTGGTTTACGGATATTAAAATAATATTGAAAATGGTGCTACATATCTTTACTTTTTGTCAATCATTTAATTTAACTTCTCCATGTATTTATTGCTTATTTAATAATTATATTCATGGGTGTATACCAAAGTATTTCATTTATTTGTTTGAGATTTCATGTATGAATTTATATATTGACATGTTGTAATATTTAATATTAATGTGTGCCCTGTGATAAAATACTTATGGGCTGTGATGATGATGATGATGATGATGATGATGACGTGACAATTATAGCATGACCCGGTACTCCCGTCTCTAAATATGGTTAACACCGTTTCCAACATCAATGGATCAAAATATGGCTAATATCAACTAAAACCGTATCTAAACACATCTTAAAACGTCCATCTAACAAACACGCACGTTCGAACAATAATATGTATTATATATATAGTATGGCGAGTGTTAGACAGACATTATAGGATTCTTGTATCTATAGTCAAGCAAATTAGTAAGTTTAACTTAAATTCAGGGCATAAATAAACTATTTTTTGAATACAAAATACAGGGTTCAATGAAACTGCTGTGACACTAAATACTTGTTTCACAGAATTTGCAGAGCATCTCTTGTATGTGTAAATGTTAAATTATGTATTAAAAACATTATATCGTTTAATATTAAAGACTCAACTGAACCGTGTATTTACGACATAACTTAACAAGTTACTTGACGATAAATACAGGTAGGTATAGAACTATATGTATATCTAGGGACGCAAAGTGTTCGCCAATCTTTTTGACCTCTCTGAAGTGCGCTACAGATTGAAGCTCGCGCACGTACGTTACCATATCGGTGCGCATTGGTTAATATAAAAGTTTATTGATACTAAGCATTAAAATTTATCAGTTGTTTCGAATCTATTGATTATTTATTAAGTACAAATAATTAGTACTGATAAGTTTGTTCACACAACAGTATGTTAACTACCAATAAAGGATAAAGGGGGTATATGTGCTGGTTGTAAATTGCATACTGTGCAACGAATTGCGCACAGATCAGAGTGGTCATAAAGTTTGGTGCGAACGAGTAAATATATCGTACCGGCGGCTCAGGCAAGTTGTCGACGAGCGGCGCCGGGGCGGGCTCGAAGTCCCCGGCGACTGCGGTCAGGTCAAATGAGAGCGTCGGCTTGCTCGGGCTGAAGGCGGCCCGGGCCGGGGTGCTGCGCCCTCGGCTCGAGGAGCCCGGAGGCGGAGGGAGCAGACCCTTCTGCGCAATGATGGTTGGTTGTTTGGTAATTTTTAACGTGAAAATCTTTCATTTTCATACATGGGCTATTTACATATGTTCGAGGAATACTTTTTTTAATAAGATAGCACAATACAAAAAGTAAAGGACGGAACAACTACGATTTTACAAGTGTTGTGCTGCACGCCTACTATGAGCTCGTTTGTGACCTACAAGGAACGCCTACGCTACAAGACAACTACAAATTGACGAACATTAGCATAGTACTCGACTTGGACAGATATCGTAACAGGGATTATAAAAATTGACGTTCGTGTAAAGCGACTATTTACTATATTATAAACTAACGGCTGTTTACTCTCTACACTACACTTACGTCTCAGCCTCCTTCGATTTTTATAATTATAATTATTTTGGAATACGCCACAGCTTCGAGAGGGTGTGAAGTGCATATATCTTTTCACTTAAATTACAAGAACCGTGAGTGACGGAGCATAATTTATATTGACAAAACCTTGGTTTTAAGCAAAGCTTATCTAACCTTTACTAACGAGTCTAATCAAATTACCGAGCAAAGTTAATTTAATAAATTAATCAGTTGAAACATATTTCTTCTTTACTTTATACAAGCTTTGCCCGCGACTTCGTTCGCGTGGAATTTTAATTACTACGGGGAAATGTCTAAAATAAAAGTAGCCTAAGTTACTCCTTATTACATCAGCTATCTGCCAGTGAAAGTCCCGTCAAAATCGGTCCAGCCGTTCGTGAGATTAGCCAAAACAAACTGACAGACAGACGAACACACAAACAGACAAAAATTGTAAAAATTGTTATTTTGGTATATGTACCGTGTAAAGCTGTTAATTTAATATTACAAACAAACACTCCAATTTTATTTATTTGTACAGATTAAAGACGCGCACGTAGACCGAGGTATAGTTTGCGAACAGGACGCAGTGGTTTATGACAACCGAGGAGCGTTACCTGCGACGAGGGCACTATGAAGGAGTCTCCGAAGGGGTCGGTGGAGGGAGTGAGCCCCTCCACCTGCGTGAGGCCGCGCCGCAGCGAGAACAGCTCCTGCTCCAAGTCCACCAGCTCGGCCACCCCGCCCTCTGCCGCATTCTCCGTCGGCTTCACTGTCTCCACTTCGCTCACCGACGATACACTCTGCACAATACATATTATCTTTTTTTCATGAAATTATCTTGTTCACAGGTTGCACAGATATTGTTGTTGTTGATGATTGATGTTGTGTGTGTGTGTGTGTGTTTTGATGTATGTGGGCTGTGTTTAATATGTTCAACAGAGCGTTCAAGATTTTGTTCTAACACCTTCTGCTTTCTCGACTAAAACCATCCTATCCCAATATAATAGTGTGATAGAAAAATTACAAAAGTTATCAGTTCAAGATTGATTTATTAATTACTTATTAAAATATTTAATTATGCACAATAAGATGGCATAAAAAAACAGTTGAATTAAAAACCTCCTCCTTTTTTGAAGTCGGTTAAAAAAGGAATTATCCAAGCAAACCAATATAATTAATTGTTAGTGAAACCATAAAATTTAAGATAACTATTTAAATACTATTAGCAAATACTGAAAAGATTTAAGTAAAAAATTAGGATTGTAACAACATAATTACATTAACTATATTTATACTCGCTTGTTATTATTTGCAATCAGATGTTCACAATGCCTATTTTTGATGCGAAAATCTTATTACAAGCAACTGCGTGCTCGACCACACTGAACTACAATGACACGTTCTGTATTGAAACTGCATGAATGGAATGTCCGGCGGTCCGTCCACCGTGCCGCGACTTGTTTGTATACTATACAGTGACACAAATTACCGACACAAACCGCGATGTTGTTAGTAAATTGTGCATTCCTAAAGGAATATAAGGAATAAGTAATTTGTTTTCAAATTACAATTAAGAAAATTGAGAAACGTTTTTAATTAGTTATTAAAACAAAGAAGAATGTTCTAAGGACGTAAATTAAACGTTCGATTCCTGGAGCAGAACTTTATGTGTCAGATAAATGTTTGTTCCTGGGTCATAGTTGTTAGTGATGTGTTATAATAATTGTGTTGTCCATGCCGCACGCGACAGGGAATTATAGTGCGAGGGTATGGTGTGTTAGCATTTATCATAGTTGAAGGCTGCATTTGTTGCATAAGTGTACCGCATTAGGTTACTGAACGTGTAATTATTGATAAACACATTTAAAGTTAAATAAATAGAATCATGTAAAATATTGCTATCATCTGAGTGTTTTTGTTAGCAAGTAAATACTGCAATTTAAAATTTGGACAAACCAACACTGAATTTGACGTAATACAACCTTGGCAAGCGTTCTAGGCCTAAAGGTCAACGAGAAAATCTGGCATGTTAAAGTCTTAAAGAAATGTCATCTTTATTTTGACTGATTTTAAATATTATAGGGTGCAATTTGAGATTAAAATGAATATAACACGCAGCAGGCTTCGGCTTCTGTCACCCTTACGAAACCTTCAGTATTCACCACCCCAATCGGCCGAAACTTAACCCTTAATAACATTTTTATGGCAGTGTACAAAATATTTAAATCCCCCCACCTTGGTCTTGATGTCCGCGGCGGCGGTGACCGGGTGCCGGACGAGGCTGCTCGTCACGCTCTTACTCTCCAGCTGTTGTTTCGCCATTTCCACTTCCTTCTTCTTTAATTCGAACACTACTTGGAACAGATCCCGCATTGCTATCACTACCTGGAATACGCAAATAATAATCACTACATAGTATAAAACAAAGTCGCTTTCGCTGTCCCTATGTATGCTTAGATCTTTAAAACTACGCAACGGATTTTGATGCGATTTTTTTTAATAGATATAATGATTCAAGAGGAAAGTTTATATGTAAAATATATTAAAGTTTTGTGTAAATTGGTTTTCCCGAAGCGAAGCGAGGGCGGGTTTACTAGTTATTATATAGTTTCATAACATACAATAAATAGGCATATGGAAGTTCTCAAAAAAGTGTAAGACTTCTTAGGACCCCGTATGGCGAAGAAAGGATCTTGTCAGATTACGTCCGAGTCAGACATTTTAATGAGTTTAAATTTCTATTTTCGGTCTGAATGTGTTTTTCTCTTTCTGTTTCATTCACGGCACCCACGACACAGGGAATCTTGGGGCTATGAGTATGTAGCGTTATTTATTTATTATTTCTTCAACTTTATACAAGCCATCGTTTGGGATCAGATCCATATAATATACATGGCATTCATTTTAATTGACAAAGTACCTGTGTTACGAGCACAATTGGGTGTTTCCTTTAGGAGCACTGAGCTGTTATGATAGTGTGTAATAACCGTGTCATCTGTTTAATGTCTCTCATATAAATATATCTGCAGAGCCCATATCCTCAAAGAGTTAAGAAAGCTGTTCTTAAGCATAAATTTGACGCACGCATTTGGTAAAAAAAAAAACTAAATTTTATCAGAATCCCGAATTCCAATTTTCATAGCCTGCTTGAAAATCGGCAGAGTTTTAAACAAACTTTCAACCCCTATTTGACCCCCTTAGGGGAAATAAAATCCGTAGTAGGATACATTAGCAGACGTCAATGTGTACTATCTTTGTAGTAAGCATATACCGAGATTGTTACTCGCGATTGTAAATGCCAGGGCACCAAACGCAAAATCCTGGGATTATGTGGAACTAATCTCGGGATTTATGGGATTGTTATAAATATTATGACCTGATTGCTTTTGGTTGCGCATTGGCTATAACCGTATCTACACTTACCTCAAAATAATTATTTTGTCAACCCTTACTTATTCATACATGAAATTTGGGTAACGGGTTTAGCGCGTGGCCGTGGGTGTGTAGTGGGTGCCTACGGCTCTACGCCTACCCATTGAGGAGGGATTTCTTGATATTCCCACGGAATAGAGAACAAGGAGAATTATCTTCTTCCAAGACCACTCACAGTGCGGATTTGATGAAACGATGGCGTGGTTTAAGTTTCGAGAAGTGTTCGTAAAAACCAAATTCAAATAAAAATCATACCATTTCATATTATGAACGCTCTTAAGTTCCCTTATTCAATAAATTGTTAGGCTGCTAATTATTTTATTTCATTCAGTGTTATAAAATGCGGGGACTGAAAAAATAGCAGCGTATATATTCGCTGATTACTACACTTGGAGACCTCATTAAACTAGGTTCCTTTAGGTTAAATAGATGGTAAAATCAATACAGCACCCACTTATTTCCAGTCTTACTATACATCCGGACTAACAATTATTTCATTTAATATGATTTCTTGCAACGTGAGAAATCACAGCTTATGGGAAATTGTAGCATAGATAATCATTAGTGTCCAAAATAAAAGATTTCTAAATGTACACACTCAAAGCCCCATTGTAGCATAGATAATCATTAGTGTCCAAAATATAAGATTTTTAAATGTACACACTCAAAGCCCCACACTATGATTTCCTGTGTCGTGGGAGCCATAGACAACACGCAAGGGAACACACAACAGGTAACAAAAACTTACTTGACTGGCGGCTTTATCAGTCTTGATCCCGAAAAACCTGTGTCCGGTGTCGGGCGAGCCGAAAATGTAGCCGAAGGCTCGCGAGTCCGTCATGTCTTGAGCTATGAACGAGATCTTGTGCACCGGGTGATGATACAGGGAATCCTGGAATAGGGACCATGATTTGTAACTGTCGCACTGTTAGTGTAAAACGCGCATGCAGCATCACCTTTCCGCTGCCGTCCATGACAATAATTGTGACCCAGAACAAGATTCAAATCGGGACTAGGATGGTCAGTCCAGTTAGCAGACGGTGTTTACATCATTAGTTGGTCAGTTTTTTGTTGAGGCAGTCCATGCAGGATGAGAGGATAATCTATTAATGCAACACACTAAGTTGACAGAAATCACTTTTCCAGAACATTCCTTAAATTTTGCTGATTGTTAATACAATTATATTATATTAGAAAAGTTCAGGTGGAAATCGGTTTTGGCCAAAGATTTTAATTAGAAATATGCGTCAGAATACTTCACTTAATTTTATATTTAAAATTATTATGTAAAATGTTAGATTTATTTAATTATTTATAGATGTTATATTCGCGTAAATATGATTCACGCCCTTATCAGGGCAATGACTTCGGCCAACGCAAGCAAGGTTGCGCCCACATATACCTACAAAACAATGCACTTAATATACACAATCAATTTAAATATAAAGTTGTTCCACCTTTACCGGGTTCTTAACAACCCATCTGTGACTCTTCTGTTATTATGTATGGTCATGACTGTGACCACTTAAGAAAAGTTTATTTATAGACCAAAGATATTAAAACTATAGAATAGATACGTTAAGTTCGTACGAGTTCCTGCGAGTTGTGCTTTTGGATTGCAATGACATTTGTATGTCAGTATGATGAGAAAGATAATTACGACACGCATGAGACAGAAAGAGAAAGCTACATGAAAAGTAAGGCAAATTGGTCAAATTTGAGCCGTTAACATAAGAAATTCAATATGGTGAGGGCAACTTATTCAGTCTAACGAGTTCGTTCTAGACGGTTGGTAAGTAGGTACCGTTAGGCTGGCTTTCATTTGATACAATAAATAGATTAAATGTATCCGTGGATTATATCGCGGTTATTGACCGTAATCTGCTCTAGAGATATTATTATTTGAATTACGTTATAATTATAAATGATAGTAAAAGGAAGCGACAAAAAATATTGAACTTTGACAAAACGTCAAAAATAAATCAACAATAATATATTACTATCCATGGTTTTAGTAATAGGGTATTTGACACCTTTTAGAAAAATAATTCAAATTGTTCAATATAACATAATACATTATGCAGTTTGCTTAATTCTTTGTAAATATCTCTATTTTCTATGAAAATCACCATCAAAGTTTAAATGAACAAAAAAGCCGCCAAAACGCTAATACGCCATTTTAAATAGGTTATGACGTCACCTGGTCAAATAACCATACTAAGCTGTCAATGCTGTCATTGCGTATAGTAAGCAGTAATAGCAAGTGACGTCATTCAGCCAAACCGCGTGTTTTCGATCACGTGATCAAACACGAAAAATTCATTATTTTATTATCGATTTTTAATAAAAATCCAAATAATTTTAAAATAATGTGTAGGCTAAATTGGTTTAAAATATATACTTTTAAGCTAACAACAGTTTGATCTATATTTTCATTGTAGTCAAATACCCTATTCATTTTTAATCATTTAACGAATTCAGGTGGGTAGGGCACCTACCAACAAACATTAAGTACAACCTGTCCCGACGAGCTTCGTACAACGCTATAAGTAAATAATAAGACATTTCCTTCCTTCCTTTTATTTACTTTTATTACAATATAATATACCCTTGCGTGATTACCAACACAGATGCAAAAGCAGAACAAATCATCAGAAATATTCTAAGATTAGGACTGCACTCAAGTACCCTGAGTAGGATGGAATAGAACGCCCGCATTATTGAAATCAGGCAATATCCAAAGTAGGTACCTATTCAGGCTGAAGAGCGAAGCTAGGTTCTCAACGCAAAGCTATAAAATGTTACAATTTACGGCGCGACGAAAAGAATAAATGTTTTTTGTAAATAGTCGACAAACGAGCTTTAGAGCCATCTGATAGTTAGTGATCTCCATCGCCTATGGACAGCATCATCATCATCATCTATCACCTATCATCTATCACCTAGAAAGAACAAAGAAGACAGTTCTCTGTTCTCTAATAGTAATATAAATTTTATTCCTCTGTCAACAATAACTTTAACTGAGATTACTTCAGACTACTACAAAATTCTACTATAAGCATGTAATTAAATTTATTCCACTAGTTAGTATTTGGCTGCTCTTACGATACGAGCAGATACAAAATAATGTTTTTGACAGTGTTCCAACCTCATAATAAAACTCGTAAAGAGAGCTACTCGCATGTCCGAGGGTCGACACTCCGACACAATTACTAAAGTTATTGATTTAATTACCCTAGTTGCTCTGGCTGCGAAAGTAAAAGTGTTGATATTAATTATCCTCATGGGTCATTTCAAGTCATTCATGCTTATTATAGGCATGATACTATTATAATAGTTTCACATTAATCAATTCATTAGGGCTTATCACAGCAGTACAATCCCTACTAATATTATAAATGCGAAAGTAACTCTGTCTGTCTGTCTGTCTGTCTGTCTGTCTGTGTCGCTTTCCCGCTTAAACCTCTCAACCGATTTTGATGAAATTTGACACAGACAATCTTTAGACCCTGAGAAAGGACATAGGCTACCTTTTATTGCGACAAAAAGGGATGAAGAGGTTGAAATAGAGGTTGAAAGTTTGTATGGGATTTCTTCGGGTTTTAAGCACAGCGCCATCTAGGGGTGAACCTTCCTAACTTAAAGAATAAGAACGCCTAGCGCCATCTCTTAAAGAACCATGAAACTTTATATTTAAGCAGTTGATAATAAGTTTCCCGAAGCGAAGCGAGGGCGGGTCGCTAGTAATTTTATAATTATAATAGTTGACCTGGCAGACGTTTCGTGAGGATTTTACCTGACTTTACCTTCTACGGCAGCAGTATAATGTCCCCAATGGGCTGATCTCTTACTAAATCTCGACAACATCGTCACCTACCGGTTCCAATTGGGAATCTAAGCCATCCAGAGACCCACTCAATAACACACAAAAAGTACTTAAAAATCGGTCCAACCGTTGAGGAGGATACAGCCCTCACACTGAAAGTGGAAACCAGAACCCAGCAGTGGGACATTTATGGGCTGTGGGACAGTTGCGATGACGATGATAGTATTCTTATGATCGGCATACCACTGGCCTCATTGACAAAGGCTAAAAATCATTATAATATTCCTCTGAACTCACCCCCGTTTTGTCATCGCGCAACCGTAGTCCATCGATGGCAACATGGACCTGTATCCGTTGCTTGTGTTCCCCGGCCGCCCGTATCGCCATCTTGAGGTCGGCGAGCGCCTCCTGGCACATCCTGTCGCCGCGCGCCTCGGGCACCTCGAGCACACCGATCAGCTTCGCGCGGAACGATACTCCCTCGCCGAGGAACCGACCCGGCTCGTTCTTGTCTGTGGGAGACGTAATGAGCTATATGAGCGTTGGAGGTTCTTCAACTGTACGTTACCGTTCAATATGTGCCAACGGAACGCGTATAGAACGGGATGCGGAACCAAGAGTGTATTCCAACTCGACTTCATGTTCACAGTTCCTAAGAACTAAGTTGGAACATGTAGGACATAATACTGGTGTAGGATCTTCGGTTGACCATATGCTTCTGACAGAGGTTTTTAGCTGATGGCCTTTAAAGTAATGTCGCGATCGTACCAGTTTTTTTCCAAAAAGTATTATGTTTAACGTCGAAACAACAAAAACAGTACTGCTTTATGAGTACTTTTCAGAGTTCTAATAGACTTGGTTTATGGTTATAAATTTATAATCGAAAAGATTACTTTAGACAATTTTTAATAGACTTTAATAGAAAAGTAGTTATATAAATAGTAAATGAAGAAAACTTTAATAAAATAGAAAGTTCAGAAACTTTAATGATTAATGGATAAAAGCCATCACCACAGAAAGAAATATCTTAAGTGGGTTATAGTGCAAGCCAAGTTTTTTGCATGAAATTGATTTCAAACTGTTATTAACATCTGCAATACTTATACGTATACTAGGTAATATATCGCGTGTCCACATTGAAAGCGAAATTTAATAGTTTTAGTGATTTGGTTTTATAAAAAGTGTGCAATGTCATTATTGTTATTTAAACTTGAGTAGAAACACAAATTATTCAGTTAATGTTCAAGCGAGAGCAATCACAAAGTTGATCACGACTGTGGAGCAGAGTGAATTTCTAACGATCTTACATGACAGAACACGGGTGTCTTGAATAATATATGTAAACACATTCTAAATTCATATTGTAAGCGTCACAGTTTAGCAAAAACACAATTTTACACATTAAAAACAAACAAAAAATCACTCAGCATTCCATATACCTTTGCTCAATAAAGATTTCGTTTCCGCTTTTTTGGAAGTCATTTCTATATTGGTTTCGTTACAAAGAGTAAAGAGAACATGACGAGTGGTACTGATATGGAGTGCTAAATAAAAGTGAGCGCCGTTGTCCTATTTCGGTCCCTGTTTACGGTGCATCACTGGCCGTTTAATTAAATTTCCTGTTTTTAAATTTAGAGTCTCCTGGATCGGGGTCTCAGCCGTACCTGCGAGACACTCTGACCTCTGTTTCAGAGCCTAAATGTTTAATTTCCTGGACCTTAATCAATGGTTCGTCGGTGGATATAGTTGGATGTAATTTTTACCTGACACAGTAGCAGTACAGGTTTGAGGAATAGTTAACGCTGCTCGACCCTACGATATTTTTCTCTTTTTAATCAGACTTCAAAAAGGAGGAGGTTCTCAATTTGGTTGTATTTTTTTTATGTTTGCTGTTTCAGAACTCCGTCATTAATTTGGATTTGGAATAATTATTCTTTTTTTGGTTGGGAGGATATAAGTACCCGTTTGGTCTCTTTTTTTGATCAAGGTCTGATGATGGAAACCATGAAAAATTGAGGGAAATAATCAAATATTACAGGCGAACATATGGCAATTTTAGTATTTTAGTAAACTTGACACTTTAAGGGTCTGCCAGTATATCCATACTTAATATTATAGATGCGAAAATATGTTTCTTTTTCTTTCTTTCACGTGCAAACGGAGCAACGATGATTGTTGAAGAACTGGTGAGTGACATAGGCTCCTTTTTTTCTCGGAAAATATTTCATTTCCACGGGAATCCCCGTTTTAATGAAATAAGCGCTATAGACAGCGTTACGGGAGCAATAACGGTATGACGAGTGATTCTAAATAGATGAACAATCATTTCAAACGTAAGGAATAAGTTTACTAACGTAATAAAAAAAATTTACTCTGTGTAAAACATTTTTGTTTTGGTCGATGATTTAATGAAAACGCAGAAGGTGGAATTATACATAAGTTAATTCGTTTACATATCTACAGTTGTCACCGTTGTATGGGTGCAATGCGTATAATAGAATGAATTGTTAGGTCTGTTTATACAATGTATGCACAAGCCAACATATTATCATTTTCTTGTTAAATATTACAGTACAATCTAAAAGAATATCTATGATGTCATAACTTCCTTTAAGTTACAGTGTGAACCATTTAAAAGTACATGGAAGATATTATTAGAATGTTGTGTCATGATCTTAATTAATTAATCTTAGTTTTGTAACACTTTTTAATTGCCTTAATTGGACGTTTTTCAAATGAATGATACGCAGATGCATATATTAATTTGTTTGATGACGCAATTGAAGATATCAAGATGTTACTGTACCTAATATTAAATAGATAAAGAGAAACACAATAAATATTACAAGATAAGCATGACATGAAAGTTATATTGATAACACTAAC
This sequence comes from Ochlodes sylvanus, assembly GCA_905404295.2. Lineage (NCBI taxonomy): Eukaryota > Metazoa > Arthropoda > Insecta > Lepidoptera > Hesperiidae > Ochlodes > Ochlodes sylvanus. The sequence continues at coordinate 10,759,443 of FR990142.1, read as the reverse complement.
CGGACCTAATGTGTGTACGCTTAGTATAGTAGCGATCTTCAAAATGCTTCTTATATTATCTCATATCCTTTCTTGTTCATCTTTGTGTGAAAAACGATAAAATACCATGACGTCATAACATAACTATACGAAATGAGGAGAACAGTTCGTTTCCTTTGTAAGTACCAAGTAAAATCAAGAAGAGTCAATGAACAATGAGAGTGATGCATGAATAAAGATAGCAGGACGTTATTCGAACGTCTGTCCTTATAAAACAAAGAGGATGTTTAATATTCCACAATTATAAACTGGCCTTAAGATAATCAAGATCACACTGCGTATGCTCTGACATTGGACGCGTCCAACGCTACAGCATCTGCAATCATTTACATGCCGTTTGATCATATATTATAATACCTACAACATTTATTCGTTTTGATGTTATCTGCATATTAAATGTTCAAACTGTTCGACTTATTCTGCAACACATGTTCATAGTTTAATAGATGATGACGTACGATATATAAAATTAAACAAGGCAGGGAGCAAGCAGAGGGGAGGAAGTGGCTCGTAACTAATAGTCTACCAACAAATTACAGAGTGAAGCGTGAAATGCGAACGCGGTACTCACCGAACTGCCGCAGAAGATGCTGGAAATGACAGACCTGCATTATTCCTTATAAACCGATTAAAGTTAGTTACTGCCCGTCGCACCACAGCTGCACCGCCCAGGCCCACCCTCCACAACACACCCTCTGTTCAAAACCAGGGTTCACTAATTATGATATGAGACTAGCTCGTGAATGCACTGGTGACTTGACATCGCAGTTAGTGGTGAATGTCATAGCCGGACCATGCAACTTACAACAGAAATACGCAAAAGATACAGTCCAAAAGCTAGGATGCGTTATGTGGTCGATTACATTTAGCGCTATCTAAAACACCGCATAACCGTAATAATGTTCAAAACAAAAAATAGTAGAGTAAAATATAATCGAAGTGATAAGCGAATCGAATTGTACGGCGTACGAACTCACATTTGCAAGGGCTGGTTTTCTTACGGAGGGTTTGCATTGGAAAGTCAGTCGGTAACTTGTGATTGAACATCAGGAACGTGCCCTACCGACCTGTCGGTATCACTGAAACGGAAATACACTGTTGGATACACCACACACGACCGCGATACTATGCATCGGTGTCAGTAAAGTCTAATGCAATACTCGTGATCCACTACAACTATTGATTTTTGTGTAGCATCTGCCCCGGTGGGAGAGCGTTTCGTCGCGGCATTTCGGTTCACATTTCGGTTCGGCGATTTGTTTTGGCGTAGAATTGATAGAAAACTGCTTGGAATAGTGGTAAATATCGCATTGGTGTTTGTAGCCGTGTCGGTTGGAGGGCGCAATCTGCCGGCCGCGACGGACGGCTGCTAGCACATCACATGGGCGACCCGCGCATTAGCGATGGCCGCACGCACCCCCCCGCCTGTGTGAGTGAGGGGTGCGCCGCACACAGCCGCGATTGACTACCCTTGATCAATATTCGTCCCCGATCTCTACCACGTACTACGTTTATGGCAGACTCCATGAATTCTAAATTCTATTCCTAAGAATTCGTGTAACACGTAGTCTTTTTTTACAGGTCATACTTAACTATTGCTATTATACTATTTACTTATTATACTATTTACTTATTATACTATTTACTTCTGCTTCAATGCTTTGATTATATACGTGTATATAATCAAAGCTTCTATGAAAATAAAAAACGTAATTTACGTTTATCTCGTAAACTATCACTATAAATATGCAAACTTGCAATTTCTGCATAAGTATTCTTTAATTGTTATTTTATCTCAGGCACTGTGGTACTGTGTTTATGTTATTGATGTAATGTAGTAAAAATTATAATGTAATAGTAAATAATGAATTGCCTCACGTTGCGGCGCGGCGCCCAAAGCCTGAAGAGCAAAAGTCAGTGTGGTGTCAAGTTTGGGTGGCAGGCTGATAAGTGTCCTTGTGTTCATATCTATGTTTATCAAATGTCATTTCCTTACTGTTATCTCCCTTGTTTGTTTATTGTTAATAAAGAATGTTTACATAATAAGGATAGTGTTAATAAAAGTTATAATAATTAAGGTCTGTTTATTCATTTACATATTTAATAAGTATTTAATTATGAACATCATTGATTGGTAAATAATTGGTATTATTACTTTAATTATTAATATTTTGTAAAAATACTAATATAAAATAATAAATGAACAAATTTATAATTATAAAAAATATAAAAAAAACATTAATACAATTAATACATTCCAAAACCAAAAAAGCATTAAGTAAAGCTAAATTACTTAACAATTTGTTTTATTATAATGTGGAATTACTCTGTTTATCTGTAACTATATATTGAAAGTAAAATAATTATATAATATTTATACTACCTAAAAATAATAAGGTAGAAAGTCCTTTAATATATAATATAAATCACAGCAGATTAGGAACACTCGGACAAAACCATATTGGTAACAACATTAAATCTAAGCTTCTAGGCATTGAAACCAAATTAAGCTAGGAATAATTGTACTGTAAATAATTTATATATTATATTGTATGTTTTATAGCTCAAGTATTAATATATAAAAAGTAATAAAAATATATTAAATTTAACAATAAAAGAACTTTGGATTCAGTGCAGATGCAGATTAATTATATATTTAGAGATTTTACTACTGCTATAGTTTATTTAGTTTTCGTAAAAAATTGGCAATGTAATTTTGAAACTAACGTTCATTGACTTTATAAGTCAATGCTAATGTTGCATAATATGTTTATACAGAAAGTTTTCTAATGAGTTAAAGATCCCTGCTGAAGAATTTACCATAGCACCAACAAATTACAGTATGGAATGTAGTTTAGTCGGAGTTTGAGTTGGGTCGAACACTGAGTTGAGTTGGGTCAGAAACAGAGTTGCAGTTGGGGTAAAAAATGAAAAATAAAATAAAATACCTTTAAATTATTACAAATACACACAAACACACTACATAATTAATATTGTTGTGGGGATATGAATTATTGTTGTTATGGCAAAACGACGAAATCCCCAGGTACATATTATTATTGTGTTAGTGTTGTTTTAATAAGGGTCATGGGCTCATGGGTGTTAGTGATTTGATTTTGTGTTTCCTAGACCAAAGTTAAACACTTATACATACTGCAATAATAAAATTAATGTCTATTGTAGTTGTAGTTCTATCTTTAGATAACTTGAATTACACTCAATTAAACATAAGCAAAATTAATTAGATCTAAATAAATTTAAGTAAGAATAAGAAATCCCAATCAGGTATTCAACAAAATAAATGAAAATGGAATTGATAAAAGAAATCTTTGTATGTTAAATATGTACTGTTATAAATAAGTTCCAGGTAAGTACTTTAGCCGACTGTAGGTGTTCATTTTTATCCTAGTAATTACACTGCAGGAAATTAGGTTGGACACTTCATTTCACGGATATTTAATACAAGTAATCCCCCTCAAGGAAATTTGATCCATGTAAAGAAACAGGGAGTCTCACTTAAATAGTTTACGAGTTCAAATAACTTGACGTTGACGCTGTTATTATTATTACTTGGGAGTAACAGAACTGTGGTATGTGTTGGTGCAAATAAAAAAAAAACTATATTTCTCACCTGAACTAGAAGAATTAACCATGCCGGATATTATAGAACTGAGCAAAGTATCATCACTGAAAATATATTAATTGAATCCTTTTTGGGTCCGTACGTAAACAATAAACTTCACAATATGAAAGAAATAAAAGAATGAAGGGAAGAAAACTTTGCAATGCAGAAAAAGTATAAATATATCGACGACAATAGTTTAGACAAAAATTTAATTCAGTCTAATACATTGTTCCATTTTTTTTATTTCGTTAATATTGCATATATTTTTAACATTCCACACGCACGTAACTCGAAAGTTTGAAACGAATTTTCGAATTTACATTTACAATCACAAAGTGTAGTACTTTTTTAATGTTTAGTTATATAGATAAGATAAATAAATACACGTACAGATGCACTGTGTTGTGTGTGTCTGTCTGTGTGTTGAAATATTCGATTCGATTCGAATTATTCAAAGATTTCGATAGTCATTGGTCACTTGGTCAGGATTCAGAAGTAGGATGTGTCACGTGTCACTGTCAATGTCATTTCATTACCAATAATCAATAGAATAAAGTCTCGAGTCAGCTGTTGAAGGGCGGATTATATTGGTTTGGTTCAGTTTTTTGTTGTTTAGAGGATCGAAACTTTAAAAAGCTCTCAGCCTCGGTTCTCCTATTCTGACTCTTGTCCTAAGGCTTTTTGAGCTTTTTCCATGCTACGGCCACCGGAGTCAGGTTCACGGAATACAGAAAGAAGTGGAAATGGTACAAGTGTTGATTCATAAGGAAACCACGGTAGCAAAATAAACACAAGTAAATCCCTAATCATATTAATCACACTAAGAAACTTACATTTTTATTGGTTGGTACTTGTCAACAAATAGTCTATCAAACCGGCTCATTATAGTTGAAAATGCACCTTAACATTTTATTTTAATTTTTATTTTTCCTTGCCATTTTCGGTGTCTTGTTACCTTTATCAATTAAGAACATAACAGTTATCAAGTTTTTCTTTCAACCGCTAGATCGCAAAATTTTACGTAACAACTAATTATATACTTAAAGCTGTAAGAAATAAAGTTGACATTGTGTTGTCCGGCAATTACGCGGAGCTCCGCGCAGCCTTATTCCGCGTGCCACGCCTACTTCGCACTTCCACTTCTTTCTGTATTCCGTGGTCAGGTTAGTACAATGATGCCCATTTAAGTTACTCTATGCGTGTCTGCGTGATGCGTTTCAGAGACAATAGACAGTTAATTGTCAGAGACATGTCAGATAAGATAGAACGTCAGGCTGTGTCAATGTCATCAATGATTGTTAATTTGTTAAATTGAAATTGACAATGACAAGTCAAAGTCAACAATACAATCAAATCCAAATCAACTGAAAAGGAAAACTGAACTGATCCAAAATTCATTAAATTCAACAATTAATTAATTAATTACCAATTACCATACTAGTCCATCACCCGGATCGGACGTTATACAAAACAGAAAAACACTCAAAACAGTTTTTAAACTAGTAGTCAATATTCAATAATGAGCATTTGCTATAAAAGTGAGTGCTGTATTTTGATTGATCATTGTCAGTATATTTCGAGTTTATATCAAAAAGTGTTTTCAAATAAAAATGAGTGTTTGGATGAAATACAATCATTTAATCTATCATCTAATATATTTTCAATTAAACGCGCTAGAAAGGAATTTAAGAATAGGAAACGAAAATTAGTTCCTAGTGATATTCTCAAAGAGGTGAGTTTGTTTTTGCAATACCTTATTTAATACTCTGTATTTGTTGTGTGTACTATTTATTTGAAGTGTACCATTTTATGATTTGTGTTACCGCTAGTGGCAAAAAAATTTAGCCGCTTCATTGCTTCCAAGGAGCTTGTGCTCTTAATCCGGACGGACCAATTTAAGAGTTTTTATTGTGTATTCACATCTGATGGCTTCAACATGCACTAATGAAGACAAATGATAAGCTATTTGCATTTTTATATTGATTTCCTTGCAGACTGAAAAGATACAACAAATGTACAATAATTTCAAACAAGATATCTTAAAAACCAAACCAGATATCTATAAGAAGTATGATTTGATGGGGACAAGAGAAGTTAGAGATTTAGCAACAAGGTTAAATGAAACCACTACTTTTGAACTAAATGGTATTAATGGTGGCAACAATTCTGATGTAGCATTGAAATGTAAAATAAAAGATGAATATTTTTTGCTGCCACCAAAATCTAGGTAATATTGATAGTTAATTATTTAATTTGATGACCATATGTGGCTCAGTTAGGGGAGGCCTATGTCCAACAGTGGACGACAAAAGGCTGATGGATGGATGGATGATGATGATGTGGCTCACATTAAATGCTTCAAATGCTAATATGATACTATAAAAAAGGTTTATTCCTCTACTTTGTTGTTGAACATTTGAAAAGCCTCTGTAGTCAAGGCACCAGTGTTTAAAGTCTTCATTTAATTTAATTTATTAAATTTAGCTCTCGAGCATAATCCTTTTCTTCTTATAATAAAATTATAACATGCCGTTTCTGCATCAGATGACATAGCAACACAATAATATTCATAATAAGAAAAAATCCACAGGTTTTATTGTGGTTGTGTGAAGAAACAGTGCTTGAAGCTAGCTGGCAACACCTACAGTATAGTGATAGCTGATCCTCCCTGGTGGAATAAGTATATAAGGAGATTGAAAGACGCAGATCAAAAGTTAAGGTATAATTTGTATACCTAAGTTTAAATATTTTTACGTGTAAGGGTCTCCAATCATCTTTAAGTACAAGCCGTTCGCCCCTGCTGATGGTGCAACCTGCTGAACAACGGACAAGATTACAGCACCCATTTCATCTTTACAGGGTTGGCTGGACTTTGTACCATTCAGTTTAATCCCAAAGGTACTTTGGCTGGTAGTAGCAGTGGTGGTGGGACTGTAGCCGGGCTCGCTGGCTACCACCTGTTTCATTATATTTACGTTCGCAGCTGAAGAGTTTATCTCAACAATAAAGGCGAAGGAATGGTGTCGGACTTGGAGTCAGAGATAAAAAATATACAGCTTCAAGTTTATACGAAAATAAGAGATATCAAGATATGTCATAAAGAACTATCACTTTGTATGTGTGTATGTGTATACTTTATTTTTATATTATTTACAGCTACTCAATGATGTACAATGAGGACATAGCAGCCATTCCTGTCAAAGAATTACTGGCCAGTAACTCGCTAGTAGCTGTTTGGTGCACAAATGCAACAAACAATATAACAGCGGTGAAGGAACTTATATTTCCTCGTTGGGGTGTGGAGTACCTAACCACGTGGTACTGGTTAAAACTGACAATAGACTTGGAGCCATTATGTGAGTTTGGCTTGGGATGCCAGAAACAGCCGTATGAGAGGGTGATTATAGGCAAAGTTGGGGAAGTGAAGGATGTGCCCCATAACCTAATGTTTGCCAGCATTCCAAGTGCCCTTCACTCCCATAAACCACCATTATTAGGTATGGTTTTTTATAATTAATCATCATTAGCCTTATCTCATCCCATAACTGTCTCTCCTCTCACAATTGGAGGGGTACAAGCCATAGTCCACTACGCTTGGCATTCAGGGCTGTATATCTGTATAACTATATTAAGATGTGTGAGATCTATCAATCCGCACTTGGCCAGCATGGTGTTCGCGGGCTTCATTCACTAATATTATTCGAGGACACCTAAGCCCAGGTGTGAGAGTTTTAAGGATTGCCATGATGTCCAAGGCGAGAAAATATAAGTTTGCGTCGTTAAAACACATTTATAACAATTGAAATTTCTTGTTCCAGATTTATTGACACCATATGTTAACAGTGATAATCCGCAAACCCTGGAACTGTTCGCCAGGTACATGTTACCGAATACGACTAGTGTGGGCTTCGAACCCTTGAAATTGCAACATATATCTCTTTTTGATGTTACTTGAGGTGATAAGAAAATGCTGATGTATTCTACACTTTTTGTGAGAGTCTCTGGAATTTTACACATTTTGTAGATTCTGAATAAATATGCAACTTAAACCAAAATTATTTTTGTATTTATATTATAGTACTAGGTCATAAGTACAAGTACATTGTGATAAGTCTTAATTTTGTCAATGTCTCTTGTGTCTAAACATTTCAACCCATATTTCTGTACTGTGAATTTTTTCTGTGAACATTTTTTTTTGCTGCAGAATAAATAAGTTCGTATTTAAATTCGTCTCGTTTTGAGAAACATGGAGAAAGTAACATGAAGATAGGTAATTCCGTATGAATTTTATCCGTGGTGCGAGTAGTATAGTGACGCGGATTATAAACCACGAGATAAAAATCAAACGGCGAGAACAATGTGATGTTGAATTTGAAAAAAAGCATAAGTAAATAGTAAGGCACTAATTTATTATTATGTTAATAATACATAGTTTTGTTTATTGCGAAGTTGGTATATAAACATGCTAGCTGTTTCCGTTAATGACTATTACGCTAGTTTTGTTCTTTTTGGGGTAGCCGTCCGGGTTCATCGTCTGCCATCGCCAGAAGTCTGTGCCTGCAAGTACATTTTATATTTAGTTAGACTTTGAAAAGTAAATATGGTGGGGCTCGGTATTGTAATATTAATTTAGGTCAATAAATATATCTTTTTTTATAAGCAGACAAGCTACCTGAATAAATAATAGATAATTATGTAACAATATTATTTTTTTAAATATTTTTTGCATTATAAAGACATTATCGATGTTACGTTTAGGACATATATGAGGAGGGGTTGAGTTGACTCAGCTGATAGTCCCATGTAGCGCTGGTTTTTAGTTTCATTAACTCTTGTTTTATTATAATAACGGGATAAGTAGTGAAAACTGCATATAAAGAGAGAGTCCAACAACATGGCGAAGAATCTATAAGGCTGGGCGTATGCTGGAATGCAGGCGACGCAGTACAGCAAATCCCAGATCAGTATACCTCAGGGCAGTTGACGCAGACATGTGCCCCCTCCGTATGCTGCGACGCAACTCATTCGCATCTTAGCTAGTAGAAAGAATAGACGTTTGACAATGATTCTATTAAACGTTCTGTCATGACTGTCATTGCAACAAAACTATGCCGCGCGTCGCGCTGAAATCTGTGCCGGTTCTACAACGGGACGCAGAGCGGGACTGACACATGTCAACGTCTGACGTGCCTGCGTCGCAGCATACGTAGCTCAATGACGTTCCATACTTTACAAAATCTGCTCAGTTCTGCGCTGCGTGGAACTGCGTCGCCTGCGTTCCAGCATACGCCCAGCCTAACTGTGACTGACCCAGAACAAGATTCAAATTCAATTCGTAGAACGTAGAAAAGTTACATGTCGTAGAACTAATCAATACGACTTGCTCGGTACTTACACATCTCTTCAATAGTACGTTGGGTGGTCCAGCTCAGTTCCTGTTTGGCGAGGCTCGCGTCCGCCCACATGGCGGTGATGTCGCCCAGCCTCCGAGCCTCGTACTTCAGAGGGATCTTGGTGCCTGTCACCCTCTCGAACACTCCCACCAGCTCCTTGACGGAGACCCCTCGGCCAGTTCCTAGGTTGTATACCTGGAATTAGAAAGGGATTTCTTTCAATGTCTAAGTAATTCTAATGCATATAATATTTTAACACAGGTATTATATTTTAACACAGGTGAGAGTGATAGTGTCGATTTTCATAGCGTAGAAGTAGTTCTAGATAATGAATAGGTATGGTTTCATCCCAAAACGATAATAAATCTCTTATATAATACTTATAATGAAAATCAACGAACCTTAAGTCCCACTTGATTTTGACTGAGTAGGTTCAGTGCAGCGACGTGACCATTTGCCAAGTCCATGACGTGTATGTAGTCTCGGATACCTGAAGATAAATAGAAAGGGGGATTATTATGTGAGAAAATAATTAAATTTAATTAACTATAGGACAGCAGTGATAGCCGTGTGGTTGAACGTTGGACTGCCGAACCGGAGGGTCCGGGTTTAAACCCCGCTCACACCACTACTTAATTTTCAAAAATTATGAACATCGTGAGGAAACCTGCACACCTGAGAGTTCTCCATTATGTTCTCAAAGGTCGTGAGGAAACCTGCACACCTGAGAGTTCTCCATTATGTTCTCAAAGGTGTGTGAAGACCACCAATCGGCACTTGGCCAGCGTGGTGGACTATGGCCTATACCCCTCACACTGTGAGAGGAGACCCGTGCCCAGCAGTGGGACAGTTATGGGTTGTGGTGATGATGATGAACTATAGGACGTTTGTATTCCAGATAAGATTCAGAGGGTTGTGGAAGGTGATCCACAACTTAGTCGCCCAGCCGCTGCCTTCCTTGTAAACCAGTCTTCGATCTCGGTAGGAGGGACTCCGTCATTGCGGTAGGGTCCTTCTTTACCAGCTGGCTAACTGCCACCCTCATGTCATCACCCTCATCAACCATGAAATGTGAATTACTTTGGTGTAATGGATGTCCACAGACCTAATGTGGTTTGCTCATTATTCGACATTAAAATTAGAAATTAAAATTCTATAGTTGTAACGAATCTATGCCGGACTGTTACCCACATTGGCTAGGGCTTGCCTATTTAATTGGTTTTCTTTGCAATATAGCTACATTAAAATTAATTATTTGAATTTAAAAAAAGGTTTACCAGTTCCATCAGGCGTGTTGTAATCATCCCCGAACACCGTGAGTACGGGCTTCTTGCCCAGGGCCACTTGCGCCATGAACGGCATGAGGTTGGTGAACTCCTTGGTGGGGTCCTCGCCGATCAGCCCCGACGGGTGCGCGCCCACCGGGTTGAAGTACCGCAGAGATATTATGTTCCATTTCTGAATGTCCAAAGTTTATTTTTGAGTTTTACAAACGTCATGCAGTCGGTATAAATAGTATTAAAACTGTCGTGGATTATATTATACGTAGTTTTGCTATAAATATGCGGTACGCGGTATGCGTGTATAGTCACAAAATAGATGATAAGTGTTGAGTAGGTAGTTCTCACAATGATAATACATATTATGTTGTGTTGTATGAAACAAGCTCATTGAGTTCTCAAATCAGTCCTCTTGTTTTGTGACCGAAGCCTAGAACACAATTATAAATACATAGCTTGTGTTGTTCCCGATTAGATCGCGCTTTCGCTTTCTATCTGATGATATTTTTCTACGATAGTGGTCATGTCATGATCCTATATAAAAAAGTAATGTCATATAGAATTATACAACTACACATCCTTTTAGTTTTCTGCTCTTGGGTGGAAAATATTTATTAGTTGCTTAATACTTGGATAGGATTCGAGCGAATTATATACAACACCTACTGACCCCGTGACCTGAGTGGTGCTGGTGAAACGCGAATGTAGGAAGCTTCTAATCCGAGGAAGGCTTAACTAATGATAAAAAGCCATTTACTTATCTGCTTTAATTAAAATACCTTAGTTATCAACTAGCGATCCGCCCGGGCGCCCCGGCTTCGCGCGGGTGCAATGTGGTCAATTTTCTACTACTTGCTGATGATAAATGATAAGAGCAAATTTTTGCGTAGGTACATTTCAATACTTACCTACATAATTTCTAAACGTTACCAACTTTTTATTAACTTTTATTTTTTAGCAAATAGGTACGGGGCCAATGATTTTTTACTTAAAATGTCATTGTACGGGGCCCAAAATTTTGTTTTGTTATGAAACATTGACTTTCTTTACATTTCGTGTAATTATAATATGCGTATAACGTGCCTAATAATGACAAAACTTTAATAATAATGAAAAAATTGAATATAATTATAATCTAATGGCACCAACCGTATTTAATAAATTAAATAACATAGAATAATCATTTTATTCACTGGACATAAATATCTACCTACTACTTTTACAAATATCCTACTCACAATTCAAACGGCCTTGAACTTCATCGATACCCAATAACCTACATTCAACCGGCCGGTTTTTAGTTTAAGTAGTTGTAGATTTATAGGTAAGAACTATGTCACATACGTTTGGAGGAGGATATATGTATAATATTGAAGTATATACCTAATAGTAAAATATGTTAATTAAATTCGTTGCGTAAAATTTAAAGTTATTTAAATTCGAGGAAATGACTTAACTGTTTGTTTGCCGATATACTCTAAGTGTGTCGATTATTTACGAAAAAAAGTACCTACAAACTTCTACTACATATTACTAGGTACTACTACTTCCAACTTCCTATTAGTACTTTTCCTAGGGTGTCCTTATGAGGAAAATAAATAAAATTTGTAGGTACCTAATAAAGTATCAAATAATAATAATGCATGTTACTCAGTGTAGGTACCTACCACAAACGACGGCTATAATATATTATAAACAAACGCGGGTATAATAGATTGAGAGCTACCGCCAATTTTTGGGTAGGTATTTGAGGCTAGCTGAAAACTTGTCTCATAGCTCTCCTACTAAACCCCAACTCGGAGCTGCAGACCTGGCTGCTGAGTAGCGGGGCAATATGGACCCCTACAATTTTAAAAATGTTATTTTTTTATTCCAAAAAAAATGTTTGAGGCAATATGCAATTTTTATAATGTTGTAGTTTAATGTTTAAAGAATAGAAAAAAAAATAAGCCAGACGATTTAGTCGAGGCTTTGACATTGCCAGGCGCGTGCAAAAATTAAAAAAAAAAATAGTTTAAAAAAAGTGTTTGAGGCAACTTGAAATTTTAATAGGGTGTAATTTATAGCTAAAAAATAAGATTCTCAAAAAGACAGATCATTTCGGTGGGGCTTTCTACCCGCCAGGTGATCTAACAAATCAGGGTAAAAAACGGTTTATCTCGATTTCTGGCAAAACGACAAGTCCGATGGAAAAAAGTTTAATGACAAAGTTGTAGGTAATAAAAAGATCTATAATCTTTGTCTTGACACTTTTCTCACATAACCTCAAAATGTATGTGAAAAATGAAAAAAACCAAATTTTTGATTTTTTATTTTTATCTCTTCCAAAAAAAATTTTTTTTTCACTAAATTTGGTGAAAAGCTACCTTTTTCTGTCTCAAACACACTGTAATTTTTTTGATTTAAAATATTTATTTTTGCACCTTATATTGACATAATATCGAAAAAGCACCCTAATTTTTAATATGTCTTCAATTCAATCGAAATTTCTTTTTTTTTAAGTCGGTGGGCTTTTTATCGATGACATTTTGACTTTCTGATGGTGTAAAAAATATACATTACTATGGTAAATTTTCTCAGAAATGTGCAAAATGTGCCTGATTTAGTCGCAGTAAAGGCGCATTTTCTGAGAAAATTTACCATAGTAATACTCGAATACATGTCGGAGATGGTAAATCGATGGTACGAATTAATCTGTGATACGCGTTAATCGATGGTATTGTTTATCAATGGATCGGGACTCCCGATCCATTGATAAACGCGTGATCTGTCAAAATGCAGTTCATTAATATTAAGGAATACGAAGCTCAGTGAGCTAATGTAAAGAGGTTTATATATATATTAGTCTAGTTAGGTTTTAATAAAAAGAAAATGTAAGAGTTGTCTTGTAAAAATATGTCCAAAATCTTTTACTTATTTTAATAAACCCATTTAATATTATTGTTTACATCGTCGTATATTTCTTCATGCCCTAATAGGTTATGGGCCCAGCCCCAGGCAGGTAGCCAGGCACTAAAGTGGATATTGTATAATTGATTTCGTGAATTGAAATAGTAGTGAAGAAAATTTGTTACTATGGCTGCATCTATAAAAATAGACCAGTTGACTGCGGAGAATTATGATACATGGAAGATTCACATGAGAGCTATTTTGAAGAAAAATGACTTGTGGGATTATGTATCAGGTACTATTCCTAAACCGGCGTGTACCGATGAAAAATATGCAGACTGGATAAGAATGGACGGGAAAGCAGAATCAGACATATTGTTGGCTGTCAGTCCCAGTGAGCTCGCAGCGTTAGACGGTTTGGAAACGTCGAAGGAGATATGGGATAAATTGAAATCAATGTATCAATCTAGTGGACCTGCGCGAAAAGCCTCATTGTTAAAGAAGCTCGTGTTGACGCGAATGCAGGAAGAAGATGACCTGTGTAAGCATATTGCAGATTTTTTTGATGTTGTTAAGAAACTCAAAGAAATCGGGTTAGTGGTGATTGATGAACTATTAGCAATTTTACTGTTATATAGCCTGCCAGACTCGTTTGCTATGTTTCGCACTGCGATGGAAAGTCGAGATGATTTACCATCAACAGAAACACTTAAAGTAAAAATTGTCGAAGATTATGAAGGCAGAAAAGTTTCAGTAGTAGACCAGAAAGCTATGTTCGTCAAACGTCAACAAATTAAATCACAACAGAAAAATACGAGCGCGCATAATGATACTGTACACAACAACAAAAGGAACATAGAATGTTATCGTTGTGGACGTCGAGGGCATTTTGCAAGAGAATGTAAGGCGAAAATTCTGAACAAGAATAAACAGAGCGCACAGCAAGCAAAACTGAGCGATTCTGAATGGCGGAAATATACGACATTGATGAATACGACCGAAAAGGTTATGTTGGGTGAAAACAGAAACGCAATTTGGTGTATCGACAGTGGATGCACGGGACATATGTGCAATGACAAGCGCATGTTACAAGGGTTTAAAAGGATGGAAAATGAACTAAATTTGGCGAATAATGAGAGTACGCAAATAACCGGGATGGGTAAGGTTAGCATTGCGGTTGATACAGGACGTGAAGAACGTCAAGTAGACATTCAAAAAGTGTTCTACGTGCCAGATTTACGAACAAGTCTCCTATTTGTTGCAAAAATAACTGATTGCGGATTCCAAGTTCATTTTAGAAGAAATGACGCTGTAGTTATTGATAATAACAAAAAAGTTCATATCCGAGCAGATCGTGTAGGTAACTTATATCATGTTAGATTGAGTCAAGAAAACGCTCATAATACTGAAGTGGTGAAAAAGCCAATTGATATGTGGCATGAGCGCTTAGGACATTTAAATGAACGCGACTTGAAAGCTATGGCTAAAAATAATCTTGTACATGGTTTGACATTTGATGACGGTGAAAAATTGTCAGAATGTGAGATATGCATTAGTCAAAAACAGACATGTAAACCATTCCCAAAAGGAAGTGGAGATAGAACAAGTGATTTACTTGAAATAGTACACACTGATGTGTGTGGTCCGATGAGACATGAGTCATTTAGCAAGAAGAAATATTTCGTAACTTTTATCGACGACAAAACTCGTTGGTGTGAAGTTTATGTTATTGCTAATAAAAATGACGTCTTTAATGTATTTAAAGAGTATAAAGCATATGTGGAGAAGTTCACAGGAAAAACAATTAAGAATTTACAGTCAGACAATGGGAGAGAATATGTCAATAAAGAATTTGACGCTTTTTTGAAAAAAGAAGGCATTAAACGGAGGTTGACGGTGCCATACACACCACAACAAAACGGGGTGGCTGAAAGAAAAAATAGAACGCTGATTGAGATGGCGCGATGTATGATGCGTCAAGCTGGTAGCCCTCCAGGGTTTTGGGCTGAAGCTGTAAATACAGCTAATTTCATAAGGAACCATTGTGCTACTGCTGCATTAAAAGGTGAAATACCTTATACGATGTGGACAGGTAGAAAACCTACAGTAAGTTATATGAACGTGTTTGGAGCAAAGGTTTACTACAAAGAGAAAGGGATAAGAAAAGGAAAATTTGAATCTGATTCGGAAGTTGGAATTCTCATGGGTTATGATAGAGAATCTAAAGCTTATAGGGTACATAATCCGAGGACAAAGCGGATTTTAATAACACGAAATGTTAATTTTATGCAGAGGAGTGCATTTAACCATGAATATAAAGAAATTCTTGGTAGTGAAGGTAATGAAGATAAAAAGATTGAAATAGATCTAAATGAAAAAGAAGAAAATTTGAATGAAAAGAAGGTGACAGAGAACAGACATTTCAATCAAGCAACAAGAGATAGATCTGAAGAGAGAAAATCTCTGGAAAATATATGTGAAGATATAGAAACTCCAATAGATGATAGAACAAATAACAGTTCATTACCTAGAAAAGGTGGTTCAGTATCGTGGCATGAACTGTTGGATCCTATGAATAGAGGAAGAGGAAGGCCGAGAATCATACGTACTGGCTTGAGAGGAAGACCGAAAAAAGACTACAGTTTTAAACAGGGTCAGTACGATGACAGACAAAGTACAATAAGTGATTCAGAAGATGAATAACCATAAGTAAGGATGCCAGCAGATTTTTTTAAAACGAAAAGTTTAAGGTGCAACGAAACATCATGAATGTTTGCGTATTTTTGGAATGACATATATATAAATTGATCAGATACGCTCACAGCTTCGAGGGGAGGTATTAAGGAATACGAAGCTCAGTGAGCTAATGTAAAGAGGTTTATATATATTAGTCTAGTTAGGTTTTAATAAAAAGAAAATGTAAGAGTTGTCATTTGAAATGTCTTGTAAAAATATGTCCAAAATCTTTTACTTATTTTAATAAACCCATTTAATATTATTGTTTACATCGTCGTATATTTCTTCATGCCCTAATAATTAAGATGTCGTCCCACATAAAAGGAATTCTCGGGAGAAGTTATAAAGGTAATCTTAAAGGTAGCATTCGGTTCTTAGTGACCACGACCCGCGACCGCGCGGCTCCACGCGTCTCATCCACTGAATAGGCAGTGCCGTGTTACTGATGTGCCATTTCTTCTTGGTTTGATGTCTTGATTTATTAATCTGTTTACAAAATCAAGCTGTTTATGATTTACCTACAATATTTTCTGAACTTTTCTTTATTTATAATTTAAATGTCGTTTTATGAGTATTTGAAAGCAACCCTCAACTTCTGGTGATGTGAAAATTGAGTCAATCTTCTTCCTTTTTTCCGGAGGCATAGATAATAACATAATAAGAATATCATCATCTTCATCCACCAATAGCTGATGGATAACTTTTACTTTGCTGCGGATAAATTGTCCGACATATCGTACTGCAAAAGAATGACAACGAACACGACGACAACGAAATCTAGGGGTCGCCCCGCGACAGGCGACCATGGTTGCGTAGTTAAATGGAGATGGACGCAGTCGCGCGTCGCGGTCGCTAAGAACCGAATGCTACCTTAAGGCGAGTAATCTCTGAAAGTGAATAAAGTTCTAATAAAACGTGCTATCACATAACTTGCGGATCGCTGCCTGATGCCGACATAATATATTTTTTTAAAACCATCGGAAAGTTGATTTCAACGAACAAAAAGCCCACCGACTTAGAAAAAAAGAAATTTTGATTGAATTGAAGACAGATTGAAAATTAGGGTGCTTTTTCGATGTTAAGTCAATATAAGGTGCAAAAATAAATATTTTAAATCAAAAAAATTACAGTGTTTGAGATAGAAAAAGGTAGCTTTTCACCACATTTAGTGAAAAAAAAATTTTTTTTGGGAGATTAAAATAAAAAATCAAAAATTTGGTTTTTTTGATTTTTCACATACATTTTGAGGTTATGTGAGAAAAGTGTCAAGACAAAGATTATAGATCTTTTTATTACCTACAACTTTGTCATTAAACTTTTTTCCATCGGACTTGTAGTTTTGCCAGAAATCGAGATAAACCGTTTTTTACCCTGATTTGTTAGATCACCTGGCGGGTAGAAAGCCCCACCGAAATGATCTGTCTTTTTGATAATCTTATTTTTTAGCTATAAATTACACCCTATTAAAATTTCAAGTTGGCTCAAACACTTTTTTTAAACTATTTTTTTTTAATTTTTGCACGCGCCTGGCAATGTCAAAGCCCCGACTAAATCGTCTGGCTTATTTTTTTTTCTATTCTTTAAACATTAAACTACAACATTATAAAAATTGCATATTGCCTCAAACATTTTTTTTGGAATAAAAAAATAACATTTTTAAAATTATAGGGGTCCATAATGCCCCGCTACTCAGCAGCCAGGTCTGCAGCTCCGAGTTGGGGTTTAGTAGGAGAGCTATGAGACAAGTTTTCAGCTTGCCTCAAGTACCTACCCAAAAATTGGCAGTAGCTCTTGGACCATAAGGAGAGGACTAGCATACACATATTTGAAAGGAAATTCTAATTCAATCAAAAAAACATTCACACAATTTGAACTTGTAAGGAAAAAAGAAAAGTAGGTGGGTACTTAAATAATAAAAATGAAAGAGGTTTATAGAGCAGCGGACTATTAGAACGGTAAACAGGTGAAAACGTTCATTATACGAGTATACCTACAAATAAAGAAGATATTCGAATCGTTATATTAAATACCGTGGGCTTGATTATGATTTCTACGATAATTTCGTCATATTAGCTACCTTATTGTTTTCCTCTTGAAAATATAATCAATCACCGAATGAACCTACCTTATCGGCAGCGCTCAAGTCTTTTAACATTTCTTCTATGAAGTATTTAGTTCTTCCATACACGTTGGTGATGTTTCCCGTGGGATGGCTCTCTGTGATGGGCAGCGTCTCCGGCTCTCCGTACACGGTGCAGGAAGACGAGAATACCATTTGGTAGCAGTTGTGTGATCGCATTACCTACACAAAAGTTGATTTACAAACACTTGTTAACTTTTATAACCACTTGTTAACACTTAGATTTTAATTATTACCCACTACGTGCCAGGGTTCTTATTTATTACTGTTTAATGTTGTTCTGAAAATTTGGAAATTATTTCAATTAAATAATGATGGGATTCCCTCCATGTTCCGAAATTAATTTTTTCTTTAGGTATTTGTACCTGTTTTACGTCATACGGTTATCAAATAGAGATTCACGACTATAGATAAGTATATTGTTATCAACATGTTTGCTGAGTTGTTATTCAAATAATTAATTAGGTTTAAGTGAGTAATAAATGAAAATCATCAATATAATTCTTTTGAACGATTATTTTGAAATTTCAAATAAGTATAACCCATATATTAAAATAAATATGCAAAGTATAAGTCACTTACTTCAAGTAAGTTGAGCATTCCCAAAAGATTGTTTTGATAGTAAAGTAGCGGTTGTTGCATTGATTCGCCGACAGCTTTCAGAGCAGCAAAGTGGATCACGCAGTCTACATCGTGCTAGAACATTGCGAGAAAAGTAATCTAGATTACCTACGTTGTCGTTATACTACAAACGTGCACAGTATCATTTAATTTATGTAACTTTATTTTTTAGTTGTGTCCGCGTGAAGCTCGAAAAGGCAGACCAGATAGACAAAAATTTATTTATTTATTTATTCTTTATTGAACCTTACATTAAGCAGATACTTATTGGAACAAAAGGTGGGTCGCCTTCAATCGTCAATTGAAGGCGACCCCTGCTTGGTGGTCGGACTGAACTGGCTGGCTGGCTCGAGTCAACTTTCAAGCGACTCGTCGTGTTCCGACCGGGGCCTGAAGAGCCACGCCAGGATTTGTCTTTCTTTCATCAAGGCATCGCATCGGTTATACCTTTGGTATGTCTAAATCTAAAGTTATGATCCCCACCGCAAATTCACTTGTTACTTGCCCAGGTACCTGACTACTTGGTCTATACTTAAGAGGGGGTATAAAGCAAAATTGGCAATCGTAGATTCAATTTTTACAGTAGTAGATCAAGTTTCTAGAACCTGAATAAGAACATAGTTATACTTCATTATATTATTGAGTGAATGTAAGAAGCAAAAACATAAAAAAATTAAATTTTCTCGATAGAAAAAAATGACAAAGTTAGGTCTAATTTTCAACTGAAATCAATTTATTTTCAATATGGTGCATATTTTTGAGTCAATATTTTAATATATTATGCTAATTAGTATCACGGAGAGATTTGTAGATCGATTTCTAAATCAAATCTATAATTTACGAATTATTTAAATAAAATACATTTGTAGGATTTTGACATGCTCTGTTTCATTAATCAGTCGCCATTGCTCCATTGAGACGGAAAGACTGTGTCAGTCTGCTCGGCATGTGAAAAATATTTCGTGGTGTACATTTGTGACTAAGAGCGTAGTTTTTATTACAAAAACAATAATTGTGTGTGTGTGAACTAAAGTTAAAAGACACTAGATCCAACATGGGTAACAAACGGAATAAAATCAACATTAAAAAAGGGAACACAGAAAGCTGAAAATTCAAGTCATGGCTAGTTGTCAGAGGTAAGTTGACAAGTACTATTTCATATTCAAAATTAGACCTTATTGTTTTAACTTTTGTGCTCACAATACAATGTTGATGTTGATGTTTGATCGCTGAAGCAGCATAGTATATACGAAAAATTCAGATTGTATGTATCATTAATAGTATAGGTATGTACTTTCAAACAAAATTATTCATAAACATAATTATAAAAATAGAAATAGTGTTGAAAGATCAATAAAGTAAGTAAATGTTTTTTTGACATGAAGGAGTAGGCAGAGGTATGCAGTACGTCCACTCCTCACTAGTTATGTCTAGATTTCATGTAATACGTGTATTCAATGTTATGTGGGCTTAGTTAGAAAACTTTGTCACAAATTAAGATTGAGGCCTAAAGTGGAAGAGAGAGGCATGCACCCGCCTACAGCTTTATCCAAAATCAAATTTAATTTTGAGTTAATTATTTCCTCTTTGCCCCATAATTTTGTTTTTAAAGCAACACCTATATTTCTGGTAGTCAATTTGATCAATCCCTACAGTAGTTGTTACTTGTGTGTGTTTGAAACTATTATTGTATTTTCATTTCAGAACAAGATTTAATCAAGAAAATATTCCAAAATCTATTGATGATGACGGGAACATTACACCAGAAAAGTGCGTATCAATTCATCTGTCTATGTATTGTTTCATTTATTATTTGCTTGTTGTTGCATTGTAACGAATCTACAAAATAACACATAAACTAAACTTTTTTATACTATACTACATACATGCATAGTTAGGCAAAATTACTTTAACAAAAACATAAAATTTTGTATAAATGCATTTTTAAAGCGACTTTTTTATTTACTTCTTAATTGCTTATTGTGTTTTCTTAAAGAAAAAAATATATCAGGCTTACTAAGTATTACGCTTTTACAAAATGTAGAAATTTTAGAACATACAGATCCAAATGCAGACGAATTTATTGCACCGGAACGGTTGGCATTAAAATAAAGTATTTATGTAATTTAGTCATCTCTAAAACTTTCAACCGATTATAAATGGCGCAAAGTGATACCTGACATCATCAGTTTCAATGTTAGGAAGTATAATAGTGTTTGACTTTTTTTGTTTATTTCAGTAACATCAAGCCTCGTGTTTATGAACGGGTCAAGACAAATATCAAGACTAACGACCATACTAAATACACATGTGATACACGACGTGTCAACGACTTATAATAGACAAGATATATTTTTTGAACAATTAAAACTTCCAACCATGTATAATTTTGGCATTTTATTTTTTCTACACGGATTTTGGAGTTAGTGAATTAAACTTGATTTCGAATAAATTCATTTTGGTTTTAAGTAAGCTTTGTTCGATTTTATGCTTATTTTTAATCTTCAAAAAATTGTTTAGTTTCATGACTTATGTGTTCTTACCATAACTTAAATATTTTTACTACCCATTATACATTTTTCCTGTTCTCACGCATAATTATATCATCACGCATCATATTTCACACACTGTTTTTTCCTATATTTTTAAAGCTAACAATTGTCGCTCAAGAAGTTAGTGATTGTCATCTTTTTTATGATATTATTGTCATTTAATTAGTTTCCTTATAATAACGGCAGTGGCATTTGTAATTTTTCTGTTTTCTGGCGAAGGATTTCTTTCGATTTAAATAAATTTAAAGGATAACTTACTTTATCTTTTTGTAGCGAAAAAATGAAAACAATGTTATCTATAATAAATAAATGTCTGAAAAACATTGTACGTGTTATTTATTTACATGTTATACGGCATACAGGTTTCATCACGTAAAAATAGAGCAGATATTCTGCTTTGCGAGAATTTAAATGATTTAATGGTCACACCAGTACCAACATTATACTGCCTTTCTTGTCATAAAAGTGATTCAATCGCTCCCTACACTAGGTTTCCAGCGCTATGGTTACATGATGCGACCGACACTACCTATAAATGATATTAGTTTCAGAAATACAGATAGTTACAGCGAGAAGAATTGCTTTAGATTGATAGATACCTACATAATAATATATTCAAAATTATGAATGACACCTAATTATGTGTTATCTGCCATTCACTGGCTCTCTAGCTATTAATATTGTATAAAAATCTAACCCTATTATAGAAAAAACAGCTTGCCATTTTTGAGGTAGATGATTCTACATTTACTGAGCCGAAATTTGTCTTATTTTTACATTATACTGTGCCGTATTCTTGACTGATGACATGTTATATAATAGCGGCTGTACACTCTCGTGCGAGAGTACTCGCTATGTCTCGTACCAAGTACATTCTCATACGAGTGCACTCGTTTAGCTGTCTCGCGAGAGTGTACAGCCGCTGATAAAGTCAGATGCAACCGGACGCGCAACTGCTGCGGCGCATCTATTTGACGGGCGGGGCGGGGCGCGCGGGTGAAATTTGATTTTTTCCTAGCTTTATACCCCCTCTTAAACGCATTTAGTTCTTCCGTATTCACGTCTTTCCGACAATTATTATACAAATCTTATGAAACGTGAACGAGTAATGTCATCTTTAAGGATAAACGTAAAATAAAACCATAAATAATTTAGTCATTGAAGTAAAGCGTTTATTTCACAACCACAAGGAAATTGAAAGAATTCCGTTTCCTACCCCATAATGATGCTGATTTTAGTTTGAAATCATTGTACAACATTTCACTGTGATCGAATTGACTGGGTCAATTTGATCCAGTTGCCATGAATCACAGTAGAACAAAAGTCGAAGATTAGATTAGAATAGTCAAGATTCGAGACAATTTAGGTTCCATGAGATTACTTACCATTTATCTGTTTAATTTTATTCATTTAATAAAAAATGCAGTTATCAAAACACAATTTTGATAATACAATTGATCGGTGACTCATGCTCATGTTAATATTACTTACCTTATCAAAGATAGCATTAATCTGTGATTTGTGAAGCAGGTCGGCTTTGTAGAACGTGATTTTCTTGCCCGTGATTTCCTCGGCTCGCCCGAGGGCGGGGGAGCCGTCCTCGTCGCCGACGGCGTTGGCGAAGTTGTCGATGGCGACCACTTCATGGCCGGCCTCCAGCAGGTCTACCACGCAATGGCTTCCGATGTACCCGGCCCCGCCTGTCACCAATATAGTCTTGAATCGCGGCATTGTTTTTTCCTGGAATTGAAATACTCTATGAGGGTAGATTGGTCGTATTGGAGCGGTCTACAATTATTATTTTTTGTAAAATATTTACCGTCACATACTATAAGTTTTGCTGTGGGGCACTTCGATATCTCTAATAGCACGGTAATAGTATCATATTGCTAATAGTCTGACTGATCCTATATTGCATCACATGTCATGAGTACGTACTCAGGTCCTTAAATTTTTATGTCTAATAAAAAAAAACAGATATCATAAAAATTGGTCCAGCCGTTCTTGAGTTATAAATAGTGTTAGTAACACGACTTTGTTACATAATTATAATTATACTCGTATAGAAGATGTAGGCATTAAACATTTGCGATTATCTGATGAGCAACTAGTCATCCGGTTTCAAAACCGGATTTCATTCCTGTTGTCACAATAGACTGTTACTTTTTAATCACGATCATACATAAAACATTACGACGCGAGCGATCACAGGTGCAATATGACTCACTATTTATAGGAAATCTTTGAAAAAAAGTAAGCCTTTGATAAAACGGTTACCATGTCATGTCATAAATATTATGGTCTGCACACATTACATCAAGTCAACTCCGACTCGACTCCGGTTTAACTCAAAAGGAAAGAAGGAAGAAAAATGAAGAAGAAATGATGAAGAAGGAAGAAGATGAGCTTTATTCACTCAAGCTCGTATCGAAGTTGGACGTTGGTATACGATTCATCAATCGTACGTAGACTAGTTCTGTAAATATCCATAATTCAACCATAAATACGAGTAATATTATCTTATTATAAAGATCATATTTCAATGATTTGAATTGAATCTGAGTTGAGTTGTTGCAATGTGCGCAGACCTTTAAAATGACTAGATATTGGTGTAAGTATAGCGCAGTTACTTAAAAAAACAGGTAGACGGCTGAAATCGTGTCAGATAAAATCGTGAGCATTCCGGCAATGAACATCTTTCGTGAGCTTTAAAATAAGTATTGCTTCATCGTGCGCACTATGCAATTAAGTAAAAAAAAATTGTATTTGCTTAATCCATCAAATTATTGAATAGTTACAGTTACTTCCACTTCCACGTTTTTATTTTATAACAGTAAAAATTTATAACAAAATTCGGTTACAATTAGAATTGACGAAATTGGCATTCTTTAATTTCTGTCTGTTACCAAATGTAAACTTTGTCGAAGTGTCGAACTGACGGAATAACCGTTTCTTATTCACTTTCTTTTTTCTTAATGTAGGTGTCCTTAGTTTATAAATCTTTCACACACACAAAGAGCATGCGAGAAGTCGCTGGCAAAGTAAGTATAGTAAAAAAGAGTCGAATTCTTTCAAAATGTAGATACCAGACCAATAGGATGATTGTTTTTGTAACGTTGTTGATTGCTAG
The DNA here is from genome assembly GCA_905404295.2 of Ochlodes sylvanus. Lineage (NCBI taxonomy): Eukaryota > Metazoa > Arthropoda > Insecta > Lepidoptera > Hesperiidae > Ochlodes > Ochlodes sylvanus. The sequence goes on along the minus strand of FR990142.1, from coordinate 10,735,038 downwards.
TAGATTCCTAACAATGTACAAAATTTCGAAATACGATACGACTGGTGAATTTATAATATAAGTACTAACGTACTAGAGAAGCTACGTCAAATAACTGAATTGTCCTATTCTTCGTAATTTGTAATTTGTTCGCTGCAGCGCTAAAATAATAACAATTCGCGAAACCGAAAACTAATTTACCACAGCGCTAGATTTGCTGCGGAAGTGTATTTATTCTCGGCAAAAAGGTCTTAAGCGCCATGTAAATCACGGCACTTACGCGAGAGCCACTGAGTGAGGTGCGGCGACGCGCCGCAGTGGAACGAGACAAAGTAGGAATTTACGGTGTCTTCTCTAGTACGTTAGTACTTATATCTCGATGCACTCGAGCCACTATTTCAAATTTAAAAATACCTGCTTCTACAGAAAATAGTAGAAAACATTCAATTCTTATTCATTCAATTACCATCCTACACAAATTATTTTTGTATGACACACAGATTACTTACTTTGAAATTAAGTTGTGTTGCTATTAGCTGCTGCTCGCTAAGTGGTCATCAAGGAACGCTTGCTCAACTGTCAATTACAAGGCAACTGGCAACTTCTTTACAAACTCATGCTCTTTAGATATTTGAATATATATTTTACAGATTATATTGCTTTACAGCAATGATACAAGGAGCCGTGCAAGCTGCAAGCATGATAGCCGTGTGGTTGAACGTTGGACTCCCGAACCGGGGAGCCTGGGTTCAAACCCCGCACACCACGCACCTCTAATTTTCAAAAAAATAGTTATGTGCGTATTAGAATTTAATTATCACTTGCAGTGGCGGCTCGTCCTAAGGAGCGCTGGAGCAGTGCACTCCCACAAAATAAATGTATATCATCCCAAAAAAACTACAAACATATTGTATATTTTTCTATAACCCTATACCTTAATTCTAAACACTCATAACAGTTGTTTACTATAGTATAAAGGTATAAACAATTTTACCTACATACAAAGTTTAAATTTTCTTATCAAGATTTAAGTATGTAGTTTCAAAATGTATCGAGTGGAGCGCCCAGAGACTCCGCTCCTATGAAAAAAAAGTTTAGTACAATTCGTAGAACTAATTTCAATGAGTGCGAAAGAGAAGTATCAACGGCTGAAATAGAAGATTTCGTATGAAAAGTTAATCGAATTTGGAGCGCCGCTCACGCGCGGCGTTGCCAATTTGATGCCAATGCCAAATTTCGGTCGGGGTGGCAACGTGGAGATTACGCGTTGCGCTAATTACGTTTACTGCCGCCGGAGGCTCCAAAAAAAAGCCAGATTTAATTTAAAATCTAATTTAATTAATAAAAAAAATACATTAAAGTCTTAAAATTAGCCTAGTCTAGCTCCTATCGATGTCAGATTAGGAATGGATTAATCTTACAAAATTAATAATTAGATTAACTTCGATCAAGATGTCGAAATCGCCAAATTGCACATTTTAATATTAGGACAAACAACTCTTGCTTGCACGTGTCGGCGGCGTCAGCGATCCTCTTGGGGTCATGCTACGTAATTCCTCCACCCCCGGAGCGGCAACTATTTCAAAACGCTTAGTGAGAATGTTGCCGGAGTTTTCCCAGGGGATTCTTCCATGGGTTCTTCTGTGATTTGGTCTCCTTTTTGGTTCTTATGATTTCTGCAGATCCAGAAGTTGTATTTGTAGCACAGGATGATGGCGATCAGTAAGCTTCCGATTGATAGGATCGTGTAGAATGGTATAGTCGTATGATACATGACGTTGGATTGTTCAAGCTGCGTTGGGGTTTGTGCTATGATTTTCTCCTGGATGCCGTGCAGGTCTTGCAGGTTAATGGAGCTCAACTGGATATGCGTTGATGCTGCGGGCTGGATGCCGACGCTTTGAGGTATCCCGGTAAGTTTCAGGGGTTGACCTTCTATCTCGTCATTGTCATTAATTATAGTGAATTCTTCTGTTTTCAGGTTACAGTTGGCTGGGATCGTCGCAAGGTAGCTTCCGTAGAGCGAGATGTAGTCTACTCTTCCGCAGGTGAGTTGTACGCGGGTCTGTTGTGGAAAGGAGAGCACGTAGTGTCGATCGTCTAGTTTCTCCATGGCTTCTCTTTTCAGAATTACTTTGGTGAATTGGCAGGATTCTCCGATGTTTTGGCTAGTGATCATTTCCTGGATGCAGTCAGTCTTGCTACGAACTCGAAGGTTGATTTGTTGGTCGCAGAGATACCAGTTATTTAACTTCGGACATTCTGTCTCTATGTACACAAAATGTTTCTCGTAAGTTGCTAAGAAGGGAGAGGGAGGAATAAGGCCTTGGTTATCTTTGTTTGGTGCAATAGATAACTTAAAAAGCTCAAAACTGTTCTTAGAAATTATTGGGAATTTAAAAACTATAACTATCTGCTTATTAATGTAGTATGAACCTGGTTTAATCAAGTCATAATATTCTCTTAACTCTAAGTTTGGAATATAATCACTGCCATACCGAGTCTTAACTTTACTTAACATGCCTTGTAATATTTTTACATCTATCATGGAATGGTGGGTAGTGGAAACATGAATAAAGGCTAAAGTATTTTCAATTCTTAAGAGTTCTTGCATTAAGTCCTCTGTATTATCGCTAGCTATTTCTAGAAGTTGAGCAAACCTAGCATATTTAATTAGAGAAGTTTCTCTATAAGCATCGCTGTTTAATATGAGGTTTAGTGTGTCGTTAATCTTTCTCTGATTATCTATTAACTGTGTGACCGCTTTATTGTGGTCTGACATCCATTCCTTACTCAAACTAATATGATCGTTAAAATCAGATACCATGCTATTTTGATTATTCTGTAATAACTTAATAGCTTCATTGTACTTTCTCGCATCGTTCTGATCAAGGTTGCCAGTTATTCCTTTAATGACTGAGCCCAGGCCGTCTACAAGACCTCTTTTAGCTCGATTGGGCTCTAACGTCTGCAATTGATTCAAAACTTTGTCAAGTCTGTTATAAAGGTAATTTATTTGAAATTCGTACAAAGTAAAAGTGTCATTAACAAGTCGGTTCTGATAGCTTCGTAACTGTGTCTGAACAAAATTAACTTTTTCTTCGATGTCATTTAAGTTAACGTATTGTAGGAAGGTATGATAGTGGGTGGTAAGTCTCATGGTTCCGAGTCTGTAAGGTAGTAGTCCTGGTCCGTCCGCTAAACTCTCAAGTTTTATTTCCAGGGTCCATGTCGTTGGGATGGTTAGAAGTAGTAGTATCCTGTAACAAATTCGCGCTTTTAGGAACTCGTTTCAGCCTGGATTTGGCGACAGGACCGCGTTTCTTGGATGTATATATATGAATTGGTAAGTTAGCGAGAACGGTATCTTGGGTGTAGCGAGCTGCTGTCTTTTGACGGCTGGAAAATGGGTTTTTAACGAAGACCTGTTGTTCTGGTGCATACTCTATCTCTGGTTCACGAGTTCTGTTTCTATTCTCGATAAGGTTGGTACGATTAGCGAGAGAGGAGTCGTTAATTATACTATATACCGTTTTCATTTGTTCTCTATGGTTCTGCGTATACTGTTGTAGCAGGTGTTGAGTCAAGTCGATGTCGAGACAGTCTCGTGGGTCAAAGTGTCCGGTAAGTAAGTCAAAGGGTCTACATCTAGTGAAGCTATGAATGGAACTATTATAAGCAATTATGGCGTACGGAACAAGGGTAATAGTAGGCTGATCCTTATGCTGTAATTTTAAAATTCTAAGATGTTCCAGAATTGTAGAGTGAAATCTCTCAATATTGCCGTTAGCGTTTGGGGAATGAGGTAAGATTCTATGGTGATTTATCTTGTGTAACCGGGTGAACTCTAAAAATAACTGATTAGTGAACTCAGTTCCGTTATCTGTAATTAGCGTTACTGGTACACCAAAGTGAGTGCAAAAAGTTAATAATGCCTGTAATATGCTTATAGCTGTTCCGTCACGTAGTTGATAAGCTTGACCATACTTAGTGAAAACATCTATGAACGTAATGTACTTTTCGCCCTGTACGGTGAATAAATCCATATGGACTATTTCGAATGGTTTTGTAGCTGGTGGAACTATATTAAATTGTGGTCTTATTGGGTTACGATCATATTTGGCCTGTCCACAAATGGTACATTCATTGATAAATTTAGTAATGTGATCTTTCATCTTTGGCCAGTAATACTTGGATGATAACGCTAAGTAGCATTCGGTTATACCGCGGTGGTTGGTTTTACCATCGTGATAGTGCCGAATGATCTCTTGCTGGCGGAGATATTCCTTTACATTTTCTATTTCAAATTTAGTTAGTACAAGATTCATAGCGGAGCTTTTAAACTTTTCCTGTAAAATAGGTATAATTGTATACATAGCTAAAGTAGGATTAATTAACAAGGCGGTTTTAACTTTCGGTTTAACATATTCTTTTACGGCGTTAATGAGATCTTCTTCTAAATTAGATTCCGAAAGCTGTATACTAATACGAGTGTGAGTATCAAAGGGTTTTGTTACTACGGGTTTCTTTTTAACGTCGTTAACAATGGTGAAGTGTAACTGTCGGTTAAATTTGTTAAGGGGGTCGTCCGTAATGGGAATTTCTAGTATCGGGTTTTCTCTACTCGTGTGTACTGTCTCTGTAGAAGAGTTAATATCGGTATGTAGACAGTCAGTCGGGTTTCCTAATAGGGAATTTAATTCATCTATTTCATTCATTAAACTTGTCGTCTCATTATTCTGTATTTCTACGCGCGAGAGGGCGTCCGCATTCGCGTTACATTTACCCTTCTTATAAACAACTGTAAAATCGTATTCACTCAACCTTAAGCGCCATCGGGTTAAACGTGAGTTAGATTCTTTCAGATTCATAAACCATTGTAAGGGCTTATGATCACTTAAAACTTTAAACTTTCTACCAAAGAGATATGGTCGGAAGTACTTAGTCGCCCATACTATTGCGAGTAGTTCTTTCTCTATAGTACTATAATTTATCTCACTCTCATTCAGAGTACGGGACGCATAGCATACTGGCTTGTCTGAACCTATCGGGCCCTGGGATAGTATGGCACCTATAGCAAAATTTGAGGCGTCGGTTGTCAAGTTAAATTCCTTAGTAAAATCTGGGTACTGCAAGATCGGGTCATTGGTAAGTAGAGTTTTGCATTTTTCGAAACAGTTAATGTATTCAGGATCGAGAGTAATCTTTTTACCTTTTTTCAGGCATTGAGTCAATGGCTTCGTAAGGCGAGCAAAGTCGGGAATAAATTTTCGGTAGTATCCGAGAAGGCCTAAAAACTGTTTTATTTCCTTTGGTGTTTTAGGGATGGGGTAATTTTCTATTGCTGCTATTTTATCTGGATTTGGCTTGACACCATCTTTACTGATTACGTGACCTAGGTAAGCTGTTTCAAGCTTCAGAAATTCTGACTTATCCATCTGAATCTTGAAGTTGGACTCTCGAAGTCGCTGAAAGACCTTTTCTAAATTGATCATATGCTCTTGGAGCGAAGTACTAAATATAATGATGTCATCGAGGTATACAAGACATATTTCATTCTGTAAACCTCTAAGTACGTTGTCCATGACACGTTGAAAAGTGCTTGGTGAGTTTTTCAAACCCATTGGCATTCTCAAAAACTCAAAATGGCCATGCTCAACGTTGAAAGCGGTCTTTGAGATGTCTTGAGGATCCATTTCGACTTGGTAAAATCCGTTAGTTAAATCTAAGGTCGTGAAATACTGGCACTTCCCTAGCTTATCGAGGACGTCACTAATGTTAGGGATAGGATATTTATCGTCAATGGTTTTTTCATTGAGCTTCCGGAAGTCGACTACAAGACGCCACTTTTGTTTGCCAGAGGAATCTAATTTTTTGGGTACCACCCAAATTGGTGAACTCCACGCGGAATCAGATGGTCTGATTATACCCTGTTCTAACATTTTTTCTATCTGGTTCCTAACTTCCTGCCGGTGGACAAATGGGTATCTATAGCTCTTGGTGTATACGGGGATCTCGTCGGTGGTTCTAATACGGTGTTTTATTTTATTGGTGAACGTTAGAGGGTCACCTTCTAAGTAAAACACGTCTGAGTACCGAGAACAAAGAGCTCTAAGATTAGCCTTTTCTTCTTCATTAAGGTGATCTAATCGTAAACGTGAAATTACATTTTTTTCGCGCGGCGAGAGTCTGTCGGTGCGCGTGCACTCGATATTAAATAATTCCGCATGCGCCGGCCGGTCGAGTGAGAATATTAAGTCGTTAGGTGTCGGATTTTCAACTTCAACGTAACCGCGGCTGTTAGTTACGGTGGTAATACATTCGTGAATAATGCAGTTACAAATTATTTGTTCCCTAATAAAAACTTCGCCGTCAGTTGTGTCAATAGGTATACGAATAGCTTTTGAAGTTCTAGCTGGTATAATATCCTCGTATAAGTTTACATTTCGCGAGTTATACATTCTAATTAGGTTTGAGGCAGAGCGAGTTATAAGTTGACATTCTTTTAAATCAATACGGGCTTCCCATTTACCTAATAAATCTAAACCTATCAGTCCGTCGAAATAGTCATGGAATCGGTACACAAATAGTTTCATATTACTCGGGTCATTGAATTCTGCAAAGCAAGGTAATGTTATAGAATAATTATTCCTACTGGTCGCGTGTATGTTGGTTACTTCGAATGGATCGAAATTAAGGGGAATATTATAGAAATACTTTTCGACAGCTTCTGGACTAATAAATGACTGATTTGCACCAGTATCTATCAAAAACTTTAATGGGGGGTTTATAATTTGAATATACGGCAATTGTCTTTGTGTCTGAAGGTTAAGTTCTATCCTGGTTTTTGTGAAGTTGAATTCTCCTGAAAATCCTGTTGGTCATTCTCAGTCGGTAAATTTACCTTTTCACTGTTTAATGAATTATGGTCAGTGTTATAATGGTAGTCAAAGTCGCAAGTATGGTCGGGGGCATAGTTACTGCTATAATAATATGTATCGTCATTGTAATAGTACGCTGGGTCTTGATAATAGTCATATGTGGGACAATATGAATCATCGTAACCTGCACACTCATTAACATTCATTTCGCGAGTTTTAAAATAATTACTTGGCGGTGGGTTACCTGATGTTCTCCAATCATGGCCTGACACTAATGGCAAAGGTTTCGGAGTAAATTTTTGTACACCACTCATGGGCTGAGGGCCCTGGGCTACAGGTGGGCGAGGTGGTAATTTAAAAACATTACTACGAGGGTTATAATTGGGTGGTGGTGCGCCGAATACCCTTTGAGTATGCGTGGGCATGCGATGCTGTTGCATTGCCTGGTTGAATTTAAATGGCTGAGGCGGAGGCCTCATGGCCTGATGGGCTACTGGGTTCGGCCACTTTGGTGCTGGAAATTGCGTATTTAGTGGACGCGGTGGAGTAAACGACGTAGACGGAAGTGAGGGGACTTTAGGGTTTATATGATTTCTATGGGGCTCGTTACGCTGTTGCAGATACATGATGTTTAGCTCTTCCTGGACATACTCAAGCGCCTTTTCAATGGTCTCTGGGCGCATACAGCGTATACGGGATCCTAGAGGTTCTTTAAGTCCGCGTACGAATGCCTGCATTGTTACTTTTTTATAGAGGTCACGTTTCGCAGTTACAGTAGTCGGTATTACTTCATGTAGTGTCACGTATGTCATTATGGTGCTGAACAAAGTCATGCAATGGTCGTAAAATTCCTGAGGGGATCTATTACCTTGGGTGGCTAATGTCAGGTCGTTATACAGAGTAGTCTCGTCACGTTGGTCTGAAAAGTTATTAATCAATGCAGCACGGATGCCTGCCCATGTATCCGGGATTCCGTTTGAATTTATTGTGCATGCAGCGGTGCCAGTGATTTTATTAAGGATACCGTTCAGTAGGCAAGAATTTGAAAATTCGCTACCCGGCGTTGCACTCAAATATTTTGCGGCTACTTGGTCACATATACTGATGAACCTTGTTAGAACGTTCGGGTTTCCGTCGAAATCTGGTACAAGGCGGAGGGCCTTAAAAATGGTATCTGGTTCGTGCGACATTGTATGTAAGTTATTACAAGAAGTATCTAATTGATTATTATCTACGTTTAAATTTCTAACACTATCACTAATATTATCGCGGCGAGTCTGACGAGATTCAGACTGCCGGAGCCTATCCGATCTAGGATGGAAAATGGTGAGGGTTACTAGGACTAAAGGAAAGCAACACGAGAGCGATTCAAGTGCACTTACTGAAACATCTGGTCTGGTTTCTTTCTGGTGCTTCGATGTCTTGAAACTCCCCCAAGCTGCAGCAGGTCCGTAGATTCAGGATACTCGACGACGGGGCTGGACAGCCACCCGGGTGACTCGCGACGCGTTCCTCGATTTTTGAGACCCTATGCTATCGCGAATCGGCCCGCGAGCATCCTACCGACTGCGCCAATTACGTTTACTGCCGCCGGAGGCTCCAAAAAAAAGCCAGATTTAATTTAAAATCTAATTTAATTAATAAAAAAAATACATTAAAGTCTTAAAATTAGCCTAGTCTAGCTCCTATCGATGTCAGATTAGGAATGGATTAATCTTACAAAATTAATAATTAGATTAACTTCGATCAAGATGTCGAAATCGCCAAATTGCACATTTTAATATTAGGACAAACAACTCTTGCTTGCACGTGTCGGCGGCGTCAGCGATCCTCTTGGGGTCATGCTACGTAATTCGCTGTAGTCGATCCCATGTAAACAAATAAACGTCGCGCGCGCGTATTCCCTTTGCAATTTTAATTAGGTAATAGTAATTAGTAAGTATTAAAAATAGTTTAAGTGCATGCATTTGTGCTAAAGTGGAATAATATAGTGTTTCTTTTATTAAAAACTGTGGGAAGACACTCGAAATGCGCCTCGAATTAAAAGCAAAGGGACCACCACGACCCGGAATTGCACTTAATCAAAAATGTATTACAAAAACTAAAACATTTACGCGTGTTTTTAAAAGTGAACAATATTTAAAAACTCCTTAGCTGTGGGGATGTGAACGGTAAAACGTTTATGTGTTATATATGATGTTTATAATAATGGTAAGTAATAAAGTTGTATTTTATTTAGTGAACACCCACAAAAAAAATTCACGAGCCGCCACTGATCACTTGCTTTGGTGAAGGAAAACATCGTGAGGAAACCTGCACAAATTAATATCCACTGCTAAAAAAAACATCCAATACAAAGCCATCGCCTCGGTGTTTCGATATCCGGTATAATTTCGTAGAGCAACCAATTAAGAGCTTTCTTCACCCATAAACCTAATAGAGGCCATCGGGCGCATATATAAGATTCCGAGATTTTCGTGTGAATGTACATATATACAGGCGACTCTAATCATCTATAGTTGGGATGTACTTAAGTAAGAATCCTGGTACTTAGGTAATTTTCACTCAACGTGGTCGAGTCTAACTATTCTTTTTGGATTTTGGAATTTTTTGGAATAATACAAGAATTATTCTTGTATTTGTGTAAATATCTTTTTGTATTTTGGAATTTTTTGGAATAATTCTTCTCAATTATTGAGAACAAGTATCTAACACAGAAATTCTGCACAAAGGAACTGCTTGTTTTTTGACAGAAATCTCTTCTAAATATCTTTTTGTATTTTGGAATTTTTTGGAATAATTCTTCTCAATTATTGAGAACAAGTATCTAACACAGAAATTCTGCACAAAGGAACTGCTTGTTTTTTGACAGAAATCTCTTCCAGTAAACATAGCAATTCATGTACTACCTGCAGCGCACACTTCTGGGAATAAACGCATTGCACGATCGACACGATGGTCCGCTTGGTTGTATAAGTATTAAGGCTGGTAGGTATACCAAGTGTTATTAATTATGATATCATCTTAAACATTAGCGCGTTTACGCACATGTTAAAATGTTCGTCGTGACGTGATGAGCGTTTGAGCGTGTACACCAAGTAAAATAAATCGTTTGAGTTTTATCCGGCTTGTTTCATGATGAGCATAAAGATCAATTATTTTTTATTACTTACAGGTTCGTTACTCTGTCATATGAACGCAACCTCTGCAACAATATTATAATAAGGTGTATTTGCTGTTGCACGTGGTTTGTTCCGCGTAAAAGTAGGTAGGTACTTTACACCAAAATTCGTTTTTTGCTGACGTATACTCCTCGTAAACTGCTCTTACTAAATTTTATCTTAATGGGTCAAATGGTTTGCAAGATTTCCTGTTTAGTCAGGGGCCGAGTGAGTATTCTTTGGCTTTTATCTACAGTCTACAGGGTCATCCGGAATCATAAGACCAACGGAGGGATGGTGTAGACTTGTAGAGGGACGGAAATTGACAATTTTAATACCGGGTCATTATTTTTTTCTGATTTTAGACTTACAGTATTAATTATATTATCTAAACTTTAGTTTCGTCAGAATCACGTCAAAGCATTGTTTAATTAATAAACCCTAATATATCTTAAATAAATAAATGCAAAATAAACAGAAAGACTTGTATCGTCATGTCTTAAAAAGTTAAAATGATTTTTGTATTAGTTGTTAACAAAAATTTACCTAATAGGGATACCTACACAGACCACATTAGACATTTTGAAACATTACAAGCTGCTTTTTGTTTACAAATGCCGACATTATGCCGCTGTTCTCTGCAAACCGTTCTTAGAAAAGCGGGCCATGGTCCGATGGGTACATGCTACATCAATGACATTATAAGTAAATATATCATTGTGCTACATGCCACAGTCATCACAGTTTGTGAGTGTATCTATTTGCCTTAACTTAAAATAATAACATAATTTTCCTTAGATCTACTTTTTAGGGTACAGGTTGGAAGTAATGTTACCTAAATTCGCAGGCTTTTCCGAGCTAAAAAATAGCTCGGAAAAGCCTGCGAATTTCGCAAGAAAAGTAAACTTTAAAAAATATACACAAATAGAAATTTACAATAATATCGCAGTAGCTTACATCCAATTTATTGTAGAAACAAAAAAATATCCGCTAAATGATGATGAATCGATTTGATTTCCCAGAACTATACCTTCGGTGTGTTGAGGATGACAGCGGCGGATTTCCCCCGCAGTATGAATGAGCACTCTGGAGGAAGTATATCGGAAGAAAGCAATTAGATTTAGCTAGGTAGGTACGTCAAAAAAGGTGTAAAAAGAGTTCTCCTTCAGGGCCGGCGTTGCACTGGCGACCTGGTGTTGCTCGTGTCCATAGGCGACGATGACCACTTACCATCAGGTGGCTCGTCTGCTTTTACGTCAGCCCTTCAGGCTATAAAAAAAACGTCGCTCGTAGTTTTATGGAAGGTAGGGGCGTAGGGGTAGGTACCTACTGTCCAAACTGTTGATCGCCTTTTGTAGATGGATAAGTAGTTACTACTCGTAGCTCTCATGTCCCTCACTCAACTCAATATTATATCTCTGCACAATCCTCAAGTCTGTTGCTTAGCAACTGTCAATAAGCCGCAAAATAGTCGTAGTTATTTTACATGGTAACTTATCCAAAGATTGTAGATTGATTATTGAAAACGTCGTTACTTTGTAGTCACTAACTTATTATTATAGGAATTTGAAACGGTACATTGAAAATACGGTTGATCACTTTCTTGAAAAACTTAAAGCATCTCTTAATCTCTTATAAATAGCTTTATAAGCTTTATCTCTACATAATAATAATGAATCGCTGAATTTGTTGTTAAGCGCAAATCTCGAGACCAGCTGAACCGATTTCGCTAATTCTTTTTTTACGAGGATGGTTTTAAAAAATTGCCTGAAAATGCCTAAAAACATCACTTTTCAATATTCCCACACAAGGGTTCTGGGAAGGTGTCCCGAATAAGTAATTAAAAAATTAAAGAATCGACTGTTAGGCGGTACGAAGTTCGCCGGGTCAGCTAGTAAGTAATATAAATTACTAAATAGCAATACAAATTGCTTACAAGGACAACCGTAATTTTATAACTATAGATATAGGTAGGTACAATCGTTTATTTAAGTAATCTTCACGTCAGTTAGGTACGTGCGACCAAACATATTTTCCAAGAACCAATGTCAACAACCGGGAGGGGAGCATGTAAATCGTCTTGCCTGTTATAATTACAGCTTTAGCTAAGGGAATCCTGTTCAATAAGCATTTTTTTCCTTTTACGTTCGTTTGAAGAAACCGGGTTCATCATATCTAAGACACTTCATAAATGAACTTTACCGCCAAGAAAATACAGTGATAATTTGCTTGGAAAACCTCAACGAGTAATGAGAGTTGACGTTTATAACTATGAATAAATTTAGAATTAGTATCATGTTGATTTCATGCGAACCTGAGCGAGGACGAGGACGCAAAGGCTCGCCTGGAACATGAAACTGTATGGGGACTGAACTCAACTTTGCATGCCGGCATGGAAGGACTAATGACCAGTGAATAATAAGTTCAATGATTCATTGTTTGGATGTCTCAAGGTTCTTAATGTAAATTGTATGTTCTTAAACGTACTTAGGTATATTCGAAAAACATATTATTTATGTATTGAAAACATACTTTAATATGTTGACAGTAACACAAACCTTTTAATTATGACCATATAAAAAATAACTAGGTACCTAATATTAAAATGCAGGTAGACAAATAAAAATTAATCAATGTTGTCACGAACTAATTAATAATAACATAATTAAAAATTAAGTAGGTGCTTAGCCTAATAAATAAATCGACTAAACAATTTCTATAAAACATTGAAAGCGAGAGAGATCATCTAACTGTTTTCACAGAAAAATCCGCAACCCACTTTCTCAGAACCGTTAAAGCGTAGATTCGTCGAGTAGGGTACTCACCTCTCCTATGCGTGTCCCATTAACCAGTCGCACTTGCACTACTTATTAATTTTGAATCAATAAATGGAATGAGAAAGCGGCGCGTTCAGGCCGGCCCTGTGCGCCCGCGCATCTGACTCTGACGGTGGTAGAATGGATGTCGGGCGATTCGCCGCAGCCGGTCACGTCACCAAGTATTGCGAACTACACCTACAGTCACACCGAAGCGTACACACTGCCAACTAAAGATAACAAAGAGTTAATCCAAACGGTCGTGATTTAATGTTAAGCATTTAAACAGGGAAATTTATGAAATTATGTCTTCTTACTCAATGATCGCACAATCTGGACAGATAAATAAATAGTGATTATTTTATTTCAATTTTTTTAGGAATGTTATCAGAATTAATCTCGGTTTGTAATTAGATAAGCGTATTTAGAAAAAGATTAAGTAAAAACTAAGCAACATTTGAAATCTTTATGAACGGCATACCCATGTCTTTAAAAAAATTATGTTGGAACATTGAAAAGACACCTTGAGATATTTGATTATATTACACGCTTGAATTTGAATGTTAATGAAACGCGTATGTACCCTATTACTCATTATTGTTTCGCTAAGCAGCATAAAAGCACATAATATGCAATAATTCGACAGGAAATTACATTTACGAGTATAAAAGGACCTATGTTTGGTACAATTATGGTGGATTCTGTCGTTCGTAGCAGAGTGAAATGAAGTAAAAATTTAAATAATGTCTTAAGACTAGTTCAAATGACCTTGTAATTATGGTTAAAGATTCTTCCAATGACCTTGTAAGAAGAAATTTGAATGATGTGTTTAAATTTCTATTTTCAAGCACGCATGACGGTGTAACGGGTAGTCTCAGGCTCCGTCCGACAGTGACCTCGCCATAGCTCTGCTAAGCTTACTGCACAAGTACCGTAACTCGTCTCCGCCGTCGCGCGTCGGTCGGTCGCATATTGTTAGGCAACTCAATGGAACAGAACCTAAGACTAACTAAACGAGTGTTATCGTTCAGAATGGGCATAACTGGAGCATTTTTAGCACTCAGAAATTCAAAATATTTTAAGTACCTACATGAATCCAATTGTTGTTGTAGATGAAATTTCAGTAAGCTGTTAAGCTGTTATGCCTGTTATTATAGTTGTATGATAATACAATAATGTTTTTATAGAACAAACGTAACGTACCTACATACAAGCGACAAATGTCTGTAAGGAAATTCTAATGCAATGTTACGACTTACAATCGAGTAATTTTATATTATGGATGTACATAATACCGTTACTTTTATGGCAGATAGTCCAATGCGCTTCGATCTTTAACAAGATAAATCTTACTATTGGGTAAATTACCATAGTCGTTGTAGATAGCCGTGTTGGGTCTGTACCACTAAAAATCCACTGCAGTTTGCTCGGGACGCCTCGGGTTAGTCGGGTTAGTCGGGTTTTTTCTCAGAAGAGTTTTTAACGTGGACTTTTTTTAATGTAACTGGAGTTAACGTCCCGGTATAAACAAGTGCGCCAAACATGCTGATTGATAGCATTAGTGAGGGATATGATGCTATTGCCTCGCATGTTTTAAATATTACTTACTGCTGGTGGGTATGTCAAGAGCAGGATGCAGGCCTGACATCGAGGTTAGGCTGAGCGCCTTAGGGTGATAAGGTACATTTCCGTTCAAGTTTGATTGCTATTTCTATTAAATTCATATAGGTGTAGCGTAGTTAAACATCATCCTGCAATCTTACGAGTTACGAGTACCTATTTAAACTTAGAGAGGTTTTCATTACAATACTGATGGGAATTTGCGACGTAACTTGCCCTAAACGGGCCTTTTTTTTTGAATTTATTAAAGCGCTTTCGTCGGAAGCGGAACGTTAGCGATTTTAATACACTTAGTTCTTAGAACACATTTCCAGGACTCTAGTGCGAGGCCGTAATTCACTGATGCGGCAGATTCGGTGGTAGCTACGGCCAAGTGGGAATAGGTAAAGCGTCTGTGCCAATTCATATTTATATCCATAGCTTAGGTACCCTAAAAATTTCATTCTCATTGTGCCATCGAACACTTGAAAGACTTCAACGCGAGAGCTTTAATTTGTCGAATACTTTCGTTGTCTGAACCGCTACCCCGCTTCACTGGGAGAAATGTTGCGTTTATATGGTATTCCGATGCTGTGATCTTCCTCGGCAACCATTCACCGGGTATTGGAGACTTATCATTGCATGTGAGTGAGAGATTAAAAATTAATTCACGCGGTATACTAAAAAATATCCAATAAGTAGGTACTATGGTCTCGGTTGAACTCATCGACTTGTAATAATAAGTCAATGGTTGAACTATTTAATTCGTGACTACGACTCCACGCAATTGGATAGCAATATCGGCAATCAATATACTTCTCGTGAGTACCTACCGGTATCATAACGTAGGTGTTAAGCTTAAAATAAAATAGAATAGGTATATGAAATTATACGCTGTTCATGGTGCATCTTGATCAAAATCGCACAGAGATCCTACGTAAACACTACGTTTGAAACTTTGAACAACGTTTTGAAGCGCGGCGCGGCTTCAAGCGCTACCTGTAGGAGTGTACTTTTATTAAATCTACCTCGTTTAATCCCAACTGGAATTGTGCATGTTGGTCGGGGTTTTACCCTTTTGATACATGGCTAACTAAAACATGGTGGATGATCTGCCTAAAATCAAGTGTGAAATATTTTGCACGTTTCGTTCTCAGTGACTCTCGCTTCTATTAGGTACATGAGTATCTAATAAATAACAATTAATTAAGACAATTAATTAATTAATTAATTATCTTCGACTTCATCGCCACTTACCATCAGGTGGGATTGTTGTCAAGCATTAACTTATCTCATGTAAAAAAAAAAATTAATTAAGCGTTCAGCTCTTCGGCCCGCTTTTATTCCTAGTTTTTCAATACGGCCGCCGTTAGTACATATTTTTATGTAGCAAATACATTTGATAAAGTTCGTGGTGAGTGAAGCTTTAAAGCGTCTGACAAAAGTTTTGGGACATGGAAAGTGTCTGACACTTATGGATACTATTTAAGAATAATATTCTACAAAACATTTATATATAAAAATCAGCCATGTGAAAATAACTGAAGTAGCTTTTATATTTACCTGCCTTTCTTACCTGGTACCTGCCCAGGTGTCATGAGGTCAGCTTCCAAAAGCACGCAGGGTTTTCAAAGAACATGGACGCTACTGAGAAATTAAGGTTTCATCCATGCAAAAATAAGTTATGTCAGATTGCTCTGGGTTCTTGGACTAGAAGGTACGTTCGATAGTGGAAGAGGAAAGGAATGGGAGAATTAATTTGTGAAATTCGTGTGCAAAAATAATTGCTTTCTGATTTTGTCTGTCTTGGTTAAAATTGTTACACACAATAAAAAACCAGATTTATAAAAACAATTTATTGCTTCCTTAAATAGTCAACATTTTAATCAATAATAACATTTATTTAAAATTCAAATTGTACTTTATTTTATTATTTAACGAAACACGTGATCCTCACCGCTTGCACCCATGCGGTTCGGCCAGATGTTTCATTCATTTAATTTATTTAGGTTATAACATTGATATAGATATACAAACAAAATTAACAATGAATTAAAATTTTATAATTTCATTAGGAAGTCGAGTCGCAATTCGTTTCGGAATAACCTAAAATTAATAACAATGCTCGAATATTTTTATACACTCATTGGAAAATCCTACCGAAAGATAAAACTCAATATAGGAATACTCATTCAATAACAGATTGATAACATCTTTATATTATTTTAGTGATTATATAATCACAGGTCATAAATGGTAAAAGGAGTAAATTGATATTTAATAATTAATTATTTATTGTACATCGTTTTGGCGATTTTGGCAAAATACTTATGTAGGTATAGGTAGGTATGTACTTAACTCATAATACTAAAATATTATGTAATTCAAAAGGAAAACATTCACCGTCTTACGCTACGCAAAGTAAAACATTATGACTAGTCATACTTATAATAATTAAATCATTCTTTGGTCGTTGTGCCATTTTTTTAAGATTTCAAAGCTTTTGCTATTTTTTTATTTTATTTTTTTTCATTTTTTTAACATAGGGTTCTTAATAACGTAAAATTAAAAGTAAACGTCGCATTCGATATTGTCGGTGTCAGTTGAATACGCTGCGATGCAACGTTGATTGCGACCTGTAAATAAACATCGAATAATCAATACATACTAATATTACTTATAGGCAACGACGCGACTATTTAAGGCTCTGTCCTCGTTCACTAGACTATCGTTCTGAAGGAGGGATTCTTTCCGATTATTCAGTAAAATGAGATCCCATTTCGACTGAGCGGATGGCTGTAGGTCATTTCTATTTACTCAAATAAGTCGGTAACCATATTACCTATTGAAGCGACCGCGCTGGTATTTCTCCGCGGCTGTAAAGTGCAACAGAGCACCCGACTCAAGTATCCGCACACAACTCGAGAATGTAAAATGCAAGTGTACCTATGTACCTATGTATATAGCTGTCTAGCGGCCTCCATTTGAAAAAGCTTCGTTGGTAATTTATGTTGGTTATATATTTATGTATGAGGATAAACCACTGTTTTTTATTTACATTGGTAACTCTACCAAGGTACCAGGCAGTGAGTAGTAGTACCTACTCTATCATTGCCGTACACGTCTCCGATGATTTTCTCTTAACGTCACGCTACAAAATCTTACTTGTATTCTAATTAGTCTTCTTGGCGTCCTTGGTCTCCTCCTTGGGCTGGCCCTTGCCGAGCAGCTTGGCCAGCGTGTCCCAGATGCCGCCCATGAACAGCGCGCAGAACAGGTTCTCGAACGGCACGAACGGGTCGTGGATGCCCAGCAGGATGGACGACAGCTGGTCGGGGAGAACGGTTATTTAGTGCAAGTGTACCGAATAGACGGGTACTTATCGGTGTGACAGCGAAACTATCACTTAATATTGCATAATCTTACGCTCAAATCCTGATTTCGTGGCTTTAACTTAATATCGCGATAATAAATTAGTCTGATTTAGTGTCTCAATTCTATCTAACCATAATTCTCAGTAGGTAAGATAAGGTAAGATAAGGTGGAAATCCTAGCAACTGTGAAAAAATCAGATAGATTTAGTTCTTATTATTATAGTCGCTCACTCTGCCCCAAGATTATGGATATATGATTATGATAGATATGTAAATCCGAGAGGACGAAACACCTTATAATGAGTGGTCACCGTCGCGCGTGAACATCACCGACGAACTTAACGAAAGTACGATTATCATTAAGCAACCCACAACTGTCCCACTGCTGGGCTCGAGTCACACACACTCACAATGTGAGAGTATACCTCTGCCATAGTCCACTATACTGGCCAAATGAGGATTGGCAGATTTCACACACCTTTGGGAATATCATGGAGAACTATCAAGTTTTGCTCCACCGAAGCAGGTTTTAATCAATTTTAAAATTAGAGGTGTGTAGACGATTCGAACAATGATTATAATATAAGTGTTTTCAATAATGAAATCGATCAATCGTGAAATCCTCGCAACCGACCTTAAAGTACACGAAGAAGATGACGATCCCGAAGTAGACGAGCGCGTGCGGCGCGGAGATGAGGTCCGTTTTCTTGTCCAGCACGAAGATCACGGACGCCACGAGGGACGCCTTCGTGTAGCTGGATATTATTAAAACCGTATTAATTGTTCAAGTTCATCAATCAATATAATCATAATAATAGTAAATATTAAACGATAACAAACTAAAACTCGTCACAATGTGCCTTCATCACACTTGCGCTATTGCAAAGGTTAGGACGCGCTCTACAATTAGTACTTATCAAGCTCTTTGGTATTACGCGACTAATTATTTTATTTAAATGCATATTACTAAAATACTACAATGACCATTATACAAGTGTACTCACAAGCTGGGCTGCATAGTCTCCATGGCGGTCGGAGTCCAGGCGCCGCGGATAAGCCGCTCCACTAGTTTGGTAAAACCAGCCCCGTTGCCTTTCAGAGTGCCTGAAACATTATTTCACTTCGTGTTTATTTTATGTATTATTTTTCGTGTATTAATTTTAATGGAGTGAAGTAGGTATGCATTTCTATGAGAATACAGTATACAGGCGTTGACATGACTGCGGACATTCGTACATAGGACCTACTTACTCGACAACCAACCGTTGTAGAGTCCACATAGTACGGGTACCTACACTTACTTAAAGCCAAAACATTTAGTAGGAATCAGTTAATTGATAGATTAAATGATAATGATGCTTATATAGTAATGAATTTAAATGTAATAATTAATTACTACGCAGAATCAACAACAAAGCTGTATAATATGCGATGTTATTCCGAGTTTACGATTCGCCGCATTGAGTAGGTACATCGAAATCACTTCCCATTCAGATGATAATATTCACACGCAGTGTTTTGATTGGACATAATATTGCTTTGTTTAAATTTGCCACAGACTACGATACGAATTGTGAATTTAATACTAACATTTTCTATATTTAATTTTTAAATGCTTAACATTTAATGTTAATATGAAAATACGAGTATACTGTGCGTGTGTTCAATGGCTTAACTTTAGTTTCTTTTGACTGCCTGTGTATTGTGCCAATGGTTCCCACGCGGGATCTACTGTTCGAATGGTCCTTCGTCCTGGATTCGATTCCCAGCGAGGCGGAATTTTGAATGTTGAATTTAAATATCTTTTCTCGGATGTGTCTCTGGATGTGAAGTGTTTCTGTCTTGTGTGTTGTCCATGGCACCCGCGACACAAAGAATATTAGTATGGGGGCTATTAATGTGTAACATTATTGTAGCGTTATTCCTGACCATACGACCTTAGTTCAATTATTCTTCTTTGTATAACTTACCCACAATAATCATTATGATATACGCGTTGGGATACAACTTGGCGGCGTGGGACACTCCATCGTAGACTTTCTTGGCGCGGTATATTTCCTTCATAGCAGACGCAGCCACCTTCACTGGGAGGAACTTGGCCACTTTGTATCCGACGTCGAACGGTGTGTAGAAAACAACGTACCTGGAAGGAAATCATATTTTTTTGATATTTAGCTACTAAATTAACGTATAATTAAATTCTCTACCATGTGTAGGTATTGCTATCATGGGCGTAGGCACGGTGGGGCAGGGTGGGGCGCTTGCCCCACCCTGGCTCTGACCTGTAAGGTACCTAATCAAACTTAAAACTTAATTATCTAGATTCTAACTACAATACTTAAATCCATAAGAAAGTTCACACTCGACAATCGTCTGTCGATAATACCCTGAGCCCATGGCTGACTACGCTCATGATTGCTATTATGTATAGTATTTGCTTTCATCCATAATCTCTACTGAATTAGCTACCTACCTACTGCACATGTCACATACCTAGTCACATAACAGTTAATATTTCTTTATCGACAAAGTATCCGCAGATTATGAATTAAATAGAATGGCAACGGCCATAAACAGGCACACCTTAGCTAATTATTTTTATCTGGGTATTTCCATAATTGATTAACGAATGGCGATTATAAATATCATCCTAATTTGCTGAAAAGGCGTCGTCACAAAGTACTATTTTCGTAAATGATTATTATTATATTTTTAAGTACAGACTCGGGTCTCGCCGAGATCATGATCTACGCAACTGGATCGAATTATCGGTACAAAACAATTCAAAATCGCGAGTAACCGTTTGCATTAAAAATATTTCCGATCGATTGTTACATTAATAAAATGAATAATATTGTTTATTAAAGTACCTATGAGTTTTATAAACATTGGGCGTCCATTTACATCAGTATGTATGTATTTATAATACACTACGTTTCTATATGGCTCGTTGGTCTAGGGGTATGATTCTCGCTTCGGGTGCGAGAGGTCCCGGGTTCAAATCCCGGACGAGCCCAGGGGAACAATAGTAAAATTTTTACTAAAAGTAGTAGGTATTTTAGTAGAAATCCCATGAAAGTCTTACTTAGGCTGCTTTTAACATTTAGAAAATAATGTTAAAATTAGGTGAAGTAATTAGTTTTTAACAGACTCCAAAAAAGGGGGAGGTTCTCAATTCGACTGTATTTTTTTTTATGTTTGTTACCTCAGAACTTTCGACTGGGTGAACCGATTTTGATGATTCTTTTTTATTTGAAAGCTGGTGTTTGCCGTGTGGTCTCATTTCAATTTGGTCTAGTTCTGAAAACGGCATCCATGAGAAAACCATATATGTAAGTCTTAAATTTGCATTATTTTGAATTCCTTTTATTAACTTGTAACCTGTTCTTTTATTCTCTGTTGGAATTAAATGTTTACAAAAATATTTCATAAAAAAATAACAGGTACTCACTTTATCCCACTAAGCTCGTACTTACGTTATAAGTCTATGCGCACTGTGGTACGTTTAGTTGATTGTTTTGATACAGTGCAGCATGTATCGTCGAATCATTCTGTTAGTAGGTAAGTAAGCATGAGTCGTACCACGTGACAGTTCCAATGACGAGCTGCGGCGTGTTCTTGAGCGGCGCCAGGATGGGCTCCCCGAGCAGCCCGTTGGCCACCATGCCCCCGGCGAAGATCACCAGCATGGTGGACAGCCAGCACGACAGCGGGTGCTTGCGCGAGAACGCCTGGGCACCTACAAATACAAATATATTCCGCGTCTATATTCCGTTCGATTGAGGTCCGTGCACGTTATATCAACTCTACAGCCTATTCGGCTCCGATTCATAAAGCATTGCAATATGAGCAATACAATAATACTACATCTGCTTAGCATCAGGTGGGATTGTAGTGCTTGACTATAGGATTGTCGTCAAGCAACAAGCATTAACTTAAAAAAATAATAATCTTAGTAGGTATATGGCGTAATAGTGATCCTTCTAGATTGTTGTTCGAAGAGTTCTGGGTTCGATTCTCAGCGAAGCGGACAGTTGAATGATGAGTTAACATTTCTGTTCTCGTTCTGGTGTGCTCTATAAATACTAAAAAAATGATTTATTTCATAATGGTTTTTGTCGATAAGTCAGTCTAGTTTACCACATTTTTTATGCTCATTGTAATTTATGAAGACACGCACTGTATAAGTATAATGACAGAGTCTATTAATCCAAATTATTTAACTATTGTTGGCATTTTCCAATCAATAAATAATTAAATATCGATTAATTATTATTATTATCAAGGGAGTACTAACACATATGTAGCATACATAGGGCACCTACTTTTGATACTGGATTGGCTATCATCTATACATAATAATAAATCTGTAACTGATCGCTGTCTGTACATGGAAGATATATGAGAAAAACTTTTACTGGGGGTCTTTAGTAACGCAATAGGACCCAAAACAATATTTTATAGAATTTTTGTCTGTGTGTCTGTTTGTCTGTGGTTTTATACGCGCTAATCTTAGAAACGGCTCTACCGATTTGAGTGTTGTTTTCCACCAATAGCTTCACTTAACATTTAGTGTTTATTTTATTACAATCGGTTAATAAATAAAAAAAGTTGTCAGTTTAAAAAATCACACCTTTCAATTACCGAATATGCGTACTAAGGGACATGTTTCCCGAAGCGAAGTGAGGAGGGCGAGTTTACTAGTAATAAATAAATAAATTATTTTTCTATTTATAGGCTAAGCGTAGGAATAAAAAAAATATATAAACCTTATTTGGTGCATTTAACACGTTCGCGGCGGATAACGTATACGTCGTGTTCCTTTCTTAAAAAAATATGTTCGAGACAGCGAACGTGTTAATACACGTGACGTGTCAATTAACATTTTAGAACTATAATTAAAATTATTTGATTTATTTATTATCTGGCTAGTAAACAAGCACTGTAGGTCAGTGTAGTTTCGGTCTTTTTAGGTACCGTGTGAAAATTTATCAACTTATTAGACCAACTATCAGAAATTGTTATCAACCTTCGAATGATAAGCATTAGTCAAGGACACAAATCCTTATCTTCACAACGGTAATAAGCGGCATGTTTCGCTGGCAGAGTTAGTAGCGAGTAGCACACCTCCACAGGTTAACAAATAAACCTAGTTGAGTTACTGATAGGTACCAACCGCTTCGATGTTTTCTACGTCCACGGGCTGTGATCTTATTATTAACTAGTGGAGCCGCCCTCGCTTTGCTTCGGGGAACATGTTAATACCTACCCAGATACCCACACTCCAAAATTGTTTGATGTGATTCTTTAAACTGCCATTACATGAACTGATTGAAATAAATCAAACACTAAATGTTAATTGAAGCTAAGCGAACCGCACTCAAATCGGTTTAGGCGTTTCTGAGATAAGCGCGAACACAACCACAGACACATTCTAAAAAACATTGTTTTGATTTCTATTGCGTTAATAAGCATCCCACGTAAAAGATTTTCTTGTAATATCTTCCATGTTCAGCTAGAGCCATTGATCAGTATCATGAATCAGGAACGGTATCATGCTGGACTGCCGTTCGAAGGGTCCTGTGTTCGGTTCCCGGTGAGGCAGAATTTTTAATGATAAATTTCAATTTCTGTTCTCAGTCTGGCTGTTTTCTTTATTTATGTAACGTCTATGGCACCCGCGACACTGGGGATCTTAGCGTGTAGCTGCATAATATGATGTTTAGCGGTATCTACTTAGAGTATATATATACAGGGTATATATATAGGGCGTCTAGGTACTATTTTTAATTAATTATGTTTTTATCATTACGGTTTCACGGTTCGTTTCGGTGTGACAGTTCACGATTACAATTGTAGACTAGTGAAACTTCTTTTGAAAATGCTTAAGTTTAACTTTATTTGAATAGCAATTGTTTCGGATGCAGTGAAAATGACACAGTTTTACAGAAGCGAAGCGGGATCGGTATATTAGTTGTTAGCTAACATGGTGTATTTAATACAAAAGCAAATCAATTAAGTTACAACTTGCAAGTTATATTAAAAATATACATTTAAGTAATCTTTCACAAAAAAAGTCTTAATACATAGTGGAAATAAAAAATCTAGGATTAATGGGGATATACGATTATATTTTTGTACATATTATATATATTATGTACTAGGTAAGTTTGTTCAAGTATGTATTAAAATTATGAATAATTTCCTTCATTAAAATTATATGACGTCATAGCTTGTAATTAAATAGACATATTTTCAAATTGTTTAAACGTGGCTCGTTGGTCTAGGGGTATGATTCTCGCTTCGGGTGCGAGAGGTCCCGGGTTCAAATCCCGGACGAGCCCGGATTCATTCCAATAGTATTTTTGTTAACCATGATAAGATTTATTTTCCGTACTTCAAAGATTTTTTATTTATTTAATAAAAATTTAATGTATCTATAAAATATATTATGTATTTTATTAAATATTCTCCATTCGCAAATAGCGCCATCTATCTCAAACTTTCCTAATTCCATTTCTTCGCTGCAATTGTTCAAAATTTTTTTGTAGCAACTGCCAGATTACAAAGGGGTTGGTTCATATCCAACAGTTCCAACACATATGATTGAACTGAAACTGTGAAACAAAACCTCCAAGCAAAAAGATTTTTTTACTAGTGCCGTAAAAACGTTTCCCTGTTCGACTTTATTTATCTTCGTCACTACTTACTATCGATGAAAAGATAAAATTGACAATATATACCTGAATAAACATACTTAAACAAATACAATAAATAAACTTAAATTAATAAAATAAAATAAAATCCAAAATAATTTTACAAATAATTGCAGATACTAAGAACGCAAATGCAATATACTTTTTTACCACAGTACATTCAACATTGTCAGGTTCAGACTTCAGACACATCACAGTAGATGTTTGAGTTGATGCTGGGAACAAATCTATTTATAAATCTGAAAGGTGCCTTTATTTTCGTACATTGATATCGAGCAATAAATTACAAAATTAGACAATGCTGGCAGGATGCGGAAGTGTGAAGATGTGAGGAAATTGGCGGGGAGCATTTAAAACGTGTGTAATTTCCCTTACCAGCCCCTAAATCTTCTCTGACTGCTAGAGCGCACAGCAAGGAATGCGCTACATCGAAATATGGATACATTTTCAGTTTTATGACCTGGTTGGCCAGGTCCAAGAAGGCTTCGGGATCCATGGCGGTGGTTTTTCGTGAAGTTTACGTATATAAAACAGATATTTTGGCCAACTTAACACCGACAATAGAGTGACACAGATCGTGTCCGCGACTAGCCGCGGGCGAGGTTGCCGCGAGACTGGATTGTAGCGGGCGGGACGGGGACCGCTTCAATCTAACCGAGTTTTTTGATTATTTTCGTCTGAACGACGCGATCTAGCTAGACACGCGCGTCTCACAGTGATCAACTGATTACATTTAGTTTGGAAACGTCATTGTATAATACTTTTCTGTTTGCACCCAGTGATTTGCGAACTAGTTGTTAGTAAACCTTATTTTTACAAATCTCTATATCAGTTTCCGTAGTGTAGCGGTTATCACGTGTGCTTCACACGCACAAGGTCCCCGGTTCGATCCCGGGCGGAAACATTTTTTTTTCTTACTATGTATTAAATATAAATAGGTACATAATTATTGTATCAAATGAAGAGAATAATTAAAAAAAAAACAGAATATTAATTATAAATAATTTGTTTTTGAAATAGTTGTTTGATTGATTTGGCAAACATGAGTGACCCCAATTTATTCGAACTTAGAATTATTTTGCCTCAAATGAAATTAAATACTATACCAATTATACCCTTACTATACCAATTGACTTTAGTAATAATAAGTCAATGAGTATACCTTTCCGATCTAGACCCATCCACACGTTGACATGCCATTTCGTGTACTCTATGACTTTTCAGGTCTCTTGATGGAATATTAGCAGGAAAACAGTTTTCAACTTTTCATTGTTCGGATTGGTTTGTTATAATTATTTCATAAAGGTATCTCATAAAAATAGTTAAGGACGTAATAAAACAAACGACACGTTTATCATGAATATATTAGCAACATTAAAAATAACAGATACAAAAATATTTTCTTAAATAACTTATATAAAATCTAGTATATTCCGAGCAGGATCTTAATGAAAGGCAATAGGAACAATTTCAATGATTTTCACATCAGTCTTGTTTAGTACATACACAGCCGAAACTTTGGGAAAAAATTGTTATAAATTAATGTATGCCTATATATGAACAAAATATTCGGTGCCTAACTAAATGAAACATCTAGTATGTATAAATTAATTTAGTTCAATTACTTATTTATCATAAACGATTATATTTATATTAAATAACAGCGTTAAAACCTGCTAGCAAGCTTCTCGCTGTCGTTACAAAATTTATAACAATTTTTGAAACAGAATATTATGTCTTTTCTTAATCTATTTGATCACACGTTAATATCCCGCATTTTAAAAAAGTTCATTCAATGAAGAAAAATTAAAAAAAAAAAATTTTTTGTTCAGCATATTAAGTTATCAGACAATACATTTTTAGTGCAAAGTACTTGGAATTAGCTACTAAATAATAATTAGCATAACATTGATTAATTACCTATTTAAATGAAAAAAAAAGTTGCTACTCTTAGGACTCGTAACATTATGAAGGAACTAGAATATTTATTATGCCATTATATAAACTAATAACAACAAGAAACCATTTAGCTGCCTAAAGTTACTCTTATTATGTATTTAGTCTGTGCTTACTTACAATATATTAAATAACTAATTAATATAACAATAACCGTATATAACTATGTTTAATAACTTCTTATGCTTATAAATCATGACATGTTATGAGACGTTGTTAATAAATATAATTATAAAAACATATAGGTACTTACTTAAATTATATTTAGGAAAAAATTTAAAGAGAGAACGCCCATTCCCACGCATTATGTACAGTGTAGTTTCTCTGAGCATACTACCTTATTTGTGGTGAGGTTTAATAAATTAACGCTATAAAATCCATGCAGGTTAAAACTGAATTTCTGTACACCATACGATAATATAATTACATTTTATCATCATAGCAACAATTCTTACGTCCTTTAGACACCAATAAGGGCGTGTTCTACTAAGCGATCACAACGCTGAAAACATTCTCTTTTCTATAGAAATATTTTATTTAACGCTTAGTACAACGCGTCCTAAGTCCTAAGCCGTCTGTCTGTCCTTGAGGCTTTAAAAGAACTAATCGGTCAAGTTCATTCTCCTCGCATGACATAGGGATTGTTCTGAATAAATTATTTATACAAAAATATTTTCCGTTCCCTGTGGAAATGTCAAGACACGTACATTGTAAACTAAATGATTTTATTAACTTTAAAAAAATTAAAAAAAAATATTTTAAGTTAAAAACAAAACATAAGGAACATGTTATGTTGATCTCTTATAATTTAACTTTTTAGCTTCAATCTTTTATCAGAAAACATTAAGAATTTACTAGACGAGACTTAATAAAGTCATCAACTTGCTACAAAATCTCATAGGTTTTCACGATATATTATACATAATGAACATCTGTGTACACAATCCTTATAATCCAAATATATAAATATAATTGAATATGGACATAATATTGTATACATAAAAATAAACATTTTCTTATAAAAATAACAAAGAGCTTCAGATTTCTTTCAATCTAAAAACAACACATAGATCGGATAGTTATCTTTTGTTAATTTATTACACATTTTAAATCCCGCCTTTTTCTTATAAAACAAGGAATTTCTTCGAAATTATAATTAAATAACTATTATTACACTTTCTATTATCCACGGAATGTAGCACATTAGTGGCCCCTTAGAGGTTTTTGAGCAAAACTATTAATCTAAAGCCAGCGCTCAAAAAGATCGAATAAATATGCACCCAACAACTCTTCAATCTTGTCGGCTTCTCTGAACAGCTGTCTGCAGCATGACAACGCCAATGATAAATTAAAATATAATTTTTATTATTTCACTCTCAAGTCGTAACTTAAAATCGATTAAAAAATATATGCATGCATTGGTTAAATGTTCTTTTAGATAAAATTACATAAAATTTTATTCACAGCATTTGGACATAGCTGAATTTATTTTATTGGTATGATACTTATAAATAAGAAATACGTCTTGTAATCTCTTAAGAAGCATTTTAAACAATACGCATTATTTTACAAGCAGACGTTGTCACGGCAAAACAATACAAGCTCCTTCCATCTCGTTAATCGTTATTCACTTGCACCGTTCAAAGATGAAGGTCTATAAACAAAAGTCTTATAACCGTGAAAACTGGAACTTTTTGAGACTGCTTTACATCCAAGGCATGATGGTTCTGTAAATATCACAATATTATAAATAAATATGTTCCAACTTGGTCGAAGAGCGATGAACTCTTTTTTAAATTTAATTTCCTGATCCTTGCTTGAATCAGCAGCCAAACGATTTGTCGTTTTCCAGCTACTAGTTTGAGAGGCAATAGATTTTTCTTTCATCTTCAACGACATCGCACACACGTCACACGGTGACGTCACGGAGCCTGAATCACGCTATCGAAGTTTTCTACACCGCTCGCATATATACAAGTTCCAACAGCGATCAGTTGGGGTGAGACATGCCCGAGAGACTGTATTGTTATTTGAATTTAGATCTCCGGCTGGAGATCTCCCTTTGCCAACGGCGATGTCTTTTTCGACCGTTTGTTTACCGATGGTGACCACTCTCCATCAGGCGGCGTCTCCGTCGATTATTTACAGTGAAAAATATCCAAATCGTACCCTTTTACAATTCAATTGTACTGTTTCGATTTCCCAATACATTAATTTATTTATTAACTATTTTTTAGTTTAACACACAGGAATAAAAGGCTGGCATAATTCTAGAAGCCAGCATATACTTACAAATATATATGTATCTCCTCCGTGTAACATGACCGCTACTCTTCTAACTTAAGTTTGCCTCGTTTCTGCTCGACACGCTGTAATTAAATATGAAAAAAGGTGAAAAAAATAGTATCTAAAAACATGTTTTTATTGGAATTTATTTTTTGTATTATTTAAAGTAAAAATATCTTTTACAAAATTTCATCCTAACAACCCTCTTTACTAGTTTATGTCAATCTTCAACTTATTCGCTTTCAAGAGGAAACAATGATAATTATACAACTATGGTATGATATGATATATAATTTATTAATTAGTCACAATTCATTTAATTACAAATAGCTAGAAACGGTGGCCAAGGCCATCCTTACTAATATTATAAATGTGAAAGTAACTCTGTCTGTCTGTTACCTTTTCACGCAAAAACTACCGAATGGATTTTGCTGAAACTTTACAATAATATAGCTTATACATCAGATTACCACATAGGCTATAAATTATAAAGATATAGTGTGAATTATCCAAATGAATGTCTGTTTTTACTCTTTCACGCAAAAACTACCAAACGGATTTTGTTGAAACTTTATAATAATATAGCTTATACATCAGAATAACATATAGGCTATAATTTATAAAGATATAGTGTGAATTATCGAAAGTTTCCCGAAGCGAAGCGAGGGCGGGTCACTAGTATTAATATAATAATACATACCTCTGTTCACTTGGCGGGCTACTGATGGCTCGGCCGTTTGCTGGAAACATCATTCAAGTTTATTGTTATCACAAAATTCATTCATACATAAAATACTTAAAATCAATGAAAACACTTAGAACAAATATTAATGAAATTAATCAAAATTAATTATACACATACAAATTTTCTATCAAACTCAAACTCAAATCATTTATTTCATGTAGGTATTTTTTCAATACACTTATGAACGTAATTTTTTGCATTTACCACCGTTTCGCTAAGGTGCCTTTAAATTTTAAATCTTTAAGGAGAAGAAACGGCGAAAGAAACTCCTCGGCACATCTTTTGAAAAAAAAAGGAAATGCTTACAATTACTTAACTGATTTATACCTACATACAAATACATTCATACATACTAACATGAGCAGAACCGGTAGCGGATGTCTATTGCCAAGCATCTTTGTCATTAATATATTCATCGACTGTATAATACCCTTTCTCTATGAGTCGTGTTTTAACATGTTTCTTAAATATTTGTATGGGCAAATCAATAATAGACTTCGGTACTTTATTAAAAAAGCGTACCCCGAGCCCCACAAATGACCGCTGGACCCTAAGAAGGCGGTACGAGGAAGTCACTAAATGGTGCATATTTCTAGTTTCCCGATTAGTAATATCGGATTTTTGTTTATAAGAACTCAAATTTTTCAATCTCAATATAACCGCTGAGACACGTCAAATTCTTAATTTTCAAAAATCCTTTGTTGGTTTTCACTTGCGTCACTTGAGGAACCTATATACAAAGTTTCAAGTGGATACATTGAAGAAATAAAAAGTTTCAATCCCCTTTTTTATCACCTTAGAAGGCGGGAATTTCCAAAAATCCTCTCTTAGGCTAAAATCTATAGACGATACTTAGCCTTAGCTCAGACTTTACTTGCGAAAAACTGTGCTTTGCAAAGACTGCGATTTGGTATTTATAGACATGTCACGCTGATATTGTGGTCAACATAAGCTAAGACCGCTAATGTGATAATACCATTAATGGTTTCATTACATGCAATACACCTGCAAAGTTTTTGGTAAGTAAAGTCTGAGCTAAGGCTAAGTATCGTCTATAGATCTCAGCCTTAGTGCTCCCCCACACTCCCCAAGCAACATACATGCCAAATTTCAGCTTCTTGTGCTCAGTAGTTTCGGCTGTGCGTTGTCTGTCAGTCACTGAGTCATGTGAACAAGACGTTTCGCTCTTGATAGAGCGGTCGTGGTCGTCATGTAATCGAATTATTGGCAGATGTAATTTACGACAAAAATGTAAAATAATGTTTTGAAAAATTGAATTACCATTGAGATTCGATTGCAGAACACCCACTAGTAATCGATTGAAAGTCTCATACAATCCCAGTAAATAAGTTATTCAACACGCATTGAAAACATGAATATTACATACCAATTTTTTCTTGCTGTTTTTTAAGATTGCCATTTCCTTCACAGTGATTTTTAGAGGAATCATTGCTTTTCGTTTCTTCAGATTCCAGCGAATGACGGATGTTCTCCAATCTCTCTAACAATGCATTTGTGTCCGTGTCCATAACGTTGGCTACATTTAGATCCGGGCTAAGAGCAGAGCCGTTGTTAGTGTTCGACGTTGGTCCCGGTGGACACTTGCTGGGTGTGGAGGGGTCGATGTGGACGGCCGTGTCGTGGTCTGATTCTGTGTTGCATTCCGACTGGTCACTCCTAATGCTTGTTACATTCGTGAGCTGAAAATATGAGATTTAAGTGTATTGGTGGGATCACTTGTGGACTTTTGCATCGGTAAACATTTAACGGTTGCGTTAAATGTTTAACCGCCAGGCGTGATTGGCTAATTTCAGTGTCAGTAAAAAACGAAAAACGGAACGACGAATGGGCTGACGTTGCCTACCAGGCCGCAGCCTAGTATTCATTACTCCATTTTTGATCGGTAGTTACACTTCTAGGTATTATTATTCGCTGGCTATCGACGGTTGGAAGTCAAAGAGTTGTGAAAGGTACTCACAGTGTAGCTGGAGTCGTCGTCCGATTCAGCGTCCAAATCGACCAGGATCTTCTCAATGAGCCGCTCCATTGTGGTCTCGTTGGGGGTGGAGGTCGGGGCCGCCTCGTGCCCGCCTCGCTTGCTGCGCTTCACCACCTATCACACGTCTCTTAACATTACTACAAATATTGGTGTGGTAGTGTGTTGGAGGGGCTTCCTCCATTTTGAGTGCAAGTTAAACTCCCCAGTTTGTGGTGGTGCTTGTTGAACAAAAGACGAGGCTATGGCGCCAAATCACTTCTATTAGAGGATTTCGAGGTCTCTGGGCATTGTATAAATTTAATGTTCTAAATTTATATTGATCAATATTTGTCTTTTTCCAAACAAAAGGGTGTGATTAAAGATATTACATATTGTTATTTCATCTCCTTATTTCTGAAATCGTGAATAAAATCATGTATTTTCAATTCTTCTGGTTTCTTTTGTATGCGCGGACGCAGACTACTCGACCGCTCATATGGTGTATTGGAAGTACAAAATAGTATTATTTAGAAGCCTGAAGATTAATTTCAACAAATCGCCAAAAGATCACCATTACATTTTAACAATATTCATGCAAGTTTTATACATACAACATCTTTGGATTCACTTAGGTACAAACTACATGCTTATTTTAAATTATGCAATTATGCTATTCACGGCGTACATTTACTCATCTTTACCAAGTATCGTTATATCGAGTAGAAAGCACGTCCAACCGACCAGAACCTCCTCGTTGTTGGTAAGACGGGTGGTGTTGTTGTTCCCGTAGAGGGCGTGCGTGTCGCGGCGGCGGAAGCACATAGCGGAGCGCAGCAGCGCCGGCAGCGCGCCGAGCCACGGCCGGGCGCCGCGCGCGCGCAGCACGCGCCCGCCCTGGTACTTCAGCGTGCGCAGGTACCGCCGCTTGCCTTGGATGTACGTCACCTGGAATCGTTGACTTATTATTACTATGGACGTCGGGTCCGCGCTGAAAAATGTCCGAGCCAAATGAGCAACAAAACGCAAGGAGAGCAACAATTCCGCGTTCACGACTGACAACGACACGACATGACATAACTGACTGGGGCATTTTAATCGCGATTTTAGTATGAGATTAGATGTCCATAGTAATAATAAGTCAATGCCTGGAATTGTTACATCGCAACTTAAATACACGATATCGAGTACCTACTTAGTAAATCTGGAATTTTATTTTAGGCCATATTGGGGCCGCCTAGAATACTGATCCAAATCCGGCAGACTAGAGTGTTGTTACGGGAGGAAACAAGTATAACTATCCCACTGCTGGCCTCGGGTCTCTTATACACTATTCAGTATAGGTACACATGTTTTGTTTGTAATATTAATTATACGTACAAACTTAAGTAGGACATGCCTATTATTAATACATGTTAAATGCCTTCAAGGTGTATAAAAAATATAATATAATTAAACGTTTAGATGGATGATTTCATTGATTTTATATTGTGTTTTACATATTAACCGCGACACAAAAAGAGGTTTAAGTATATTTTGTATTTTTTTTAATTTCCCTTGCTTTGATGAACGGAGTAAATCTGGTAAACTTGATAGTTTTCCATTATGTTATTCATGATGTGTGAAGTCTAACATATCGTACCTTCTCGTTGGTATCATTTGGAAATCCGAACTCAACTGGCCTGATTATGATTCACAATGAAAATGATGTAAGCTTCATAAAGATCATTTATTTGCCTGAAAAAACAAGTCACCTCTTACCACGTCAGCAGACCGTAGGGGTGGTTTGCCGAGCACGAGATTGAGAAGCGATATGGACTCCCTGGTGACGCGGAGGGCCACCAGCAGCGCCAGGAAGAACACCCACGGCAACGGACGCACCAGCTCCGGTTGGGGACGCTCGTCTT
The DNA here is from genome assembly GCA_905404295.2 of Ochlodes sylvanus. Taxonomy (NCBI): domain Eukaryota; kingdom Metazoa; phylum Arthropoda; class Insecta; order Lepidoptera; family Hesperiidae; genus Ochlodes; species Ochlodes sylvanus. The sequence goes on along the minus strand of FR990142.1, from coordinate 10,701,643 downwards.
GGTCAACTGAAACGTTACAACTGGTCAATATCACATGAGATGTGATAACTGATTTGTACCAATCGATATACATTTACGCAATTATTTATTTATTTTTAAGTTACGACATATAACAAATTCCTCGTTCGTCGACATAATTATGACAATTCTTTTCCTTTCTGCTTTATACTGCGTCCTGTTTAACCCAAATACGCATGATTATCATAAACAACGCTTTGAATACAAATCTATTAATCATCAAGATCGCTTTCTTCGATATTCACTTTTTATTAATTCCCGCACTTCATTGTTCTACAGTAAGTCATTCACTGCAGCGGCTGTACGTCTCTGGAACTCCTTGCCAGTCACAATCCTAATAGCGCAGACACTGGATTCCTTCAAGAAATAAGTGAAAGATAGTGACTACCTGTCAATTTAATAATAATCTTTATTATTTCCGTCTCTTATTACATCTATCTTTTCATGTTTAAGCAATATCTACTGTTCTATCCTACTCACTAACTACTGACAAACTTAGCAGTAAGACCGCCGATTGTTTTCTTGATATTATATTGTTATACTGTGTTATTTTTTGTCATAACTGCGAAACAAAGAGTATTTGTATTGTATCCTTGTTTCAATGTACTCACGCGGCGGCGGCACTGCCCAGCGCGCGCACTTCTCCACGGTCCAGAGCGCGCGGTCCAGATACCGCAGCGCGGTCTGGCCCAGCCGGTAGCTGGCGACATGTTCCGCCACGTCCTGCAACACGTCCTTGACTAGGGACACCAGCTCCATCTGTCAACATTTTGTAATAATTGTTAGGTTTAGACTGAAAATCTGTGCGTGTCGCGCCGGGGCTCGACCATTTTGCTGCACGGGCTGCACCACGGAAGATATATAATAATAATAGCTTGTCGCGATGTATGTGTAGCTAAACAAGTAAATAAAATAACTTCTAGATTGGGAGAACCTTCTAAAATCGTAGTAGCTACTAGTGCGTTTGTTAATTTTTTTGGAAGAACATACTTCCGAGGTGGTCCCACTGCCATCAAATCAGGATCTGATTATGGAATCCCAACGATATCAAGGGAAACCTCATCGACGTTGAAGTCGGCTTTTTGTTTTGTTAAATTGTAATTATGAGAATTGTAATCATGTACAATATAATATCAATTTTCACATACTAAATCATAAACCAAAATACTATAATTAAAAATGATATAATACCCATTCAATCACTCAAAATCTACTGCTCGCGAAGATACATAAGGGCATCTTCAATACGAGATAAATGTGAGTCTGAGGTAATAACATCACTCAATTAAAACTATCCACATACCTCAAAGTACACAAACACAGACAAAAAGCGATTGACAAAATACACTACAACTACTAATAACACAATCCCATAAAACAATTCACACCATAAAAAAATTATAAAAACTAAAATGCATTATCTAATTTCAGTCCGGTGCAATGCTGTAAGTGCAGGAACGGAGTAATCATATCATTTTGACTTCTTTATACCTTACAGATAATATTAACAGTGGCAAAGGGCAGAGGTTGGTGCAATCGTGGCCAGATATGGACGCGACGGAGACAAATATCAAACATAACTAATTTATTCAGTAATTACTGCACAGTTTCCCAAACTTTGGAGATTTTTTTATAATATATCATTATAGAAAAAATAGCTCAATTAAATCAACTGGTGTTATCGCTTTCTGCAACATGAGTTGCATTGCATTGCAGTGCATAATAACCAATAATATATAAAACTTGACACTGTTAATAACAGAAACATGTTAGTAATGTTAAAATTTACTGTATATATATTTTTTTGTTCTTTACATTATGCTAAGTTAATCCTTGACAACAATCTCAATGAATGTAAATTATTATAATTATATTTATAATTATTCTATTAAACTTTGTCAAGATTGGAAATTTCTGATCTGAGGTACACTAATGAGGATGATAACTATTTTGCAGTATATAATGTATTTCTATATACCACGTTTTATCTCACCATTGCAATAGAATATACAATCTTATTAAATGTTACTTATCATAACATACAAATTGCAGTGACAAATATGTGTAGCGTTTCATTGATACTGTTCAATGCTGAGATTATTGATTTAAATAATAATATAATTACTGAAACTTTAACCTTATATGTCACAATCATATAATTTACCCATGATTGGAAATTGCAATATAATACAAAATCGAAGCTTGGCGCGAGATTTACTTTGCTGTGTACTACACTGCGAGCGTAAGTTATTTAATTTACTTGCTTATCTACACTAGTAGAAAACCAAGTAAATTAAATAACTTGATCTGATTGATTTTAATTTTTCAAATCTTCAAGCTCTGTAAATATGAGTACCTACGTAAATTTCGCCACAAGCTTTTATATCATATAAATTGTGTATGTTATACATTCATAGTAAAAGTTTTAGAGGTAAAATTTATGTTATTACTTTTCACACACTTAAATTAAAGCTTGTTTTAAAGTATTTACTTTAATTTATAGTTTTATTTACTACATCAATAAGATAGCATCCTCAAATTAATGAATTGTTAATTGTTTGGCTTGGGTGAGAATAACAATTTCAACTTATCACTACACTGATAAAATATAATGGATAAAGTTTTCTACAGTTACCACTTACAATGTTTTTAACATATTATTTATGTGAAACTGACCTGACAAACTTTATACTACCTTAGAGTTAATAAATGTTGAGTTATCTCATGGCTATTATCATAGTGGCCCCTCTGCTTTTGTGCCTACCTATTTGCATAAATAACAAAAATCTATTTCTAGTAACAAATAAATTTTTTTTAATGAGATGTTAATTTCTATACTCCTCCCAGCAATTCATTAATATTTATTTATAAAATAATTTTATCACACCAAAGCTACAAAGTAGTTCCCATAACCTTCAACATTTAAACCACAACAATACATTTTATTTTAGTACATTTAATACGCTATTGACGATTGTTATATATTTGAGTTGTTTAGAATTTAGAATAGTAGATTAGGTAAAGTAAACAAGCAGATAGGTATTAATGATAATGGTCACTTACAACATGTATCATAACATAACTCTTGTACTATGACAAATTGTACTATGGACCTATTGATCAATTCAGGGTAATAGCGAACTGTATTAAATTGAAATTAATTTAAAAGTTAACCAAGCATTATTTTTCCCTTACTTGCCAATAAACGAAATAATATTTTTTCTATATTTGCTATCCTTCTGCATTCCGACAATAAGCAGCAGTAAAGTTGTCCGCAAATAAAAGTAGAATTGAATAGAGTTTGATCCTGCCTACAAAAGGGCTGAGAAATAAAGCAAAGGAACTTTAGAAATTAGGACCGTAATTTCTGTAAAAAGTACGTTATCATTGCAAATTCTACCGATTAATATCTAAGTTGCGGCAAACACGGAAAAGAGTATCAAAATATTATAAGGTATTACCTGAAATTATGATTTAAATTAAATAAAAAACAAACTGACTTCCTTCACCTCACTTGATAAAATGAAAAATAAATAAATTGAAAATTGAAAAGTGACAATACTGACAATGACAAATTCATAAATTGACATTGACATTCGTAAATCGACGCCCCCCGCGAAGCGCGAATAAAGGAGTGCGCACATTACACCAACTCGACGTCAACTCCACTCCGACTCCACTCCGTTTCAACTCCGACGTTCCGTTCCGCGATCAACGCTTCATCGACGTCAACTCGACTCCGTCTCCACTCCGTTTCAACTCCGACGTTCCGTTCTAGGTACATTACGTCATTGTGTCGGTCGACGCGTGGACTACTCGTCTACGGTGAGTCGTCGACGCGTTGGTCTCGAAACGGAACGGCTATGGGTGTAGGGCGAGCCGTATAGGTATTTTAAGTATAAGTTCGAAATTCAACCTTACCTTCAAAGATACAATAAGTTCTTAAATAATATACACAAAACCTAAAACTAAAAAGTTAAAAAATAACATAATAACTAAAAAATATTATTAAAAGGAGTCCCTTTAGGCAAGGTTCCGAAGATACTGGCAGCGTTCCCCCTTTGAATAGCTAGGCTAATTCTTTGTCCGAGGTAGCTGCCAGCTCTTCGGTCTCCTGTGACGTCGACTAACCTTTTTGCTATTTCCTTAAAAAGCTTAATAGCACTAGGACCCCACGGACCAAGGGTCTCGACACCGAATGGGACAAAATCGTATTCGGAGCCTAGACAACGGTATTTAAATGCTTTCGCTTTTTCAGCCGCTTCACAAGCCGCACCAGCTGTGTTGTTGGTTCCATGTAGATGGGAAGGGGCCAGCGTGTCTGAACAGGTTGCATCCCATACCAGCACCCGGCCCATCTTCCATGGAATCAAACTCATACCATCCGGTCTCTTGCCATCGTCTCTGGCAATACCAGTCGGCTCAAGTAGGCTTGGCACGTTGACGGTGGCAAGGGACCGGCGTATGATATCGTTAAGTGCGGCATGTCTCGAGAAGCGGCCTGCACTTTTTTGGCATGACAGTCCATGATGTCCTAGCTTGTCGATAGATTCAAAGATATAAGGCTCATAATTGAATGTTAGCTTTGTCAAGGTTTTAGTCGCGTTGGCGTCGGTCGGTCGTGGAGTCGTTGTACTGTGCGCACTCCTTAATCCGGTAATGACTTTACAGGGTTTTTCATGTTAAGTGATTTTTGGCCTTTGGACGTTAAATTTTCAGAATTTTCCTATCGATATTTACAAAGATATGAGAAATTACGTTTTTATCCATTTTAATGCATTAAAAAATATTTGAACGGAATAATATCGCATACGAATTACGATCATTGAGATAAAAAATATCAAATTATCAAAATGATTGGACAGTCGAATCATAGAGTCATAGAGTGGTCATAGACAACATGTACTTGTACTTCTTATGTGCTGTGCGCTCTGCGCAGTGTCATACTTTATTCTATGGCAGTGTCCTTTTTTTTATTTCATTTCATAAAATTCATTTAAGAGTTTATTTCTTTTGCGCAATGGCACAAAATTAATTTCATTGAATGGATTGTAATAAGGTGTTGGAAAGTTAAATTTCCATCACCCGGTGGAAACATTTTTTTAAAGTAGTCGTAATAATATTGTGACGCCTTTGAATGTAAGATGTAAAGGTAAACAATGTAGTGGTGATGGAATCTTACGAAGACTCCAATTGTCCATCAATGAGCGATAGCTTTTCTTTGTATGAACGGTACATGAGAAGTTTTAATATAGTTAGCAATTTTGTTGAAGACAACGACAACCTTGAACCTAGCGAAGGCGGTTCATCGAACGACTGCGATGACGATTGTTCCAATAGCGGAGGTAACTTAGATATCATTGACGTGCAGGCCACTGAAGACAAGCAGGATGAAGTAGTCGACCCTGACTGCAGCTCAATGCAACCGCCCTGTGTAACTATTATTGACAAAACCTCGTTGAGTTTAGAAGCTGAATCGGCAAAACTTGACTCTCCTTGTATTTCCCTCGCGGGGTCATTGCTCGAGCAACTGGAAACGTCTTCCGCTGCGGACAATTGTCTCTTAACTGAGAAGTCGGAACACCCGGACGTCCGTGTTTCGTCTGACGATTCGAAACCAGGTTTCAAACCTGTCTTTATAACCTCTACCATGGAAAATAGCAACAATGCTGTGGATAGTGTGCCGTTGTTCCGAGACGTGAGGCCCTCTGAGAGCGTGTTTAAGTTGCCGATACGCGAGTTGTCTTTCAATGGCACTCTAAAACATGTGCAAAAGTTGAAACCTATAGTAGACCCTTTGTCTGCCTTGAGCACAGCCAATGCTGCGTTGAATCTCGAAGAGAAAGACGATCACAGTGTTGACTCTGTTAGTGATGATACTTTGAATGAAGAAGGAGATCAGATGAGCACTGCAAATAATAGTGCATCAGATACATCCAATGACAAGAGCTCAGACATAGCAAGAAATTATAAAACTAGTGAAAGTACTGGGGATTACCAGTCTGAGGATTTAAATTTAAAAAAAGAATGTCACAGACATGAGGAGGGAAGCTCTAAGTGGAATGATCAAAGTTTATCTTCATTGGAGTGTTCGTTTGACAGTGGAGTCCGATCTCCAGACATGTTCTCTGATGAAGAAGGAGAACCAAGTTTAGATCATGAGCCTTTCTGGAGCTTCCTAAAGGATTATGAAGCCAGTGATAAGAGGAAAGTTAGGAAGATAGAGGTTAGTATATTTTAATCATGAATAACAATAGATTTACTAAATTTACTATCTTTCATGAAGTCTTAAAATGTATTACGATGAGTCAATAATTTGAGTTAGTTGCATTTGTATGATAAAAGCTAAACATTTTAGCACACAATATAAAAAAATAGTGAGGTATTATGCAACAATTTAAATAGAAGCAATTTTAACAATTTTTAGGTAATCATTGAAAGATAACTTAAATTTTCCAAGTGGTAATTTATCTTAATAGTTTTGTTTGGATTTCTACTATAATTATTTAACTCTTAAAATAATAAAATCAGTGAATTTTGAAATCCGCTTTTAAATATAAGTAAAACTGTTTCACTGCAACACATGAGTTCATTCATGCGTGAATCCACAGTTTTTATTTAACATAATTCTTGATTACCACAATGTGAACAATCTTTATTTACTACAGGGACATCTAAAGTAGGGCATATATACCATATTGGGATATATCTCGTCTATTTTTTGTTTCAGGAAACACTCCAAGGAGTTTTACCCCCTCCGTCAGTCACAACACTTAAAACAGATGTGACCCAAATGCTCAAGAAGTATTACTGTTTCCTGCCAGCATTCAGTGACACAAATATTAATCCCGAGGAAAACTCCATGACACCAACAAAAAAAGTCTCATTTGTGAAGATACCCACTCATTACACTCCATCTGATTGCCGTGAAGAAGTGGCTGATAATGCACCAGTGAGAAGTACTGCAAGCTTCGAGATGTCAAAGTTTAACACTAGTATAAAGTCGGATACAGATCAGAGTACGAGTATTGGGGACAAGAGCATTGAGCTGAATACGTGTACGGAGACTGAAGCTAAAGAGATGTTGTGGCCCGAAATCCTTAAATACAAATATTACGATGTTTAGTGAGTATCCATTAACTATCAGTTGTAATTTAAGTAGATGCATACAATGAAAAAATTTCAAATAGAATATAAATCAATGTTAATGGTCCTGATCCAATATTAAATCAAATGAAAAATTAAAATGCTCAATGATTTTTCAGTAATAATAATAATAATTAAATGACCTGTATCATATGGCATGGAACACACCAAAAGCTTTTTGATCACAATAAAAATGGTAATATGGTACAAATGGTGAGCTTAATGCTTGTTGCATTCTCTACCAGCTAAACCTTAGTCTAAACAGATGGTTATTTAATATAACTAATTACCGGCTCTGAGGTCAAAATTAACATATTGAATAATGATGATTAGCCATGGTTATTTAATACAGTTTTACATAAACTTGTATTAAATAACCGTGGTTAAAATAATTTATTTATTTACAGTTACAATGTGACCAGCTACTCTGAGAAGCTGGAGAACTTGATGCAGAAGTACAGGGAGAGGTTTGTGGGAGCGGAGACAGACACCAGTGTTAACGTCCACTCGGGAGGCCTGCAGTCGCCCAGCAGTGCTTCCAAGAGAAAAACAATGAGACTGAAGTAAATACTGTTACTAAATACTGTTAGGGTCCCGAGCACATTAAATTCAATCAATAAGTTGACTCGACTTAATTCAATTTATTGCCAACATAGAAGTTAAGGGCTTTTTATTTAGCCAAATAAAAAAACACCAAAAATATACAAAACATGCACATTTTTATTTTTAACTTTTTATTTAAACTTCCCGGAATTGAGCAAAGCTACTTTAAGAATAAGGTTCAACTTGGTAATACTTTTACAACCTCTTGATGACACTTGGCTTACAAAAAAAGTTAATTAAAACTTGATAAATGTGATGATAAAACGATACTTTCCCTTCAGGTTGGCTCAAGCGAAGTCCCCGGGGCGAAGGCTCTCCCACCTGGCGCGGCGGCGGCAGGCTTTCTGCAGCGCCGCCACCATTGGCGAGAAAGCGCACACTTCCACTTCCAAAATGGTCCTCATTGATAAGAAGTAAGTTGAATCACCTTATCATTAGTAATTAAACAAAAATTCTCAACTTTCCTCCAAACGAATACCTTACTTATATTATTATTAACAGTATTATTACACTTAACACAAATTTTAATGTGATGTTATTTAATTTAAATTAATAGCAATAAATTGAATAATAATTATGTATAAATAAAAGAGATGTAGCAAGACGCGTCTGTGTTCGACTAGTGATGTAACGATAATAATACAATTAATGCCGACGCAAGCAATGTATGCTGCAGTGCATGTAGGTTACACAGCATCGCAGTACGTGCGGTTTTAGTTTTGTCTACGTGTTTAAAACTTCATCGTCACATTAGCAATTTGTTACGGTGAAGATTGTCACTTCGGCTCGGCTTATCATATTTAGAATAACGTATTTATTACATGTTTTGTTTGTTGTTTTCTTTTCGGTCCTTTTAAATATAAATCTGACAAAGAATTTTTTGAAGTTTCTTCCCCCACAGAAAGCTGATCAACTCTGCAGACCGCAAGAGCCCCCGGACGCGCCGGACGCCCGGCAAACGGACGCCCATTCGAAAGACCCCGGGCAAGAGTACGCCTTCGAAAACCCCCAAGACTAAGAGCGGAGGGTCCAGTAGGAAGAAGGCTATGCGGCGGCTGTTAATGGACTCGGACGCCTTGTCCAGGTCGCAGCCTTCCAGGGAAACCTTGAAGCGAGCGCTGTTCATCAGTCCGGAGAACAGAAGGAGTATACCTTCTACGGCCAGCACGTCGGTCCCCCACCAAGCAATGAGATCGAAGCGAGCGTTGTTCGGGTCCCCGGTGAGGGCGGAGGAAACCAAAAGCTTGGACGGAACCCAAAGCGATCAGTTTCTGAAACGGAAGCGAGATCCGTTCGACGATGAACCGAATAACAGGAGTAAAATAGCAAAGAGCTTGTCGTTCGGGGGCGATACGATAAATAGCTCGCAACCGATCTTCAACCGACGCGCCTCGGAGATGCTCTCTTCAAGGAACTCGGCCGAGTTGAACGAGACCCATAAGAAGGTACGTTAATGCGTTTCGTATTGCTTATAACTATGTGATATAGTTAAGTTAGTAAGGATTTGGCCTGCACTGTGTCGCGGTTTAAATCCCCGTTATTATTATAATCCAAAATTAAATTATAATCCAAATTAATTTTAATATACGGGCTGAACCTAAATGAGTCGTGTTATGACAGGTTTTATTTAGTCATAACTATATCTAATATTCGTAATCGAAAATATCCGAAACTAACAGATAATCCGAAATAATTACATATCTGAAACCGATATCAAAATATCCTATATCCGTATCCAGATTCGTAATATCATGTCCATAACATCCCTGACAAACACCTCAAATAAACGTTTTGTGCATTGAGTATGTTGTTTCGGCAACAGAAGCTGCTGTGGGCGGTGTCGGAGGCGCTGCGCGCGCACGGCTGGCGCATGTCGTCGCCGGGCTTCCGCGAGAAGGCGTCGGCGCTGGCGCGACTCACGCGCCGCCTGCTGGCGCTGCCGCCGCACGCCGCACGCCTCGCCGCGCCCAGCCTCTCCACCTCCGACACCATGCTCAAGTAAGCCCCCGGGCTTAGAATAATTACACTATAGAAACGAAGTCCGCGCGGCCGTTTTGAAGCACCTTAATTGGAGTCAGAAATGACTCCAAACACCGGGCAGCTCATGTCAACGCACGCCAAACGTGCCTCGCGAAAAAAAACAATTGTGACGATTTGTCCAGTAAAATTCTGTCCAAAATATCATTGCCACTGTCACTTACCATCAGGTCTGCTCGTTGGTATCATTGAAAACTTAAATTATATATCAAACATGTACCCATATTTAGACTCTGACGGTGCATAAAATGCTGTATAAATCAGTAATATTTAGTGCCTATTTCCTGTCCCACCAAACTTCCATCACCGATAACCTTAAAGATTTATGAAGATGACATTAATAGTTTAAATTATTTTTCTTTCAGGATTGCCCGTCAGTACGTGTACGCAATAATCCAAGGGCGTACAGTTGAAGAATGTTACCAAGACGAGCAAATAAAACTGTCGAATGAGGGCAGCAAGTTATCCGGCTACATATCGGCGACGGCGTACCAGCAGATGAGGGCTCGACAGGCCCCGGCAGCGACCCTCACTTCGCAAATTAAGGAGAACTTCACCGAGAGAACCACCAAGTTGGAGCCCAGGAGTGGATCCAAGAATATTCTCCAGGACAAGATGGTGAACATTGATTCGAGTTCTAACAGCAGCAGTGGGTTCGGTGCTCTGGACAAAATCGGTCTGTTCAAGTCGAACTCGATGCCCACGTTCGAAGAAGCTGCCAAGATGAGAGCCCGGAGGCAAATCAGTTTTGACAATCTAGATTTTCCTAAAAGATGAGGCGATTTTGCCCAGTGATATATGTGAATGAACTCTAACGTTTTATTAGTGACGATTTGCGATTAGTTTCATTTATATTTAGTTATAATATCAGCATCGTTGTAGCTATTTATTTCAAAGAGGACATTGTTTTCTTTTACACAGTAGCATTAGGGCCTATTTAGATTGCGTTATTTGCAGCCGCTGTGGCTAAGCGGTATTCCCAGTGTTTACACCTAAGTGGTAGCAAAAATTTCTTTTATTGATATTCGTCCACTCTAGACAAAGTACATGTCGACCGAGGGAACTTGCAATCGAGCAAAAAGATATCGCTTATCCGGACGGTACGACAGCGTATTAATATAGGGATTGTATACCGCGTGATATTAATGTCACCTACAGCGGCACCAGGCCTTAAAGTGACTATTGGCAAAATTTTATATTTTTGGCAAGCATTAATGACCTTGACATCTTTAAACCTCACAATTACTTGTAGACCTCGACGTGGTCCATTAGCGCTTATTATTTTTGTTGTATTATTTGTTATAGATTTATTTTGTTATTGTGTGTGATTGCGTAAACTGAATGTCTCATTAGCTCGTATATTATATGACGTGCGATGAAATTTTGTCGGTGGGGATATTTGAACTGAATTTTTCGGACTTACCTGTAAGTAAATTCTTTTAGTACAGGGGTTTCGTATCTTTTTTATTCTGTTACTTGCGCGTTCTAATTTTTTTTTCAGATAATTTAATTCAAACAGTACAGAATATTAATAGCCTTCTATATGTACGGTCGTCGGGACAGATGAGCTTGTTTTTCTAAATACAACTTCTCAAGTCTGGGCTCAGTTTTGAAATAGCTAATGATTGCTTTTTTAATTCTTGATGTCTGCACAATAGCCCATTTTGTTCAAGTCTCGTATCTGTTCATGACGCACTTGAGGGAGTACCGCGATACCCTTTCCCAGTTTGGGAACCCCTGGTGTAGTATATTAAAGGGCCGGGTGTAGTTAATTTTTAGTGTGTGTTTGTTCTGTTTATATTCATATAATCAAATTTTATCATATATATACCTATATATGTCAACATTTGGTCTTATGTACTTGAAAATTTTAAACTTTACGTACCTAACAGCTCTCATGAAGTGTGTATTGGTTTTTCAATATAAGTATTTCTATCGTACTACTATTACGTAATACTATTGTAAATAAACCATTTAAAAGTATATGTTTATCCTGTATAGCGCATCTTAAACCCTGTGTTTGGTTAGACACTTGTCATATTAATAGGGAGTACTCGATTCTCGTTCCAATGTGTAATTAAAAAGGGTGCTTATTCATTTTTCAAGCCAAATTCAAATTCATCAACAAATTTTAGTTAAAATATACTAATATAATATCAAAATTTTTATTGCCTCTGACTTATTGTCTATATATGTAACATAGAAATTATAATGCAAAACGATTAAAAATAATACTTAATTTAATATGTTAGCTGTAATCATAACGTTGTCCTGTATGTTTGTTTGTTTGGCGCTTCCGGCTTATGAATACTATGAACATAACACTATCGTGTAAGTGAGTTACTGTCAGTGAGTAGGATCTCTCATGTATGTATGTGTACTTGACTGTAAGAAATAAATTATTTGCCTGAATCTATTTTTTATTGATTACCTAATCTGGTAGTTTACAAACTTTGTGATATTTGTATTGTCAGATCAGTTAAATAAAGTTTAGAGTCAATAATAAACTAATCTGTTGATAGAATCTGTGAATCATTATTTGCCGATTCTGTACAATAATTGTTTTCTAAGCACATTAAGTGCGTATGTGTTGATATAGATATGATAACGGTGATTAAAACACAATCATTTCGCTCATTCTAATGTGTATGCAAAGTCTCAATAAACAATGGGAGCGTGTCAATCTTCTTATCCCGGGCTGACTGAGGATGTATTAGAGGAACTTACTACGCTGACATATTTGAATAAAGGAGAGATTTTATAGTAAGTATAATACTTTTCACTAAATAATTAAACTGATAATGATAAAGCACTAATAATGTTATTATTTTATGCAGCTTGATGAAGAAGTTTTATTCCATTGCCCCAGAGAAGTTGGAAGCGGATTATCATCATAGATTTCAGAAGAAAGAGTTGCTAAAGAAGTTTCAGGTTTTACAGGTATGTAAAAATACTGTTTTGATTATGTTTTAACATTTATGGAGGTATTTATTGTTTATGATAAGTCTAGCATGTACTGTAACTACCCTATACTAAGGTAGATGACATGTACTTTGGCCTGTAGCCCTCCCATTGGGAGAGGAGATTTTACAACCGATTTTGATGCTTCTTTTTTTTGTCATGTGGACCTATTTTTAAATCAAGTCAAATTAAAGCGAGATAATTATGACGATAAGTTTTGAGTTATCCATAATAATGCGTATTTAGGTAATTGACTTCGACAACGTTGATGTTATCATTTCGATACAAAATAAACAATTCTCGAAGTCGTTTTTTTGACGTGACAACGTCTTATAATTCGATAGAGCCGGTGGCACGCATGAAAAAACATGACTCATGCGTCGTTACCGTCGTTACCGTAACGGCGTAGCAAACGGCCTTTGCGTTCGGCAGCGTTCGGCAGCGTCCGACATCCGTCTCTCTCCTACTTGAGTGAGCGATGCGTCTGCGTGTACAGCTGCTATACTATAGTGTCTATAGTACATTTATATGTTTTGATCGAGTATCAAGTGCAGTGAAAAGTGAATGTGGTGTCAATTGTTTATAGCAACGATAATTACAGCGATAAAGGTAATGAAATTAAAATTTTCTTTTGAAAAATGCTACCATTCCATCAGCAAGGGCGGATCCACTATTATGGGCACGATGGGCATGCCCACAACCAAAATTACTTGTGACGTCACATTTTCACCTTTTTTACCCTAAAAAATCGGTTGACCCTGTAGGCAATTCCCTTAAATTCCCGTTAAATTGATATGTCATGAAATTTCGAAGTAATATTGAAAAAAACAGTACTCATTTTCAAAAATTTTCGTCAACGATATCTCTCGAACGGATTAACCGATTTTGAAGCACTTCGCAGCATTCGACGCTGTTTTTTTAAATAGATTATGGAACTGATCGATACAGTAGTTCGAATCTAATAACACTGTGCTCTGGACGCGCCAAGAGGGCTTTCGGCCCAGAGGAACGCGTCTAGTATGGCATTATAAGTCAGGGAATTCTTGCGTTCGTACCCCTGGATACATCTCTGTTTCGTATCGGGTGATCCAGACGCGTGCACTGATTCGGTAGCCGATTTGATATGACCTGGTATGGAAGGTTTTATCCCCAGCTTTGTCATATCTTTTGGTGGAAAAAACCAGCCCTGATACAGCGGTTCATATATGGTCTCTTCAAACCGCAGGTATATCGCTTACCAGGCCTGAACATCAGCGTACGCTTCAAACGATCCATCTGCGCCAGAGCTGAAGAGAAAGCTCAACGTTGCCTCCCGGTCAGCAAAGAAATGTCCAGGGCGAAAGCCAAGTTTATCAGCAGAATTGGCGAGCAGAATGAGATTACTGGTCGTTAGCTAAGGTTATCGAGGGCAACTTTTGTCGCTAATCTCTTCGAGGACAAATCCGTTGTCCATACGGCAAAGGGGAAAGCCGAATTCTGGGCAACCTCTTTGCCACCAACTCGACCCTTGACGATGGGAGGACCACACCACCTAACATCCCACGATATGAGAGCTCATTGAACGATATACTTTTTACTCAAAAGTCCATCAGACGATCATTACAGTCCCTCGATACTCCCGAGTTGCCCGTCTAGGCTGCATTTGTGGGCGTTTCCACCAAAGCTGTGCGAGGAAAATGTGACGTACGAGGATGTGTAGCGGAGCTGTGGAAATGTGCATTAATGTGTGGTGCGAACCGTGCGAGCGTGCGTCTATGGACTGGCTGATACAGCAAACCTCGCAACGCATTCCTCGCAACACATTTTTCCACAGTCTCTCACTTGTTTTGTACGTAAAAAACGTCGCTCCGCTAAGGTTAGGTAAATGAAGCAATTCTATTGGTTTTTCAAAAACATATTCCTCGCTACGCATCCTCGCACAGCATTGGTGGAAATACAGCCTTACGCGCCTATTCTCGCTATCCTACACCACAGGAATAGTACTGTTTTCGTAGAAAATAGCTATAGTTCATCCCATCCCCAAAAAGGGTGATCTCAGTGACCCGGCCAATAACAGGCCGATAGCGATAATTTCCCTAGTTCCCTAGTTCCTCAGATATCTAGAGGATCGCCAGCTGATCAGCGATTGAAAGTATGGTTTTCGTCACGGCCAGCTTTCTATCTGAGCAACTTATTAAAATCGTAGTCGACAGTTGTTGCTTTCCTTCAGGCTATCAGATATTACTGACTACACCAGAAACATCAAAAAACAATTTGGAATTCAATCAAAACTATATTACTAACTATTTAGTTAGACGAAATCGGGTCTGACTTCCTCCAATAAAAAAAATATATTATTTCCATTCCTAAGACCAAAGCGGAAAAAATGCAATAATCAATTCAAAAGTCACTCATGATTGTTCATGAGCGAGTTCGTGCTCTGATTTGCATTTGGCCGATTTTCGGGTGGCTGTGCCCACAACCTTTTTTAAGGGCTGGATCCGCCCCTGTCCATCAGTATTTTCTTAAGACGTTGTCACGTTCAACTATCGTCAGTAAACCGACTTTACAGACAACCAATTTTTTTTTGCATGAACTATTGTTAATATAATGTATCTATTTGTTTTTAGAACAACCCGTTTCAAGACAGGCTGTTCAAAGTATTTTCATCCCAGGAAGACGACTGTTTTTCATTCGAGGATCTTGTAGACTTGTGCTCTGCTATGAGTAGCGAGTGTCCCACGGAAACCAAGGCTGCGTGGGCTTTTAGAATTTTTGGTATGAAATAGTATGAAATTGTTTTTGTTCGCAAACATTTAAAGCAAATTATAACAAAAATATATGTAAGAATTTACAAGGGCTACTTAAGCAGTGATAGCCAAATGGTTAAACGTTGGACTCCCGAACCGGGGCCCCCGGGTACAAACCCCAGCACGCACCTCTAATTTTTAAAAATTATGTGCGCAATAGAATTTCATTATCACTTACTTCGGTGAAGGAAAACATCGTGAGGAAACCTGCACACCTGAGAGTTCTCCATAATGTTCTGAAAGGTGTGTGAAATCCGCCAATCCGCATTGGCCAGCGTGGTGGACTACGGAGTGAGGGGTACAGCCCCTCACATTGTGAGAGGAAACCCGTGCCCAGCAGTGGGACAGTTATGGGTTGCGATGATGATGATGAAACTAGGCTGACACGGGCTTGAGTCAACTAAAGGACAGAGATTATATGTAGAATTATAGATTGGCTACTTAATTCCTTCTAAGGGTATGCAGACACCTACCTACAACACAAGGTTGATTAGTGTAGGGTCTGCTAGAAATTGTTGTAAGTAAGCCTCTAATCTACAATATACCTATTTTTAAACAGATGTGACAGAGATGTAAATTGTGGAGCAAATGAAGTTTATTAAAGTAGAGCCATTTCGTCAACAGATTTAGACGATGACAACCAAATATCGCACAGGGACATCAAAGAGATTTTAGACCGCCTCACGTGGGACCCAAATAATCGTACAAATTTTCTGTCTAAAGGGGAGAAAGCCAAAATTGCTGAAATAGTAAGTAAATATGAGTTTTCATTTTGTCTAATTCGATATAATTATGAATACAACTAATACACAAACTACAAACATACAATACTAACACAAACAATACATAAATAATACACACTGCCCAGTTCAATTTGCCTTAAATATGGATTATATTCCCATATGAAAAATTCTTTGATTCTATAATTTACTTGATAAAAGTACCTAAGCGTTATGTTATGATTATTATTAGATTAAGAGTCGAGCAACCACAGCGCAGTCCTTGCAGGATGGCTTCAACCAATAATGACCCACTACTAAGCACGGGTCTCCCCTCATTAACCTCCCATTTCTCCTCACTAAGTCAACACTATTAATGATCTATTTCAGATTCTAGAAGAAACGAAGTTGGACAACAGCGGGAGCATCGGCATGAGTGAATTTAAAATTATAATATCGAGACTTCCTGAATTTAAATCATCATTTTATTTTAGTTTGTAATACGCGTCTAGATAGCACTACTTACACAACTTGTCGACACGATGCTACTGTCTATTATTATCAGAGTAGGTCTGCAGTAAGTAGGTAGAGAGGGTCTGCGCATTTGCGCATAATAGGTACTTTCTTACATCAACTCCACTCCAACTTGACTCCGACTCAACTCGTATGAACTGACAAATAGTTTTAAATAAATAAATATTTCCGATGTTCACAATATTTTATTATTTAAACGATAAGGTAAGTGGCCGCATTTCGTTTTGGTACACCTGTAGTACAGGTCCTGTACCTTAGTAAGAGTTTGGCTTGCACTCTTAAACTAATAATTTTACAGAAATACTATTAGCTAAACCCATTGCCCACTACTGAGCATGGGTCTCTCATTCCTGACGAGGCCTAGAGCATACTTCACCACGCTGCTCCACTAGCGGTCACCTATCCAGCTACTGATCGCGTCCGCTGTTGCTTAACTTTGTCGATCACTTAAGGTCGACCCAAGCCACCAGGCTACGAGCGCGTTAATACTATTATTATTCCTAAAATAACTACTAATTTTACTCTCAGATACTTTTATTTTCATGTGATTATAAAAGAAGGTTCCATTCGAGTTACTTTCAAATTTCAAAATAGATTTGTAAGACTATCGGACAAAGAGTTGACACGCGGCCTTGTTGAACCTACCTGCGAGCGTGCGCTCGGGCAGCGCGGGAAACCCGCTGGTGCGGCCCGTGTGGCTGGGCAACACCAGCGGCTGCTTGTACTTCACGTGGTACTTGGGGAATCCCAAGTACGTCCTGAAAACGCGTTTGTTATCATTTAGTGCGATTCTATTTTGTTTGATGTTGAACTTATATAAATGTCAAGACATGCGGGTGGGATGGATAACACAATGAATAAGCCATAGGTATCTTTGACCCGAGAAAGACCGATCATTTTATTTTACCTGTTTCATAATTATCAGTCCAGCCGGGAATCGAACCCGGACCTCTTGCTGCACTAAGGTTAAATACCAACTGAGCAACGTCCGGGATCGTCGTGGGATCGTCGACTATCATAAAGTGGCATTTGATCTTTTGAGATTGAGTTGAGATTTGAGAGAGTTGATTGAGATTGAGTCGATCCTTGGTCTTAAGCAAACTTAGATTAATATGAAAAATACATACGGAGTCATTTCTGGGGGACACTGCCACATGTATTCTTGGTCTTTGAAATAAAGTAATGGGTGATAAGCTTTTGGGTACCCTCTGTAATAATCTCTGTGGCGCTGGCATGCCTGTTAAATATTTATAATACCTTTACCTATATAATTATTTTATATTATTTAATATATTCATATTTTTATTTAGTACTTAGATAATAATTTATAACAAGTGTCATTTGTATTAATTCTTTTTATTACCTCATAAAATGTTTCTATTTCATCCTGTCTTCCATTGTCAACAAAAAGAATATCCATTTCTTTCACGATAAATTTCGTTTTTAATACGCTTTTATTATTAATCGAACCTAAAAGTTAAATAATGGCGCCGTCAAGCATACAAATGTTGCAAGTCAATCAAGCCATCTTAATCACAGAGTTACATGTTTACAACGTAGTGTTTAGGTACTCTGTTGAGTTACAGGTCGCAGATTATTTATGGATAGGATACATAGATGTCATCACCAAATCGCACTTGGATTTGTCTATGGTCAAATCTCGGGAGACAACGCTGCGCTGGCCTAGACGTAGGACGGAGAAGAGTAAAATCGATGTTCCGTCTACCTATGCACGGAACAAAGAGAATATAACCACGTGGCACGGAAGAGAAAGGCCCACAGTGCCCATACCACACCTATCGACTCGAAAACGATTTGGCATCATCTCCTACTAATGAAATAATTTGTGGCGGTACAAATTATTTCATCGCAATTTACCATCAAGTGGGTATCCCCAACAGTAACAGTTATGATGTATCATTCTATGTAAAAAATGCATAAAAAGTAGTATTTCATTAATAAAGGTAATAAAAAAATACCTGAGGGCCCTCTGGGGCCCAAGTCTGTTAATTTAGAAATGCTTCAGTTGCATATTATTTGCCCTCTGGAATATTGTAGCTAAAAGCGACTTTTGAATTAACGTATATTTTCTTTATAATAATAATTTATTACTTTAAAACATAAAATAAAAAATACGCCAGAACCTACTTTTACAATTTCGAGTGTCACTTCAATATCCTATTTAATAGGTAGAGTTTATAAATCTTTAATTTTATTATAATCACCAAGAACACGCAACCGTTAAATTTATAATGTATACTTATGTATGTCAAACAAAACAATGTTTTTTTTATATACCCATTATTTCGAAATCTTCCAAGGAGACATCAGTAGTTTATCTTATATAAGCTTTGCATGGGTCTTTGTTGTAACGGCCAGCAAGACAGCGATCAGGCAGCTGTGGCATTCCAGAAGTTCGGCCAGTATTAGGAGGCAAGATAGCAGGCTGCTTGTATTTAACATGAAAAGGTGGGAAACTAAGGTATGTCCTGCAATTTTGACACAATTTATTAGTAAAATAATAAATGAATAAATTTTTATAACTTAAATAATAAATATAAAATAATATTTTTTTATAACTATTTCAATAAATAATAATTTAGTATAATAATAGAACAACAAAAATTGCCCCTTATATTGAATTACGTTTAGCAATATTATTAGCGGGTAAACAAGCATCGTTATTTTTTACCAAGCGAAGCGGGGAAAGGTTATAACCTAAAAAAGTATAATTTCAAGTAAATATATTTACTGTGACATATCCGCAGGGCATTGGTACATGTATTCCGCATCTTTGAAATAAGTCAATGGATGGTAACTTTTAGGATAACCCCTATAATATTCACGATGCATTTGACAAGCCTGAAAACGAAGAGTTTGTTTTGTTACATACTTTTATTATTGTCATTAACAATCAATTGAACATTAAATATGAATGTATGGTAGGTGGATGAAGGGGACAAGGACGACAAAAGCGATAGATGGATTGTGTGGGAAATTCAGGAGTTAAAGTAACGTGAAGATGACGATGTTTAAATGACGAGTACGTAAACCTTGTAAAATTTTTCAATTTCTTCTTGTTTTAATACATCCATAAATAAAATAAATTTTACCATCTTGCGTCTGAAAATGTTTAAAACGTTGTGTTTATTAAATAAGTGCTAAAGAAGGTGACAAATAAAAAAGAAACTTATAGTGACAGTAAAAAAGAAACCGGTAGGAATATCTATGCGACCATTGCCTATTAAACCATTCTGCACAAAGTACCTACCTACGTAACAAACACTGACCAATCTGCAGAGCGCCTTGTGTTGCAGAGCATTAGACCAGCTAGTGCTCAGATAGTATTGTATACTGTTGTATATTAATAATACAGCTTTCGCTACCTGTCTATTTGCAATAGAGCGATTGTTATAGAATTAGATTACTTTGTTCGACTAGGAATGGATTAATCTATGCCACTTAGGATAAGGCAATATTTTTTGAAACATAGAAACACTGATTGCAGCTATGAATAAAATTCGAATGAGAAATGTCACTCAGTATTCAGTAAGTCAGTAACGTCAAACAATAGTCAAAAGTCAAAACTGTCAAATGTGTCAAAACAATAAATTCTGATCTGATTCCGATTTCCTTTTTTTACAGATTTAAATAAAAATAAAAATATTGTTATAAATGGTTAACAAAGTAGTAAAGCCTTTGTTATTTATCTGAAATCACTAATGGCGAGTAAAGTGTTAAACATAAAGTAGATCATATCCTAGTCTTTGTTATTTTTGGTGTACTATTTTTGTCCGCTCGTATCGTTCTACATTTGGTTCATTGGAATATATTTTGACATGTAACAAAATAATGTCTTCCTACTGTACGGTAAGTGTTACGGGCCCATAACTTAATTTCTTATAAAACTAGTAACTAACACGTCAACGGAAGATGTAGAAAATGAGGTGCATATATTGCGTAGGAGTAAGACGTGGTGATGTAGTCCTTCATATTTTGATTATCATTAGCTCATGCACTATTTCCATTTTTTAAATAATCTAATATTTATATTTTATGTTTATACCTAGCTGAATAGCATGACTGTGTACTTACTCAGTTAAATTCTGCAAGTAACTTTTCTATTTATGGTTTTGATAGTGTTTACAGTATCTACTGGTCACAGTAGGTATGGATTTGGGTTTATTATTATATGACATTAATCATGAGTAACTGTGACTGTTTCTGAACTCAAAAATCTATGTAACAGAGTATGTATATGGCCAGCCGGCACCAGGTGGATGGCATGAATGTACAATGCAATTATGAACTAGATACTTGAGAAGATTTGTGATATTTATAATAAAGCTTTACATTCATACCCATATTTTAATGCCCAGAAAAATCGAACATTGAAGGTCTTTTTGTTATACTAGTGAAATAAACACACTGAGCCAATATTTGCGCATTGCGAGCTAAGGTCATAAATTGTGTAGTTATCTGTGGGTGATCTTATTGGTAATGATATGGGAGCAAAACTACCGTGAAGGGTAATTAAATAAACCCATACATACTCATATACATACACATACCCTTAGTAATAGGATTCACTGTGTTGCAGGGGGCATGGACTACACAAATAACATAATCATCACTTACACCCGTGACCAGAGAACAAAAATTTATCTGTCATATTAATGTTTGCCCTGCCATAAATAAATCTGGAACCCCTTGCTTTGCAGGGTCATTACCCACTATGCTATAGTATCAGCACAAATTGAAGGCCCGTATGAAGTTTACTTGACGTCTGTCCGATCATCAAGTTTCGTATAAATTATTACATAAATTTGAAGGAGCAAATTGCTCTTCTTCATTGTCAATAGTGATGTGCAAAAAGTCATAAAATTTATCGAATGTATAACTTAGGACCCAAAGTTAATTAATTACATGGATATTGAAACAATACATATATATATAAATATTATGGACTAATGCGGGACCATAATAAACAAAGTATATGATACCGCGCACAAATTCCTTCACGTTTTTACTAACAAAATACAGTGCCACCTTTAATAAAGTAAGTAAGTCAATTACATAAATGAATATACTATAAATCATCTCAACCCAACAAGGCCCACTACTGAGCTCAAAGCCGAGGAGACCTTAAATATAAGGTGATTCGTAAGACTCTTGTGATATTAATAGGGGGTACTCAGTATTCGATTCTCATTCCAAATGTGTAATTAAAAAGGGTGCTTCAATTTTTTATTCCAAAAATGTATCGATGCCACTCGCACTTGACCATATTTTTTCGATACTAAATTAACATTTTTCACGTCACTATTTTAATGTGTCAAAGGGGCCTTAAATTTGTGCCTCTACCATAGAGGGTTTTGTTTTGTTTCAGTTTATTTGTTTAGTGCAAACAGAATACTCACTGAACGTAATGAATGTAATTATTTTGTAATTTTTAACTTGCAGTGTTTTCACATTTGAAAGTAGTCTAGTTAGCATGGCCAAGTAGTAGTAACCGACATATATTTTGGTGTTGCTTCCATTCTAACATTTAATTGACATATGTTTCCATTTCTGTTTTAATATTTCGTTTCTGTCTTATCTCTAATCTCTGGCAACGTAATGTCAGTCAACAATAATGATCAAATGGATTATCACTACGTGAATGTTGTTCACGGTTGATGCCACATTGATATTGCTTTTATGATTAATTTTTTATATTGTGGCTATAATCTTTATTATTATACTTACTGTAATAGTGAATCACAATATAAGAGTAATACATTTTTTCAGTAAAGAATAACAGCTAGAACATTTTGCAATAAAAACACTAATTTAACCTGTTAATAATAAGTCAATGCTGATATTATGTTAGATATAATTCTTGAAATTAAAGTACGAAAATTGTAAGTTATGAAATGGAATGCCAAATGTTTTTCTGTATGAGTCATTCATAATTTTAGTATCAGTCAAATATCTTATCAGGGTTCATTTAACGTTTGATACTAATAATGGGGTATCGGAAAGCCATTTAATCATGCAGGTTTAATAAAATATTTACTATCATGAAACTGATAATAATGTCAACATACAATTTTGAGATTATGACATACTTACAACTAGATTAAAGGCGTTGGTCAGCACTTGGTGCAAATTTGTTATCTGCAAGACATTCTTTGTGATCAAGGAGTGTACTTAATTATGGTATTTTAGTGGGGCTTGATATATGTGTCCTATCTAGGCTATCTACTAGGTTGGTAGCCAATACAAGTATCAGATTTGCTCATCTATCTATACATATTATAATAAATCTGTTACTGATCGTTGCCTGTGCGTGGAAGATATATTTGAAAAAAAAATTACTGGGAGTCTTTATTAACATAATAGAACCTGAAATAATGATTATATCCGTTTAAAAAATTACACCTTTCGGTTTCCGAATGCGCGTCCTAATGGATACGTTTCAAAAAGTCAAGCGAAGACGTGTTTACAAGTGTTGAATATATTCGCATCAGCTCACCATATCTTCTGAAAATCTGTCGAACAAAAGTGACGACACAAAAGTGGAATTAAATTGGCATTTAACGGCGAGTTAAGCGAATACTTGTCCATCGTTAAATAAGTAAAAAAGCGGAATGCGATAAGTCGAATCAGTTCAATAATCGATTGGAAATGAGTCACATACGAGTTTTTTTATTGCTTTCCGCTTCATTGGTTGCATAATTGTTCGGGTTTGTGTTGCTTACCTATTTCGAATAACATTGTTAAACAACTGCAATAATGGCCCCAAATTACCACATGGTTGCGCACGCGCACGAAGAATGGCATATGGGTGCGTCGGTTAGAGGAAGTGGGTGCCACCTGGTTCAAATCCAAAACAAGATTGCCATTGCCGCTACAATAATAGAGGCCTACCTATAAGTCCTATAAATATGGCGTTGGCACGTTGTGCCAAGTTTATATTCATATTTCCAATTTATTGGCGAACAAATAAAAAATTAAATAACTAAACTAATTTCTTATGATAATAACATAAGTATAGAAACAGTATTATTTGCATTCAAACAAATATTATTTGAACAAAATTATCCCCTACAGGCTACAACCCAAACTACAAAAATTTAGATCATCTTAAATGTTTTTTTTCTTATTTATTCATTAAAAGTTTTTTTCCATTTCTATCTATATTAAAACTGTTTGTGTCATCACAATCGTCCATTTACGCCCTTTGAAGCCCTACTTCAATCTCAAATTCGATTTATTAAACTTTCTGATTTTAAGCTTTCGCTTTCGTCAGCGTTCAGTCTCACAAACTTTCCATTTGATGAAACATCGACGATGGACATAAACTTTTTTAAACTCAGTCGTCATGGTTACCGTCACAGTCGCGTCCCATAGCTGATGGATAACGAGGTTGCACTGTACTTGCAACGTGTTAATTGCGTTAATGAGCATAGATTATTATCTTGATGTGTTTATTTGCGGACAACGGTTTGCGGTCATTATCTTATTACATTATTTGTAATTCGATAGTCTTCATAAGTAGGTAGTAGGTACCTATACATTTTGCAGAAGTTATAATTTGTAGGTAGATGTGATATGTAGATATACTTAGATTGTTATATCATACATAGTTAAAATTTCTTTGGTGCATATTATTCAACCCGTAACACAAATTTAATTGATATGATGAATAAAACGTTAATTGTAACTCAATAATATTTGGACTGACTTACAGAGTTATAGTCAATGCATAGCTAGAATCAGTGGACCTAGAATCCTAGAATCTTTTTACAGGGGTTCCCAATGGGTCTTGGAAACAATCATAAACGTTTTTGATATTTGGTATAATGGGGGTTAGGGAATTTGTATGAATATGAAAAGTTGCTGGAATAAGCTAACATGGCAAATCGCTAACTGTGAACGAGCGATAGACACTCAGCGTAAACAACAGTCAGTGACAGCATTTATACCTACTCGTATCAGTTACAAAAATAATGCAAGCAATAACCGTAGGGAGATATCAGTTTATTGTACAGAAATGTTAGACGATGTTAAATCAAATAATGTATACAGAACAAAAGGTATAACTACCCAGTCTTATCACTAACGGAGTAGTCTCTGTACTTGCGGAGCCACATTGGCTCGGTCAATATAAAAACTGTGTGTATTGGTTTTGTATTGGCACAGGCTGTAAGTAATGCCAGTCATTATTGATGATTGCAGTATTTGACGAGGGTGTCACCATTGTGATGGTGATGTCGTGTTCGGGCGTGGGCGACGCGGCGCTGCGCGAGCGGCTGCCCGCGCTGTGGCGGCGTATCGAGGACGCGCACTACAGCTACCTGGAGACCGACGACAGCCCCGAGAAGCTGCAGCAGAAGAAGAAGCTAGAAGGTTGGTTACCTTTGTCTTTGTTTCCAGTGTCCAAGCCTCCAAGCCTAGATGCTGCCAGTTGTCTTTGGTACGGACGGGGATATAGCGTCAGATTCTTTCTGTTGGACGTCATTCGGCTCTGTACCCGTTCAGCCCCAAAAGTTAGCCCTATCGTTTAAATTGCGCCTAGTGACCGCTAACGGAAGAAGAGAGTTCTCATGCCAGTCACCTCGTGCCTAGGCTGCGAGTAGGGGACGTTTCGTTTATATTAAGGATGGTTGAATTCTCCTATAATAATGAAGCTAAGGTCGTGATTGTGAGGCCCGTAAAATCGATAATTTTGGGGATATTCAGTCTTGGTCTTCAGTTTCTTAGCTGGCAATGCATCTGTGATGCCTTTGGGCCACTGCAACCACTTACCATCACGTGGCTCTGTTTGTATGTCGGTTGTTAATATAAAAACCTGGCGACCCTTATGGCGTAATGGTCACTAAGCCGGACCGCCCTTTGAAGGGGGTCTGAGGTTCGATACCAAGCAAAGCGGAAATTTGTATGATGACTTTAAGATTCTGTAATAGGTCTATGTGTGTGTCCTCGTCTTTGTGTATTGTCTATGGCTCCCACGACAAAGGTCATCTTTGGGTTTATGAGTGTGTAGCGCTATTTATTGAAGTGAATACTTCTTTAGTATCGTAGTGATTTGGAATTCGTTGAAACGGAAATGACGCGAATGAAGCATCGGCAAAAAGGCGGCTGACGTAAGCAAAGCAAAACATCAATATTTGCACTGACAGAATTCGTTGTTATGAAGTCTCACTTCTAACACGTGTGAATTGCACACATTTTGATTTTTTATTTACATTCGGATATTTTATTGTAGGGTATATAATAGAGTACCTGTCGCTCGTGCCGCACGAGTGCAAGTTCGGTCTGACGGAGACGGCGAAGGTGTTCCAGCGGACGATCAACGAGTTGCCGGAGTACAGCGCGTACCGCGCGGGCATCGGCTGGGCGGCCGTCGCGCGGTACGCCGCCAACCTGCTCGCGCAGCCCTGGCGCAAGGAGTACAAGGTCATACGGGTGGGTACCGCGCCTCTTGTTATGTACGAGTTATTATGTAGGAGTTTTCTTTCGCCGTTTCTTTTCCTCCTCTAAGATTTAAAATTTAAAGGCACCTTAGCGAAACGGTGGTAAAGGCAAAAAATGACGTTCATAAGTGTATTCAAAATACCTACGTGAAATAAATGATTTGAGTTTAAGTTTACGAGCTGTGCCCGCGACTTCGTCCGCGTGAAATTTAACAAAAAAAAAATATAAGTAGCCTATGTTACTCCTTATGATATCTGCAATCTGCCAGTGAAAGTCCCGTCAAAATCGGTCCCGCCGTTCCAGAGATTAGCTCAAACAAACAGACAGACAGACAAAAATTGTAAAAAATGTTATTTTGGTATATGCACCTTAGTAAAAAGCAGTTATTTTAATATTGCAAACAGACACTCCAATTTTATTTATTTGTATACATTGTTTTAAACTTATATCATCGCGGACACTCAACATTTTAAATATAAACGGGTACTCACGATTTTGAATGAATCGCGGTGATCTGTCATTAGTGTATGTCAAGTGTCACTTGTCAAGAGTCTTCCCCATCACCGCAGTCTCGCCGTGACCATGATCCATGCAGCTGGGTCGAAATAGAAATCACCGATATTTGATATAATTGATAGAACAATTTACATTGTGTTACATAAATTATAAGTTACCTACTTTTTAAAAATGGTGTGAAATAATGTGTTTTGTATTGTATGGAGGTTATTTCATGTCATTTTCTTTGAACGAAGAGGGCGATTATTCATTTCCAATACGTGAGGAAACCAGTGCACCTACAAGTTGTTTATAATATTCTCAAGGATATCAACGCATAGGTTCAAAAAGATTTTACACTAATGTGATTGATGCCAACGCGGTAACTTGTGTGCGCAGTTGTACAGCGGGTTCTACAAGCACGAGGTGGAGGCGAACCTGGTGGGCGCGGAGCTGCTGCTGCAGGCGCTCGGCTACCGCGCGGCGGGCGGCGGCCGGCTCGCGCTCGCCGCGCCCGTCTGCCCGGACGCCGCCGCCGCCGTCTCGCGGGACGCGCTGCTCGCGCACGCCGAGTGCAAGGTGACGCGCACACACACACACACGCACACACGCGCGCGCACACACACCCACACGCACGCGCACATACACATACGCACACACACTCACGCACATGCACACGCACACGCCGGCGCGCGCACACACACACACACGCACGCACGCACGTACGCACGTACAGTTAGTTGGTCGCACGTCAGTTGGTCTGTCGTAACCGGGGGTACGTTGTCGACAGATAATGTCGGAGATCTGGGAGTCGGTGTGGAGCGGCGGCGCGCGCGTGTCGTGGGCGGAGGTGGCGCGCGAGCGGTCCGCGCACGTGGCGTCGCCCGCCGCCGCCGCCGCGCGCCTCGGCGGATATACCGACGGTAACTGAAGGCTTTGGTGTCCACCTACATGATATTAAGATAATAAACAACATTTCTAGACTTTAAACTGAATAATGTATCTGTTCCGTACAAAAGATAACACGTAAGTAAGTACAGTTTAGAGGAGAGCATGACAGGCCGCGTACAAAGTTAAGTGGCGCCATATGATGTGAAATTATGTATTACAATATACAGGCAAACATTCATACCATACAGCTTAATATTAATGTGATGACGTGTGCAGGTTCGGTTTGAGTGAAATACGTCTTGTTCGTATGAAGTCTTTATTAGCACTCTTTTAAATGATTGCTTAACCTAACTTATATATTAAGGTTAGCTACACACTACATTAACATGAAATTGAATCCAATAGACCTGACGTAGGTAACATTTTTGATGCAAAGTTTTTTTTTAAATTTCTCCCAGGTAGATTCTCTCGCGTGTTCGCAATGTCTCATTTGTATCCACGCCGCGCCGACGTATATTCACTTATCTTTATATTTTCCAGAACTAGAAATATACACGAACGTGCCAGCAACGTCATCAGACCAACGAAGTAGGTTAGTCGACACGAGACATCACAACATACCGCATTGCAACCACATGTATCCTGACGAGAATTTCGACGAGCAACCAGCGCAAATACCGTACATGATGTCGCCTAACATGCCGTATCCGCACATGATGTACCCGCTGCAGCAGCCCCCGGGCGCGGAGGTGCCGCCGGTCCACAACCCGGTCTCGATGATGACGCCGTACGGCGCCGTGCCGTGCTACTACCCCATGACGGGGCCCTACATGATCCCCACGCCAGTGTACGCGCCCATCAAGCAGGCTGCGACGGTCCCGGTCAACGGATACCCCCCATACAAGTGCCCCGCGGTGCCGACCGCCCAGCTGATTGAACTGGACTCGCCGACGATCTACGAGAACGGCAAATTCGAGAGGCACAGGGATGACGAGAGGAGTCTGAAGAGGAGCGGCAAGCAGGATTGGAAGCGCACCAGCACGTCCAAGTCGGGCTTCAGCGATGTCTCGCTGCCGAGCCTCCCGCGGTCCGACACCCAGCCGACGCTCAGCAAGGCCAAGGAGGACGGCATGGGCACCTACGAAAGCTGGGATTATGTCTTCAGGAATCTATCCAGCAAAGACAAGGACGGCGATAGTAGGAGTGGATTCTCGCAGTCTCTGGACAGAGATTCTAGAACGTTGGATAGGTTAGACAGAGAGGAGCGGAGATCGAAGTACCAACCTACAACCTTGGATCTAGAGGACGGCCTCCAGGCGCTAAATTTGGATAGATCGCACGACGAGGAAGTGTACCGAACAGCGAAGGTCAACGAGAGTCTGATGAGGCTAAAGCAGGAGCAGGAGATAAAAAGAGCGAAGCAAATAGCGAAGAGGAGAATCGGAGATGATAGGAAACCGAGGAAACCAATCGAACCTCTTGGAAACCCGAAGGCAGACGGTCTAGTCACACCCAAAGTGGCTCCGGATAAAATGAAACTGTTAACAAAAAAGGATATAAAGGACAGAAAAGATATAATTAAGCAGCAGAACTCGGTGAACGGCTCGCCGTCCAGCACGGCGGAGGTGAAGAAAGTGAAGAAGCCGACGAGACTCGTAGCCGTTGAAGTGGAGAAGCCGATGGAAAAGCCGAAAAGCAAACCAGTGGAGAATGGCTTTCATAAAACAGCCCACAGCTCCAAAACTGTACCAGGTTGGTAAACTGTTTTATTGAATATTTTTTATATCAAAATTGATAGGCCTTTGGGAGTGCTACCCATGCCCGATTTTTACAAATAATGTATTAAACACGTTCACCAAAGTAAGATTTATAGAATTTCGATGTTTTTTAACATTTCCAGCAGCGAGCACAAACCAACCGAACTACGATCTGAAGGCGCAGTTGGTAGTGTCGCTGGACGAGCCCGACGTCGCGAGGCGCTCCCCGCCGCGCGCCGCGCAGAACGGCGACCGCGAGCGCCCCGCCGGCAGGGCGGAGCCCCCCGCCGGCCGCGCGGAGCCCGACCGGCCGAAGCCCGACGGCTGGCAGTGCGGCACGTGCACCTACCTGAACAGCGGGGCCCTCCTCGCGTGCGAAATGTGCGGCAAGTCCAAGCGGGGCCCCGAGATCCAGCCGCTGAGGTCGGGCGGCCGCGAGTGCCCGGTGTGCACGCTGGTCAACGAACGGGACGCGCGCGTGTGCGACGCGTGCGGGACGAGCCTGCAACATTGTCCCACGTACATTTAAGTCTAGTCTACGTAGAGCTGCCGATGAATATACTTATTTATGTATTGATGTTATTGTGTCATGAAAACGCGACGGATGATAATCTTTCATGAAAATTACCTGTGATTTACGGAAAATACGGGCCGCTGATAAGAATTATGCATTTTTCAATATAGCAATAAAAATAAGTTTAGCAAAATGCGTTAAACGTAAATTATGGCCAAAGCGGTATTATACATCAATATTTATATTATAAGCGACTAAAGATAATTTTGAAGTCACTGTCGAATTAAAAAAAATGTAACATCTACGCTATAATTTCCTGTGTGAACAATAGAACACACAAAATAATACATTTATAACAACCAAGACCTGTGAAAAACATCAATCAGTCTAGGATCCGTATTCCTTGGGCAACATGCTAGACTGCTCTAGTGTGTGTCACGTGTGTAGTGTCACGTCTCTGCACACGTGCTGAGCTACAGAAGCGCCCTTTTTTATATTTGTACGTATTAGGCTTAATTGCCGAAATCCCTGGTTGAGTGAAAAAATTCGTCACAACGTAGCAATGTACAAAGTAGCTTTCATTCGTGTCGTGGCTTTCATTTAATTCAACCAAACAATAAATTTTGACGGCCAGATTTGGTTATCTCATGTCGATGAAAAATATCCTGTCTCAATTTTTTTTGTGTATACTATATTATACATCACTAATACTTTGCTATTTGTCGATATTTTTAGATAGTAATATGGCGATAATATTAAACATAGTATGTATATTCATCAGTAGATATAAGGTACCCGGATGCCAAGTTAATTCTAGTGATATATTTTTCTTTGGCACAAATTGAAGGAGCCTGTCGTGAACAACGCCGACACAGAGTTTGATTTTAATAAATGATTTGAAACGTTAAAACAGATTTAGCGTTGTTAAAAGTCTATATAAAATAAATTATTGTTTAATAAAAATCTCACGCTTGCCCATGTACAAATGACAACCTTGTTATTTAAACAACGAGCAAAAAATATTTGTTATCTGACGTTTCTGGGGCATTCGATGTACTTATACAGAGTTCAACAAATTCTGTATAATCATAGTTTATCGAACTGTCGAACAGTCGGCCAATAGATAATAGATAGATGAATGCCTAGATTTTATTATGTAGCAGATTCCACTGCGAATTTATAGCGTTGCCACTTTGCCCCACCAGTGGGGCGGCTTGGTGGGGCAAAGTGGAATAATCCGTAGATTATGCGGGGGCTGAGGAAGCTCCCGAAGCAGTAACTTATTGTTTTGTAATTTTTTCGTATTATAACCCCGACGAATGACGAAAAGTATGGATATCGCTTTTCTTCTGAAATTAAAGCATTTTTTTATTGGGTCGTGGTGTTTAAAATGTCGTATTATTTTGAACGATGCATAAAATATTAAATTTAACATGAATCAAAAAATAAAAATGGTTGCCTGTAAAGTCGGTTTTACGGGCGAAGATTTTACGTGACAACGTCTTTTTCTCGGTAGAATATTTATTGATATGAATATAATTAAATTGCGCAATAGGAACAAGGAATTGAATGAAAATAAGAATTGCACAAATTTTAACTATAGAAATATATTTTGTTTACTAAAACATTGTACATGTAAACTTAAACTTAACGCGCCGATTCAATGCGCCTAATTCTCTAGTGCTGCGCGCGCGACGGACCGATCATAGTTGAGTGGGAGAGAGACGCAAGGCATTCGGCGGGCCTCTCTCTCGTTCGGTGACTCATCGTAACGTTACCGAGCGTTACTATTTTTCATAAGTGACTCCCAGCTAACCTAATTTAAGACGTTGTCACGTCAAAAATTGTAAGGGTGGTAAATGTACTATTGCTAAATATTTTACTTATTACGCTTTTGAACTTAAATAATTGTGGGCTTTATATATTTTGTAAACTTTGAGCATATTACTATGGCACTGGTACTCACGATATAATGTATTATGTACGACGGTAAGAGTGTGTTAACGTTAATTTTTTTTATTATTTTTTACGTTATAAACTGTATCATAGTAAAATGTTCATGATTTATAATGAATATAATTTGAGAAACTATCGTTTGTGAGACAATTACTTATTTACATGATTTTAACTAATGATTTACTAATAATAGCGACATAGTCATTACCTCAGTTGTAAAACTGATAAATGATTCATCATTATATTGTTAGTTTTGAATGTCCCTGAAATGTTGGAGAGGCAATTTGTGAGAAATTATTGTTACTGATAGTCAAAGACAATACTGGTTTAATAATAATATGATACTATTGTTGACCTTAACGGGTTTAATATAAATATGAGACGTTATTTTTACATTGAAATACAATAATAAAAATGTTATTGGTTACAAAATTAGTGTTAAGTGTACACAGAGATAGTATCTAACACATGATATAGATTATATTATTATTAATTTAACGCGAAGTGATTAATTGTTTGATATAATAATTTTATATTAACTAATATAAATGTGGTGAAATTATTTGATATGTTCACTTATATGCGAAAGCTTTCATTTTATTCTGCATTTTAGTAATGTTATAAATCGCCCTGAATTTTGATTGTCGTATGGCGCGGGCACTAACATGTATCAAATGTGTTTGGGAACTTAATTTCAAGATCTCAATTTAACTGTATTTACGATTGACTTACTTTGTATTTTAAAACGTCATTAATTTTTTTCTACTTTTATTTCTATTTCAGGCCATATTATTTTTAATGTTTATCACTATTCAAAAGCGCATTAATGTTATTGCATCGTAAACATTCTGCTGATTTTGTTAATTTGTTTGGTTTATTTGTATTATATTATATCAAAAGTAGATTATAATGTATGTAATGTGGTATTGATATTATATTTGGTTAGTGTGTACCTATTTACCGCTTCGCAAGACAGGGTAACGCTCGGTATATAATACAAAGTTGTACGGAAAAATTGTGTTGAAATTGAACGAAAATATAAATATTTATTTATGACATGAATGCCATGGTATAGTGTTCGTTTGTTCGCCTTCTGAAATGCTTTAATGTTGATATAGATTCCTCTTTTTGTTTTTCTGTTTTAATAAATTATTGATATGTGTATATAGTTGTTAGTTATTGTAAATACTAGATATGATGACATAGTAATATATTTATACAGACACGACGTACATTATATACAACGTTAATGCAAAATGATTGGATTTAATATAACGTTTTATAGCAACAACGTGTATAGGTGCATTATTTGAAACATAAGTAATTTTATGATCACAATGTATACCATAAAATGCACCATAGGGAGAATTAGCGGCTATAGATTAGGGTGGTCAAAGCACTGAGGACGTGTATTTTTCTATAATAAAAATAGTTTTTCTCTCAAATAAACAAAAAAATTTTTTATAATAAAGCTGTGCTTATTGAGTTGCCTTCATTTAGATGTTATTAGTTATCATGACGTTGGAGGTTACGTATTCATATAGAAAAGATTATGTACTAAACAAATAAATTATATTGTTTTACCAATTAACTGTTTTATTGAATTATACCTTTCATAGTGTTATGTGCTTTGGAAGGCACACGTTGGGTGTCGGTGCCGGCTACCGTTAGATAGTATGGGATGGCTATTAACGGACGGGTTTGTTTCATTATTTTTCCCAATGTTTTCCTTTAGTTAGCGGATTAATAGAAACAAATTTAATCCAGGCCTCATTTATGAAATAATGTATCAGGTGTGTCCTTTTTGCCAAGTGCATGTTTAAATGTCAAATTATATTAATTGCCAATAATTAGCTATAAACAAATAAAAGTTAATTGGAACACCATACATTTTTATTTAATTATGTATTTCGTTTTCCGTATGCCATACCTATTTCGGTTGATAAGTAGTTGCCGTACAAATTGTTTTATGATTTTTTGTAACTAATGTAATGAAGATGTATAACTGTTTCGATTTGAATGGAATAAGAAAAACTTTAACAAAAAGATTTTATTGTTGGGATTATTTTGGGTTGGGGGCACTTAATCAAGTTGTAGGATAGGATTGTTGTAAACAGTATTAATAAATCTAGTAGCCATGTTTGGGAGATTCTTTTTCATGTCCGCCGTGTTCATGTCCACCATGCTCATGTTCGCCGTGCTCATCTCCGTGTTCGCCGTGCCCATCTCCGTGTTCGCCGTGCTCGTGTCCCTCGTGGCCGTGCTCCTCGTCCCCGTGCTGATGCTCGTGGTGCTCCTGACCATGCTCCTCGTGACCGTGTTGGCTGCCACCATCTACAAAAGAACACCATTTTTATGTCATGTTGGTGAACTTGTACGATAAGTGATTATTTACAAACTTGTCTTTGCACGCGACTTCGCCCGCCTGGGGGTCGGTATTCGTGGAATAAAAATTATCCCATGTCTTTTCAAGGGTTTTAAACTATCTCCATACCAAGTTTCATATAAATCGGTTCAGTTGATTGAGCGTGAAAACGAAGCATTGTAGCAGACATAAAGAACAATAGAGTTACTTTCGCATTTATAATATTAGCTTGGCTTCTCATTCTGAAGTCGGGGAAACACCTGTAGTTTATTCATTAACAAATCTAGTTAGAAAATAAAGATATCTGCCAGGTAATTTTGTAGGTACTTAACTTGCAACTTACAACCGATCCGCTACTTGAATTAATCTATCAAACTATTTGTGTGTTCACACATTGATTGGGCTAACTTGTGGATTTATATGCAAAGTAGTAGTACTTAGTTATCGTACGAAAACACTGATGCTAGGTAGATTTTCCAGTCCCTGTGGCTCGGGACCAGAATACGAGCTTCGGTATCCCCTGCCCGTCGTAAGAGGCGACTAAAAGGGGGCTTTGGGGCTGCGGGCGGCTAGAGTGGGAGCTCGAACCGCTCACCAACAGCCCCGAGAAGGACGACGGTATGTGTGGCCGCATACCGTCGTAAATAACAGCGACGGCTACCGGGGGAGCAACACTCCCCCGCTGGTAGAGCCCAACATAAGGGCACCGCGCTTGGAGGACTCCGGTTGCGTTCCTTTGGAGATCCCGGAGTCCTCCAAACAGCGCTGAGGAAGGCCACCGGGGGGGTTTTAGTGCGGTAAAAATCCCACATACCCCGGCGTCGCTCCCACGGCGCCGGGTACCTTTTGAAGGTTTCCCCCTCGACAACAAAAAAAAAAAAGGTAGATTTTCCAGTCCTTTGCCATATAAAGTACGTATTATGTAGGATGACGTGATATTTGTCCGATCTGTCTGTTCTTTTTTTTAAATAATTATGTAAATGAATAAATCATTTTAGGGCCTATTCAGATATACCAACGCAGTATCCGCTGCCGCTGTGGGCAGCGGTGTCCGTGCGGTATTCCTACTGTTCACACTTAGCTACCGACGTGGGTAGCGTAACTTGTTGATTGTCCTCCAATCTAAACAATGGAAGGCACTCAATGTATGTGTTGTGTACGACGGGGGAAAAAACCGCTACGATATCGAATGTTTCGGAACGGCCACGGTAAGCGGGCCGGCTATCGCGCGATATTTACGCTACTGTCAGTGGTAGGGGATACCACGTATATCTGAACAGGCCCATAATTTAAATACTAATTCTGTTACAGTGACGTATAATACTCACGTTTAGGACTGTGATTAGCGGCGGCCATCGCCACTAAGGCCAGTGCTACGATCTGGAATTCAATATAACATTGATTACTTATAATAAGGTAAACGTTGCAACCGATTTAATTACCTTATTATTGTAATTATTTAATGAAGACATTGATTGATACAAAACAAAACAGAAAAGGTACCTATCTATGCTTCCGTAAAGCCTGAAGTTTGGCTGACTAGCTACCATACCACGATCTTGCTTGCCGTGTTCTGACGGGGTACATGAAAGCCAGTAGGGTTTTAGGTCGGCAACGCATCGGTGATATATTTAGGTAGTGCTACCCACTGATGTCACTGGGCGACAGTGACCGCTTACCATCAGGTGGCATTCATTAAAAATAATTAAGTGTTAGTAATATTAATGCTGTTATAAATTGGTACGGTTTCCTCATTGACTTATTATTACTATGGACATCTAATCTCATACTAAAATCGCGATAAAAATGTCCCAGTCAGTTATGTCATGACATGTCATGCAGTTAACAAGGTAATTTAAACACTAAGATCATTACATCACGGTTTAATTTCGATTGCAGTCGTGACCGACAGCCTTTGCAAGAATAGAAATATTAACAAGGTAATTTAAACACTAAAATCATTACATCACGGTTTAATTTTGATTGCAGTCGTGAACGCGGAATTGTTGTTCTCCTTGCGCTTTGTTGTTCATTTGGCTCGGACATTTTTTAGCGCGGACCCGACGTCCATAGTAATAATAAGTCAATGGGTTTCCTAGATAAAAGTACTTAGATATTTCGGTAACGAACGATTAAACGAACAAAATCTATAACTAATGTATCCTTCGATCAAACTAATGGAAAATATGGAAATATCCAATATCAGTATCGGGGACAAGTAGTAGATATTGTTTACATATTAAGAGAACATACCTACTATACCTTATACACTTAAAACTACGAGATTTTTTTTTCATTTACATAATTAATGCATGTTGTTGAAA
The DNA here is from genome assembly GCA_905404295.2 of Ochlodes sylvanus. Taxonomy (NCBI): domain Eukaryota; kingdom Metazoa; phylum Arthropoda; class Insecta; order Lepidoptera; family Hesperiidae; genus Ochlodes; species Ochlodes sylvanus. The sequence continues at coordinate 10,665,072 of FR990142.1, read as the reverse complement.
ATAAATCTGCTTCAAGTTCCAAACATACGAATGACGCATAGTAGGTTACCTAGCTAGACGCGTAGCCATCTTAGCGTATAGGTAATTAATAAGTAATGTAAGTTACTACCACTGGTTTTAATTATTTTATCAGAGGATGTAACTAGGTTTTGGTACGAGACTATTAACCCAATAAAGAGTATAAGCCATAAATAAGGAAATTATCCAAAATTAAATTAAATCATCATCATCATCCCAACCCATAACTGTCCCACTGCTGGGTACGGGCCTCCTCTCATCTCCTCACAAAGTGAGGGGTATAGGCCATAGTCCACCACGCTGGCCAAGTGCGGATTGGTGGACTTCACACACCTTTGAGAACATTAAGGAGAACTCTCAGGTGTGCAGGTTTCCTCACGATGATTTCCTTCACCGAAGCAAGTGATAATTAAATTATAATTCGCACATAATTTTTGAAAATTAGAGGTGGGTGAGGGGTTTGAACCCGGACCCCCTGGTTCGGGAGTCCAACGTTCAACCACACGGCGATCACTGCTTACTTTAGTTAAATTTACTGCTTTACTAAATACTAAATACTAAATAATAAATGTATTGTTAATACACAAACTTAGCCCACATCAGGATTCCCTGTATCGTGGATGCCAAAGCGACACATAGAGACAAGGTTAAAAAATTTAAACTCATCATTAAAATTTTCGCCTTCTCGGGAACCGAACCCGTTCCAACGGTGGTCCGGCAACCGGCAAGTAACCATAACGCCATGTGATATTATCTCGTTATATTGTCAATTGTACATAATAGCTAGTTATCTACTTAAGCATAAAAGTAAGCAGTTACCTAAGTTTGTAAAATAATAAACTTACCAGTATTTTATTCATCTTTATAAAGTATCGACAGCACAAGGAGGGTTATCGATGCGTCGATTGACTAGCTCGGAATAATCCCGAGATGAATCTTCGCGCCTTTTATAACCCAAGGTAGACACATTAGGTACCTACTTTGGACCGCGCGTTCTGACCTTAGCTTTGTTGTTCGTTCGTTATCACCAGATCACCACACGCTTTTGTTTTTATTTTAAATCACAGAAGTCTACAGGGTAATAGGTATTTATGTATAATATATTGGATGTAAACAATGACAATACAATTTAGGGCAATAAAATTGATAAAAAAGCACTTTTTTATCAATTTTATTGGCCTGTTTGTTAGCTATTATCATCAATGGCTATTATCACAAGACATACAAATACAATATTATCTTCTTTGTATAGGTATTTTTATACTTAATTTATCTCGATTCTCGACGCGCGGCGGATATCCATCCTTCCGTAGTAAACATCCCTCCCTCCGATACGAACGTCGCGCTTTGGTTCATCGTTTATTATTATGCGAACCGCGAAGGACTGGAATAAATTGCCGGTGTCGGTGTTCCCATCCGAGTATAGTGTGGGTGTTTTCCAGTCAAGAGTGAATAGGCTGCTACTAAGTTAGTGCGCTCTACCACCCAATACCGTGGTTTATGGTAATATACTGTGGTTTACACTACTTAAGTTCAAATTGTAATAAACATTCTAAAATGGTGTGCAATAAAGAGTTTTTGTATTGTATTGTAATAAATTGTCTGTTAGACAAAGCAAGAGCTTCCGTTGAATGCCAGCGTTCTCTGTATGCATTTAAATAATGTTGTAATAAAAATGATTACATTAACACATTTTGAAATGGGTTATACCAACACTTTTTGTAAGTAAATCTACGCTATAGCAGTAGCGGAAGATTCCACAGGAAATTTCCAAGGCCTTGTATAAATTTTTGAGATTCAATGTTTTTACAAACGATTTTCGAGAGTCAAACAACGCCATCGCTTCGACAAATCTGTAAAGTGAGCGTTGGAAGAATAAACGGCAGGAGTGGCAGGACTCCTTAGGAGTTTTTTTCTTATCATAGCAGTTTCATCCCTGTACTAATCATCCAGTCTGTAATAAACTTTTGTCTTATTTTTAAGACAAATGGCATTTGATGCCAGTTTTTAATTAAGACTATAACTAACCACTAAGAAAATGTTTTCTCTCCTTTTTTAACTTAGGTACAAAACATTTTTGATATTTATTTATAACTGGTGGACTAAATTTTAAGTAAAGGTTACCGTAATATAATTATGTATAAGGGAAAACCGCATTCAAATCGGTTTAGCCGTTATAAACAGACTAACAGACATACAGATAAACAGACAGACAAACATTCATTGTTTTGGGTCCTATTGCGTTACTAAAGACCCCCAGTAAAAGGTTTTCTCATATTCATGTACAGACAGCGACCAGTTACAAACTTCTTATTATGTATAGAATAGATTAGGCAAATGAAAATGAAACCTTTGATACCAAACGCCCAACCACAATCTAAGTAAATAATAACTTTAGACTAGATTAGGTTCTTGTATGACTTGTTGTTGTTCTCATCAGTTCCGAGCGCCCTGGGCGACTGTTTTTGCAGTGTCCCGCTCCTGACTGACAGTATAACAAAAAACTCAGCGCTCAACGATCTTGTTTATTGCTCTGACTGACTCACAGATAACTCGTTTTTTATTAGCTAGAGGAAATCGCAAAATAAAGTAGTTGCAAAGATATAAGGAGGATAAATAAAAATACGATGGATTGCCGTTTGAAGAGTCATGGTTCGATTCCCAGCGAGGCGGACATTTTATGAGTTTCAATTTCTGTTCTTGGTCTTGGTGTGTGTGTTCTCGTCTTGTGTGTTGTCCATGGCACCCAGGATATAGGTAATCGTAGTGTGGGTGTGTAGTGTTAGAGTTATTAAAATTTGAATTTCATTACACCAGTTACGTAAATGGGTAGTTATTATTAAGAAGGAAAAACGCATTATTTTTGGTCTCACAGTAATATTTGGTGGATTATAATAATATGATAAGGTCAAGGGTTGACTTACAGTTAAAATATGGCCGTTTTAAAATTTTTTGGTCAGGTAAGTATCTAATATACCTACCTACCTATTATCGCACAGGAAAATGAAAATACACTTTCTACATAATGAACAGACTTCTGCGTCTTCAAGTTGAAAACCCTCGTCTCCTCTGTTCATCAAAGGTTTTTATTTTATTTTCAAGAAAATTGTATAGATCGTTATTACTACACTTTATACTATTAGTACTCACCTACAATATGTATTATTTTGGAAGCAAATTTTGATGTGAAACTTATATACATATAGGATATTTTATTAGGTTATTATTTAATGGTGAAATATTATGCAATAAGAGCGGCTCATAGCCCGGCTACTTGCGTCGATCCGAAGTGATGGACCGAGTAGCAAAAGCGGGTGTGGTCGGTAATTGGATGGGTGACCCTATTACCAAAAAATTCTTGAGCTTGGCAAAAGTGTCCGTTCTTCGGAGGGCGAAGCCGTCGGTCCCGGTTGTTATCGTTAGATAGCTGTCGTTAAGCCATGTTGGATGCCTTCGGCTGGCATAAAAAACTTCCGACACATGGGTTGGCCAGTAGCCCCTCCACCAATCCGTGCTCGCAGCGTGGTGGAGTATGCTCTAGCCCTCCTCAGATATGAGGATGGACCCGTTTTCAGCCATTAATGAGTTGAAGCCATAATGCAATGAAACGTCACTTGACTGAAATATACCTAATTTAAAAAATCATACCGTCGTGTAAAGATTTATGACCCGAAATAATACGTTGATATTTAATTTGTTGCTGATTTGCTGGTTATAAATTATGGTCAAATGAATGAAGTTCTATTCGAATTATATTTTAAAATGTTTGTTTGTTTATGCGAATACATTTGAGCTAATTTACGTCTTGTTCAAAGCATTTTTCAAATTACCTAAAATACATCATTAATTTACAGAATATACAATGAATAGGTACCTATACGTTTATGTTGAGGTTTTTCCGTGGAAATACTCATAAATTGTAAAGTTTATTACAATTATAGCTAAATTATTTAAATATCAGAAAATATTATGTCAGTCAATCAATAACCTTCAACCTCACCTATTTTTACTTAAAAATCCGATTCCATATCCGAATAGCTTTCCCCCGCGACTTTGCCCTCCAATTTCCAAAAATTGAATTATGCACTAAAATCTACTTTTTGCAATTAATGAAATCATTCTAAGTACTATTTTTTCTGATTCCAATGAAGTACATGTAGGTATAACATAATCACATTAACATTTTTTTCGAAATATGTAGGTAATGACAGGATCGCTTTCCTGCGTCGATTATTACGTAAATATTGATTGATTTACTCAAGTTTCACTCTGCCTACTTGTATACTCGTAATAGAGCATTTGAGTATAATGTACCTACGCTACTCAATGGTTTTGTATCATTTATCCTCTAATCCGTGTCAGCATAAATTTATGGAATCATATTGTAGTAAAGTGAATGTGAAGTCACTTATTAGCAACTTGCAGATTATTTTTCGCTTTCGTATTGGTCAGCAACGCATCGGTGATGCCGTTGGCGTCTCTGATGTCCGTGGTGATGACTACCTACCCAGATGGTCGAATTATTCTTAATCGGCTATTTAAAAACATTATGCTGCTTATAAAGTCCATTGAAAGTCTTGCATGAAAGCAGCAATGCTATTTTGGCATTCTCTAACCACGGCGTCATTAAAGGATTTACCTAGATTTAAAGCTGTACCTACTGTTTGGTCATAATCAAGGTCTTCGAACAGCATAAGTGATTCGAACAATTGGGTTTCCCATTTACCTATCCACTAACGGCAGAGTGGTTGAGTAGCCATCCGCGTATCCACGTGGCAAGCCGCTAACAGGTTGAAGCTATTTGGTTCCTAGAACGTGGTTGGTTCATGCATCTCCTCTATGTTTAAATATATAATATAATTAGTGAAATAAGTAATAAACATTTTTGTAATACTTAAATATTTTTTGTTAATTATCTAATAACTAATAAGACTAAACTCCTTATTTATCCTACATTGTTCGACCTACTTCACAATGTATGCTTTGTAGTGATAGTGTTTTACTCGTAAGTAGGTCCAGCAATGGAAATAATTAACGAAATAATCGTTAATATTTTATCTTTACTTGAATTTCACTTTCTCTAGTAGTCTGAGCTGTCGCCAAAATCGCCACCAAATCCGCCCTGTCCGCCTTGTCCACTTAAGCCGAATCCGCTCTGTCCGCTTTGGCCGTATGAGCTCTGTCCGCTTTGGCTGAATTCGCTCTGTCCGCTTTGGCCGAATCCGCTCTGTCCACCTTGGCCGTGTCCGCTCTGTCCCCCTTGGCCGAAACCGCTCTGTCCACCTTGGCCGAAACCGATCTGTCCGCTTAGGCCAAATCCGCTCTGTCCGCTTTGGCCGAAACCGCTCTGTCCGCTTAGGCCAAATCCGCTCTGTCCGTTTTGGCCGAATCCGCTCTGTCCACCTTGGCCGTGTCCGCTCTGTCCGCTTTGTCCGAATCCGCTCTGTCCGCTTTGGCTGAATCCGCTTTGTCCGCTTTGGCTGAATCCGCTCTGTCCGCTTTGGCCGAATCCAGCGCTACCACTGCCGAAACCACCACTAGAACTGCCACCAGCGCCGTACCCTACGACAAATAGAAAAGCGGGAATTTACAAATTGATTCACAGAGGAGGGATTAAAATACTAGTTGTACCTAGTGATCAAGCAATGAGCGTGCATATTGTCTTATACATTGGGGAGTTAGCGGCTCGTTCAAGACACCCTCCCCTGCTCGTTGATCACCCCGCTGAACACCCGACGAGACCGTCGAGGCTATCAAGCTAGGGCCCTCTTGTGGGAGGTCGCCGGTCTCTGTAATGCCCAGTTCAATCCTGACATTTGGCAACTGTGACCACTTACTATTAGGTGGGTCGTCCGTTAGTTGGTTGTTTGTTAACATAACAATATAAGTACATACCGGGACGAGGGATGGCTGTAGCGACAGCGACTACCGCGGCGAGTACTAATACCTGAAACATTATATTTATTAGGTATATCTTGACAACTAAATACTTAACACACACATTAATATTATTGTTATTGAAATAAAATACATAGTATGATAAATAAATAAAATAACTATTTATAAAAAATTATAAGTAGTTAGTTATTAAATGTCATGATTACAATATTTATTTGATTTTTAGGTTTTATGACATATTCTACGAGTAAGTCTTAAAACTAATAAGTACAAAATGGATGCATTACGATTAAAATTAAAAATATTAAGTAAGTATTAAGTTTGAATCCAATTAAGTTTTTAATAACCATTTTATGATTGTGTATAAATTCTATAACTTTGAATTAGTCAATTAATATTTCTAGATTAATAATGTAATTATCTTATTAACTTACCAGCTTAGCCATTATATATTTTTGGTAGTTCACAAGATGCTTGACTATCTATATTCAAGCTCGCAATAATGCGAAATTAAGTTTTCTCAGCTTTTATAGTTATGGGTCGTTGAAAACCGTCGAACTCATCCTGACCTCTTGTGACGTAATCAGACTAAACTCGTAGCAAACGAACGTCGTAGCTTCTACAGAATATACGACTTTTCGTGAAAAGATTAGGTAAGTACAGACATATTGATATACGACGTTGGAATCGGAACGATTCATGGTCGTAAGTTGTCGATCCGATGTGAACAATATTTAAAGCTATTGTTAAAGGCTTTTACGTTTCGGTTTCGTCATAACAGTATGATAAGTGTACTTAATTCATCAAAGTGTCCTACTTAATATGTTCTATGACAGTAACCTACTGAATCTCAACCGCAGGGTTGAGATTCAAAAGAGGGGCCATAAAGTATGGCGTGAATAATACCTATTATTCTAGGTGTGTGTAAGCGATTACTTCATTTGTGTAGTATTCGGGGGTTCGCGTTGTGTAACACAACACTGGGATAACACACTCACTGGCCCACACACACAGCTAGAGCGGACACGGTAATAGTAATTATTCCATCTTCATACAAACGGTCGGAACGCGATGACAGGCGATGATACTATTACCGTGGAGCGGACGTCTATCCGCGCTCATGCCACAAGACCGGCGCACGAGTAGACTCCTCTACTCGTGTATTTGAGACAATGACATTTATAGAGGTACATTGCAATTTCTTTTATTGATAACCATGTAAATAATATTTATTTGTTAAAATTTGTATAAACCAAATACACGTAGTACAATGAATAGCATGTATAAATAGTTTGCCTTATATTCAAAGTTTGACTGCTACGTACCTATACTACATAAAATTAAATATTTGTGTACTAAAATTGAGTGAATTCTTAGACTGGTTATGTTAATTTTTTTAGAACTTGTCAATAATGTTTTAAGCGGAATTTAGTGTTTTGAGATTATTAATATAACTTTGAGACTCAATTTTATAATGACTGACTTAATAGACCGGTTTCAACCCACCCACTACTGAGCACGGGTTTCTCCTCATACCTAAGGATGCCTAGAGCATACTCCACCACGTTGCTCCACTGCAGATTGGCGGAGAACTGAAGAGTTAAGTAAGTTAAGTACCTAAGTTAAGTAAGTTAGAAATCTGGTACTTACAGTACCAATTTTTGTACCGATGTTACTTTGATACGCTTTTAAGGTTCCTTATCAGTCTGGGTATCAGCTCTTTTTATAGTTTCGAAGTCGATCAGGATCCCTTATAGTTGTCTCCGTCCGCAGCTTCGCACAATCTCCTAGTAGGTACATACATAGTTGGTAGGTAAAGTAAAATAAAAAAAAACTTAGGTACCTACCTCCACTACATGTAAAGTCGGGATGTTGGGGAGTGTAGGATAAGCCGTTTAAAAAAGTTGCTTTACAAAACTTACTGTAAATTAAATATCAAGCTATAAATAAAAGTGGCCATTATTTTTTAACCGACTTCAAAAAAGGATTTTGAATGGCAACCCATGCTCATCGGTGATTTTTCACTGATTGTGTGTGTACTTACAGTACCTAATATAAATCACTTTACGACTGCAATGATAGATTATGTATGTCATTAAAGGAGAATGTTCATACTTGGGTTACCTTTTTCTCATGCTTCAATTGGATACCCTTACTTATTTTATTTATATTATACAAATATTTATGTTACACATACATACTATACATAATTATGTATTAGGTTAAGGTAATAATTAGATATTCATATTATTCTAGGTACGTTCACCTACCTTATAATATTAGCATATACCATGCCTATTTTTATATTAGTTTTCAAATTAATAGTCACCCGATTCAATTTTAGCTTCCCAAATGTGTTTTATATATTATCATATAAAATAAAACCTGTTCTCATTTAAAAAAATGTACATAAAACAGGACATTTTTTTGATCACTGGCCAGAAACATTTGGAAGACACTCTCCTCACCTTGCCCCACCTCGGCTTATCGCACCTTACCTTGCCTCACGTCACCTCACCACTTCCTGCGAATCCTGCTTCTCTCTGCTGTTTTAAGTAGAGGTATAAAATTCATCCCTTAGACCTAATACTCGTTAGCCGTGTATCACATTAACAATACAAATCGATTGAATTTATAATATACATAGCTGTATCTATAACGAATATATTCGTCACACCTCTAAATTTTGTGATGGTGTTTCTAACGTTTTTTCTGTGTAGCCGTCACTCGCAACGCGCCATAAGGAACTTTGTATAAAAAACCTAGGTTATTTTAGGAAGTACCTACAGCATTGTACCAATTCCTTGATCGTGAGAAATGTAAATTTTAATTGCGTATTAAGTAATGTTCATTAATGTAGCTATGACCCTGCGCCTCGTATCTTGATAATTATAAAATAAATGATTTAAATTGTAAAGGAAATATCTCTTGGGTTATCTTATAGAACGTTTTTGTTTCATATTTCATTTTTATTCTTCATTTTATTTTATTGCGTTTTTCACCGTATTAATATCACAGTATTAAGAAGATCCCTAGAAATGACAAAATGCTGTGGTGAGTACACGGTACTTACCTTACTTATTTTACATTTTAATGTCAGAGCGTTTTATTTCGGCTTAAACATAATTTTAGGGAAGGAATAACGTAAGCATAATTTAAAAGCTGTTAATAATTTAAACTTATCTGTGTTTTTATTTTTCCTTTTTTACAAATATACAAAAATGATAAATAATTTGAATGTGGTAAATCTTTACAACTAGGTCAAACAGCGACCTTAACATTGAAGGTAGTCTAACGTCCAAGCGACGGCCAAGACGTTCTATAAATGTATATAAAAGCATTAATTATAAATGGACGATTTTATACAAATACGTGGATGACCAAGCTTTACTCGGTATTTCTTTCTTTTTACATTTATTTATTTAAACTTTATTGCCCACAATATAAAATATTACGGTACAAATGGCGAGCTTAATGCTAATTGCATTCTCTACCAGCTAACCATTGGATTTTGACTAATTGATTTAAGTACATAATGTGAGTAATTGAAATTATTTAAATTGACTGGTAATGTACCTTTAAGTGACATTGTGCATTGACAACGATTGTTGTGAATTACACTAATACTAGGGTGCTACGATGTTAGTGGTAAGCATGACGTAAATATAAATGAGTTCAAACGCGGTAGAAGAACGGTAAGAGAAAGAGCTCGTTTGATATTTTATTGATTGAAGTAGGAAACAACAAATGAGAGAGTGGGGGAGAGACACTGAAGTAAAAAGGCAAAGATATAAACGCGTTTCATCTCATTCTCAGTGTTTTCGTTTCGTTTCACAAAATAACATAATATTTATCTAATGAGACCACTTCTTCGTGTCCTTAACGCCACTCCGCCGTATACTATTTTCCTTAGGATAGGTGTAGTACGGGTAATAGGAACCTGTTTTTCTATTAAAAACTAGATATGGCGGCATGTCATTGTAACGACCGGGGTACGTCTTCGACCAGTTTCTTCGATAAACGGCTCTCGTCGTCCTTGCTGGCGATTTATTTATACCAGTTGTATTCAACTTTATGGTCATTTGCATCTTCTCATTGGTTACGGCTGATTCTATATTAAACTTGTTTTGTTTGGAATCCTTGTTGCTAGCCAATACGAAGTTTAGTATGATGGAAGATAGAATTATCTGGAACAAAAGATTTGGAATGTAACAATATAATTATGTATTACGAGCAAGAAAAAAAAATCGTAATTTTTTTTAATTGACTTCAAAATGGAGGAGGTTGTCAATTCATACATATATTTTTATGTTTGTTACCTCAGAACTTTCGATGAGGTGAACCGATTTTGATGATTCTTTTTTTATTTGAAAGATGGCGATTCTCGTGTGTTCCAATTATTATTGCAATTGGTCCAGTTCTGACAATGGCATCCATGACAAAACCATAAAAGTCTTAAAGGAGAATGATTATTTTTGCCTACACTTTTCTCATGCGGCAAGTTTATTCTAAAACCATAATTATTACTTTTTTTTATCTTACCGTCGCGTCGTCTAGGCATTTTGATCAGTATTTTGAACAGGGGATATTATTTAAGATAATTTATATTAAGTAAGGAAACAAACCGGAACTAAACAATTTACCAATTTATATTATTATTTATCCAGCACGTGATCCAGATGTAAAATCATAGTAATGTGGGTAAAATGAATGACGTTGTCATCTAGTGCGAGAAATTGTTGAACTGAAAAAATAAATATAATTTAAACCCGGGTTTACCGTCAAAAATAGTAACGTGAGTTAGGAATTGATTTTATTAACTAAGGTGGTCAAAAAAATTGATTCTGATGCCATTTTAGCCCATGGTACCATACTCCAATAATCATTGTCCTTTGCATTATTTTGCAGTCCGTTTTTCTTTCAATTAAATTATCAATATTTTGAATAGATTACGAAGTGTTACCGGTTTACTTTCGATCACTGCGTGCTGAATCCACGATTACAATACTATTACGCGCTGCTGTCAACTGTACCCGTTGCGCGAACAATTAATGAACCAACAACTGTATTTGCATCCACTAATCTTATTACCTAATACTTAAGTTAGTAAAGCTGCACGTTACTGGTGCTATAACAGCTACTTTACAATACTAGATACTACTTATACATTGTTTTATTGGTTTATTGTTGCAATATTATTCAGTGTGAATTGCACCCGCGTCAATCATTAGTAGTAAGTTATCTCGATGGTCGTATAACAGGGATCATCAGTGGGTCCATGCGAAAACATGGCGAGGGTTTTACTAGAGAGTAGTGTTCTCACAATGGTAGGTGGTATTCTGTGGCCTGTGGTCAATGATATTATAAGTAAAAAGGCTACCTAAGGGTACGGTCAAACAGCCGGCGGGGCGGGACGGCGACGCGACACTAGCGTCAACCTTGTACTGCGCGCGCCGTGACGCGACCCGCCGAGCGTGACGGCTCTGTGTGACATATTCCATACTTGCTCATACGTTACAACCTCTTCACGTCCCGCCAGCGTCGCGTCGCCGTCACGCCCCGTCGGCTGTTTGACCGTACCCTAAGTATCGGGAGCTTTATGACGGACTCTGATGTAGCATCATGCCTGCTATGTAACGACAACAACTAGCACCGAGGCTTTACTAAAAATAAAGTGTATTTTTTTCACTTACCCTTATTAAAAACAGTCTTATAGATTCCATTTTTGTAAAGCAACTTTTAAATATGGGCACATGACGGCCTGAGAAGCTAATGCAGTCTCCTACAGTGAAATTTCCTTGAACTTGAATTTGTATTTATATCCGTACTATAAATTTTGACCTACTTCGTAAGAACACAATAAGAGTAGAGCGGCTTCATACCTTTCACCAATATTTATTGCTTTATGATTTTAACAAAGAGCTTTGTTTTAACAGTAAAAATAATACAGAAGACATTAAAATGGAAAGAAAGAAACGAAAATTATAAAATCATTATGCATTTCTTGCTAGAAATATTTTGCCTGTCTTAGTATGCATCAGGAGGTAGGTAAGTAGATTGCACCTTTTCCCTGGCATATAGAAACAGGTTTATTTGAACTTTGTTTAAATTTTAAGAACTTCTATTTTATTTTATGTTACTTATTTTCATCAAAATACAGGTTTTCAATTAGATTAGCCCGCGAATCGGGTTGAAATCACAGAACACTTTATGGTGCTGATAGGCAATATTGGTTGGTATATTGCCTTAAAAACTACACAATGCAAAATGGTTTTTGTATTGTGTTGTTTTTAAGCTTGATGAAAGAAGTTAGTTCTTAGGGTTCCGCGCCTAAACATTTTTGGAGGGCGCGTACTTAGGCATATGATATTCAAAATAAAGCGAGAGCCGTTACCAATATCATAAATATAGTTTATTACCAAAAATTATGTTTATAAATGTTGAAGATTATAAACAAGGTTTAAGTCACTACATGCAGCGAATACCTGTTTGATACTCGTATTATATAGAATTATTTATTGTTGAAGGTATTAATACTTAATTATAATTTATGAATGGAACTCATTCAGATTAATGACATCTTGACATCTGATTTAAATACTGAGCGCTGCTTGGCTATCTAAAAACCTTATGATAATGCAAAAAAAAAACCACGTACCTTTTGTGATCCAGTTTTTGGTGGTTTGTTGATTTAGTTACATAAATTATATTGAATGTTGTGTATTAATTTTATTACATACAAATGTGTTTTTTCTTCTACATTCTTTTATTTTACAATCTGAACGAGATCCGGTGAGATCGGTGCATTCAAGTGATTGTAATTTAAATGAAGGTAATTAGTTAATTTAATTTTAATGTAAGTATGAGAAAAATCGTTTTATTTACTTTATATGTATACAATTTTAAAAGCAAATCATTAAGGATTATAACGTAAACTGAAAAAAATGCAATAACGGTGTTGTACGTAGGAATTACTTTTGTTGCTTTTAATCGAGTGATTCGTTGCTAATGATCGGAAGTACCAATATACCTATATAATAATGATGCACGTTTTTGTTATAATTATTAATTAATATAGGTATACTAAATACATTGTGTACTCGTGGATCGAAGACTTTCCTTTGAATTTACCTGTTCTATTTGTCCTGCTTGATGCAATAAAGCAAAAAGTGACCGAACCTGTTGCGAATCATCAATAGCCCGGCGAATAACACGGGTGCTTGAACTATAACGACCGTCGCCATTTTATTCTTCTCTTGGATCATTTTTGTCATCATTAACTACCTGTCTATATCACAGACAATAAAAAAGTGTCTCATCATCGTCTTGTCATCTAAGTATATTATTTATTGACATTTGAAACTGGATTAATGGCGAAGGCTACAGTGCGGTTTTGATAAATTAAAGCTATTGGATTGTTGATTTTCTTGTCTGCTTGTTTTTTGAGAAGTTATCCGCTTTAGTGCCGTAAATTAAACTTTGCAAATGCCTTCTCTTCCTTCTTTTTTGGCCGACAATGCATCGGTGACGCTTTTGGTGTAGCTGATGTCCGGGGGGCGACAATGAGCACTACCGTCAGATGGCTCTTCTGCTCGTATTATATCGGCTCTTAACAACAAAAAATAAAATTCTTCCCTTGGATCAAACAAGCAGATCAGCTTTTGATCTCTATTTCTAATTGCTATTAAACATTGCTATTAAAGATATTAAACATTTCAATCATTATCAGTAACCAATATCTTGTTAAAAGTTTTGCTGTTACTATACGTCTCCACAGATTCTTGTGCCCGCCGTGTAGAACGAAACAATTAGCATCTGAGCACTTCGACCGCTCCAACAACGGTGTGACACTAACATCATTCTGAAATACCGGTTAAGTCACAAACGGTTCCGCTAGTGTAGGATTTTGTCTATGTCTGTAACTCAGTAGATACTAGGTACTTTATGTACAAGCTACCTTATTAAGCCACGTAAAGCCATCGGTCCCGGTAGTTACCATTTGGTAGCAGTCGTTAAGCCATGTCGGATACCTTCGGGCGGCTTAAAAAGTTCCGACACTTGGGTTGGCCACTAACCCCTCCACCAACCCGCACTGGGCAGAGTGGTGGAGTATGCTCTAGGCCTCCTCAGGTATGAGGAGATATACGTGCTCAGTGGCCATCAATGGGTTGAAGTTAATATTCACAAAAGTAAACCGAGGAATAGCAAGAAATGAAAAAGTAACTTAATACGGACAGTTAAAGTTGAATATCCACAAAATAATCCATTAATTTACAGAATTCATCTCTGACGACAATTCTATGTGGTAAAGGGGATTTCCGTAAAAAATAGCATGGAACATTTTTATTAACTATTTAATTAAAATTGAATCATAACTTAGAAGCGTGAATACCTGACACATAATATAGGTATACGTATAATATAACTAGCAACCCGCTTTTGCTTCGCATCGGGACTAATTAAATATTTAAAGTTTACTACCAGTATCTACTTTTTGTTTTAATCGTTAAATTAAACATAATTCAAGTTATCTGTAAGCAATGTAATGTATGCTCTTCCTTCCAGTCCTCCCAATCATAACTCCGACTTTCTTTGTTGGCAACGCATCAGTGATGCTTCTGGTGTGGCGTTGGCGTTGGGCGAAGGTGGCCTTAGAATAAGGTAGCTCGTCTGTACCACAATACGAGTATATGTATATATAAAAATACCATAATTTTCATTTTTTGTTTCATATTTTGATTCGTAATAATTACCCGCTCTGCGTTCGAAATTCGACCGTAATGCATTCTGTCAAAGGGTTACTTACACAAAACATTTAAAAATAATGTTCTGTGGTTACTTAGCATTGACTCTATGAACGTCGAACGATGACCCTATGGCACATTTCAAACGTAGTGTCAACCATAATTATGGCAGTGTGAATAGAGTAACTTATATTAGTGTGTGTAATGTTTTATTTATTCATGCATAAACGTGTGCCAAATTTCATACTCCTCCGTCCGACCAATTTTCGTAAAAAGGGATACAAAGTTTTCGCTTCACGTATTAATTAATGAAAAAGTATCATGACTCTTTCTCTTCTCTCACAGAAGCGCATGGCGGCGGCAGCGAAGCAAAATTAGAAAAGACGGACAAACAGAAACACAGACACTGATTCTAAAACCACTTCATTATGTATAGGTATCATTAATAAATATACCTAATATTTAATTTTGTTATTTTAAAGTTACAGACAGACACTCTAATTTTATGTAATGGAAAGATAAGATACTTAAGGCCCAATAAAGATAATTTAATATTTACCTCATACGTGCCTGATTGAAATTCGGCATCATCCAATTTCCATATTTTGTGGATTCTGGGTAATGTTTTGATCTCGTGGTTTCAAGGTTTCAAGTGAGTCTTGGCAGAGCTCACAGACACTTAGGCTGAGATCTATAGACGATACTTAGCCTTAGCTCAGACTTTACTTACGAAAAACTTGACTTTGCAAAGACTGCGATTTGGTATTTATAGACATGTCACGCTGAGATTGTGCTCAGCTTAAGCTAAGACCGCTAATGTCATAATACCACTATTGGTTTCATTACATGCAATGCACCTGCAAAGTTTTTCGTAAGTAAAGTCCGAGCTAAGGCTAAGTATCGTCTATAGATCTCGGCCTTAAGAGCATTACGAAGAACTGTCATGCGCAGATTCCTGGTTATGTTTTCTTTCAGCGAAACATTCTTTATTAACTAACTCAACACATAGCACATAACTTAAAATAAGAGGTCCATGAATGCGTCGAACTTTGTGCGGGAGGCATCATAACGCCGCGTTTAGATACTCGGCCAGATATTCGGTTTACAAAGACGAATATGCAAACGAGCGCACGAATACAAATGACACACATGACACAATATTTTGATCCACGCTAAAAAACGAAGAACTAAGTAGCGAATACTCGTAGCGAATACTCGTAGCGAATAGCGAAGATATTTTTTAATGGTATTAAGGTAGCATACGAGAATGCAGACAGCGACGACAACTGTGACCGTCCTAGAACAAGATTCAAATGGGGACTAGGATGGTTAGTGCAATTAGCAGATGCAGAGCAGGTGTTAGATCATTAGTTGGTTAGTTTGTTAGTGAGTATGAGGACTGTGGCAGGGACTGTTAGTGATATGTAGTTAGTCCTGTTGTTGTTAGTAATATTCCAGTTAGTAATTGTTAGTAAGAATAGTATTCGCATGTTCTGGCTTCTTCTCGCTGAGTATGTAAACGTGTCGGGTCACTAGTACCTAAACAATACAAAGAAATGGTAACATTCCAATTGATGATATTACAACTAATTAATGGACTTGTCCGTGATTACGTTTAATGGTTTCACGTCGACATTACTGAGCGTGATGCAATTTAGCCAAATTGTCTTCAAACGATATAAATGTCAACGACAGTTACCTTTCAATTTAGTGTGTATTAGTTAAGTAAAATGGAAATCAGAGTTTTTATTGTCTCGGTGAGTAGTACGTTTTTTTATTATTTTGTTTTATAAAAGTTAAATATTATGTTTAAAAACGAATATTGACATGCGCTATATATGTACATAAATATAACATTTCAGTGTGATATTTATATTGTCTGTTAATATAAGTAATAGATACTTATTATAAATAGTATCTAAACACAAAAGATTTTATTGTGGTTAAAAGTTTTGTGCTTAAAAACAACTTTTGTACTCGTAAAACATGCGTATAGATTTAAATACAACGTATTTTAATTTTACTTAGAACTATTGTGTATTATAATAATGCTTATAAAATAATAGTAAAAATGGACTCTGTAGCTCAGTTGGTAGTGCTTGCTGTGCAAGGGTTCGATTCTCGAAATAAGCCGCCAACGCTTTTCCACTATGTATAGTATTTATTTAGCGCTTAACTCTTATTCATTATTAAAAATTATGGTAGGTACTTACCATGAAAAATGCATTCTTTGATTTTATTTATGTTTTATATATTTTTTAAAATGATCTATACATATAATGAATCTGTAACTGATCGCTGTCTGTAGGTGCATGGAAGATATATGAGAAAATAAATTACTTGGGTCTTTATTAACGCAATACAACCTTGAACAATGATTTTTAGAATTTTTGTCTCTATCGTTTGTTTGTCTGTAGTTTTGTACGAGTTAATCTCAGAAACGACTTTACTGATTTAGGTGCTATTTTCACTAGTACATTATGGTAAGCGTCACTTAACATTTACTGTTTATTTTATTTCAATCGATTAATAAATAAACAACTGGTGTCAGTTTTAAAAAACACGGCTAACAATTTCCGAATGTGCGCTATGTAAGTTTTCTACTATGCTTGAAACCTCACATAAAAAAACAATCCTATCATAATTCGGTCGTTGCCTTTGTAATCATTGAAAATTTATTCATAGTTCATGTATTAGGTACTATAAAAATAATTTGCATATTAAACCAAAATGGTGCGTACAAATTAATAAACATTAAATAGATAACTATCGATGTAATATTTTTATTATTATTATATTTTATAGGTTCAATAGTACTGTTACAGTTTTACAGGTTTATCTATTATTTTCTCATCAAACTACTTTTAATTAATTTACATCATTATAGTTAATATCGTATGCGGTTCGACGACAAGTGCCGTAATATTTGATATATTACGGCACTTGTAACGTAACAGATACCATACTTTAAATATTGTAAAACAATTCTATGATCTAGTCTTTAGCGGCCGCACGATTCAAAATTACGTCGAAAAACATTTCAAACGAGCGCTCGCCGCTAGACGAGCGATTCAAAAATAAAACCCCAGGCATGATATCTAGCCTGAGATATCTCTTTGATGTATTGATGAATGATTGATTAATCTGATTTGTTTTTTTATCAGCTCGCGTGTCTGTCGTGCCTGGTGCCGCCCGCGCTTGGCAAGGCGCTGACGGTGAAGGCGGCGGCCGCAGGGGCTGCTAAGGGTGCTCTCGCACTAGGGATCAAGGGAGCCGCGGTCGGCGTAGGGCTCGGGCTCGCAGCGAAGGGTGCTGTGGCGCTTGTGGCCAAGAAAGCCTTGTTGGGCATCTTGTTGAAGGCTGCTGCTCTGAAAGGTAACATTGAGTACTGGTCTTCTTAACTTATTCTGAAATATAATTATGAGGTTATGCAATATAGCAGTAATGGCGTTAGTTAGACCGAAGTGTCAGAACTTCTTTTGCTGCCCCAAAGTATCTATCAACTAAGTATTTATGTACGTAAGTATTGACTAAGTAGGTTCGTTACGTTCACGCCACCTGAGTTGCACTTTTTGATCCGTTCCTAAGTCATTGTTGTAGCGGGATGCGAAAGATAATTAAGTACGATAGCTAAATGAAAGTTATATTAATTAGAGGAATTTGACTACCTCACTTTCGCTGAGCTAGTGACGTATGTACGTTTATAATATCATTGAAATCAACGACATTTAACTACGACATCCATGTCCAACAGCTTTACGTACCTACCTTCCGTTTTACGAATTGTGACTTCTAACAGTAATTAGGTAACGATCTAAAATAACTTATATTGAATTTTCTAATTAAGTAAGCTTAATTGTTAAATTAAATAATTAGCGCGGTGCAGCGCGTCAGCGATGCATTTGGTGTTATTGACTGTTCGAAACTCCATGGCCTGTGGTAACATAGCCTTCTTTGGAATTCTGACGGATTGCAGATTCGTAGATCTAGTTGGTAGTGACCATGCCCGCAAAGCGAGGGTTTAAATCCGGGAATCGAACCCGGACGAGGCAAACATTAATGGACGAAAAAGTGTTGGTCTCGGGTCGTGGTCGTGTTAGTTCTGTTGTCCATGCCATCCATGACGCAGGGAATCTTAGTGCGGGGGTAATTTAAATTACCTAGGATGTGGGATGTAGCATTTAAGTAAGGAAAAATATGTCTTACTCTACAGGAGCAGCGCTAGTGGTGAAGAAGAAAGCCATCTTGGGTGTGGGCGGACTGGCATTGAAGGGAATGGGAATTGGCGGCGTGATGTCATCCAGTGACACCTCGCAGGCAGACAGTTCCGAAGCTGAAGAGAGAACTACTACTGTAAGTATATTAGCTTAGCTATTTTTTATAAATATCATTGTAATAATTATAACTTTTTAACTAATTAATGGTATGGAGAGCTGCAACAAACTTCCATAGTGACATTAAAATATCAAGTAGTCTAATAACATCCGGCTTGTTATTATAACGTAATATTTCTATATTAAATGCTATTAATTACAGACTTCTCGGCCAATTATAAGGGATTTAATGTCGGGCACGGCACGAGTGATCCAGGGTACGTTGCGGCTGGGTGAAGCACTCGCGGCCAAGTCACGAGCTGTGTACAGGTAACAGATCAGAGAACTGACACACTTTTATCATTATACTGCATTTATAAATAAATTATAAATAAATTAATAAATATTTATATAATAAATAAATAAATAAATAAATAAATTTCTGCAAGGCAAAGGTTTACCGCCAGGTTAGCTATCACACTCCTTATAAAGTCGGAAAAAAACAATTGGTTCGGCTTGGTTTACTTACTATTTTTAACCGACTTCAAAAAAGGAGGAGGTTCTCAACTCGACTGTATTTTTTATGTTTGTTACCTCAGAACTTTCGACTGGGTGAACCGATTTTGATGATTCTTTTTTTATTTGAAAGCTGGTGCTTCCCATGTGGTTCCATTTATGGTCCAATGGTATCCATGAGAAAACCATATATTAAGTCATAAATTTGCATTGTTTTGAAGTCGGTTTTTTACTTGTAAGATTCTTGTAACAGCCAGAAATAATGGGTCTGGAAGCGAAGTGAGGGCGGGTTATTACTTAAGTAGAAGTTTTAAGAGGTAGTAGAGCTTATAGAGTTCGCCCGGGGTAGTACCACTGCTCGCCACGGTACCTACTACCATTTCTACCGTGTAATAACTGCTTTAACAGAAATTGTGTTTCGGTTAGAAAAGAAAAACCACGTGTTTCACTTTTTTCGACGCACACTTAAGAATTCTCTTTAATAATCTGAAAGTTGTAAAGTCTGCTAATTCGCACTGTCAGCGTGGTTGACGTTGCCTGCTCCTCACATCATGAGGAGATGTGAACCCAGCAGTGGGACAGTTATGGGTTGCGATAATGTGGATCATGATAAATCTAAGTAATTAAGTAAGATAATTTAATCATACTGCTTTAATTTACTTTATTGTATTCTCTTACAGGGCTGTGTCGACGGTGCCCCGACTGCTCGCCCCCGACCTCACCGACTAGGAGTAGGTAGATTTTGTAATAGTTATTTAAAATTAAAAATAAAAGTTCTGAGTACAAGTATTTGCAGTTTTATTTAGTACATAAACTTTGCAGGGAACGCCATTCGCGGCTTTAAAATCTCGATATGCACCGAGGGATAAATTGTATGATGTACCTACTTAATGTTTATCACTGTAAATTGTGTAACGAAAACGTCAAAATGTACAAGGATGCTGTTATTGAGGAAATAATTCAATTGTGACTAGTTATTGCCACAAATTTGGTGAAAAAATACGTAACATTTTAAAACTTAATCTAATTAATATACCTACTTAATAAAGCTTAACCGCTTTTTTTGTTTTAATTTGCTTATGTCTTGACGGACTTGAAAAGATATGTTGGTGTATGATAGCCACATTCATAATTATTTCTAACATTATGCTACATATTTTTTAAGTTAGCCTGAAATATCAAATTGATTTATTGTTTACAATATAACTAGAGTGTGTAGTACAATCCATATCTACACGTCACTTTTAACATCTACTGTCAACCTTTTACCGATCATAATGAAAGATTCAGTTCAGAAGTAAAGACAATGAGACTGAATAAAACTGGCCCTACTCAGGTAGGTTACTTACGACATCGTTCGACAAGCATACCAGTTTTTTCTCCCAAAAATGTTTTAAATCTCTGAAGCATTTCAACATTATTCTATCGTAGCTTGGGTCTTACTGTAAACTGTTTAGATCCCCTCACTAAGCGCCTTCGGAAAGACGGGAGCACTTTTAAAATTTGACAACGTTGCTTAACTAGTCGACATCGACGTAATCCTTCGGCGTCGGTCTGTGCGATACAACTTTGCGACTTTGTAACTCCGGATTCGTGCTAATGTAATGTAAATGTGTTGCAGCCGACTCCGCGAGCACCAGTCGAACAGCTGACTGCATGTTATGTTTGTGTTCGCTATTCTATTGTGTTAGTAGCACATTTTCCGCTTGAACAGCTGTGATACTAATGTATTGGTAAAAAACTGTCACTTGTTTTTGTTACGACTTTTCGTTTATTGCGTATAGACCAGTATTGTTGTACTGGTAAATATTTTATCTGGTTTTTCTGCTGCTGTTATTTAACTAAATTACTATAGAGTAGACTAGCTTATTCTAGGGGCTTTGTTTCAAATCTTGTTGAGGGGACCCCGCCGGGACATCTTAAGTATTTTACTAGGGTACTTACGGTAGGACCCCTTTGGCCCGGGGGCCCGTATCACTGATAGCGATTACACGATATCTAATATCATCAAGTTTATGTCGTGAAGCTTAGCTTCGATTTTGCACTTGTTACACTATTCAGCCTGGTCAACTTGGCAAACGAGGGCTAGCGACTTCTCTGAACTTCGTACTAAAGGTATTCCAGTACGGGTTATTCAATTTCCGAGCACGCCTGAAGCTGCTGAACTCGTTTAATTACTTGATTGACACAAGTCGTCGCTGTAAGCGGTTCTGTTGCTATTAGCTTATCAATGGAGTCAGTAGACAAAACAATAACATATCAAAATAGCAACGTATTTTCATCTCCGCATATAGAAAAAAATTTTAGCACAAAATAATAAAACCACCAAATAAAAATATTATTTCAAAACCAATCAATCCTAACCTTAGTTAAAATACAGAAACGCTGACATACATACCTCCGCACTAGGATTCACTTTGGCTTGATCAACACATCACTAACACCCATGATCAGAGAGCAAACATTTATGTGTCACGTAAATACCTATCTACCCCAATCGGGAATCGAATCCGGGTGCCATGGCTTTGCCACTATCAACTACGGAGGCTTGGCTAGGCTAGAGGTATAGGAGCATTTATTTTTTATTTCTCGAAGCATCCGTTGCTTACTTTATTTTTAAGTGACGTAATCATAATTGTACTGTATCAGAAATATTAATTTAAGCACAACGTGGTTCATTAGAGTTCAACGCGTCACGCTCCAGAAGCGTTCGGTTTGAGTCAAATAGCGAGTATAGCGACACTTTAACGTGTATTGTAATTAATGGAAATTTCAATAACTACGAAACTACGTAATGTACACAATTACAAATTAATTATTGTTACCATTGCCACAATACTCAGCTAGGGTTTTCTTTTCGGAATGAAATTGAATAAAGATATTATATGACCAACACTGTATTAGCGGAAACTGGCTGGTACATTCCGTTTTCATTAATTGCAAGTTATGTCAGCTGATGATTATATGGAAACAATGGCTTTACTTTGTATAGGGCAAAACAGAGATTGGCAAACAAAATGTTATCATCATTACAGATTACAATTACATTTGGAGGCCTGGAGATGCCCTCCTGAACTCCTTTCCAGAAAAGGTAGTTATAGCGTTCTTGGGGGCATTGGGGGCTTGGTCCAGGTGTAATTATGATTACATTTTGGGCAACATGCATCAGATGACATTGTAATTTGTAATCATGACTTGCAATCTCTACCTCGAAACTAGGAAGCGTTGAAGAAACCCCACTTCTAAGCAGAACCAGCGTTCACCTATCTAGCAAACGCGCTAAATTATTAATAATTATAAACGAGCAATTTGTAAAATCGATTTCATCAATCGAATGAACAATAATAAATTTGTGAATAGCAATGACATGCAACATGTGAGCCGCCGGTTTTTCTTGCCTTGGTTTTACAATTGTTTAATTAACTATGCTACTGCTAATGGTTCACTTGCTCGACCCACTGTTTTTTTACCGATATATGTTTGGACAATGTTTTCGATTAAACGGCCGGGTCAGTTGCGTAGGAACAAAGCTGGTCTTGTGACAAGCTGAACGGCCAAAGTTGTTGTTATTTATGCGTTCAATAAATAAAGACAAATCGCAACACACTCATACCCCCGCACCAGGATTCCCTATATCGCGGGTGGTATGGACATGAGATATGACGGTGATATTTGTACTGTCTCATCAGGGGCAGAAAACAGTAGCTAATTTTTTTATACCTATTGCTTATCCTGCTCTTGTATCCAAGCATATACATTAGCATTGTACACGAACATTTATTCGTTACGTAACGGTTCTTACCGATTGATTTTAAAATGTTAGCTGACCTTATCTTTGTAGGCATTCAAACAATTTTCTACGTAAACATAAATTGCATGCAAATGAGAGTTAATCGATCGTTAAACAAACATGCCAATAGGTTTATTTATTGGGTGCAGTCATATCCTGGCCAGTTTTTACGCCTATCCTACGGATAAACACAATTACAGTTCAGGGAAGCGCGCTTACAATATCCGATATCTTCCAACAATTTTTGTTCGGTTTATTCGAACAAATCCTTTGCGCGTTGTAGATTTGTCTATTGCCCGTTTGTTTTTACCGAAACAGATAATGATATTCAAATAGGGCGGCATCGAACGCTGTTTAGCATTGTTAATTTGATGTTAATAATTTTTGGTGCAGTATAAAAGTGCAGGCAATTTGCTGAAGGAATTATACTGAGCAATCGGTTCGTTTGGGTGGTGCTTCGTAAAGAAATATCTAATAAAACAAAACGATGTCTCGACTTACGGTAAGAAGTACATATTTGTGAAGGGGTTTTACAATATGCAATATTTTATTGTATACAATATATATGGGTAAATAAATAAAAATATATTTTAGTGATCATGGTTTACCTATTCCTACAGATTCTGTTTGTCCTCGCCGTAGCGTATGAAGTACTCGGAGATGGTAAGTAATTAATATTATTTTGCTTAACATTAGTTAAAGCTTGACAACAATCTCATATGCTAATAAGTGGCGACGAAGTCAAAGATCCCTATATATATATAAAATTGGATAGCTCAACGTTTTTCAACGTCAACGTCAATACTATTATTTTACTAACTTTTGTATTAAAACATTACTCTTATTTTCAGGAGTTCATAAAGTGTCACCCGCTAAGGACTCTAAGGCTGAACAATCCGGTATCTACTCCCCCGTGATTGCTGCCGCGCCGCTCGGGTATGGTCTTGGTGGTCACGGCGGTCTCGGGGGAGCTGGTCTCGGTGTCGGTGGTCTCGGCGTGGGTGGCCTCGGCGTGGGCGGCCTCGGCGCCGGCGGCATCGGAGGCATCGGCAGCGGCGCAGCTATCAACAGCGCCGGCGCGGCCGGAGCCGCCCAGCTGTCCGCCATCCAGAACGCTCAAGCCGTTCACGCCTCCAACATCGGTAACGCTGCCGCCGCCGCCATCCAGGGAGCGCGAGTGACCGAAAACGCCGCCAGAGCTGGTCAGGCGAACGCCATCTCTAACGCCCAAGCCCTGGACGCGGCTCGCGTTGCTAACATCCAGAGGGCTCAGGCTGCCGCTTGGGAGAACGCGAGAGCCGCCGAGGCAGCGAGACGTGCTGCGGCCGCCAGCGCTGCGGAGGTTGGCCGCGCCGTAGAAGCTGAACGCGTCGCCAACGCTGCACGTGTGCAGGCCGTCGCCATCGCCAACACCCGCGCCTTGGAGGCAGCGCGCATCGCCAACGCGGCTCGCGCCCAGGCCGCGGCCGTAGCAGCTAGTGCGGCGCAGGCCGCCGGCGTGGCGGAGGCGGTCGCCAGGAACGCTCAGGACGGCGCCCTGCTGCTCGGCGGTGGCGGGCTGATCGGCGGCGGTGGGCTTATTGGGGGCGGCGCGGTGCTGGCCGGCCCGGTGGCGGTCGCCGGCCCCGGCCTGTACGGCGGCGGGCTCGGCTACGGCGGGCTCTACGGCGGCGGGCTCGGCTACGGATACGGCTACGGCAAGGGTCACTAATGCGAACCGTTCATCGATCAGTGTTCAAACAAAATATCCTCAATAGAAAAAAAAGTTTTCTACATCCATTTCGTCACTTTTCACAGAAATGGTTAGCGGCAGATTATTAAGTAAATAATTAACAGATCGTGTACATAAGCAATTTCGTAGATCAATAAACCATACTTACGAAGACCATATTTCTGTTATTTCATGTCAAAACATCTCCAGTGCACCTATGATTCCTGTTTACCTATAGTTATTGAGACATGTCATGAGCTATGTATTAATCGTTATGTACATACATCACGCTACAGATATTTACAGGATATTGGCTATTATTAATAATTATACACATTTTGCAATGAATGTCGTGTTTCTCAACCAGTGCGTAATTACTTAACTATGCAATAGTAGTGCATTGTATTCATTGTAGTAGTCGTAATCGTTCAGCTATGTTCTGGATGTTACCGGATTTACCTAATTTGAATCATCATCATAATCACAACCCATAACTGTCCAACTTCTGGGCACACGTCTCATCTCACAACGTGAGGGGTACAGGCCATAGTCCACCACGCTGGCCAAGTGCGGATTGGCGGACTTCAAACACCTTTGAGAACATTTTGGAGAACTCTCAGGTGTGCAGGTTTCCTCACGACGTCTTCCTTCACCGAAGCAAGTGATAATTAAATTATAATACGCACATAATTTTTGAAAATTAGAGGTGCGTGCTGGGGATTGAACAAGGGCCCCTTCAGTTCGGGAATCCAACATTTAACCTCTCGGCTATCACTGCTTATGAATATCTAAACTACATACACTGCTTATAATAGTTACTACATAATTAATATATCTGTTCATTTCACTTGATGCTGAGTAGCTGGTTATAGTACTCGACGGTGCCTGACGGAAGTCTTTAATGTCAAATAATAATTTGTTTTGTTTTGAAACATCTGTAGCGATTTGGACGAACATTGCAAATTAGGAATTTTTGGGTCAAGGAATCGGTGTACCATGGTTTTATTTTAGAAAAAGTTGAGTTGCATAGATTCATGATCGTTTAATTTAAATATCGCTCATTTGCGACATTGATCACAAATGTAACTAAAAATCATCAATAAGTAACGTCCTGTCCACTCCGGTCACGGTAATAGTAATATCATTACCGCGCTCCGGGCCAGTCTTCACCAGTCCCGTCCAGCAATTAACAGCGTTACAATACGTTATACAACAAACACTTGCTCTTGAACACGTTTGTTAATTGAGGCTATTGAAATAAACTTGAAACAACCTGTGTACCGTTGCGTCTGTCGCCGCGTTGTGATGCATCGTTTGATCGGTCAGGAGCGAGGGAAAATTTGTACACATTGAACATGTTTTTTTTAAATAATAATACCTCCCGCCAAATAATAACAACCTACTTGAAAGTGACAAAATTGTCACTCTCCGTTCACATTGACGAGCCGGACGGCGCAATGGTTATCATGCCAGATCGTCGTTTCATTGACGCTTCCATATCAAAAAAGTTTTGTCCCTGTCGCCCTCGTCACCGCACCCCACTTTGGAAACGCGACGCGACGAAGACAAAAACTTTTATGTCACGCAGACAAATGTCCCCCGTGCGCGCACTCTCTAACACATTACTAGTACTCACAATCCGAGAACAAACATTTATCTGTCACATAAATCTCTGCCGCGGACGGGAATCGTTCCCGGGACCCCTTGCTTCGCAGGCAGGGTCACTACCAAGTAGGCTACGGGGTCGTCAAGGTCAATATTTACCAAAAACTAATTCAGTTTTTAGTAAAAACTAAAGATTACAAAATAACATAGTAGTAAAAAAATCTTATGGATCGGATCTGGAGCAGCTACAATTTACTTCAGCTTGGTGGCACCAAGCTGTCGCATACCTTTTTTTTTCTAGGGGGAAATCTTCAAAAGGTACCCTACAGAGTTATGTGGGATTCGTACTCACGAAAACCCCCTCGGCAGTCATCCGACGCATACCTACCTACTGTAATTAAAACCGATCCCAAGCGAAAAGTTAACGTCCACCAGATTTATCATTTCCATAAAATTATAAATTTCTTTTTTAAAGTCGTTTGCATACAAAAAAATACATTTCTTTTTCTTTTTTTTCCTTGTATGTTCAATATATTATTATTTGTTCTGATAACGGCCACAGTAACACGCATTTCTATTCCGTTCAAGAGATTGGGCCCTGTGATAGACAGACACAGAGTGAAGGTATATTAGTAGGGTTCCGTCTGTTACCCTTTGGGTATGGAACCCTGAAAATCCTTTATTAAGTAGTTTATTTGTTTACTTATTACGCATTATAATCAAGTGAAGTATCCGTAAATAAACGTAAAAAAAGTTATGTACGAACAGGCCAACTGAAGATAAATGTTCATACCACCGGCCCATGCGTTACCGATACTGCCCAGCCACCAATTCGAATATTTGCAGCACGCATTCTGTCAATGTTATGTCAAACGCCATAAGGTTACATTTTGTAAGTTTATATTGTCAAAAGCGCCACTTAAGGTTACATTAGAAAACCATTAGAAAATTTTCCATGGTGGTTAAGTACTTATTCTTATATTCTCTAATTTTCCGCGCAATTTTCTTAATTTGACCCCAGAACAAGACACAAGAATCGGGATTAGGGTGGTAAGTCCAGTAAACAGAGGGAGTTTTTACAAAATTATTTGGTCTTTTGTTAATACTTGGAGGATGGTTGGCGTTTATATTTTCAAATGCCACTGTAAGGCCTCATTTACATGATACCAGTTTCTTGCCTGTTGCATACAATAAAAATTTCTTATGCAATTATTGTATTACATTTTATTGAATTTTCTCTGCATTTGCAAACATGAGTGCAGTGAGTGAGAGTGTCTTGATCGTTGCTGCTCTTCATAAGCACGAAATATTGAGAAAAAAAAGTAAAAATATAAATTATTGCTCTTGCATGTACAAGAAAATGGTATCATGTAAATGAGGCTTAACGACCCCTAGTGTGCATGTATGTGCATGACATGATGACCATGATCATACAACATCGGAGGTCGTCATCGCTAACACCACCTATATCTTCCGTCTTTTCTTTTAAGCTAAAATGTATCGGTGATGCATTGACTTATAAGTCAATGCGGTGATGTCTTCTTTGCTTATTTATGTCCATGGGCGGCAATGACCACTTGCTATTGCTTTGTTTACGGTTTCGCTAAAATATAAAATACTTACATTGTTTAATTTCCTAGGTTTGATCCATTGTTTATATTGTATTTATCCATTGTAGGGTGAAACACTATTTACTTGTATTCCAGTATAGACTCTGAGTCTTTTACACCTTTTTACACTTCAACTTTTTCGTTGTCATCAGTGAGATTCATGTTTGAAGCCACTGACCGTGCGTGCTTGCTTACGTTCGCGCATTGGTCTTCACCGAACCAGATATTCAAATATGGCATCGAACGTCTGTTTAGAATTGGTAATTTGATGTTAATTATTTTCAATGCAGTATAAAAGTGCAAGAAATTGGTGGAAGGTATCACAGGTACTTAACTCTTGCTTTGAGTAACTACATCGGAGCTAATTCAGCAATTGAACATGTCTCGGCTTACGGTAAGATTATTTGGGTTTGTTTCCGTTAATGGGAATATTTTGGAAATACACGACATTAATACTTGTAGGTTTTTGAGTGTTGAAGAGCTCCATCTATTCTAGAACCCAATCTATGTATCTTATTTTGGTGGCCCCTACAATGACTCCAGGTCCGCCGTTTGGGAGGTCACTGGGCTATACCTATCATTCATTTCATTCGAATGGTAATTGTGGTGGTAACTTTTTCTACATACCTAGCAAATTAATTTCTTCCTGCTAGAATCGACGGTGAAATATTATGAAATGTTTCGGCTGCGGTATCAGAACTCTAGGAATTAGCCATTCAGTTTCTGCTTAGCTGACCAGATGACCACTTACCGTAAGGTGGCGATTGACTTCTTTGTCGGCTATTAACAAAAAAAATGTTTTATCTAAATATAAGTTTTTTTCCATAATAAGGTGTGTTCTAATGCCCTTTTGTTCTGTTTTTAGATTCTCTTAGTCATCGCTTTGGCGTATGAAGCCCTTGGAGGTCGTAAGTACACAGTTTAAATTTGTAATATAAATTAAAAAATAACTATTAAGAGGAAATGCTACGGGTCATTTTCCCATACAAACGTTCTCGACTTATCCCTCGCTGGTTTTTGACTCTAGATCAATAATTTTTTCACACAAGAATAATATCATCATTATCTATGTCGGTACGTTTTGATTTTTTTGATATTTTTGTTTTCAAAAGTTTTAGGCTACTTCAAACAGCGCTTAAAACGGCCAAATAAATATGCCGCAAACAAACGCCTAGTAAACAAATTGTATAATAATTAGCACAAAAAGCTAAACGGTCCGACACAGAATATCTCCTTCCCATTCAATTGCCAAAATTTCGTTAAGATTGCTTTAGTTTTGGCGGGGGGATTAGTCGAGAACGGAACCTCGATTTTGATGATTTTTGCCTCGGGTTTTTACACGCAGCTGCAGTTGTCTCTATCGCACTGACATACACGCCGCTCGCAAGCGCGACAGAGATATTGAGTGAAAAAATCCCAAATTTGAAAAAGGGTTCGCGTGGTATTTCCTCTTAAGTAGTAATTTTCATTCTTAGTTTGAAAATTCATAACTCACACAATATGTTAAATGGTCATTAAATCCGCATGTAAAGTGAGATTTAGTATGTTTAGCTATTTTAAGTGGGAACTTACCTAAGTATATACTTCAATACATAACTTCATTAGTAGCGTGTGTTAAAATACACTACAATAATAATATACACTATTGATGATAAACTATTTAATTTTTAGGAATTGGAAAAAGTTCTCATGTGGACTCTCGTTCTGAACAATCTGGATACTTCTCACCTATAATTGCTGAGGCACCGATCGGACACGGCGGTCTCGGCGCCGCGGCGCTCGGAGCCGCGGGTTTAGCTGTCGGCGGGCTCGGAGGCGTGGTCGTCGGCGGTGCGCCCTCCATCGGCAGCGGCGCGGCCATCAACAGCGCCGGCGCGGCCGGAGCCGCCCAGCTGACCGCCATCCAAAACGCTCAAGCCGTTCACGTCGCCAACATCGGTAACGCTGCCGCCGCCGCCATCCAGGGAGCGCGAGTGACCGAAAACGCCGCCAGAGCTGGTCAGGCCAACGCCATCTCCAACGCCCAGGCTCTGGACGCGGCTCGCATTGCCAACATCCAGAGGGCACAGGCTGCTGCTTGGGAGAACGCGAGAGCCGCCGACGCAGCGAGACGTGCCGCGGCCGCTGGCGCTGCGGAGATAGCCCGCGCCGTAGAAGCCGAACGCGTCGCCAACGCCGCACGCGTGCAAGCCGTGGCCATCGCCAACACCCGCGCCTTGGAGGCATCTCGCATCGCCAACGCGGCTCGCGCGCAGGCGGCGGCGGTGGCGGCCAGCGCGGCGCAGGCGCAGGCTGTGGCGGAGGCGGTCGCCAGGAGCGCTCAGCAAGACGCTCTGTTGCTCGGCGGTGGTGGAGTGATCGCCGCGGCGCCCGTGGCGGTGGCACATGTAGCCCCGGTTGCTGCGGCGATTCCGGTGGCCGTCGGAGGTGGTTACTACGGTGGCGACTACGGTTACGGCGGTTACGCCAAGGGATACCATCATTAATGCAGACATTTCGCGGCCTATTCAAGCATTGATTTCAGAATGAACATTCTTGTGTGCCCTGTCAGGTGTCATAATGTGTAGTGATTAGTTAGATGTAAAGTTATAGTAATGAACGTTAAGTGTAACATTTTGAGGTTTCGCATATCCTGATGTAATACCTACTTAGCTACAAAGTGAGTACCAAACATTGTTTCTCGAAATTCCAGAATAAAACTCATAAACGATAAAATACCAGTTTTTGTTCTCTCTCACTATTGCCAATTTTCAGTTTAAGGCGCCTAACGTGCTTTACTTTTGGCGAGTACCATGAATTAGATTTAATTCTTTTGACATTATCATCGATATTATCATCCAGTAAGAAATGGTCTAAATGTACCGTAGCTTGAAAGTACATAAACCAAGCAGTTGTCTAGTACAACATAGTCAACATAGTCAACTAAGATCATACTTCAATTACTTATAACCATAAAAATGCTACAAAAAAGAGAAATTACATCTATTTACACAGTTCTGACATACTGCGACCTACTTACTGCGATCTTTCCACTTAGGTTTTTAAGGTATATGTACGTAAATTGTACTTGGAAAGCCCCTCACAGATCCCTTCTTGCCTGTAACATATTAAAATTAAATCTACCTTCAGTTAATAATTTTTGTGAATATGTAATAAATTGTAAAATATCATATAAGTATGTATTAACAATATTAACATTTTATTTCGTATTAAAGTTTAAAATCTGTTAAAAAGGGTGAAGAAAGGTTAAAAAATAGTTTTTAGCTGCAGCTATTTATTGCTTTCAGAATAAAAGTACTTTTAACTAACTAAATCGATTGAGACAATATTATGAATATTTTGATTGTCGCCGTGTCGGTTACATCGTTAAGGACCCAAATACAATAATAAAATACATTCTTTCATAAAAGTATCCAACTAAGGGCGTTACATATTAAGCTTGAAGCTTATTGTTAAAAAGTTAGACATTTTTTATCTGTAAATGAATTTTGGTACTTAGGTACTTTGTTTTGGACAATTGTTAAAACTTAACAAAACACAACATACTATGCTAACCCTAAGTTGTATAATGGCATCAGCTTAGGCACTTTCATATTCATATTACGTACATTACATTATTTTTTACGTAATGGTATTACATTTATGTACAAGTATTTACTATTCACTATATTCTCCAATTTTAAGTGATCCGGATGACATCTTCACGATTTAAATTTTATTTAAAGTATTTAGACCCTTTGATTCTCCGGTCAGTTCTTCCCTGGTATGCCGAAATTATGCTTATCTCCTTGTGGAGCCTTGGGAACCTCTGGTAGCGATTCATTGGAGGGTTTCGATGTGTCTACAGACCCCGGAATAACTTTTGTTTCCTCGCTGACAACGGCCGAAGCCACCATGAGAAGACACACCAGTATCTGGTGGGAAAGAGAAAAAGAGTACATAATTAGTAATTATATTTACACATTTTGACGTGATAACGTCTTATAAATTGAAAAACACCGGCAGCGCGCACGAAAAAGTGACCCGATCCCGCTGTGTCGCAATGGAACAATCTTTTATTGGCGATAAGTCACGCAAGTTATGGCTCTGTTTCTTCATTATGAAAATACTTAATATTCTTCAAATAAAATAAAAGAAGAACTTACCAAGATACGCGCCGACATGATGATTTCGTTTAGCTCCTTGTAGGTACTAATCAACGACTATTGATCGTGACGCCTTTTATAACTATATTGCAATTATCATCCAAAGTGCGGGAAAATGTAACAATGGTCCAATTATAATTAGAGTTAACAGATAACATCCGCAATCACGGGGATCTGTACACAATGACAATACAAAGAAACTATCAATCAATTCTAACTTAATCTAAGAACACTTATCTTATATATGTACCTACATATATCAGTAACATAGAAAATAGAAAAATAAATTTTAGTTACGCTACTAAAAGTAGCAAAATCTACTTATTTAAATGTTAAAAGAAAGCACGAATCAATGACATTATAAGCTTGGCCTTCTATTTAATTATTCGTCAGTTGACATTTTGTATTGAATTTTCACAAGTATTTTAAAACGGAATTTAGCGAATGTGTTTCGTACACGCGTAGAATTTTCTTATTAAGAGGGGGTATAAAGCTAGGAAAAAATCAAATTTCACCCGCGCGCCCCGCCCCGCCCGTCAAATAGATGCGCCGCAGCAGTTGCGCGTCCGGTTGCATCTGACTTTATTAGCGGCTGTACACTCTCGCGAGACTGCTAGCCGAGTGCACTCGTATGAGAATGTACTTGGTAGCGCTCGCCTCGCCTCGTGATGTCTCGGGGGGTCTCGCATACTCTCGCTCCCATGACGTCTCGGCCGAGGCGTCACGAGACATAGCGAGTACTCTCGCACGAGAGTGTACAGCCGCTATTATATAACATGGCATCAGTCAAAAATACGGCACAGTATAATGTAAAAACTGAGACAAATTTCGGCTCAATAAATGTAGAATCATCTACCTCAAAAATGGCAAGCTGTTTTTTCTTTATTAGGGTTAGCTTTTTATACAATGTTAATAGCTAGAGAGCCAGTGAATGGCAGACAACACATTATTAGGTGTCATTAATAATTTTGAATATATTATTATGTAGATATCTATTAATCTAAAGCAATTCTTCTCGCTGTAACTATCTGTATTTCTGAAACTAATAACATTTATAGGTAGTGTCGGTCGCATCATGTAACCATAGCGCTGGAAACCTAGTGTAGGGAGCGATTGAATCACTTTTATGACAAGAAAGGCAGTATAATGTTCGTACTGGTGTGACCATCAAATCATTTAAATTCTCGCAAAGCAGAATATCTGCTCTATTTTTACGTGATGACACCTGTATGCCGTATAACATGTAAATAAATAACACGTACAATGTTTTTCAGACATTTATTGTTATAGATAACATTGTTTTCATTTTTTCGCTACAAAAAGATAAAGTAAGTTATCCTTTAAATTTATTTAAATTGAAAGAAATCCTTCGCCAGAAAACAGAAAAATTACAAATGCCACTGCCGTTATTATAAGGAAACTAATTAAGTGACAATAATATCATAAAAAAGATGACAATCACTAACTTCTTGAGCGACAATTGTTAGCTTTAAAAATATAGGAAAAAAACAGTGTGTGAAATATGATGCGTGATGATATAATTATGCGTGAGAACAGGAAAAATGTATAATGGGTATTCAAAATATTTAAGGTATGGTAAGAACACATAAGTCATCAAACTAAACAATTTTTTGAAGATTAAAAATAAGCATAAAATCGAACAAAGCTTACTTAAAACCAAAATGAATTTATTCGAAATCAAGTTTAATTCACTAAGTCCAAAATCCGTCTAGAAAAAATAAAATGCCAAAATTATGCATGGTTGGAAGTTTTAATTGTTCAAAAAAATATATCTTGTCTATTATAAGCCGTTGACTTGTCTCACATGTGTATTTAGTATCGTCGTTTGTCTTGATATTTATCTTGACCCGTTCATAATCACGAGGATTGATGTTACTGAAATTAAAAAAAAAGTCAAACACTGTTATACTCCCTAACATTGAAACTGATGACGTCAGGTATCACTTTGCGCCATTTATAATCGGTTGAAAGTTTTAGATAGGACTAAATTACATAAATACTTTATTTTAATGCCAGTCGTTCCGGTGCAATAAATTCGTCTGCATTTGGATCTGTATGTTCTAAAATTTCTACATTTTGTAAAAGCGTAAAATAGTAAGCCTGAAAATATATATTTTTTCTTTAAGAAAACACAATTAGCAATTAAAAAGTAAATAAAAAAGTCGCTTTAAAATGCATTTATACAAAATTTTATGTTTTTGTTAAAGTCATTTTGCCTAACTATGCATGTATGTATAGTATAAAAAAAGTTTAGTTTATGTTTAAGTTTAGTTTATTTTGTAGATTCGTTACAATGCAACAACAAGCAAATAATAAATGAAACAATACATAGACAGATGAATTGATACGCACTTCTCTGGTGTAATGTTCCCGTCATCGAATTTCCCGATTTTGGAATATTTTCTTATTCTCTCTTCTCATATCTTGATTTTGGATTAAATCTTGTTCTGAAATGAAAATACAATAATAGTTTCAAACACACACAAGTAACAACTACTGTAGGGATTGATCAAATTGACTACCAGAAATATAGGTGTTGCTTTAAAAACAAAATTATGGGGCAAAGAGGAAATAATTAACTCAAAATTAAATTTGCTTTTGGATAAAGCTGTATATTTTGTTTGAAAGTACATACCTATACTAACTATTAATGATACATACAATGTGAATTTTTCGTATATACTATGCTGCTTCAGCGATCAAACATCAACATCAACATTGTATTGTGAGCACAAAAGTTAAAAAAATAAGGTCTAATTTTGAATATGAAATAGTACTTGTCAACTTACCTCTGACAACTAGCCATGACTTGAATTTTCAGCTTTCTATGATCCCTTTTTAATGTTGATTTTATTCCGTTTGTTACTCATGTTGGATCTTAGTGTCTTTTAACTTTAGTTCACACACACACAATTATTGTTTTTGTAATAAAAACTACGCTCTCAGTCACAAATGTACACCAAAAAATAATTTCACATGTCGAGAAGACTGACGCAGTCTTCCCGTCTCAATGGAGCAATGGTGACTGATTAATGAAACCGAGCATGTCAAAATACTCAAAATCCTACAAATGTATTTTATTTTAATAATTCGTAAATTATAGATTTGATTTTGAAATCGCTAATCTAATCCCTCCGTGATACTAATTAGCATAATATATTAAAATATTGACTCTAAAATATGCACCACATTGAAAATAAATTGATTTAAGTGAAAAATTAGACCTAACTTTGTGATTTTTTTCTATCGAGAAAATTTTATTTTTTTCTGTTTTTGCTTAGATCTTGCACTCAATAATATAATGAAGTATAACTATGTTTTTCTTCAGGTTCTAGAAACTTGATCTACTACTGTAAAAATTGAACCTAAGATTGCCAATTTTGCTTTATACCCCCTCTTAAGTATCGGGAGTTCTAACGATGTATTGTAATTGGTCCCTGTAATAGGTCCCTTGTGTGTTGTGTCCCGATGAGACATGGGTATAGCTAGGGATAGGCAAACACGAAAATACATATATTAGCAAAAAAAGTCAAAAATGTATGTACATATATGTATGTAATGGTTAAAAATGTATGAGCCGGCTACCCTTTTTCACACCATCTCAGTCCTCAAGGGTAGAAACACATCTGTGACCGAATTATAACAAGACTCTTACTGACAACTACTAACGGGACTATTACTAACAGTAACTAACAGGCCTAACTTTCACTAACAGTTCCTGTCTCAGTCCTCATACACTTATTAACAAACTTAAAAGTACCTACCACCTAATGTTCTAACACCGTTACCTAACCGGACTAACTATCCCAGTCCCCATTTGAGTCTTGTTCTAAGTCGGTCACAGTTGTCATAAAACAGCTTCCCAAAAAGTTTCCCAAAGTCGATAAAGTTGGGTAACATATTTGTAAACTACTTAGATAATAATCTTTTGGAGATTATGAGGGAGTCCTGAGCTCTGAATGAAAACAACCGTTATCATCAACCGCAATCAAGTCATATCGGATAAGCCGGAGATTAGCGCGTACAAAACTACAGACGCACAGACAAAATATCTAAAAGTCATTGTTTTGGGTTGTATTGCGTTAATAAAGACCCCCGGTTAAAGTTTTTCTCATAATATATCTCCTATGTACAGACAGCGATTAGTTACAGATTTATTATTAGTACCTAAAGATTATTACAGAGAAATATGTATTGTATATGTACCTATATAGTTAATAAGAAGATAAGGTTCAACTCGTATGAACTTAAGAGATAAATTTGGTTATAAAACCAAACATTACAGACTCAGTAATACTCAACTAAACATGGCATTTACAGCACGGGTAAGTTGGATAACATCAATTTGTGTATAATTTCCTTCAAAAATAAGAGTGTTTGGTTCCATGTGAATTTGTTTTGTTTTTAATTTTTCCTTCATAGTGTAATTAATGGATGTTGAAATTCAAAATACTTATTCGTTTTCGACTGAGGCTGTGCAATAATTTATCATAAAAATATATGAAATTAAATGTGTTATGAAAGTGTCCAAAATTACTTTCACAAGAATTTTTTTTGCAGTATGTTGGTACTCACTATGCTCTTTTGTGTTATGATTCCTGTTTTTTTAACTTTTTTATATTGTGCTTTGAGTGCGTGTGATATTGATATTGATGAGTAGTTATTGATATCCAAACAAATTGGTTGCAGGTAAAATGCGTGATGCTGTTAGTGTCGTTGATTTTTAATGGTAAGTTTAGTTGTGAAAATGTGTGAGGAATCCTGATTTATTCAGCGGTAGAATATGAGAGTAATAGAGCTTGAGAGTGCTCTATTATGGTAATAGTTACTACCTATATTATTATTTATTTGATAATATTTTTTTAATTTTATAATTAATAGGCACATAAAACCTTTCAGGCTATGAATTAGCAGACCTTCAAGTAGAAGCACAGCAGTTAACGAGTAATGGCGATGGGGTTCAAGGCACAGAAAACGTAAATAAACAAAATGGAGAAAATATCGATCAGCCATTAGATTTAGCATCCATACTTGGTAACAATTGGGAAAGTGAAAATAAGCCCTTAGATGTAGAAAAAATAGAATCGGATGTTATGAAGCTTCTTAAGTCAAAGGACGCAAATCAAATTGAATTTAGTACTCAGAGTGACTTAACCTCGAAAGAAATTACACTTATTTCACGGATGTTAAACACAGAAGATGAGAATGAAACTGACATCAATCAAAATACTGAGGCACCTTGGCACGATAGCCAAGAGGCATCTAGAGGAGAAAATAACTATGATTCAAATTTCAACGCTCCAACGGCATTTCCCTTTGAAATTTTTAATGGCCAATTCAAGCCTGACGGCCAAGGTGGAATTATACCAGTAAGTTCAAGCTATAGACCTGACACACATAGCATAAGTAGTCCGGATTCAACAGCTTCAAGCTTTAGGCCTAAACCACAGATTGATGTATATGCTACTACTACACCGAGTTATTGGTACGGTAGCCAGGGCAAGTTTAATCCTACTACTACCTCTGCCACTGTCGTTGGTGTCGTCAACCCTACAGATGCAAGCATCACGGCTAATACTGATGACGCAGTAACTTCGACTACTTCAAGGTTTTTACCTGGAACTCGCATAGAAGCAAAACCGGATATTCCAAATTCCAGTCCAAGTCATGTTAATCCTACTGGTCAAAGTTTCTACCCAGGTAAACAAAATGAAATCGAAATAAGCTCTACTGTTCCAAGTGCCACAAATCCTATCAAACCGAATTATTGGCCAGAGGTTCCAATAAGGCCAAATTTTGGGTATAGGTTTGGTTACCATAGTGGAATTCATAATTTCCCAACACTTTATTGGCCTTCAAGTTATGGTGATCGATTCAAAGCATATTATGGTTATCCATATCATGGCCAATTTTATCTTCCAAATGGACCTTGCCACAATTTTCAGTATAGGTATAACTCAAATCTCCGTCAATGGTACAATAGACAAAGTGAATATGGCAAAAATATTGACTTTCGGTTTGGGGGTGGGGCCAATGTTAACCAATACCACGGTGAGTGGGCTAGGCCCAATCCCATCAGGATGCCTATGCCTCACAATTGTCGTCACCGTCGTTATCACCATCCAAGACTTCAGCGTAATCATGGTAGAACATTTTTTACCTATAAATAAAATGATTTGTACAACAACATACATACATACATAAAAATTATATACGGTATTATAATATTATGGTCGTTACTTTCAGTGGTGTTTAATTTTATTTAGTAACGTTATGAAGGAAATAAATAATTAAGAATAATCTGCTTTTTATCCTGCCTATCCTTTTTCCGAAAATTGACTTCTTAATAAATAATAATTTTGGAAGATTCCTTCTTTTCTTTGTGTTCCCCACACTATAATAAAATTATTGTTAAAAGGAACCCTTATACTAAAGGACTTCGAACCCGTCACCGACTCTTGGACAAAACTAAAACTCAATTATGAGCTTTATATCTTGCTGCGCAATATAATAATAATCTAGGGTAAACAAGGGCAAAAACCCTAAAGGCATTCTCTGCCAGTCAGCCCTGGGTGGATATGAAATAGGCAGATGGTAGGTGTTAACAAAGGGCAAAAGGATAACGGAAAGGTGGCTTATCACTATAAAATTAATACATATAAAATATATACCTAAATACATAAATAATTTTGCTTATTATACTACAATCATTACAACTATATTAGAAATGGAATTTATAAATTGCTTTCGGAGGCATTCTTGAAAGCCAAAGAGTATAGGCGTTAGGTATCTGTTTACAAATACTTTTATATGGAAATACACTTACTAATATTATAAATGCGAAAGTACTTAACTCTGTCTCTGTCTGTTAGGTACCTTTTTATGCTTCGGCTGTTGAACCGATT
This sequence comes from Ochlodes sylvanus, assembly GCA_905404295.2. Classification (NCBI taxonomy): domain Eukaryota; kingdom Metazoa; phylum Arthropoda; class Insecta; order Lepidoptera; family Hesperiidae; genus Ochlodes; species Ochlodes sylvanus. The sequence continues at coordinate 10,625,796 of FR990142.1, read as the reverse complement.
GAGATGAAATTTGGTTATGAAATGGTTCGCGACTCGGGAAAGGATATGGGATAGCTTTTTATAGCTTGTATATACACTGGAAGAGATTGGAATTCGTGACACCGCCCTTAATCTCTTTAAAGACTACCTCTCTAACAGGAAACAACGAGTAAAGCTGCATCTGTACACTAGTGAAGATGCAGACGTAACATATGGCGTCCCTCAGGGAAGTGTGCTTGGACCCTCCCTCTTCCTGGTATACATAAATGACTTGTGTAATTTAAAAATCAAAAACGCACAAGTAATATCATATGCTGATGATACAGCTATTACCTTTACAGGAAGAACATGGCACGAGGTTAGGGAAAGTGCTGAATTAGGAATGACCCAAGTAGTCAAGTGGCTAAATAATAGGCTATTAACTCTTAACACATCCAAAACAAACTATATTTGCTTTAGTATATCAAATCATTCTCAACCCCCTCAAGATTTTAATATAAGAGTACACACTTGTGACAACACATTTAATTGTAACTGTCCGCATTTAAATAAAGTTATACAAACAAAGTATTTGGGCGTGATAGTCGATCACAGATTATCGTGGTATCCCCATATTGAGCACGTCTCTAATAGAATTGCAAAATTAAATTGGATATTCAGTACGTTGAGATATGTTATTCCAAAAAACACACCCTATCATGATGGTGAAAATAAGCTTTTCAATCAAATATATGTCGCTTTGGCGCAATCGCTCTTGGCGTACTGTGTCACGATATGGGGAGGTGCGGTAAAAAGTAAACTCATCCAATTGGAGCGGGCTCAACGTGGACTAATAAAAACTATGTATTTTAAAAGACGGAGATACTCTACAGAGAGGCTTTACTCCCTATCTAATTTACTATCAGTTAGAAAAATATATATTCTACAAATTATTTTAAAAAAACATAGAAAAGTACCCCAAAACACTGTTACATGCATAGCGCACTCACACACACACACACACACACACACACACACACACACACACACACACACATACACACACACTCACACGCACACACACAAACACACACTCACAGAGATCACACACGCGTACGTACACACACACACAACACACTACACAAACAACAAAGCAACACACAACCAAAAAAAAAAAAAGAGTTTTGTATTTTGTAGATAAACTTATTTTGTTTAAGCTTAAATATTAATTGTAGCCATCGGAAGAGCAGAGGCTCCTAACACAGGCACTCTGGTGCTTAAAAGGAGGCTCTGGCCACTTACTATTGTAAAACAATGTTTTAAAGCAATAAAGAGTTATTATTATTATTATTATTATTATTTTATCCCGATAATACGTTACTATGGGATCATTTTAACGGTATTACGAGTATGCCGTTTTACAATTGCCACAAGGGCGAAGCTGCGAACTAAAACTAGTGATGTTATTACGTAGTTAAAATAATTATCAATCTTATCATGTACTTAATTGTATTTACCCAAATTTATCGACTTTGGGAAACTTTACAATTGCAATAGTTTAAAATTTTTAATTGCAATAGTTGCACTAAATCTGTTATCGCGCGGGAATAAATCTATTTCCCGGGATGAAAAGAATTCCGTATGACCCGCGCAGGTATGTAAGTATAAAATATACTAAGTGCTATCCAAATATGACGAATGGTTTCCGAGTCATGGCCGCGCACACAGACAGACATGGTGAAATGTTGGACATTGCATTAGTTGTATAATGTAGGTGGTAGAGCCTATCTAGTTCAACCGAGGTATAGGGTAGTATCACCGCCCGCCACGATACCTAATACCATTTCTAACGTGTAATAATTGTGTAACATTATTACACTTTCTACTGGCGACCATATTAGTCTTCACGGGTTCCTAACACACCTGTGAACGAGACTCGTACCAACAATTACTTACTGAACTATGACGAACAACAACTAACAGTCCCTGCCTTAGTCCGCATAGATAGTTACTAACGAACTGTTATAATTATAACTTCAGTTACAAACAGGATAAATGGAAGGAAATAAGTATATCATATTACTTATAACAATAACATATTATTACAGGGAAATACGCATCTATATGTAAATAAGTAGGTAAGGTTAAATTCGTCTGAACTTCAGAGATAACTTTGTTATAAAAGCAAACATTATAGCCTCGGGAACACTTACACAACTAAACATGGCATTTACAGTACGGGTAAGTCGAATGTGAAATTTTGTTTTTTAATTTTCACTTCATAATGTTTATAGTGTAATTAGTTGATGGATGTTGAAATTCAAAATATTTTATTCGTTTTCAACTGACGCTGTGCAATTATTTAAAACAATATTAAATTAAATCTTAATATGTTATAAAAGTGTTAAAATACTCCTTTAAATTTTTTTTTGCAGTAACTATTATGTTGGTAGGTACTATAATTATGTTCTTTTGTGTTATTGTTGTCGTATTGTCGATACCGATAGCATAGGCTTAGAAGTTGTCCAGAGCTACGTCTACCTGGGTTCCCAAATATGCAACGACGGTAGCTGCGTACCAGAAATAAAGAGACGCATTGCCATGGCAAAATACTCCATGACCCGCCTAAATGGCATATGGAAGAACAGAGGCATTACCAATGCAACCAAAATGCGTCTAGTAAGGGCTTTGATCTTTCCGATATTTATGTATGGCGTGGAGACATGGACCATCAAAGCAAGGGAGAGACAGAAGATTGATGCATTCGAAATGTGGTGCTGGAGGCGGATGTTAAGAATCCCCTGGACTGCGAGACGCACAAATGTATCAATCCTCTCACAACTTAAAATAAAAGAGCGGCTATCCACAACGTGTTATCAACGTGTACTGAGTTACTTTGGTCATATCATGAGGCGCGGAGACGACAGTCTCGAAAAACTTATCATCGTGGGTAACACAGAAGGGAAAAGACCCAGAGGCCGCTCACCTACTAGATGGTCCGACCAACTAAAAGATCAGAAAACACCTGCATTCTACACAGTCGCCAGTATTGCCACAAATCGGAGCAGATGGAGACAATTTGTTCACTCAAGACTCGCTTCCCACCATAACCACGATCTTCAGTCATGAAGGACCGACCAGAGAGAGAGAGAGAGAGAGTGTTATTGTTATTGTGTTTTATTTTTTTAGGTTGTGTTTGTATTATTTAAGTTTAATAAGATGTTGTTTATTTAATAAAAAAAATATGTAAAAAAAAACTGAAATTAAAATGTGAACTTTTATGAAATACTTGATGTACGTGTGCTATAATTGATATTGATGAATAGTTATTGATCACCAATCAAATTGGTTGCAGGTAAAATGCGTGATGCTGTTGGTGTCGTTGATTTTTAATGGTAAATATGTGTGAGAAATCCTGATATAGTTAGCGCTAGAATATGAGAGCTATAGTGATTTATTAATAGTCACTTTAATATAATTTATTTATTTGTTAATGTTTTTTTTTGTAACTAATAGGCACTAACTTATACCATAACGTTTCAGGCTATGAATTTGCAGAACTTCAAGTAGAAAAACAGCAGTTAACGAGTAATGGGGATTGGGTTCAAGGCAGAGAAAACGCAAATAAACAAAATGGAGAAAATATCGATAAGCCATTAGATTTAGCATCCATATTTGGTAACGATTGGGAAAGTGAAAATAGACCCTTAGAAAAAGAAAAATTAGAATCTATTTTAAAATCTATTTTTGGGTCAAAGGACGCGAAGGAAATTGAATCAAGTACTCGGAGTAATCTAAAACCTAATGATATTACATTTGGTTCACTGATAAATACACAAAGAGAAAACAAGCAATTTAGTGAAACTGACATCGATCAAAATACTGAGGCACCTTGGAAAGACAGTCAAGAGGCACCTAGAGGAGATAATGATTATGAATCAACTTTCAACGCTCAAACGGCCTTTCCCTTTGAAGTTTTTAATGGCCAATTCAAGCCTGACGGCCAAGGTGGAGTTATACCAGTAAGTTCAAGCTATAGACCTGACACAAAAAGCACAAGTAGTCCGGATGCAACAGCTTCAAGCTTTAGGCCTAAACCACAGATTGATGTATATGCTACTACAACACCGAGTTATTGGTATGGTAGTCAGGGCAAGTTTCATCCTACTACTACCTCGGCCACTTTTGCTGGTATCGTCAACCGTACAGATGCAAGCATCACGGCTAGTGCTGATGACCCAGTAACTTCGACTACTTCTATGGTTTTACCTGAAACTCACACTGAAGCAAAACCGGATATTCCAAGTTCCACTCCAAGTCATGTTAATCCTACTGGTCCAAGTTTCTACCCAGCAAAACAAAGTGAAATTGAAATAAGCTCTACTGTTCCAAGTGCCATAAATCCGATCAAACCAAATTATTGGCCAGAGGTTCCAATAAGGCCAAATTTTGGGTATGGGTTTGGTTACCATAGTGGTAATCATAATTTCGGAACACATTATTGGCCTTCAAGTTACAGTGGTGGATTCAGGCCACACGGTTACCAATATCATCGTCATAATGCACAATTTTATCTTCCAAATGGCCCTCGCCACAATTTTCAGTATAGGTATAATTCAAATCTCCCTCGATGGTCTAATAGACAAAGTGATTATGGTAAAAATATTGATATTCGGTTTGGGGGAGGGGCCAATGTTAACCAATACCACGGTGAGTGGGCTAGGCCTAATCCCATTAGGATGCCTATGTCTCATAATCATCGTCACCGTCATTATCACTATCCAGGATTTCATTCTCATCATGGTGGAACCTTTATTAGATATAGATGAAATTAATTGCACAAAGAGATATTAAAGATTGATGGTAACGTATGATAAGTAATTTTTAATTTTGTTTTTTATACTTTCATAAAGTTAGTAAGAAAATGGTAAGAAAATAAAAAATTAAGGTTAACGTGTGTTTTTGTATCTACATTTTTCAAGTTAACATGTTTCAACCCCCGTGTCTTTTACACCCTTGTCAGGGCGAGCGAAGCAAACCCCATCACTATCCCACAATCTGAGACAATTTTTGGTACAGTTTACTGAAAAACTATCACGGCTATAAATTTGTGCCTTAACATAGTAAATTTTACTTCACAATTAGATGCGTTATCTGTAAAAAATACAATTTTATAACCATGAAAGAAAATTAACATTAACAATTTTGTATTCATTGGATATGATGTTATTGTACTACTAACCATCTGTTAGAAAAACAAAGAGTTAACATTCCTTCAACAGAACTAAACTCAAACTCAAATGATTATGTACATCGTAGTTACTAGATGACACCACTAGAATTAGGTTGTAAAATAACGGCGGAGTTTTAGCGAGAAAGCGACAATGTCACATAGCCCTTAAAATTATTACCCGTTAGAAAAGCTACGCAAGCCGTCACAAAGCTAAGCTTTTTCCTATTAACTATCGACTTGCAAGCACCATAGTGCACAACGGGAGACTTGTACCTACATACAAACACTATTCGTCTGCGATGCGTAGTTTTGGCTGGAAACTGAAATATAGGGACACACACCTCCAATTTTATATATATAATAGATACATATATATAGATAGAGTCTTACTGTCAATAGGTAATGGCATTAATTGTCTATATAGTTCAGTTGTTGGATACATCGTTTTTGCCCGTTACCTTTAGTATAGCCCTTATGCTTTTTCAAGAATAAAATTAATAATTTATGTGTTGCCTGCCGTTCACTGACTCCCTAGCTATACCGTGAGTAGTCTCGGAAGAAGAAGCGGCAAGAAACTGCCAAAGATTTTTTTTCCTTCTCACAGTTACAAATTGCACTTACTACTTCAAGTCATATACGAGTAGTTAGAAGGTAAAATAGTGGCCGATTACTAGTAAAATTACTACGAGAGTTAAGCAAGACAACTTCAATCTGTGACTGAGTGGCAATCTGCCATGTACCATTACCAACAAATTTCGATGAAGTCTCTCATTTCTGCATGGCTTACCACATACTCTACATTTACTCTACATCTACTCTACGTGTTCTCTACGTATACTCTTCATCCACTTAACATCGAATCTACTTCTACTCTTCATATACTCTGCATTTGATCTACAAATATACTCTACATCCACACTACATCTACTCTACATCCTTTAAATTAAACTATGCAGCGATTATCGGCGCCGTATTGGTTGTCGTTGCAAATTATTCGGGAATTGTAAATGAAAAACAATGTAGATTTGCGGATTTTATATTGTTACAAGTTTAAATGAAATTGAAGGAGGTACAAGAAGAGTTTTGTTTCTTAAGAATTAAGTATTTTTCTTTCAGCATCAGCCGCCACGCGCACCGTTGGGAGCTGAAAATTAAAAATTAGAAATTAAAGTCTTAATAATAACAATAAACTTTCGGTTTGTTAGCTAACATAACATTGTTATACCCCACACTAGTATTTATTGCCTATGTCGCGTGTGGCATGGATAACACAAATAACACAACAGTAACACCCATGACCCGAACAAACATTCATTTATCACATACTAGTAAACCCGCCCTCGCTTCGCTTCGGGAAACCTGTCCCTTAGTACCCAAGTCCAAAATTGTTAAACGTAACCAGCGCACGAATTTATTTTCACGCGCGTTATTTTTCATTTTGCGAAAAACTTTAATATAATTATTATACATAATTATAAACTTTCCTCTTGAATAATTCTATCTATTAAAAAAATCCATCAAAATCCGTTGTGTAGTTTTAAAGATCTAAGCATACTTTGTTTTATACTATGTAGTGATTATCTGCCCCGGGCCGGGAATCGAACCCGGGACTAGCTTCGCAGGCAAGGCCACTACCAATTTTATTAGGCTGCGGGGTCGTTATAAAAATAGGTTACATTTGTTGATATTGTCAAGTAATATGGTAAAGATGGAAAAATTCATACAGGGTGTTAACAGTAATGAATATTTTGAATTAAATCAGCGATATCCATATAGTATAATTCTGGATTTTTTTCAATGTGATTCAAATTCAAGGCATGCTGATTAATACATTAAATTGGATTGTGAAACTGTAACCTCAACAGACTATGTCTAGCCAGTCCAGAGCTTTATTAATAAGTTCTGGATCTGGGAATCCAAAAAGACTCAAAATCAATAATAAGTAGTTAGTATGTTTAAGTGTTTTCGCTTTTATACTATTGTATACTTGGTATACAAACAATAAAGTGATTTAAAAAGACAGCAGCTACACGTCGTACGTCTTCTTGTGAACTAACTAGTTTGGTATTCCTTGTTTTGAACTCAATCGCGTTAATAGATACTTACTAAAACATATATCCTTACGCGCTTATTGTCGGTGAGACTGTATATTAGGTATAATATAAACAATTTATATATTTTTCATGTTTTATATTAAAACAATTAAGATACTTACTTGGCCTGTAGGGGTATTGGAAGTCTACGTATGCGGGCCCGTTGCCTGTAAAGAGACAATTAATAAGTAAGTAATAATGTAATAATAATGTACAACTTAGCTAAGGGTGTTATGACGGCAACGACCATGATCGGTTTCGCCTTTAAGCCATAAGCCTAAATAAGGATAAGGACGATGGTAATGACATGGTAATCTTACAATGTCGTAATAGAATATGATAATCGAGGTTAAGCAAACATGCGAATGATGATGAATGAACTTACTGATTGGCTCGTATCCGTTGTTGGGAGGGTAGGCTGGAAATAAAAAGGATAATAAGTTTATTGCTGATCTTAAATAGGTACAAAGGTTTTCTGGAAGAGATCGCTACTTTAGCGATAAGCTCGCTTTTAGTATAGGTACCATTATTTGTCTATAATTATTACCTAATGTATAATATGATTATATCTGGTGTAAAAATAAAGGAAACCTCTTTGTATTTTATTTTCACTAAAAACAGGTCAATTGCGAGTATGAATCGCTTACGTAGAGTTCCGTACTACTGAGCGATATTAACTCTAAATCATTATCTAAATAATGATAGATTACATAATGTTAGCACTTAAACCGTGTAAGAATAGTTGACATCTTCGCGCTGAATAGCAAGCTGCTCTGTGATGCAGAAAGACGTAGACGTTTGGGACGCAAGCAAGAGGGTGGCTAGCCATCCGAATTTCGGCCCTACCACCAAGCAGACTTCTGCCGTCTCGCTACCCTGGACTGCCGGCTTGGGGTCAGTACTCCAGGCCGCCCCAATACAGACAAAATAATATTACATTTGAATACTTACGGTTGTGTGGCTGACCGAAGAACGGGTCTACGACGTCGATCACCGCTGCAAATAAAAAATAATACTTGTTAGAAAGCGCAACTAATAGTATATATAAATATAAGCATAAAATATTGAATTGAATAGACTTTTGTAAGAAAAATCTTAATAAATTGGCTAGTTTAAATTCCGTTTCATAGTCTAGAATAATTTATCATCATCCATTTCGAAACCTGTAACTGTCCCACCGCTGAGCTTGAGTCTCCTCTCACAATATGATGCGAGACTACACTCTACAGGTGAGATACACCACGCTGGCCCAAGTGCGGGGTGGCGGACTCTACACACGTTTATGAAGGGAAGGCAACATTATGAAGAACTCTCCGGTGTGCAGGTTTGCTCACTGTTTTCCTTCACCGAAGCAAGTAAGAGGTGCGTGCGGGTTTCGTACCCGAGCACCCCTGTTCGGAGTCCACCACTCGGACCACTCGGCTATGACTGCTTAAAATCACTTTATTAATAGCATATTCATATGTACTTACGTCCATCAGCGTTGCCATCGTTACCTAAAAATTAGATTAAAGAGAAAAATATTAACATAGAGTACAGAATACATGGAAATGGGTGAAAAGTAAAGAACAGTAATTAAAGAACGGAGGTATATATTAGGGTTCCGTTTTGCACCTTTTGAGTACGGAACTATAAAAATGAAATAGCTATATTGCCAAATAACCATAGTTGATTAGTAGGTAGGTATAGATGTTAAAGACTAATCTAACACACACAGGACACAATATAACAAGTGCCGACCGCTTTAATTGATAATAATTGTAGTACCTACTCTTATTGTTTTATTCTTAGGAAATATTATTCTCACGCGAACAATTCTGTTTCTACAACTAATTAAATTACAGTAATATTATCTTAATTGTATCTATTCTTAGTAGCATGCCCATTTTGACGACAATATCCGTCTAAAAATTACTAATTAGGTACCCGTCTTTTGTTATAATGTACACACGATAGTCTTAAGATATTAAATTACTTACTGAGAAACGATTTTACGTAGTAATTAACTTTGGATCTACTTTAAACAAATTATCTTTTATTAAATCTGGTAAAGGATGGTAATTTATCTTTTTTTTACGTGGAATGGCTATTAGGTTTAAGATAAGGTACCTATTGACTTTACGTTAAGAATGACATAATTAAGCCATCGAATAATTTAATAGTTGAATTTAGTTATTGAGAGATTTTATACCTAAGAAGAGATTGAATGCTATAAATATAAACTCACGATATGTATTTTTCACGCTGATATGACAACCCAGTTACATTGATCGGCTGAACCGTTCAGTTCAAAATACATAGCGTGAGTACCCGTATCGTAGTAAAATGTGCACAATCAGCGATTAAGTTAAGCTTTAAATTATATGTCAAAAATAATTTAGCACACTAGTAGAAACCCCTTAGTCATTTAATTATGATTAATTTATAAAAATAGCACATCTTATTTTATAAAATAAATGAAAGCATACCTGGACGAGGTTTGTGACCCACTACATGCACTGAAAATGAAACCACGTTATAGATTTGAATTGCAAACCAGATGTTGTTTATTGTATTGTTTTATCCATTATCAATATGTTGTTATCTAAGATATTAATTATTAATACCTTGACTAGGGTCATGATCAACTACATGCATTGAAAATGAAACCATTTAATATATTTTATTGTATGCCAGTTGAAATCCATGACATGAATCCTTTGGGGATCGTTTCTAATATTCAGTTAATTATCTTGTGGAAATAAATGAAAGCATACCTTGACTACAATCGCGATCAACTACATGATCCAAGTTAAACCATTTTATAGTTTAAAGTATCCTTATTAAGGTTCATAATATAATTCTAATGCCGATAATAATCTGCAGTATTAAATTAATATTATAGTTTTTTGGAAATAATAGAAAGCATACCTGGTCTAGGCCTGGGATTTACTACATGCACTGAAAATGAAATCAGTACATCTTATTTAATGGGAATTGTTTCAAATACTCTATAACTTTTAATTTTGAAATAAATTTAAGCGTACCTTGACTAGGGTCGTTATCAACTACATGCACTGAAAATGAAACCATTTAGATATTTAAATGGATGGAAATTGACCAATGATGATTAATCAAATACTTAGTTATTTAGGTATATTCTGCAAATAAGTTTAAGCGTACCTTGACTAGGGTCGTTATTAACTACATGCACTGAAAATAAAACCATTTAAATAGTTTAATGGATGGCAATCGACCTAAATTACATAATATCAATTGAGATTATATCAAATACTTTATTATTTATATTTTGGAAATAAATTTAAGCGTACCTTGACTAGGGTCGTTATCAACTACATGCACTGAAAATGAAACCATTTAAAGGTTTTAATGGATGGCAATCGACTTAAATTATAAAATATCAATTGAATATGATTTATTGGAAATAAATTTATGCGTACCTTGACTAGGGTCGTTATCAACTACATGCACTGCAAATGAAACAATTTAAATATTTTAATGAATGGCAATCGACTTAAATTACAAATTACCAAAGTGAATTATCACAAATACCTAATTAATTATAATATCTAATTAAATTCAAGCGTACCTTGACTAGGGTCGTTATCAACTATATGCACTGAAAATGAAACCATTTAAATATTTTAATGGATGGCAATCGTCTTTAATTACAAAATACCAATTGAGGATATATCAAATACTTAATTATTTATATTTTGGAAATAAATTTATGCGTACCTTGACTAGGATCGTTATCAACTACATGCACTGAAATAGAAACCATTGAAATATTTTAATGAATGGCAATCGACTTAAATTACAAATTATCAACGGGGACTAAGTATATCAAATACATAATTACTTGTATTCTGCAAATAAATTTAAGCGTACCTTGACTAGGGTCGTTATCAACTACATGCACTGAAATAGAAAACATTTAAATGTTTTGATGAATGGCAATCGATTTAAATCACAAATTATCAACGAGGATTATATAAAATACTTAATTGAGTAATAAATTAATATTCTGGAAAAAGGTTAAGCGTACCTTGACTAGGGTCGTTATCAACTACATGCACTGAAAAATAAACCATTTAGATATTTTAATGGATGACAATTGACTTTAATTACAAAATATCAATGGGGATTATGATAATACTTAATTCATTATATTCTGGATATAAATTTAAGCGTACCTTGACTAGGGTCGTTATCAACTACATGCCCTGAAAATGAAACCATTTAAATATTTTAATGAAGACAATCGACTCTAATAACGAATTATCAACGGGGATAATATAATATTCTGGAAAAAATTTAAGCTTTAAATCATATGTCTAAAATAATTTCACACACTGGTAGAGACCCCCTTAGTTATTTAAGTATAATTAATTTGAAACAATTATACATCTTATTTTTAAAATAAATGAAAGCATACCTGGGCGAGGTTTGTGACCCACTACATGCACTGAAAATGAAACCACGTTATAGATTTAAATTGGAAGCCAGATGTTGTTTATTGCATTGTTTTATCCATTGTCAATATATTGTTATCTAAGATATTAATTATTAATACCTTGACTAGGGTCATGATCAACTACATGCATTGAAAATGAAACCATTTAATATATTTTATTGTATGCCAGTTGAAATCCATGACATGAATCCTTTGGGGATCGTTACTAATATTCAGTTAATTATCTTGTGGAAATAAATGAAAGCATACCTTGACTACAATCGCGATCAACTACATGATCCAAGTTAAACCATTTTATGGGGTAAAGTATCCTTATTAAGGTTCATAATATAATTCTAATGCCGATAATAATCTGCAGTATTAAATTAATATTATAGTTTTTTGGAAATAATAGAAAGCATACCTGGTCTAGGCCTGGGATTTACTACATGCACTGAAAATGAAACCAGTACATCTTATTTAATGGGAATTGTTTCAAATACTCAATAACTTTTAATTTTAAAATAAATTTAAGCGTACCTTGACTAGGGTCGTTATCAACTACATGCACTGAAAATGAAACCATTTAGATATTTAAATGGATGGAAATTGACCAATGAAGATTAATCAAATACTTAGTTATTTAGGTATATTCTGCAAATAAGTTTAAGCGTACCTTGACTAGGGTCGTTATCAACTACATGCACTGAAATAGAAACCAGTGAAATATTTTAATGAATGGCAATCGACTTAAATTACAAATTTTAAACGGGGATCATATCAAATACTTAATTATTTCTATTTTGGAAATAAATTAAAGCGTACCTTGACTAGGGTCGTTATCAACTACATGCACTGAAAATGAAACCATTTAAATATTTTAATGGCGGCAATTGACTTAAATTACAAATTATCATTGAGGTTATATCAAATACTTAAGTATTTATATTTTGGAAATAAATTCATGCGTACCTTGACTAGGGTCGTGATCAACTACATGCACTGAAAATGAAACCATATAATAAATTTATACGTTGCCAGGTAAATTTCATTACAATACAGTGATCATTATTTCAAACACTCTTACTTTCATATCGGTAATAAATGAAAAAATACCTGGACTAGGTTGCGGAGCCACTACATGCACTGAAAATGAGACCATTTCACATATTTTATTGTATGCCAGTTGAAATTCATTACATTATCCCGATAGGGAGTAATTTCAAATAAATACTCTTACTTTTATTTTGGAAATAAACGAAAGCATACCCGGTCTAGGCTTAGGACATGGCCCACTACATGCACTGAAAATGAGACCATTTCACATATTTTATTGTATGCCAGTTGAGAGTTGTAATTATTTTTAATGAAAACATTCTTTAGCAAATAATCTTATTTAGAATGATAGGATGGGCCTTGGTTTACCACTCACATGCGCTGAACATGAAATAATTTTCCTGAATTTATTTTATACATCTAATGAGATGCATTATAATTCTTCATTTATAAGATACAAGCTTCCGCCCACGGCTTCGCCTGCGTGAAATTCGGTTATATAGCCGCTAGCGCTTTTTCTTCTGACTTGTTTTACAAAAACCATAACTTCCAAAAATCCTTTCTTAGTGCTAACTTGCGTTACTCGACTTATACAAATTTTACAGAAGTTTAAATTTATATTTACAAAATCAATATAAGCAAATCAAACGATGAGTGTAAACGATATAAGTAGCCGGTGTCATCAGAATTTTGTGAATTATACGTATATTATCGGACGACTTATACAGAAGCAGAAATGGGCATAATGTAATCATAATTACAGATTACAATTACTACATCTGGAGGCACGGAAAGCGTTGGAGTTCACGTCATGATTTTTTACATTATAACAGTTAATGCTTCAACTTCAACTACAATCCATTGTCCAACGCTGCACAGAAGTAATCTATGCTACCAACTTGTAAAGGATAATAGTAGTAGAGCGAGTAGAGAGCAGCTACAAACCGAGTTACGTTATTTTGTAAAGAAGCCAGAAGTAGGTATAGGAAGCGGCTTGTTAGTGGCTATTGCCGAAATAAAGATAGGTAACATTTGATTATACTAAATCATATAAAAATAATTTTATACATACCTTGTGGCCTAGCCATGACGGCTACAAACGCTACGAACACCATAAAAAGGACCTGTTTAAACAAAAATGTCGAATTAAAATAGATAGGTACAATATAGGTACGCAACAATTTAATTTCTATCGGACGAGAGTTTGATTCGATACTTAATACTCGCATCTCTCTACGTAATCGAGTGGTACGTACCTACCTACCTATTGCTTTTATGGTAAGTGTGGTAAGTAATACCTAGTCGCCACGGCATATTTCCAGACCAAACCTTACGAATTTGACGACCGAACGCCAATGAAACGAAACTTAGGTAGGTATATGACGAGTTGACGACCCATATGATGCAATGGATACCTACATGCCGTCTGCCGTTCGATGAGTCCGGGGTTCGATTCCCACAGGAAATATGAATGACGAGTTTGAGTTAATTTCGGTTGTCGTTTTGGGCGTGTGGTATTCTTGCCTTTGTGTGTTGTCCATGGTATCCATAACAGGGAATCCTGGTTTAGCTACGAGTGTGTGGCAGTGTAAAAAAGAATACAAGGTAGTTATTATGTCAATACTACATAGATATTACTATTGTCATGGAACACAGTCAAACACTATTGTCATGGAACACAGTCAAACAAAAATAGTTCTAGACCGTTTATGGTTACCTTTCCACTACGTATATTTGAATAAACACTAAGATATGATCAAATAAAGATGTGTTTACTTAAGAACAATATTCTCGTCTCGTGCAAATATCATAAAACTTTACCACACTCGAACACATGGTGACACAACACTACGTCAAGTTTTTATAAAAAAGTACTTAATCCGCCGTCGCTTCGCTTCGGGAAACCTATCCCTTGAAATTGTTAGTTAGGGCTCGTAGAAGTTTACGAAGAAACTTTACGAGAAGGTGTTGGTTATGATTAAGAGCAAGAGGAAAGCATTTTGAGCATTTACTGTAACTAAAAAAGTTAATTATAAGGGTTTTTAAATATCGTATTTTTATTTATCTACTCCTGAAAATATCCTATGATGTTGAATAAAATAAGAAATTTTTTAATTTATTCCACATACCTTTTTGTAATTTGCACGAGATGTAGATGTTTTTAAAATAAAGTTTCACTGGGTTACCATACATTTTTTTTACACAAGTTTTGTTCAAACTTCAGCTCGTAAACTTTTAAACGTAAAATTTAAGTAAATTTTTAAACGTAAATTTTAACGTAAAACTATTTTTTGGTCTAATTTTATTGTTGTTGTTAATTATGCTTGAGTATCATTTTAATTAGGAAGACTTATGTATTCTTAACCACCTTGAACAAAAAATAACAATAAAATAAAAAAAAGATAAGATAAAATTTAATATTTAGCTTACGTGGATGATATTTTCACCACATTTTGAAAAAAAATCATAACTTAAGAACTACAAGGCCTAGGACTTTACTTTTAGTATTTTTGTTTATAGATAATAAGTCTCACTACCCCCCATAACCAGTTGGTCCACTACTTACGGGACACCAGATGGCTGTATTTCGATTATAATATCGTTTAACCAACATTATCCAATCAATTTAGGGGTATTAGAGACATACAATAGTAACAGCTATTTCAGAGATATTATTATGTTTCACATAATATCAGTCTGTGTGTGGCCATGACCGCTAAACCCTGACCTCTTGCATCACACGACACACATTAACGACTCATTAGAATAATAAAATTATGAATAGGTACCTACCCACCAGTACCCACCTCCCTTTTACTATAAGTAAGATAAATGTAACTTATGAAGGTACCAACATTATATTTTTTTATTTACTATCAGCTATCACTTCAATCGGGTTGTTATTGCTTATTGTAATATGACTGAGGGTATTCTTTGGAAAACGTATCCCATGTAAATTGGAAGTGAGACACTTTTATAGTTACAAATAGTTACGGTAACTCTAAAAATAAACAAATAAACATGTTTATGCACTCATATCTCACACTAGAATTCCGTTTCGCAGATGGCACGAACTATCAAAATATTTGTTCACGGGTCATAATCTTTTGTGTTTTAATCTGTCGGCAAAGATTATATGGTCATTATTTACGACACCTGGGGCCCATGTATCTTAATTTCTAAAATTAAATGCTTTAATTGCGTCGTGTCGGAACTATTTGGCAAATAATATATAAAAATGTGTCAAACTATTCAAACACGACGCAATTGAAGCATTTATAATGGTCTGTGATAAATTAGCACACTTATGCCTTTGGCCTAGAAAATGTATCAGTAGGTTTACTTTTACCCTGTAGGTAAAGTTTACCCTTTAATTTATTTACTTACTTTATTTATTGAAAAAAAAAAATTAAGTTTGCTTGACACTATAAAGAGATAAGTATATATTATGTAATTGTAATGATCAGAATAATTCCTTTTTACTACAGTACAGTACAGAGTGGGTACCTATCTATAACCCAATTAATCTCCACGTAACTACGCTGCTCCAATGCGGACTGGTGGGTTATAAGCCAACCCAAGTGTCGAAGGCTTTTATGCCGCATGTTGGCTTCCGACATGGCTTACAGATAGACGGCTTTACGTGCCCTCCGATGCACGGTAGTGCTCAAGAAACTTTGTCACTAGCATTCATCCATCCAATTGCCGACCGCACCCGCGCCCGCTGTTGCTTAACTAGGCCGATCACTCAGGATCGACACGAGCCGCCGGGCTATGAGCGCATAAATATAAATGAAGTTTGTCTTGACAATACATAAATTAATGGGACGTGTAATTTATTCTAAATATACAAAGCCTATGATCATAAATTTGTGATTTAAGCTTTATTACGTACCAGAGCGATCTTCATGATTGTAGTCAGGTGAGTCTCCAATGTTTAACTTGCGAAGTACTAGTCAACAGTGTTCAGATATTTTTGGCGTTGTCTCTTATAAAGCATCAGATAACCCCGCGCTGTCCGAGTCAATATTTGGGAGCTAATAATAAAATTAACCAATTGCCGTCGCGGAACATGTTTTCCTGCTTATTTTTGTTAATTCGAGAGGTCTTCCAATGAACTGACGTAAAGCAAAATACTTATATAGGTGCTGTATGTATTGACACTAGTGTTACGTGTACCCTTCAGTGTTATTGAGATTCTCCGCTATCTACATAATAATACAAATCTTAATGCAAAGAGGAAGGCCTTTATAACGTGACAGATACAATCACGCAGAACTAAAACTAACTACTTAGTATTTATGCAAGAGCTACGAATATAGTTCCGGCTCTCTTCTATACCCATTTGCTACAAGTGGCCAATTACTCCCTCATAGTAATCTAGATGCCTATTAAGAAAAAATATATTTTTTATGTTCACTTTACGAAGGCAATAAGTAACTAAGTAGCTATTAAATACGTCGTACCTATCTATATAACTGAGATATATGCAATATGAGTAGGCCTATGCCTACCTACTAGTTTGCCGATGTTCTAAAAAATCCCGCTACATTCTTATCGTCTACTAAATACCTACTTATTGTGTTACCTTCGAATCTGGGATGCGCATTAAGTATATAGTTTAATCAATTTTTAAATATCATTTATTTTAATTTTTTGATTATTGCTTAAATAATCGGATTTCTCCATATGTCAATGGATTTCTCCCGACTTAACTAGTTTCTCCAGGACCATTTCGTGAAAACTCCTTCCGGCTTCACGGACGCCCTCTAACCTAGAAGCTGCTCCAATTCGGCGAATCGCGCAGGCATCTCCTCGGGAATTATTACCGTGTCTTGGGTAAAAGAGCTCTAGGGGCCGTTTTGGCGATCACAAAAACAACTCTTTTACGATAGAAATAAAAAAGGTAATGTTTTGAAAATTTGAACATTTTGATCGGATAGTGGAACGCGCCCCTACTATTGGTCAAGTGACAATTTGTTTAGATGTCAAATGTCAACGTCAAAAGCATCGTTGAGTTGAGTTGAAATTAAAATATGTCAAAGTCACCATTGTTGTTGTCAAATGTTCACGAAGGGAAATATTTGGAAAATAAAGATAATTTATTTATAATTTCTGGAAAATATGACTATTATCATACTTTGTGCGATGGTTTTAATGACACGGTAAGATATTTATGTTTCGGAACCGTAATTAAGCATAAAATATATTAAAAACGCATGTCAAAAGGTTATGTTAAGTGGAAGCCTGCGAAAGATACTTTACTTGGCTTCTTTGATAGGGAATATAGATTATTAGAGATAGAGGTTTCTTGTTATATATGAGGGAAATTTATATACTTTATAAAGTTTTTAAACAGTCGCCTGGTGCATGGGGGCGCAAAAGGATATCGTGTGCAATGCCAACAGATGAAAAACACATAACCTTATAAACCTTGCTAATTGCTCTTTTTAGGGTTGGGGTTGTGGATACAGAACACTACAGACAATATGTTCCTGGATGAACTATAATACTAATATCAAAACAGTGCCAGTGCCAAGTATACCAGAAATTCAGCAAATTTTAGTGTCCTTAGAAGACAAACCAACGTCATTTTTGAATTCTCGAGAGTGGATTGGTAGCTTTGAGGTATGTATAAATTGGTAATATTGAAAATATTATATTACATTTACTTACTTTAACTTTATATTAATCTTTTATGTTTGTGAACATAATAATGATCATAAATGATTTTATAGTTCTTTACTTACTTAAATTTTTCCAGGTTTGCCTAGTAATTGATAAGTTATATGACATTCCATGCAAAATTCTTCATGTTGAGAAAGGAGATGAGCTAGACAAAATTGTGGAGATACTAAAGAATCATTTTATGGGGCTTGGAAGTCCTGTAATGATGGGTGGCAATGTGGACTGCTCGTCTAAAGGTATAATGGGAATAAATATACAAGGACACGAAGTCAGCTTGTTAGTAGTGGCAAGTATTATAGTGATATTACTGTATATTGACATAAACTTAGTTTGACTTTATATATTTTTTTTCTTTTTTAATTTTTTTATTGAGTATAAGTTACCGCTTGACTACTATTCCACCTGATGGTAAGTGGCGAAGCGTTTAGATGATGAAGCGTGTTAACTTAGAAAAAACCTATTTGTAAACTATATTGTTGTGTCTGTGGTGACATCGCATACATGTCACACGGTGACATCACGAAGCCTGAATCACGCTATCAAAGTTTTCAACACCGCTTGCATAATATACATATTGATACCTTAATTTGCAAACCAGCCAACTCCACATTTTTCAAAAATGTTTTTTTTTGTTTAGATTTTAGGCCACAGTAGTTAGGCTTAATTTGCAAAAATAAAAACTCCGATAAAATCGCAATTCTTTCCATAATTCGCTATTCGAAAATCAGCCAACTCCACATGTCACAAAACGTTACGATTTTGACCGGCCAACTCCACTAAGTCGGCCATTTTGTATGGCGTCGGAGTATTGTACGGTTACCGGCGAACATTTTGTGTTATGAAGATTAAACACGTGAAAAGGAGAGGAAGTGTTGAATAAATAAATTATGCTTTAAACATATCAATATTATTAAATTAGATTACATGCGTCACCTATGCCTTGACATTATTGCACACCATTTGTGGTAGAATATAAGCTCTAATATAGTGATGATGTTACC
Organism: Ochlodes sylvanus; assembly: GCA_905404295.2. Lineage (NCBI taxonomy): Eukaryota > Metazoa > Arthropoda > Insecta > Lepidoptera > Hesperiidae > Ochlodes > Ochlodes sylvanus. The sequence goes on along the minus strand of FR990142.1, from coordinate 10,606,311 downwards.
TTCATGTACTACATTCTGGCAATAAATTTTTATTATTATTAAAAACAGTTGAAGTTTTAAGGCGGCCGTTTTTCCGATTTTCCGGCAAATGGAGGGACCTTCAAATTTCTAGCAGAAGTTATTACGGACGTAGTTACGGAACCACCGGCCTCCAGGAGCTCCACTCGTTGACTTAGTTGTTGGAGCGTTCCCTTGACTCTCGTAACTTCTTCCTTTATAACTTCTATCCTAGTGACGTTGGCCGGGATCGCGGCTACCAGATCCTTGCTAAGGCCGTCCTGGAGCTCCCGTAAACGCTCTTCTTGGGGGGCGTGCTTCTTCCTTCTGGCGGCGAGCTTGCTCCTCCTGCAGCGCAAGCAACTGTTCCTCGTGGCGGCGAGCTTGCTCCTCCTGCAGTGCACGCAGCTGCACCTCTTGACGGCGAGCTTGTTCTCCCTGGCGTCAAGCTTGCTCCTCTTGGCGGCGCGCTTGCTCCTGCATCATAATTCCATTGCATTCATTCATAAAGTCATTTGCTGTAGGACTCATGTCCGTCGAGGCAGGCCTTAAAACGACCGGAGTCGCCATTGCGTCGTCTACCGTGCTAGGCTCTTCCTGCGACTGTTGTTCTGCCGCTGTAGCTCCCGCTCTGGTCGTTAACCCTCTCTCGTTCCTTGGCACAATCGGCATCTTTCCTATCACATTTCTGACACCAATTGTCACAGGAGTAGGCAAGGGATGGGAAAGGAATAAGTCCGTTCCAATAGATGACGTTTTATTCACTCCACGGGGTAACACTCGTGATACTGTTACTGCGACACGTCACTGTTCACTCTACTATTCACTTTTCTGCTCTTCTTGACGATTCTTCTTTCTTTTTCTACTTCCTATCCTCATTTTGGATTCGCTTTCGAAACTGAACTGCCCATGCCGTGTTTCAGATCGCATGTATACCCCTAATTTCGAACACCAACATTCCAAATTTTAACGTTATTTTTTAATTCTTATCTCGTTAAATCGAGAACATTCTAGAAATTCTATTTATAAATTTCTTCTTTCCTGCTCCCACATTTTCTTTACTGTACTTTCTTTTCGAGAACTTTCTAGAAATTTCATCTTTAAATGTTTTATCCCTTTCGTACTGTTTCTTTCTGATTTACGCGTAAAAAATTGTCAACAGATGAATCTCCGCGACAATATCTTAATTATATCGGAATAGATACTATAAGAATACGCCAGTATTCTTAGTAGTAGGATATTACAATATCTTTTAATAAAAACTTATTAAGAAAAAACAGTTTGATTTAAAATTTATCTATCAAGAAAACCGGCTAACTCCTAGATCACATATATTTACAGTAAAGGAAAAGCGGCTAACTCCAAAAAATGCTTTAATATTGTAATAGAAAGGTATAAATGATTTATCATCATCTTATATAACAATTTACAATAATATCTACCAACGGTATTTTTGATTTTTTCATAAGTAGTCTACAAAAAAAATTATACAGTTTTAAGTGTCTCCTGAACAATTTGCTCATTTGGAGTTAGCTGGTTTGCAAATTAAGGTATCGATATACAAGTTCCAACAAACATCACCAGGGGCTTCACCACCTCCCGGGCATGACGTCTCGCCTGGCGGGAGATCTTCAATCTTTGCCAAATGTCTAATGTCCTTTATCATAGAATTATGGAAAATCTATTTAAAAGTGCACCTTTGAATAGAACAAAATATATTGCTATGTAATAATTTAAGTTTTATAAAGTTTCAAATATATTAAAACTATGTAGGTACTTAGATATATTATGTTATATTCATACAACACAACTTGCACTTTAAAAAAAGAAAATTAAAAACAAACAATATTTTCTTAATTAAAAATATTTTTTCAGGATCCCCACTACATTGGAAAAGAAGAATCAAATGAGTTTCTCCAAAATAAGGGCTGGGTAAAATGGCAACTATTGAAGGATTTTCTTAGTTCTTCATTTTATAACTTATGTTTACCTCAAGTTATCAAAAATACTTAATACAGCAATATGTACTACAATATTCTTTTGTTTTATTTGAAACTGCTGTGTCACACCTAAAAAGGTAATATGATCTTTGCAAAGAAAGTAATAGTGATATCTTGTTATAATATTTTTGGGTTTACAATTGAAAATACCCTTTAAATTATATTAGTCTTTAGGTACTATTCAAAGTTATAACGTAAAAAAGAACAATAGATGCATCTATTGCATTTTGATTTAATTTTCATAATGTGTATTTTTAAGGCGAGTATCCAGCACATACTAAGTGGAAAAACTACAGGGTCTCATCAATATTGATAGGCAGTTTCCCCGAGATATCTGCATTAGGGGCACAGGTTATAATAATAGCAAGTTACTGCATTGTAAATACAATGTGAACAGAAGAATAACAATGCCCTGACAACAGTTCAATACAATTTAATTATTTCCTACCCCCACCACCACAACCAACCACCTCCTCACGTATGAGGAGATATCTGTGCTTAGTGGATCTCAGTGCTCAGTAGATAATATATGTGAGCCATAATGGGTTGAAGTGAACCGACTACATATCTATTGTAGTATTGTTATGATTGAAAAAATATGTGATACTTAACTGTAGCACTAAGTCGCTAAGGTTATCAGTTTTATTACTAAAAAGCGTTTCTGTGAACTGCTCGATTTGTTTTGTGTATAAAAAATTTTGTTTCTCGATAACATTATGTTATCTAATACCGACCTGTGTTCTTAGTAAATTGTTAAAGAATTTCTGATTTAATCTTATGGTCCCGTAACAGTAATTTTAAAGTTTTATTATAGTCCGTGTTGATGTACGTATAGGTTTACGTATAGGTAGTTGAGGAGGTTGCCAGGAATCACAATACGTGTCCTGCTCCCACGATAGCTCGCGGAGCCATGTTCTGCTGCTGTTGTAGGCGCTTGCGCTGCCACCTACTGACCGTACCGTGGAAAGGGGGAGACCCCTTTCCACTCCTTTCTGTTGTCTTTATCTATAAAAATCCTCCATCACACAATACCAGAACAAGGTCAATAAGGTTGATAGAAGAGACTCAACAGCGGGATCGGGCTCGGGTCATTAGTAGATTAGATAATGGCGTGCTTGCGGACACGTTTGGCGTTCGAGTGCCACTGTTCGTCAAGTACCCAACGATTTAAGATGATAGTGTTTGTGACCTTGTGTGTCCTGTTCGGCGGAATTAATTCCAGGTTAGTTTATTCCGTGTCTGTTCCCTTTCGGCTTGCATCTGGTTTCCTGGTATATTCTTCGTTCGTCGTTCAGTTCATAGTCGGTTATTCTTACATACTATTAGGCGGTAGGTATATATACAAATGTTAGGGGTGGACAACCCTTATCACTTACGGGTATGAAAAATAAATAGTAGGTACCTACTCGATACTCAGACCTACTGAATATGTATATAATCTTCTTATATATAAAAATGAATCGCTGATTTTGTTGCTAAGCGCAAATCTCGAGAACGGCTGAACCGATTTCGCTAATTCTTTTTTATAGTATTCCTTAAAGTACGAGGATGGTTCTTAGGAGAACAAATTTAAAAAATGCCTGAAAAAGTCTAAAAACAACACTTTTCTATATTCCCATACAAAAGATTCGTAATAATACTTAAAAGTCAATTTGAACTTTAATACCATACCATAAAGTTTAAGCGTTAGTGGAGACGTTCCGGGAAGATGTCCCGAATAGCAGAATAAGTATTAAAAAAAAAATAAAGAATCGACTGTTAGGCGGTACGATGTTCGCCAGGTCAGCTAGTATTTCATAAAAATCGGTCAAGCCGTTTCGGAGGTGTATGGTAAGTAATATTGTGACACGAGAATTTTAGTACATGTAACATTTTTATAGCCATGTTTACCTAAACGTTACACTCCCAAACAATAGGCCTTGATTGAAATCGTGCACGCATTTCTAATTTTCGAAAATTACATGCATACATCATCGCAATCCATAACTGTACCACAGCTGGGCACGGGTCTCCTCTCACGATGTGAAGGCCATAGTCCACCACGCTGGCCAAGTGCGGATTGGCGGACTTCACACACCTTTGAGAACATTATGGAGAACTTTCAGGTGTGCAGGTTTCCTTCACCACACACTCACGATGTTTTCCTTCACCGAAGCAAGTGATAATTAAATTCTAATGCGCACATAATTCTTGAAAATTAGAGGTGCATGCTGGGGTTTTAACTCGGATCCCCCGGTTCGGGAGTCCAACGTTTAACTACTCGGCTATCACTGCTGCATATTAGGTACAATTAATTATTACTTGCTTCAGTGCAAGACAGAAAGAGAGTTCGTCATAATGTTCTCAAAGGTGTGTGATGTGTGATTAAGGCTATACCCTCACGCTGTGAAAAGAGACCTGCGCCTAGCAGTGAGATAGTCATGGGTTGCAAAGAAGAACAAGAAAAATAATTGAAGTTTCATTACACGACGACCCCGTAGCCTAGTTGGTAGTGACCCTGCCTGCGAAGCGAGGGGTCCCGGGTTCGATTTCCGGCCGGGGCAGATATTTATGTGACAGATAAATATTTGTTCTCGGGTCATGGGTGTTTGTGATGTATAATTTGTGTTGTCCATGCCACCCGCGACACAGGGAATCCTAGTGCGGGGGTATGAGAGTGTTGGCTTCAACCCATTGATGGCCCACTATTGAGCACGGGTCTCTCCTCATACCTGAGGAGCCCTAGAGCATACTCAAACACACAGCTCCAGTGCGGATTGTTGGAGGGGTTAGTGGTCAACCCAAGTGTCGGATATTTTTAGGTAAGTATCTGACATGGCTTACCTAACGACTGCTACCATATGGTAACAACCGGGACCGACGGCTTTACGTGCCCTACGAAGCACGGAAGCGCTCAAGAAATTTTGCCACTAGCGGTCACCCATCCACCTACCGACCGCGCCCGCTGTTGCTTAACTTTGTCGATCACTTGAGATCGACGCAAGCCGCCAGGCTATGAGCGCTTCTTGAGATGAGAGTGTTAACGTTTATTATTATTATTATTATTACAGCATAATAGAATCTCCGTACGACACGATAGTGGTGGGCCTGGGGGCGGCGGGAGCGACGGCTGCGAGCACCCTGGCGCGCGCCGGCCGCCACGTGCTCGCGCTGGACGCGCAGTCCCGGGTGGGCGGCCGCGTGTGGACTACGCCCTTCGGACACGGGGTGGTTGAGGCCGGCGCCGAGTGGTAAGGTTCACGACCAGCGGTTACAATGACGTCAGGTCTTGTTAGGATTTATGTATAAAGAAAGAGAAACACGGTGTAGTGCTGGTAACCCCTTTTATTAGGATGGAAGTAACTTATATTAGCAACGGTGGTTATAAACTTTATATTAACAATGGCTTCACATTTCACACAACTCAAGCTCAAGCTCAGAAGAAGAAGGGACGCGTCATGACCAAAACATTTTGGCGGCAGAGCTACCCACAGACTACTAGCTGTAGTAGCTGTACCACAAACCACAGACTATCTATTTTTATTGTCTACAACAGGTCTAATCTGAATCGCGCTATCGGAGTATTTTACACTGCTCGCAATAAGTATACTAATTCTGAATTTTTCGTCTTATCCGTCATCATCACCAGGTTCAAGCGCGGTTTTTAAAAGAGATTATTTATGTCTCACAAAGCCCCCTCATTAAATGTTTCCGCAACGCCACCAATACCAACTGAGAACCATCGCGAGAGCTGCAATAGCCAGGGAGACAAATAAAAACATGCCATTATCATAAAACCACGACCACTCTGTCAAGAGAGAGGCTATTGTCTCATGTATGTAGACCAGCAGAGAATATTGTGACAGACACGTGGATGGACGTGTGGACGGGTGGACGATGAGATATGTGATAATTTTCTCTTTCTCTCTTCGCCCCCTGTCTCTCCAGGATCCACGGACAGGTGCACAGCCGGGTGTACGAGTTGGCGCTGAAGCGCAACGTTTCGGTGTCGCTGCAGGAACCAGCGCTCAGCGCGCGGCGGTCAGACGGCGCTGCGCTCGACCCGCCGCTCGCTGACCTGCTGCGGTACGGCCTTGAGGTTATTGACGAGGACTCTGATGTTAATGAACCCAAGGGACAATTCGTTGAAAGGAGGTCAGTCCAATAAACGTAATAAATTCATGCTTACAGATTGCACACACAGCCCCTCATACAGTAGTATTCCGCGACCCAACTTCCACTACTGACGTACTTTACTACTGACGTAGTTGGATGGGTGACCGCTAGTGGAAAATTTCCTTGGGAGCTTCACGGCACGTCAAGCCGTCAGTCCCATGTTATTGTTAAGCCATGTCCATAAAGTTGATAAGTAAAGTCGGAGTCCTTCGGTAGGTACCAGTAAGCACCTTGCGAAGGACTGCCCGGCATGGCAATCATTGTGCTATGTAGGTCACCTCGACGGCCGGAGTAACCAATTTGTTTGCTTTGTGGCGGTTTCAAGTAAAAACTCAAATTTTCAGATTACGAGATTATTTGCAAACTAAAAACCCAGAGCTTCTCAACGACAAGGATGCCTTGGACAGCCTCTTCTACCTGTTGAATCTCGTGGTGGATAGCCTCGAGGGAAGCAACGACTGGAATAACGTCACCGCGCTGCGAGGCTACGAGCAGTTACAGGGAACCCAGTCCGGAAGCTTTCACCGCTATGGTTACAAGACCTTTCTCGAAATCCTTCTGGTACCTTCTTTTTTATTTTTGTTTCGCTAGAATTAAACGGGACACGGGCATGGAGTAAAGTATTTTTACCGAGATTAGTTGCTAAAAAAAGCATTACTACAGTTGTGTTCGTTAATTAACTATTTATGCTTTAATAAAAAGGTTAAAACGGTAAAAACTCTAAGTTTGTATTGGCTAACCCTCTCGATCAATTCACACTGGATTTTTTTAGTCGACAAACCAGCAAACGAGTCACCTGATGGTCAGTGCGTGATCAAAGGCGTCACTGATTGGGAGTAGTCACTGTCGCCTATTCTAGGAGGAGTCCTTTTAAAATCTTTTTTGAAGAACTGCATATTGTTGAGTTTGGTATAATGACGATCGACAAATCCAGTCGATGTACAGGCGACGTCACTTCGGTGAGTAGTATGATTCATGTCAAGTCCCGACTTATCCGGCAACTGTAGATCCTAGACCTAGATAAAGAGTTCTTGCTAAATAATTTTCCCATAAGAGTAGAGTCAATCTTTCTTTGTTTTATGAAATCTCATACTGTGTTACCAGAATACATACGACGATGGTCTAGGTCTGCCGACGCTGAACAAGTGGCTTAACGAGGAGGTGACCACCGTGGAGTGGTCCGACAGCGGCGTGGTGGTGGCGTGTGCAGACGGCAGGCGGTATTCTGCCGACAACGTCATCGTCACCGTCTCGCTCGGGGTGCTCAAGGAGAGGTGAGTGTCAGTGCAGCAAAGTGGGGGCGGATGACATGTGTAAATACACTTGTAGACGTCATTTTTTTAACACACACTCACACAGTTTCTCAAAGGTGTTCTATCATCGAGGAGAATGGCAAGATATGGCATCATTATGCATTGTTGACATATTAGTTTGTGATTTCCAAAGCATGGAAAACATCAGAAAGCCCTGATTACTTATACTTAACCAGCGATTTCAGATTAGATTTCGATTCGATGCTGCGATTTCAGGCTGGCTTGTCCAAATGTTTGAAGATATTATCCGATGAAGATATGTCTCGTATGGTATATTATTGGTATTTCTATCTAGCACTGAGATAGCACACACTGTCTTGCCAATACACACAGCTAGAGCGGAAATCGACCCGTGCCCATGTCTGTCATAAGACTGGTGATGGACAAAATGGTGATGAGACGACGTTTAACTGCATATGCACAACACAAGATCCTTAGGCTTCATAATCAATCTGCGATACAATAATTGTATAATACTTTCGATACAAGATATCATTAAAAAAATCTTGCCACGACCATCCAATTAAGTGCAGACCTCGCTCAAGATTTCTAACGAAATCGGATTACAACATATTGTGTGAATACTTTAATTGGTTTCTTCAGGCACTCGTCTCTCTTCTCTCCGCCGCTGCCACAAGACAAAGTGTCTGCCATAGAACTCCTCCCAATGGGACTGGTAAACAAGATCATACTCCAGTTTAAGAAGAGCAGGCCGGCGGAGGGCTACATGTTGTTCTACTGGACCCCTGAGGATAGGAGACTGGTGCCGGAGGAGGACAAATGGATCACGCAGGTGGTGGGCCTGAGCGCGCCCAGCGGCTCCTACAACACGCTGACGCTGTGGGTGCTGGGGGAGGCTGCCAAGCTTGTGAGTTTTAAAAACTTTTCCCTACAAGTGTACACCTCTGAAACTTATCTATGTCAATAGCCGGCAAACGAGCCACTTAATGGTAAGATAAGACGACAGAAACGGAACTAATTTATTCTTCATTCAACTTTTGGCAACGGGAGAAACAACCTAATGTGATATTGAATTCAGTTGACAATTCAACTTAACATGCCCTTCCATTTAGGGCAAGTCAAGTAATAGTTAGTATAGATTCTGGCCAAATTTCTGTACCAAAGTACCAAAAGTTCTTTTTGTTCGATTAGGTGGAGACGCTGCCTGAGGAGGTGATAAAAGCGAAAGCAGTTGAACTGCTGCAGAGGTTTTTGGGGTCTGACATCAGAGTGAGCCACCCGGTAGCGATGATAAGGTGAGTTTACAACCTTATATTTATAAAACCTAATATACTAAGTGTGATTTCTCGAAAACAAATCCTCGGGGAAAGGGTGCGGATTTGCAAATCCCTATTTAACCCTCCAAGGGAGAAAACAACAGGTTACGTTTTTGTAGAGCTAGTATTAAGACTTCCAAACCAGGCTGATAGACAAATATGTATCCATATTGTGCACCATATTGAAACGGTGCTTTGATTTTCTAGAACAACCTGGTATTCGAACCCATTCACGCGCGGCAGCTACTCGTACGACAATGTGGAGGTGGCGAAGCACCCGGGGCTGCGGGCCACGCTCGCGGCGCCGCTGTCCGCGGGCGGAGCGCCCCGCGTGCTGTTCGCGGGCGAGGCCACCGACCCCACGCACTACGCCACCGTCCACGGCGCGAGCGACTCCGGCTACAGGGAGGCGCAGCGACTGTTGTCATTGTTACCCAAAATTAAAAAGGCGGGAAACGGGTTTTATCACTAATTTATTAATTTTATCTCTGGCTTGTTATTGATATTTTTTTCTATAGATGGTGTGAAATATCACTTTTTGACCGTTGATTATTTTAAAAAATTTCATAATAATAAAAGTGTGAATTTAAACGACATAGTTTCAACCGAATATTGAGGTGATAATTAATTATCCTAACTAGATTGCAAACATGTTAAAACACCACTCATAGAGAAAGGGTATTATACAGTCGATGAATATATTAATGTTCTGCTCATTATATGTATTTGTATGTAGGTAAAAAATCTGTAATGTAATTGTAAGCATTTCTTTCCCCCCCCCCCCCCAAAGATGTGCCGAGGAGTTTCTTTCGCCGTTTCTTCTCAAAGATTTAAAATTTAAAGGCACCTTAGCGAAATGGTGGTAAATGCAAAAAATGACAATGAAAAAGTGTATTGAAAATACCTACATGAAATAAATGATTTGAGTTTGAGTTTTAGTTTGAGCTTTAATGATTATGAATATTTATTATGCCAAATTTATGAATGTCAATGAATGCCGAAGTCGTTGTTATAAATAAGCTGGTTGAAGTGGCAACGGGCTGGCCATATAGCTCGAAGGACCGATAACCGCTGGGGAAGAAAGGTTCTCGAGTGGAGACCACGTCTTGGAGAAAGGAGCATCGGACGCTCCCCGACCAGGTGGACTGACGACCCGAAGTATACAGCGGGCAGCCGCTGGATTCATTGGCCCAGGAGGCCTACTGCGAAAAACGAAAGTCGACGTTTCTGACGACGGATCGTACCTTTTGTTACTGTTACATGTTTCTTTTCCTATTAAAATAAATTTATATACGAAAATCACATTGAGTTTTCTTTAAAAAAAAATGATATATGTTCACACGAAACATAATTTAGCGACCATGACTGGTAGGAAAAAGTACGATCCGTCGTCCGAAACGTCGACTTTCGTTTTTCAAAGTAGGCCTCCAGGACCGATCAGAGCGGCGCAAGTTAGAGGAGGCCTACGTCCAGCAGCGGACGCATAAAGGCTGTCGGATGGATTTTTGAAAGAAAACAACCATATTTCGGTCACACATAATAATTATCAGTCTTTATTCAAAATTACACCTAAAAAAGAACAATAGTGCCTCTAATGTATGTATTATATTATTTTTATTTAAGTAGTAGTAGTATCTAGTGCATCATTTTGTTACTAAGTCTTCAGCACAAACTAAATAAAAAATGACTAACACCTCATTAATATCGATAGTTCCCACATTTTACCTGCACTAGGGACCCAGGTTATTATAATAACAATCAGCTACTGCATTGTAAATATAATACACACATACAGCTTAAGTAAGTTTATCATATAGTAACTTAATAATCTTTCAATCAACAAATTACATTTTAATGTATTGCACACATTTTAAACTTCCAAAACACTGAAGGAATATCAAACATAACATTAGATCGTAGCTTTCAATTGGTAGAATTCAGTCTGTTCAGTGTAATGTTTATTAAACTAAACCTTTCTAAGGGCTTATTGAGATAAACGCGTAATCAGCTGCAGCTTTGGGCAGTGGTATTCCTACTGTTATATCGCGCGATATTTGAACAGCGCGCAGCGGTATAATTATGTATCTGAACAGCCCTCAATAAGGCCATACAAGACGACTTATAGCTCCAACTAACAGGCTACAGATATGTGTACTACACATTGTGTAGGGAGCTAGTCCGGCGGGCTGTATGTATCTGAAATTCTGAACAGCCCTCAATAAGGCCATACAAGACGACCTCTAGCTCTAACTAACAGGCTACAGATATATGTAGGGAGCTAGTCCGGCGGGCTATATGTATCTGAAATTCTGAACAGCCCTCAATAAGGCCATACAAGACGACCTCTAGCTCCAACTAACAGGCTACAGATATATGTAGGGAGCTAGTCCGGCGGGCTATATGTATCTGAAATTCTGAACAGCCCTCAATAAGGCCATACAAGACGACCTCTAGCTCTAACTAACAGGCTACAGATATATGTAGGGAGCTAGTCCGGCGGGCTATATGTATCTGAAATTCTGAACAGCCCTCAATAAGGCCATACAAGACGACCTCAAGCTCTAACTAACAGGCTACAGATATAATTATGTAAGGAGCTAGTCCGGCGGGCTATATGTATCTGAAATTCTGAACAGCTCTCAATAAGGCCATACAAGACGACCTCAAGCTCTAACTAACAGGCTACAGATATAATTATGTAAGGAGCTAGTCTGGCGGGCTATATGTATCTGAAATTCTGAACAGCCCTCAATAAGGCCATACAAGACAACCTCTAGCTCCAACTAACAGGCTACAGATATAGTCCGGCGGGCTAGTCGGTGTTCATGACGAGGCAGACCCCCTGCAGCACCCAGTGGCTGCAGTGCTCGGCCGTCCACAGGTCGGACTCGAACACCAGCCCCACGCCCATCGCGTTCCGCCGCTGCGACGTCGTGTACACCGGCGTGCGGAGAGTGTTCTACGGCATTGTACGTACACGTCAATACATAACACAAATGACACATCACTATCGCTAACACTAACGACGGACCCGGGACCTCTCGCTTTGCGGACGGGGTCACTAATAACTAGGGTAATTTGTTTAACAAATATGTCAAACTATTTCAACACGATGCAATTGAAGCACTTATAAATTATCAGACTTGCGGCCTTGTTCTACTCGAGAAAGTCATAGTACTACCCGCTCCTACTTGAGGACAAGCGTAACAGGATATTATATTCCATATTGACTTATTATTACTTTGGACGTCGGGTCTCATACTAAAATCGCGAAAAAAATGTCCCAGTGTCAGACATCGCAAGAATAGAAATGTTATCAAGGTAATTTAAACACTAAAATTTCGATTGCAGTCGATTGTAGCACTTTTTGCGTTTTGTTACTCTATTTGCTCGGACATTATTAGCGCGGACCCGACGTCCATAGTAATAATAAGTCCATGCCCATAGGCTGCAAATGTCGAAGAAGCCATAAAGATCAGCGCATATTAATAGTGCGGTTAATAAATGCAAAGTTGGCCTAACCTGCAGCTTCAACTTGTGGAACTCGATGGGGATGATGTACATGATAGGCAGCTCCGTCACCAGCACCTTGGGGTGCGAGCGGCGCAGGCAGCCGTCCTCCAGGTCCCACCGGGCGCCCTCCAGGTACAGCCCGCGGATGTAGCAACCCTGTGGAGATGACGCGTATTTACAACCCTTACAATAATTACCGCCGTTTTGTAGCACCTTAATTGGAGTCAGAAATGACTCCCAAACACCGGGCAGCTCATGTCAACGCACGCCAAACGTGTCTCGCGAAAAAAAAGAATTATGACGATTTGTCCAGTTAAATTGTGTCACAAAATATCTGAAAAGCTATTTATGTATTATTGCTAAAACATATGATTATCCGCAGCCGAATCATTCGCCGCTTTCGGGAATGTTACGGTTTAGTGCTTCACTTTAGACAGAGCGCTTGTATGAAGACTGTCTTTCTATAGTGTTATTATTCTAAGTTAGAACCTTACATCTTGTGGAGACGCCTCGTCTATTTGCTCGATTGTTCATCGATTGCTTGGATTGATTCCAATCTCAAAATATACCAGGGTTGCTGCGTCGTCGTAAGCTAGAAGCGATCGCTATCAGTGATAAGATCACCCGTTGTTTACACTGTACAATTCAAGTTCAAATTGTACTATTGTAAAATGGTGTAGAATAAAGAGTTTTTGTATAGTAGGTACCTATTTTATATTTTGAAGTTGAGATTTTACTTCGGTTCTTAAGCTTCATGACGTCACATGTATATACCTCAATACTAAAATGCTAACCAAGCTGAAATACTATCAAGTTGATGAGTAGTGTAATATAATAGAGTAACAGTGACCGTGGGCGCGCGCTCCTCGATGTCGTCCGGCGAGCGGTAGCGCGTGACGCGCGTGAACTGCGTGGAGCGGTCGAGCGGCCACGTGTGCACGCGGCACGCCATCTGCACGTGCGCGATCAGGTACGACTCCGGCACGTGCAGCCCCGACAGCCACATCACCACCGGCTCCTCCATCGTCGCCTGCCGCACGCACACACACACACAAATTATTGTCAATCGTTAGATAATTGTCAACTAATATTACAAAATAATGCGAAATCAACTAGGGTCTGTCTGCTGTTTAGTATTTACGGTTAATCAGCTGCACCGATTTAGATTAAATTTGGTATGGAGATAGTTTGTGACCGTAGAAAAGGCAGGACAGATTTTATTCGGAAAATCACCCCTAAAGGAAGTAAAATGGGAATCAATTTCTCAAATAAGAAGTAAAAAAGTTATCATACTTAATTATACATCTATGACTGCAATAAAATATTACACAGGTAGACCATGACCTATAGTGGGACAGGATACTTAATTCCCGGTACCTTTTCCCTTGGGATAATCATAACGGAATTAAGTCTCTCTTCGACTCCCACGCGGACAAACTAGTGGCACGGTAATAGTTAATAGTATCATACAGTATTCCATCTTCATACAAACGGTCGGAACGCGAAACATTCCTACGCGCCACGGAGTTGGTGCACACTAGGTACGCAACAGCAGGAAATGCGCCGTAGGGACGCACGAACATGTGGATTAGTAATCAGGAAGCGTGCGATTTACCTACCTACTTCATTCTGCATTCACTACAACTAGAAAGAGTCAGCCCTAGCGCGCGCGGCTGTAGGCATTTATTTCAAGGACAGGGCTGAGTGACAATACTGTACGACACTATTACCGTGCTAGCGTCGAGCGCGGCGCCCTCACCCAGTCGGTGTACTGCTTGGTCCTGGCGGTGAAGTGGTCCATCCAGCCGCCGAGCGACTTGCAGGTGGCGGGCGCGAGCGAGCGCCACGCGGCCGGCAGCTGCCCGTTGTACAGCGACACGGACACGTTGTCGAGCACCGCGTCCATGCCGATCTCGCCCGCGAGCGCCTTGCGCAGCTGCGAGAGCGTCGCCGACATGCGCGCGATCAGCCGGTTGAACCTTTTTACAATTGTATTGCTCAAAAACACCGAAAGAAGATTTGCTCAAGAAGAAGAAAAGTCACTTAAATGAGAAAATACAATAAAAATAATGCTGTCGAGTAAATTTATTGCGGGTGGTTACATAAAATCCTGCATCGATGCGCAAAGAAGGCAGCTGTCAGAGAGGAGTGGAGACGTATAGTTAAGCGCACACAACCCTTCAATGTCGATGACGACCGCTCTGCCAAGAGCGTAACGACCGAGAAGAGTTACATAAAAAAAATACGGTTATTATAAGATGCAAGTCCAATATTAGGCAAAGGGCATGCGTTCTGGTCAAAAACGAAAAAGAAAAAGACTCAACTACCAACCGCGACACGACAAATCGTTTGGCGGTTGACTCAAGCAGCAGGGTAGTAGCCGGCCGGGCTCCGTCCCTGCCACTGAGCTTAGAGCACCTTCAGGTTTAAACAGGATAGTTCAAAGTCCAGCGAACTATGAAAAGGACCGGGCGCCATCACCTCGTCCGTTGTTCGGCAGGGTACCCGGTACAATACGTAACACGAGCCATTGCCGGAACGTTCGAGACGGTTCCGCCGGTAGGGCCGCACCTCTCGAGCTCCTGCAGCAGCACGACGACGGTGGGCGTGATGGTCATCTCGAACTGCTTGCGCACGCGCCAGATGTCGTAGCGCGCGGGCAGCTTGGCCAGGATGTCCACGGCGATGCAGTCGATGAACTCCTCGCGACTCATCGCGCCGCCGCCCTCGCCTGGAGACATACAGTTATTAGTTCTCACCATTATGATAATTATGTTAAGGTTCATACAATATTATGTTCAGTCACATTGAGATATCGAACAAATAGATTCGTAACTTCACATAGATAATTAGATACATACATAAATGACTGTGTAACTTACCGTTTGGAACCGCTATCCTCATTGAAGCATTAAAAAAAAATTAATAATAAAATTACAATATTTATCATAAATACCTACTATAAAAAATAAATCAATATAAAATACATTTACAATTAACATACAACTCATAATTTGTATTTTGCAAAGACTTGATACTTACGTTCGATTTTTCTTACTGGCAGCATTAAAAAATGGAACAGATAGATAAATACAAAGGAACACAGAGGTCAACATTACTCGTACGAGTCGATTAATATGCAAGCTCTACACATACTTTACACAAAATATAAGCTTTAAGAGCTATTACATTGTTTCTAATAGAACATAATTACAACTACACGATGCGTACATATAACAAAAAATACAAACAAACATACATACAAGCAAACAAAACTACATGTCTTATGTCCCTGTACCAATCTCAGACGATACTAAGATAACAATAACTAATGTATTGCGATCATGCTATATACGTTGCCACTTTTTATAGCCAGCAGAGCTGACGAAACGGCGAACAAGCCACCTAGTCCAGGTCTGCTGTTTCATAAATTATTCAATTGCGCTGTGTGGAACAGTTTGACACATTTCGTATAACAAACGTGTCAACAATGTGTCCAATCTACCGCGGACGCAACCGAAACATTTATAAATGAGCAGACTTGGGCCCCTGACGGGGAGTGTCCCCCAAGTGTCCCCCGAGCGCGGCGACTCACTGGTCTGCGGCTGGAGCTCGATGAGGTGCGCCCACATCTCGCGCACGGCCTGGCTGAAGTAGCCGATCTCCGCGTTGGGGTGCAGCCCGAACACCTCGGGCGTGTTCGCCAGCGGCAGCGTGTCGATGAAATCTGGAACGATAAATTTTGCATGAATAGAAGTAGTAGTAAGTGCTATCTGTAATGTGAGTAGCAAAAGAAGTTTCTTGGAAGTTTCTTGCCGCTTCTTCTTCAAAGACTACTCACGGTAGGGATTTGTTGAAGTGATGGCGTAGATTGACTTTCGAAAAGTGTTTGTAAAAAACCAACTTCGAAAAAATTTCATTTCATTTCAACACATAATGCGACTTGAGTGGTTAATGTTGAGTGGTTGATGGGCCGTTGACATGGTGGAAGTTTTAGAATGTATTTGAATTTATAATGAGAAGCAGCGTGTACCGATGTACTCCTCGCGCTCGCCGTCGGGCGGGATGACGTAGTCGAAGGTGGAGTCGTGGTAGAAGTGGAACGGCTGGAACTTGTCGAACAGGAATTCGCCCAGGTACTCGTCCATGTAGGTGCGCACCACGCGCCGGTCGAAGTCGTCGATCACGCGCCCGCCGTACATCACCTGAACACCGCGTACCGTTGTAACGTTCCTCATACGATATCATAGGACACTTCACAACGATTAACATATTAGCATTAGATGATTGTAGTGTTAGAGCCAGATACAATGCGGATTCCCCCCTTCTTAGGGCAGCAACGTATCGGTAAAACTTTCGTGTTTTTGAAGGCCATGGAAACCGTTGACAACTTATCATCAGGGGCCCGGGTGTTTACAAATGCTGCAATTGCGTTTTGCCGACTAGTTTCGTCAGAATCCCCAATTGGGATACGAAATGTGACGCTCGTGGGTGACACGGACAGACATCATACAATACAAAGGCAAGAACACACACACACACACACAGACCGAGAAAAGAAATTTAAACTTATAATTCTAGCGTCGAGCTCGCTGAGAATCGAACCCAGGTAATTTAAAACGGCAATCTGGCATGATAGACATTGCGCATATGGTCATTAAATGAAATGTATTACATAAAGTACAGTATAAGATTGTTGTGTGAACTGACTTCACCGAACAGGTACTTGAGCGTGGCCCAGGGCGTGGGCCCGCTGTCGGCGGCGCAGCGGTCCAGGTAGCACTGCAGGATCTGCATGCACACCACGAAGTCCGACTCGCTGAAGTCGTACGCTATGTTCCACCCGATCTTGTCGTACTTGCGACGCTCCTGCGACAGATAACAGTAACATACCGATATACACTTGCGACGACAGCGCACACACGTCACACGGTGACGTCACGACATGCCTGAATCACGCTGTCGAAGTTTTCTACACCGCTCGCATATATATAAGTCCCACCGTGAACAGTTGGAGCTCGGCCGCTTCCAAGGTATGACGCCCCGTCTGGCGGGAGATCTCCTTTTGCTAAACACTCGTTGCCCCACACTAGGATTGCCATATGACGTGTGACACGCCATGGACGACACGTAAAGACAAGAACACACACTTATACCGAGCACAGCAATATGAATTCCTTATTCAAATTTCTGCCTCGCTAGGGATCGAACCCAGGACCTTTCGAACGGTACATGTTTATTGCATTGCGCCACATGGGTCACCACACAAAAACCAAGAGCATTGAGCGTGCAAGGTACAACCACCGCACCTGCACGACCGCGTGGAAGAAGGCGAGCACGTAGACGAGCTTCTTGAAGTGCGGGTGCGGGCACTCGTCGAGCGCGTGCGGCCGCATCTTGAAGTACGTGTTGCGCAGGTTCAGCTTCAGCCCGTTCGGCGGCTCCGTCACCACTGGCCGCGGGCACACAGTATCAATTAGATTGGTTTCATTCAACAACGTGTACTACTAATAGAACATTTATTTTATTGTTCTAATTAACTTGCCAATTAATTTTGTGTTCATAGAAATTTGTGTTTTTTTTAAAGATTGATTCAGATTTTCATTTTTTTTTTTATATTTTTAACGGCTGTTCATATATTGTAAGTTGTCGTCGCCTATCGTCCTGGCACTGTAATTGTCCTGTAATTGTCCTGGCACTTAAAATTATAGTTTTATGGAATGTTAATTTGTAAGTTGGATTTATTAGTGTACAGAATGTTGGCGATTCTATAAATAAATAAACTGTAATAAGACCGAATTATTATATTTTATTGAGATAAGGGACCTTTTTCTTAAAGATTCCAACAACATATAAATATCTCACATAATTTTAGTACTGCACTGTACTGTAGGTACCTTTGAGCGAGCGCTGCAGAATGCCGATGGGGAAGGTGGGCGTGGGGTCGGTGGTGAGCCACAGCCGGTACTCGGGGTGCGGCTTCGTCATCAACTCCAGCTGCTTCTCCAGCTCGCGCAGGAACGACACCAGCAGGTGGCAGTTTTGCAGGATCAGCCACTGCCCGTGGGAGATGGCGCCCTCCAGGAGGGCTAACGCCGCCTGTTACAAGTACATGAAATACAAAAGTGTACTCAACTGTAATGAACGCTGACTGACCCACTTCATACCCCTCACTAGGATTCCCTGTGTCGCGAGTGGCATATATAACACATCACTAATACCCATGACACAAGAACAAACATTTTTACCGGTCACATAAATATTTGCCCCACCAATCGGGGACTACCGCTTCGCATGCAAGCCCACTTCCAACTAAGTTACGGGATCGTCAGCAATATCGCTTCAATAACATTTATTGATAAAAACCATAATGTTGGTCAATTATAAATCATCCTTAATTTTGACACTTTTTTACGGATACTTATGAAAATTATTTTAATTATAAAAGTACTTTATTATAAGCAATAAATTGAGCATAAACATTTTTGGTTATGTTTTTGAGACACCAAGAATGCTACGGCAAAACTGCAGTTCCTCACCCCCTCTTGCCCCTGGCCCAGCGAGAGGTACTTGAACTTGCCGCCGCCGAAGCCGCACTTGTCGGCCAGCTTCATGAGGTCCGCCGTGGGGTCGGAGCCCGGGCTCAGGATGAACACCACCGGCGTGTACGGCGTCGTCTGCTCCACTATCATGTCCAAACTGGATGACAAGAAAGATAGCGAAAGATGTTCCTTAATTGACACTTCAACTATTGTCAACAAATGTCACATTTCTTGTATATTCATGGAAGCAATGTTTATCATCGATTAATTGTAAAAAATTAAACCACTTGAAGATCTCTTGCGACAAAGTTCACGAGTCAAATGAACAATTAAGTATATGAAATCGTTCCACACAAATACAGAAAAATAATCCTTTGACTGGCGCCAAAAAATCGATACCGAGTCGAGAACAGACGATTACACGAATAGATCGTACATAACATTGGCCATTCTCATTTAGACACTCCACGAACGACCACGAATAATATTGTATATTCATATCATCCTACACTCCCTCTCACTGAACGCGTGCACGAATAGAAACAAGAAATCTTTTGATTCGCGCCGAAAAACTGACTCCGATCCGAGAACGAACGAATACTCGTATCGGATACCGAAGATGCACGAATGGACGAATACAAGTAGCTAATATCGAAGATGCACGAACGGGCTCTTTACATATCGGTAAATACCAGTTCGCGCGTTCCCACCATTAAGGTAGCTTTCGGTTCTTAGCGACCGCGACCCGCGACCGAAATCGGGTCGCGCGACCCACTGTTTAGTATGGATTTGTATGGAGAACTGAACAATCCCGACGACCGCGACGCGCAACCGGTAGGCGTAGCTAAAGGTGGCGGTTCGCGGCCGAGACCGCGACAGGAGACCGAGACAGTCTGTCGCGCCTATACAAAGTGACGGTCGCGGTCTCCTGTCACGGTCTCGGCCGCGAACCGCCAGCTTTAGGAACGGCGGGCTACGGGCGGTAGGGCGGTAGGACGGTACCTGATGACGGGCGGCGTGATGTACTCCTCGCCCATGGTGACGGTGATGTAGTCGGTGAGCGCGCGGTAGATGCGGTCCACGCGGAAGCAGCGCAGCACCATCAGCAGCTCGAACGGGTTCAGCTTGTCGCGGTACTCGTTCGGGATCTCGTTCACCTCCGGCGTGTCGCTGTCGAACCACTGACGCCGACATTGGCGCTTATCAATTATGTATACAACATAGAAAACAAAAAAGGAATTACTTTGAATTTGACTTTGAATGTCTTGTTAATAAAACTTCAGTTAAGATCAGACGTCCTTCGTTGAACGAAGTCTTTTATAGATTTCAGATAGGTACCTCTTGCCACGCGTCCACCCCTCTCGTGATGTGGCTCGGGAGCTCCGAGAAGGAGTCGGGGAAGTCCACGCTCAATTTCATTATATCTTGCCATCCCTATCAAGTAAACATTGGTAGTTAAAACATTATGTTGTAGATACATTCTAGTATATAATACGCTCGCGGATTGTTGCAAAGGAGATTAATCTTAAGTATAATTATAATAATGGAAAAGTAACGCTCGCTACAATCAATTACCTTTAGTATATACAACTAAACATACTGTATATAAATAAATGGCCCACCCCTGAACATCTCCTCATATCTGTGAAGACCCTAGAGCATTCTCCAGCACTCTCCTCCAGTGCGGATTGGCTTTTAGTGGTCCGTCATAACCCATACGTCACCCCGCGCTGGGTAGGTATCCAAGAGAATTCCCCATAAATAAATAAATAAATAACGCTACACACTCATAGCCCCACACTAGAATTCCCTGTGTCGTGGGTGCCATGGACAACACACAAGACGAGAACACACACACCCAGACCAACAACGGAAATTTAAATTCATCATTCAGATTTCCGCCTCGCTGGGAATCGAACCCAGGGCCCTCAGAACGGCGCTCCGGCGTGTTAACCATTGCGCCATCAACAACCTATAGTTACAATAACCTTAGGTTAGGTTAGGATAGGTTAGCAGTCAACCACCGCGCCGGGGCAGCGGAGCGAGAGTAGCACACGGCCCCGGGACTAGCGGTATCGAAGGACACCGAGTGGTTTTAGTGGTAACACCACATAACCATCCGTGCGTCCCGCAGCGCGGATGGTATGCGAAGGCTATTAAAAAAAAGGTTAGCAGTTACCGTACCTGCGCCGGTATCCAGGCGGCGGGGCACGCGATGGCGGACTTCTCCAGCGAGACGTTCCCCTTGATGAAGAAGTCGAGCTGCATCTGCGACACGTTGCCCTCGCTCTGCTCCAGCTTGATGCACATTTGGAACGAGAACAGCAACTTGTGCCGCTCGAATATACCTGACGGGGACGCATGTGTTACGTATCCGTAAACAGCTGACGAACGAGCAGACGAGACCGGCCGAGGAAGACGAAAGATAGACTCAAACACGATGGTCGAATCAATGAACACCTTTTTAAAGAGTCGGAATTATAGCTTTCATCATTACTTTATTTGTAGAAATAGACATCGCCAAAGAGGAATCTAAGCCATTTTATGCTTTTTATGCGGATCATCGCTCTCCCTAGCGGACCGTATGTCACTAAATTTACGTATTATTAACGTTCATGTAATAATGACAATGGAATCAATACCTTTTTTTTATTGATTTAAGGTAGCAAACGAGCATGCACCACCACCCTTCCGCTGCCGCCCATAACAACTGTGACCGCCTTAGAACAAGACTGATATGGGGACTGGGATAGTTAGTCCGGTTAGATAAAAACCTAACCTAAATAATCATTACAATTATCATTACTAATCAATCGCCGCATTTAAATTACTAGAAAGATAATTACGATGATGAATCTTACTTTACTAAAAGTGGTGACTGGTTGTGCATACCTAACTAAATAAGGTCGTTGAAGCCAACATTACCTGTACATCCGTAGTCGTATACATTCTTGGTGAGCATGTCTATGATATTCCTGAGGCGCTTCGCCAGTATCACGTTGGGCATCGCTTTGCGTAGCGAATACGAGAACACCTGAACAAAAGGTTAATAAATAATTAACTATAGAATTTTCCCATCGAATTTATGATTGATATACCTACTCGTATTTATAGTTTTTGGGATTTGACCTCTTAGTTTTCAATATTTTATTTTTATTTCAATGAAATGCCAGTAATGATGATTAATGATAATTACGTTCAAGACGGAATTCATCTACTCTGATAAGGTGGAATTTTAAAAACGGTGATCAGAAACAAAAAATTTAAAGAAATAATTATCGTATCATAATTTATCATAATTAAAACTGGCAGTTCTTAATTAAACCACCGGCCTTACATCGAGGTACGAGGAGAGCGAGTACTGGTACATGGTGTTGACGGCGGCCATGTCGGACAGCACGAAGAACAGGATGGAGCCGCGCTTGGCCACCGGCCGGTACCCGTCGCGCAGCTTCTCGATGTCGCGCGTCGTCGCCTCCGCCAGCGCCAGCTTCTCCATCACCTGGACCGACCGACAACACGCTGGGTGGCCGTCTACGACCCAACGGTCAATAGTTCCACCTTAGAATAATTACACTATAGAAACGAAGTCCGCGCGGTCGTTTGAAGCACCTTAATTGGAGTGAGAAATGACTCCAAACACCGGGCAGCTCATGTCAACGAACGCCAAACGTGTCTCGCGAAAAAAAAAGAATTATGACGATTTGTCCAGTTAAATTGTGTCACAAAATATCTGGAAAGATATTTATGTATTATTGCTAAAAACATATGATTATCCGCAGCCGGCAGCAGCTTAGTGCTTCACTTTAGACAGAGCGCTTGTATCAAGACTGTCTTTCTATAGTGTTATTAATCTAAGAGTTCCACGTATACAAAGTCCCCACGCGACCGTGTAATACGATAACATTGGTCTGGGCGTTAGCACCCAACACTTAGTCGCCACTTAAACAAAATGGAGCCGTAACAAGCAGTAATTTTATCCTATTAATATTATTAATGCGAAAGTTTGTATGGACGTATGAACGTTTGTTACTCTTTCACGCAAAAACTAGCGAATGGATTTTGCTGAAACTTCACAATAATATAGCTTACACATCAGAATAACACATAGGCTATAAATTATGAAGATATAGTGTGAATTATCCAAAATATATAACTAAATCTTTGCAAACCGAAGGAATAAGTTTCCCGAAGGGAAGCGAGGGCGGGTCGCTAGTATACAATACAAATTTATCAAAATATTTCTTTCTTCCGTCCTTTCTTGGCTGACGACGCACCGGTCATGTCTTCGGTGTAACCGATGCTCATTGTGATAATGACTGTATCATAGAGCTTTACATACTTAATATTTGTACACAGATCTGGTTACCTCAGCCGCTTTGGACTTGGTATTCTCCAGCGTGTTGACGAGCTCCACGTTGTCCAGCATGTTCCCGGTGGAGGTGGCCAGCTCCCGCAGCAGCGAGTCTTCCAGCCCGGACAGGAGACTCTTGTTGGCACTTGTCTCCACGATCAAACTCTCTCGCTGTTCCTCCAAATCGGATCGCTCTGCACGCACCACCACGCTCAGGAGCTGGTCTTCTAGACCCTGAAGTAGGAGAATCAAATCTATGGAGATCATGTAAACATGAAGAGAATATCCGTTTGCTGTATAGCAGATTGTATTAACAGCTCTGACACTTACACACGCTGACATTGACATTTGGCGGAATTTTTCTCACTAGTTCTGTGATCAAAAAGACACACTGATACAGTTACCATAACACATCGATTATATTTAATAATATTAGTTTCCTAAACACTACTAACGATTTTATGCTTTTATTTTTGAACACGAATTACGCTTACATCACATACACACACACACACAACGTAAATATGGTGAAGATTGACACGCACACGCACATATTCACGTAAGAATACACGCACACGTAGACATACACGCACACGCAGACACACACGCACACGCAAGTGTGTACCTGCACGGTGACCGTGTAGTTGATGACGACCGCCTTGGCGTAGGCGGCGGGGTTGAACTGCGGGTTGGCGAGCTTGGTCGTCAGGTACATGCGGAAGTTGGGCTCGTAGTCCACCTCCGTGCTGCCCAGCATCACGAACGTGCGCCCGCCCTCCACTGTACGCACATACGATGTTCGTCAGGACATACCGCTGTTATAACATGATTGTATGTGTAAGTTTTGAAAACAAAATTACGGCATTTCGACTATCCCGCCGTGACCATGATTCATGTAACTGGGTTGAAATATTGGTATAACAATTCATAATCGTAAGTACCCGTTTAAATTTAAGATGTTTAGTGAGCGCGACGAAATAAGAATGACTATTTTTGGCTTAGCCAATCGGATAGCAGATACTATTTAAAGCATTTCTAGTATAATTCCTATGGACTTTGACACATTTTTAAATTTACGCGGACATAATGTTAACGTAACCTTTGATATTCTTTTCCAGAATATTATCAACGACGGGGTCAATGTACTCGTTCACGTCCTGGAAGAGCACCGGCATTCCATACTTGATGGCCATCTCCAGGTGCCGCAGGAACTGGGGGTCGTTGAACGACAAGATCTGGAATTAAACGGCTTGTTTACGTTCCTGTAGAGTAAGTAACAAAATAATAAATAAACGTTTACACCCACGTGGGTGCAGTTTACACCCACGGTATCTCGCATCGCGTTAGGATATCCTAATGATCCGCCAGAGCTGACACAGTATGACAGACTGTTACAGCCAGGAATCGGACCCGAAACCCTCTTCGCTTTGCAGGCAGGGACTCTACCAACTCTTCCAGAGCCTATAGGGTACTACAGAGTAGCACAAATGTCAAGCACGGCAAGCAGGGTCCAACTGAGGTACAGAGTACTCATGACGACAGAAACGTTCAGGTTTATGTGTGTACGTTTTATTCAAAAAATTAAAGATCTACCTTCAGGTTGTTTTTAGTCTCCTTCTTCTTGATCCAGTTGAGCGCCTGCGTCTGCGGGTCGATGCAGAGCGGGAACCGCGACGCTCGCGTTGTCAGTATACCGTTCTGTACCGACAGCTCGTCCGGCGGCAAGCCCTCCGAGTTCCACCTTCAATTTGTAAATATATTAATGTAACGAACTCGTTATTCTAGGAAGAGTATGCGAGAGCTATAATATTTGACTATGCATTAAAATAACGTATTGAGAGGTGTAATAATGTAAAATAAAACGAGCAAATTTGTTTATACTTACTAAAACGGAGAAATCGATAGACATATGTACATAAAAAAACATATAGTCGTCGAACATAATAACCTCCTCCTTTTTTGAAGTCGATTAATAACTGATTACAGATGGCCAGTTAACAAATTGAAATCAATTCATCCGGCTACGCTAACCCTAATTCAAACCCGAACCCGTACAATGACAACATACGTACCCGCTGATCTCCACCTCATTCGTGAGATTCTTCTCGATCGTAAACGGCATGGTCAACGGTATTCCCTTCTCGATGACGTCACCCAACCAGTCCTCGTATATCATGGTCTGGCGGAACGAGAACGAAAATGGTCCGGCGTAGCTCAAGAACGACGCGGCCAACAGGCAGTTGCCGATCAGTCGCGACTGCTCCACGTACAGCGCCGCCAAGTCCTCGGTCCACCGCTTCTGTTCACTGGAGAGACCGGACATGAGCTTGTCGGCCGCCACCAATCTCCTCATCATGATGTCCGTCTCCTCCTGCAACTCCTGGCGCCTCAGTATCGCCGTTTCGTATCTGCTGTTCAATCCGTCGAGGGTCCTCTGCAGCCGATCGATCTCGCGGTTGAGCGAGGCGAGGAAGTTCACGGCATCGGTGTACTCCTTCTCCAGCGCCTCCACCTTGTCCTTCTTGGGCTTCACTTCTTTGTACACCGCGCAGTAGCCGAGGACGGCGGTCACGAATTTAAGTAAGCCGTATCTGTAATCGATGTAAATCTTCCATAGTAATCGATTTTGAACAGATTAAAATCGATCAAGAGACCGAAGAATTTTTGGAAAATAACTTTTGTATAATTATAGCACATTTATTTTCGTAACTCTCAGTATACGTTCGTTTTTCCTAAATACTCGTAATCCTACGGATTACGACAGCAACTATTGTATCTATATGACTTACTAGCTGACCCAGCGAACGTTGTTCCACCATATAGATTACTTGTAGTGAATGAATACAAAAAGCGCGATTAAAATTTGAGGGGTGTGGGGGTAGGGAAGTGAAAATCTGGAAATATGTGTATTTATAAAAAAAGAACCAGTCTCACCCGGCCTTACTGATCTGCTGCATGGTGTCCAGCTTCTTGCTCTTCTTCATGTGCGCCTTGACGGCCTTCACCTGCGCCTGCGTGATCAGGTCGCAGTTCATCTCCTGCAGGTTGCGCAGGAAGTTGGGGTCCGCCATCATGCCCTTCGCGCCCTTCCAGCTCACGTCCCTGATCCCGCGGATTATCACCACGCACTCGCACACCACCTGCAACAGGTGCGCGGTCGCTTACATCACATGGACCATTATAGTGTCATTTGAGGTCAGTCAGTCATCATTGAAGATAAAATTGTATCTGGCGTTTACGGAACTCTATTATTACAAACTAAAGATTAATCTATTTTTAAACAATTTGCGATCAAGCATGGTGTATATTTTCATGCAAATATCACCTCCCTCCCTCGCACATGGGAACACGCAATGAAACAAAGAAAATATACACGTAAATTCTACGTAGGGTTATCGAAAATTTACAAAAATTTGCAAAAATCTAGTTGTGCGGTAGTTCAGAGGCCAAGAAGAGCGGCGACTCTAGGTAGGGTTATCAATAATTTACGAAAATTTGTAAAAATCTAGTTGTGAGGTAGTTGAGTGTCGCGCACCTGCACGGCCTCCGGCGGCGTGGCGAAGGAGCGGATCTCGGTGATGTCGTTCTTGTCGAGGTCGGAGAGCGCGAGCCGCGCCGCCTCGAGCGCGGGCAGCGCCGCCGACAGCGCCTCCTCCGCCTCCGCCTTCTCCGCCGCGATCACCACGCTCTGCTCCGTGATCTCCTGCGACTTCACCGCCGCCGTCTGCTGCTTCGCCACCGCCGCCTCGGTCGCTGCACGCCATTGACTTATTATTACTATGGACATCTAATCTCATACTAAAATCGCGAAAAAAATGTCCCAGCCAGTTATGTCATGTCATGTCGTGCAGTTAACAAGGTAAATTAAACACTAAAATCATTACATCACTGTTTAATTTCGATTGCAGTCGTGAAGACGGAATTGTTGCTCTCCTTGCGTTTTGTAGCTCATTTGGCTCGGACATTTTTTAGCGCGGACCCGACGTCCATAGTAATAATAAGTCAATGCTGCACGCGCTTGTTTTATAATCTTTGGCCGCGTGCACTTGGGCAATCGCAACGCTCAAAAAAACTTTTTGTCCATAGAAAAAGGAAATGTTTTGAGCGTTACAATCGCTGAGTGGTACGCACTCTTTGTGAAAGTGAAAATGGTTCCTAATCAACGTTAAATCATGATAAATATATCCATAAATAATAAACGACTGCTTTTAGTTTTTTCTCCTACTTCAAGCCGCGTCTAAGTTGGCGCTTAAAAGTAAAAGATATGTTGATAGTATGATGATAGTTTTGCATTTCATAAATTATCAATTGTGAAAACACATAAACGTTTCTCCTTATTTTATGCGTATCAATAAAACATAACGTATCAAGGTGACAATCGGAGCAGCACCTTACTCAATACTATTTGGTTGGAACATAAATATATTCACAGTAAAGGTTATAAAAATGGTATCATACCCGTAGATATTTCCTTGAGCAATATCTCGCACTCCTTGGTCTGTTCCGCTACGATGACCTTCTGCACGGCCAACTTGGCGTTCAAGTCCTCCAGTTGGACATTGGCCTCTTCGATCTTAGCCAGCCCGCCGATGAGACGCTCGCACTGTTCATACAACCGGCGGATATATGATATTATTGTTTGATACTATATCGACAATGTTTGGGTCTAAGCTGACCTCCCCAGCTCGTGGTGCACCCGGTTGGACATCTAAAGGTATTTGTAAGGAATTTCTGCATCGCAACGATTAAGCACCTTTCCGAAGTAGCGGTATAAATAAATAATAATAAATATAAATAAATAAATAAATAATGTGATTGCCAACAATCATTATTTAAATTATTTTGAATTGATTTCATTGAGTGGCATCAGACTACTCTGATATGCATGTAATACTTCTTGTACTTTGAGGAGTTTGTACGAGTGTAGGAGGTGCGTGCGGGTATCCCGTGAAATTTTGGTAGTATAACTTCTGGTTGACTAACAATTGCGACTTTTCGACGGTTGCTAGGTAACTGACAAAGAATTACGGCTTGATAGAATATAAAAAAATCATGCAAGAGAAAGCCGAATTCAAAAATTGTTCATTTTACATCGACAAGTACTCAAATGACAGAATCAACGTAGTCGAAATCAATCAAATACGCATTATCAGGAGTAAATAAAAAACTTCTCCCCCCCTTAATTTTAAATGGGACCACATGAAAAGCAACAGCTTTCGAACATAAAATCAATCATCAAAATCGATACACCCAGTAAAAAGCTATGAGCTAACACATATAAAAAATACAGTCGAATTGAGATCCTCCTCCTTTATTTGAAGTCGATTCAAACTGGCCATCAACATTTCAAGCACTTCATCGCCACTTACCATCAGGTGGGATTGTTGTCAAGTACTACCTTATCTATACAAATAAATAAAATTGGATTGTCTGTTTGTAATATTAAAATAACTGCTTTTTACTAAATGCATATTAAGGATGTATAAACGGTACATATACCAAAATAACACTTTTTACAATTTTTGTCTGTTTGTCTGTTTGTTTGAGCTAATCTCTGGAACGGCTGGACCGATTTTGACGGGACTTTCACTGGCAGATTGCTGATGTCATAACGAGTAACTTAGGCTACTTCTATTTTAGTTTTTTGTTTGTTAAATTCTACGCGGACGTAGTCGCGGGCACAGCTCGTAACAAGTAAAAAAAACCCGGGTCACCTGCGCGACGATGAACGCATCCTTCTCGTTGAGCAGCGAGAGGTAGTTGGTGAGGTAGTCCATGTAGTGCTTCGGCGTGACGTAGTTGTTCCGGCGCAGGCGCAGCAGGAACTCCGCCGAGTAGCGCGCTACCGACATGTGCACGTGCACCACGTGCTCCACTATGATCGGCCGGAACTCCTCCGGGATCTTCTGGACCTGCGCCGGCCGAGTCAAAATGGCTTTGACGATAGTCGCTAGGTAGCCCGATGGTGCGGAGATCGAGACAAAAAAATATTTTGTGCTGAATATTTTTTTGTATTGATAGTCGGCAGTGACTGACGTAAGGCTATCAAATCAAATCAAATCATATTTATTTGTGAAAGTACAGGTGTTCCACTATACTTTGCCAGGAAATGGCGTACAAATAATAAAATGGCTATACAGCAGTTGTTTGTTTTCGACGGAGCGCTAAAAGCGATATTATATTTGGATTATGGCCAAAATTATGACTTCACGAAAAATATTAATTTTTTCGTGTATTTTATACCCAATTACTTCATTATTAAATCAAAGATAATTTTTTACTGGGATAGGTTTCAAGACTCACGTCAGCGAGAAACACGTTGGCGACAGCCAGCAACGCCTGCTTGGGCCACGGGAACTGCCAGTCGATCGTGGTGTTGTTCACCAGACCGGGGAAACTACGGCACCTGGAATACCACATTTTTTAAGAAAAGCTCTGAACTCAAACTCAAAAACTCAAATCATTTATTCCATGTAGGTATTTAGAATACACTTATGAACGTCATTTTTTGCATTTACCACCGTTTCGCTAAGGTGCCTTTAAATTTAAACGATCTTACGAGGAGAAAAAGAAACGGCGAAAGAAAACTCCTCGGCACATCTTTTAAAAAAATATATATATAGTGCTTAAAAACTAATTACAATCTTTTTTGCTAGGTACTACCATTTTATACCTAAATACTAACTTGGGCGGAACCGGATGCGGATGTCTATTACCAAGCATCCTTGTCATTAATATACTCATCGATAGTATAATAACCTTTCTCTACAAGCCGTGTTTTAATACGTTTCTTAAATATTTGTATGGGGAGATCAGTGATTGACTTGGGCAATTTATTGTAAAAGCGTACACCGAGCCCCACAAAAGATCGCTGAACCTTACGCAGGCGATATGAGGAGGTAACTAACTGGTGCATATGTCTAGTTTGCCGATTGGTAACATCGCATTTTTGTTTGTATAAACTTACATTTTTGCGAATAAACATCAAATTACTATAAATGTATTGCGAAGCTACTGTTAGTACCTCTATTTCTTTAAATTTGTCACGCAGTGAATCGCGTGATTTTAATTTATAAACTGCCCTAATAGCTCTCTTCTGTAACACAAAAATTGTATCGATATCTGCCGATTTACCCCAAAGTAAAATACCATAGGACATAATACTATGAAAGTAGGCAAAGTAAACGAGCCTTGCTGTTTCCACATCAGTAATTTGTCTTATTTTCCTTATAGCATAAACAGCCTTACTAAGTTTACCCGCAAGCGTCACTATATGGGATCCCCACTGGAGCTTATAGTCCAAAGTTATTCCTAAAAATACTGTGGATCTTTCCATATTTAATATTTCGTTATTCAATTCAATAGCCGTATTTCCGCTTTTAACATTTGGCAAAACAAATTCTACGCATTTAGTTTTATTTGCATTAAGAACCAAATTATTAATAGAAAACCAGTATGAGATATAGTTGAGAGTACTGCTTACATCGTCAAAGTTTCTTTTATCTCTTTTAGTTTTAAATACAAGTGACGTATCATCTGCAAACAGTACAATATCAGCATATTTACTAATATGATATGGAAGATCGTTGATATATATTAAGAAAAGAAAAGGCCCTAAAATTGAGCCCTGAGGGACACCAATCAAAACCGGGGATCCTGACGACTTTGCTCCATTTATACAGACACTCTGAACTCTACGATTTAAGTAAGCTGATACTAGGTTAAGTGCCTTATCGGTAAGGCCATAATGACCTAATTTGAGAAGTAATGTTTTATGTTCTACACAGTCAAACGCTTTCGAAAGATCACAAAATACACCAATAGCGTTCTGTGATGCTTCCCAGGCTTCATATATATGTTTTAAGAGCCTAGCACCTGCATCAACTGTACTACGACCTTTGATAAACCCATACTGTTCAGTATGAAGCAGATTATTGTCAGAGAAATGAGTTATCATTTGATTTAGCATAATTTTCTCAAAAACCTTGCTAAGTGTTGGTAAAATTGCAACTGGTCTGTAATTGTTTATGTCTGTTTTTCTTACTAAAAATTTACCCGTTAACGTAGGCTCATAACCCTACTAGTAACGATATAAATTAATTATAACACGATTACAAATAACATTTGACATACTATCCCTGAATGTAAGGATAAATTCCTTTTTCCTTAACATTAGGGGCTAACGCGCACATTACCTGTTTCGCAATATATCCCCGCTGGGCGACATGGACAGCACCACGTGCAGATTGTCGGCGCACTTGTTGCAGAAGAAGTTCCACACCGCGTCCCTGCGTTACATTACGATTGTTTCACAAATCTTATACACCCCGATAGCTTTAATTTTATCGATAAAGTATTATGACATTTATACAATTGTACGAACAAATCTAGTAGGTATTGGTGTAATGCCCTATTTTAGTATTTAGTGTATACGGAACTAACAAACGAGTAGACGATTCTGGTAAGTGGTCACCAAAGGCACACCAAGGTAGATTATGTATTGCCAGAAAAAAAAAGAAAATAATTCAGCCCTACTAGGAATCAGGGGCCGGCTGTAACTATACCATCCTATGCTCCAAATAAATAAATGACCGCAATCACCCTTACACCCCCGCACTAGGACTCCCTGTGTCGCGGGCGGTATGGACAACACTAATGTCACATCACCAACACCCACGAGCCTGTCACATAAATATCCCCGAGACCCCCCGCCCCGCAGACGGGGTTCCCACCAAGTGGGCTACGCTTTAACTTGAGCAGGTATAGTACGGCCGGCGGTTCTAGGCCGCTCTGAACTTTGTTCGGATCGCTGCGCAAAAGTCAATTTTAGGGTCGAAATGGTGGCAAGACGCGCGGGGTGTCACTTTGAGCATTGTTTGTTTCAGTCACACGCTCAGTGTTCGTTTCGCTATCTCTCTCTAAAGTACAATACCTGCGCACTATATCCGAAAGCCTAACTTCAGAGCGACCTAGAAACGACGGTCGTACTATACGAACTTGGCGATGCCGTGGCCCGCCTCGTTGCACTCGTTGCGCAGCGTGTTGATGATGGCGTCCTTCTCGTCGTCGCCGAACAGCGCCGGGATCATGCCGATCATCAGGATGTTGTTGATGAACTCCAGGAAACCCTCCTCCAGGATCTAGGGAACGGCCACGTTGGGAACGTTCAAATAATTACAAACTATCTTTTTTATAGCCTAAGCATGCAAACGAGCGGACAGGTCACCTGATGGTAAGTGGTCATCACCAATGTATTGCTGGCCAAAACTATTGCTATACTCATAATAAAGTTAAATTTAGTCTTAATTATCGCTAAGCCATAGTCTATGAAGCTACCCATGACATGGGTTGTTTCTGAAGAAGAGTCAAAATATAACTTATATTGTCAACGGTCTTCGAGCGGCATAAAAACTTCAAATACTTGGGTTCGCCGCTAACCAACACCAACCTGCACTGGAGCAGCGTGGCCCATTATAACATTGGAGCCTACCTGCGCCGCAGTGAAGAGGAACACGGAGGGCTTCCCGTCGACGCCGAGCTGGTTGTACAGCCGCTTCATGTCGTCCTTGAACGTGTTCTCGTTGTAGTTGCGGGTCACCGTTATCTCGAACACGTCGCAACCTGCCGTATTCAATAAGTCATAACATGAATAATATGATATAGATGTGAAAGATAGCTAGATGGAAATTGCGACAATTGGCCGAATTTTACTGCTCCACATTTCGCACGCTATTGACATATCTAATGGTATCCGTTACATCGCAGCTCTTTAATCGACGACAATACCCACCCCAAACAAATTTCACCCAAACTGAGCTTATTTTATTTTGCAGCACAGTTTACCCAATCGAATACACCAATAGTGTAGTAATGTTTCATTTTAAACTTTTATCATTCCGGACACTAAACATTAAACATTAACGGGTACAAACGATCTTTACAATTTCTACCAAAATTTGGACTCAATTTGCATGTATGTACTGCATAGGCCCGGGACAAACAGTCTAGCCGTGACCATGATCTATGCAAGTGGGTCGAAATATCGGTAAAAATTACAAACATCGTTACATTTAAAAAGAAACGTAAGAGTTTAAATGTGTAGTGTAGTGTAGTATAGTGTAGTGTAGTGTAGAGTAGTATAGTGTAGTGTAGTGTAGAGTAGTATAGTGTAGTGTAATGTAGAGTAGTGCAGTGTAGTGTAGTGTAGTGTAGTGTAATGTAGTGTAGTGCAGTGTGGTGTGGTGTGGTGTGGTGTGGTGTGGTGTAGTGTACTGTGCAGTGTAGTGTAGTGTAGTGTAGTGTAGTGTGGTGTAGCACCGGCGGCGAAGGCGGCCAGCCGGCAGATGGACTTCTTCCCGGAGCCGCCGACGCCGATGAGCATCGCGTTCCCGCGCGCCGTGCGCAGGATGCGGTGCACGCGCGTCAGGTGCTCCAGGCAGTCCTCGAACAGCACCACCGACATCTTGCCCACGCGCTCGTTGAACTCGTCCAGGATCTGGGGCACACTTAAACTGTTAGCCATATGTTTATGTTTGCAACCGACCAACGAACAGACGAGCCTGATGGTAAGTGGTCACCGTCGCCTAGGGTCATCAGTAACACCATAGGCACCACCGATGTGTTGCCGGCCATTAACACTAAATTGAACTTTAATTATAGCAATAGTTTGTAATGATTTGAATGTTTCTACCTATTCTAGGCCGCCCCAAAGTGGCCATAACATTGTCTACATTACATACAAATACAAAAGATATGCTTCATTATCAAAAGCAAGTTCTTAAAATAATTATGTAATTATGAAATTAGTAGTTATTTTTATTAAATATAATAACATAGACGTAGTCTTTAAGCAGTAGCGACTGCTGTTTGCAAAGGCGCGATTCTGCAGGACGTTAGCATTTGCGCGACAATCGCAGTCGCATGTTTCGTAATACGATTAACTAATTCAACTAGATCTCAAGAATCCAAACTCCGCAACCAACGAGCTATAAAGTATAAAGGTCGCCTTTCCACACAAACAGTCATTCGAAAATGGTACCAAATCACCCACGTGACTTAAACCGCTGAAAGTTCATAATTGGTTCTTATTTTATGCCGCATTACGCAAGGCCAGCCGTGATTGGCTAATTTCAATGTCAGTAAAAAACAATAAACGGAATGACGAAGGGGCTGACGTTGCCTACTAGGTCTGGGCCTAGTATCCATTACGTTATTTCTGATCGATAGTTACACTTCTAGGTATTATTTTTCGTTGTCCGCAACACCATTATTAAATGTGAAAACAGAAGCTGACCTCCTGGAACAGGAAGTAGACGGCCTCGTAGTCGAGCAGGTCCTCGTAGTAGCGGACCTCCTCCTCGTCCAGCGCGTTGCGGTAATCCCCGAACAGCAGGGGATCGCGCAGCACGTACTCTTCCAACTACAAAAAAATATTTAATTTACATTGCGTTAATTGTTTTTCCAAATCAGTTAATAAAATTTTTTTACAGTACTTATCAGTAGGTAGGTATTTTATATCCTACTCACGGCACTGAGTAAGAATTTTTGGTAATTCACCTCCTAATGTACTAAAAGCTTTTTATTTATGACTGTAAAAATAATTATTTTGCTCGAATTACTTGAAATTGGGAATTTACTTTTCTCTACTAAATTTATGAAATACTTATCACAGAATTTGTTAAAATTACCCCTTAAACGGTAACATTAGTATTTTTTTAATGAACGTCGCAGTCACCAGGTGGTAATTGAGAATGTTCAATCACTATCATTTTTACATACATAAGGCGCACGTTGTACAAGTACACACCGTGAGTTCCCGCTCCACTTCAACTTCCATCTCTTCTTCTGTCACCAGCTCCGGTTCATCAGTCGCCACCGTTGACTTTGCTTTTGGCTCTGCGAATTCTATGACACAAAATTGTGATTGTTATTTAATTTGAAATGTTATAGATCGTCGTGTACCATGTGGACTTGGCCTTTACCGATTAATGACCCACTGCTGGGTCCAGGTCTCTAATCGTAACTGAGGATGGTTAGAGCATACCCTACCACGCTGTGACCGTGGGTACTGGTGCAGGGAAGCGCCTAACCCAAGTGAAAGAAAGTATCCAACATGGCTTACCGACTGCTAACTCGATAACAAAACGGATCTGACGGCTTTACGCGTCTTTTGCAACATGAATACGCATGCAACACACTATGTGACGTCATAGCAGAGTGGGAGGTGACATATATGACCATGTTAAATATGTGACATCATAGCAGAGGTGACATATGACCACGTGTGACAAGCACGAAGCAGTCGTAAAATAATGAATTTCATGTGACGTAACAGCCCGCGCCACGTGTTCGCTCACTCACCATCCTCCTCCTCTTCCGCCTTCTCCTCCTCCTCGGGAATGACGATCTCCTCCAGAACAATTGGCTCTTCCTCCGGGAAGTATTTCACTATGTGCTCCTGTATGTGACGCCGCATCAACTCGTTATCCTTTAAAATTACACAATACATACATTATTAATTATTCAAGAATTAATATACAATATTATTAGTTCAGAAGCTCATTTCAGGGCAATGGGTAAGAAGATACAGACAATAATAAAATTTATCTACCACCATTTATGCTGTCATACGGTTTATAGGCGTTATGAATCATTTTCCCAAATTAATCAACAATTAAGGCTTTTTATGTAAAGTGTAAGAGTGTTACGTGATCAGGATTATAAAAAACAAATTCTTTCATCAGAAACATATTAAAAATTTCAGTATTATCTACTGCGTGCACGTGTGCTTTTGTGCGTGAATACGTGCGTGCACGTGTACGTGCGTGCGTGTATGTGTGCGTGCGCGTGTGCGTGCACGCGTACGTGCATGCATGTATGTGTAGGAGGAGACCTGCTGGTTGATCAGGCGGTCGCAGATGACGCGCGTGAACTCATTCCGCCAGCAGCGCACCACGGCGCGCTTCTCGCTGAAGAAGGTGGGGTGCGTGAGGCACATGCCGGCCGCGATGCGCGACAGGTCGCGCAGGTTGAAGATGTAGTGGAACTTGGCCGGCGTCGGCGGCAGCTCCACTATTATTATCTGTGGCACAAGGGTCGCTTGCTGTAGCTAGTTAGTTAGAATACCTTGTATTTTTGTCCATTTTATTTATTTAAGGAGATCTGACTTCCACACATTCTGAAACTACGTACAAGAACAGAACTAAAATTATTTTTTCAACGTACCTATTCAGAAACTTTCCAGCTGTCGCAAATTTTTTGTTATAATATGTATAATACGTGATCGTAATAATAATAAGTCGATCGTAATAGTAATAAGTGATACGTAATAATACGTGATCGACGGTGTTGGTCTTACAATTACTTATTCTGTACGTTAAATAATATATTTCACATACGATACAACGTTACTGTATGTTGATCTTTAAAAATAAACAAATAAATATTGTTTTTACTTTTACCTTATACAAATCCAAGGTCATCTGAACAATTTTATCGACAATCCCCTGTATCTCGTCGGGAAATATTGAGAAGTGGCCGCTCAGTATCGACGTGTAGATGTGTCGGAGCGTCGTTTCCGACGGGAATTGCAGGTTGTACACCGAGAACATCGAAATGAAACGCGGGTCCACCTGGTCAACAGTACAAAGAAAATAATATGTATACATATTCGATAATTACAATAATACAAAACACGAACATCACAGAGTTAAAGATATGCGAAGTGGAGGCAACTAGATATTAATATACATTAGAATATTTGGGAAAAGTATTACAACTTTATTTCACTATTACTTCTTAGTTAACCGACCCCGGAGCCTAGTTGATTGTGGCCCTGCCTACGAAGCGGGGGTTCGATTCTCGACCGGGATAAATATGCCAAATGATGTAAATATTTTTAGAAAAAAAAATGCTCACATCATTTCGTCCTCCACCAGCTTTACCCATGGCAGCGAGAAAACCGATGTCCTTCAAATTCTTCCAGTTGAGATCTTTTCCTCTGTCGTAGAATCCCTTCTTCTCAAACAGGAGTTTCAGTAGCGCTATGGGCTGTTGCGTGCCGTAAGTATCCACCTGAATAGATACGTGTTATGTCCAACAATGCATTATGGTGTACAGGATACTTTGGAAAGAATATGCTAAAAAGTTTAAAGTAAATGAAATAAATACTGTCTCTCAAGCTCTCAGCCGGCCGGGGCAACTTTTGTCGCGTTTTACAACACCTTAACCTTAAGCTTTTACACCACATTATACCAA
Organism: Ochlodes sylvanus; assembly: GCA_905404295.2. NCBI lineage: Eukaryota > Metazoa > Arthropoda > Insecta > Lepidoptera > Hesperiidae > Ochlodes > Ochlodes sylvanus. The sequence goes on along the minus strand of FR990142.1, from coordinate 10,568,904 downwards.
TTCGACGTCGACTCAACTCCGACCGTTCCGTTCCGTTCAATTCATGGGTGTGCGGCGAGTAGTACACACCTTTCAATTATACTCGTACGTTCGAAATTCAACTATGCGAAACAAGATATAAAGCTCATACTTAAGTTTTAGTTTTGTCAAAGAGTCGGTGACGGGTGGGAGTTGATTGGGTCTATTGGATCCCAATTGGATCTCGCTTCCGCTATGGCAACCGAAATTTCGTTGATCGTCCGCTTCCACGAAATCCATCTTCAATACCAATGAAGTGAAAGTATATGTTGAGCAATATCCTCACAATGGGCATGTTCATGTCGTCGATGAAGACGAGCATCTTCTTGCCGACTGGCGGGCCGAACGTGTCCTTGGTTCGCTTCTCCACCACCGACTCCAGGTTGCGCTGCACGTCCATCGACGACGTGCGCGACGAGAAGTTCATTTGCTGGACCAACTGGCCATATACAATTATATAACATTAACATTTAATCGGTTATCATCAATCAATCGTTTAATCGATAAACGAATCTCTCTGTTCTCCTGATATTGCGAAAAGAGACTTGGGACCCAGTTTGCTAATTTACAAATGCTTTAATTGTGTTGCGTTTGCATAGCGTGACATGTTTTTGACGCATTTTGTATGCGAAATGACTGTGTCAAATTATTCAAACACTACGTAATTGACTAATTAGCAGACCGGGTCCCAGGTCCCAGCCGAGTGACAGTTAAGGGTTGCGAAAAAGAAAAATCATATTATACTCGTATCTTATCTTAAGCAGATAAGTCATGTTTTAAATAGAATTCCATGTCCGGCTAGGGTACTCACATACTTATCGGAGGGCAGGCCGTGCAGGTAGTTGGTTATGATGGCGGTCTTCGACGTGCCCGTGTCGCCCACCAGAAGGACCGGCCTCTCCACCTACCTCGTAATATTACGATATCATACAACATAGCTAATTATTTTTTATAATTTAAATTTAAGTTTTTTTAACTCACAGGTAAAATTTTGTTTCTTTTAATTGATTACCAAAAATTAGCAAAAAATAAAATGAGCCAAGGCATTGAAACAACATAATATTATTAGCATTTTCAGCAACATCAAAGGTCATCGGTCACCGACGTGTTGTTGGTCTAGAAAGATGGAGGAGCAAAGAAAATAACGATTTTTGATTTTATTAAAATAATTTCATAACATTAGTTGAGTTCGGGAGAACGGAAATTGCGTTTTTTAAAACAATTTATTTAGTTAATTCACAATATGACAATCACACACATGTGTTCATAACTTAATTACCGGTGCAAGACTAACTACAAAAATAATACAATTTATATTGCTGGCTCGTGGGAAATGCCGCGTCAGCAACTGCACTGTCGTCAAGAAGCCACGGTTACGCTCTGTGGCAAACCATTAGAGAATATAGTTTGTGAGATTGCTTTACTTACGCTTTCCATAATCTTGATGAGCCAAGTCAGTCGCAGGGTGTCCACGGTGGGCACCAGGATGGACGGGAACTTCATGTCCCGGTCGTGCACGTACTCCGGCACCAGCCACTCCCACGCCTCCCACGTCTTGGTGTCCAGTTGGAGGCAGTAATCGTACAGGGAAGGGAATCCCATCGGAAAATGCTCTATGAACAAAATGTTATAATATAGCTAACCCTAATATCACACGCTATTTAATATTTAACTATGTGTATTGATACATTCAAAGGGCCTGTCCAGATTTACGCGGTTTGCACTGTCGCTAAAGGTAGCAAATATTGCGCGATATATCAACCAGGATACCACGGTTAATGCGGAACGTCCCATACCGTTTAGGTAAGTGGTATTTTTGTTTGATTTGAGGAACAAATTTCGGATGACTTTTATTGTCTAGAGTGGACAATCAACAAAGTTTCGCTGCTTACTGGTAGCGTTATATGCTAAGGTGAAATACTGGGAATACCGCTTACCCACTCGGACTTCGCTATGCATGGCGGTAGCGAATAATGCATATATCTGAATAGGCTCTAAGATTTGTCCTTGAAACAATACTTTTAGCTGTACGAAAGCGTTGCGAAATAAATAATAATCAGTACTAATGTCAATATTGAAGTTTCACTTCATAAATAATGGTGTCCAAACTGACTGGTGGTGGCCTTCTTCTCGGGGCTGTCCTCGACGAGCATCATCGGGCACGCCTTCTTGATGTACGTGTCGAAGTCGAACCGGCCGTCGTCGATGATCGCCGCGCCCAGGCTGTTGTACATCGACTGCACGGGCGAACAGATTACGTTTACAATTTATTTAAGTCCTGTAGTGTGTGTCTGAGATACCTCATTTTAAATTGTATCATTGTAAGGAATACGAATAGACTTCATACAAGCAACACGTCTCGTAATATTAACGACCCTTAGCACGTCATCACAGTCAACACTTGACGAATGAGATAATCTAATCTACAACATTTCTTAGGGTCTTCAGACAATATTTACGATGCGCGTGAAGTGTCCTCGTTGAGAACTTTCAACAAATATATTTAACTTAATACAACGGGGATTCAATATAAAATAAGATCGACAAAATATATCGACTCGTTGGAGGCGCCGGGTATCGATCCCGGTACCTCTCGCATGCTAAGCGAGCGCTCTACCATCTGAGCTACGCCCCCGTTGAGAACTTACGACAAATATACTTAACCTAATACGCCGGGCACTCAATATAAAAATAATTTCGACAAAACATAACGACTCATTGGAGGCGCCGGGTATCGATCCCGGTACCTCTCGCATGCTAAGCGAGCGCTCTACCATCTGAGCTACGCCCCCGTTGAGAACTTACGACAAATATACTTAACCTAATACGCCGGGCACTCAATATAAAAATAATTTCGACAAAACATAACGACTCATTGGAGGCGCCGGGTATCGATCCCGGTACCTCTCGCATGCTAAGCGAGCGCTCTACCATCTGAGCTACGCCCCCGTTGAGAACTTACGACAAATATACTTAACCTAATACGCCGGGCACTCAATATAAAAATAATTTCGACAAAACATAACGACTCATTGGAGGCGCCGGGTATCGATCCCGGTACCTCTCGCATGCTAAGCGAGCGCTCTACCATCTGAGCTACGCCCCCGTTGAGAACTTACGACAAATATACTTAACCTAATACGCCGGGCACTCAATATAAAAATAATTTCGACAAAACATAACGACTCATTGGAGGCGCCGGGTATCGATCCCGGTACCTCTCGCATGCTAAGCGAGCGCTCTACCATCTGAGCTACGCCCCCGTTGAGAACTTACGACAAATATACTTAACCTAATACGCCGGGCACTCAATATAAAAATAATTTCGACAAAACATAACGACTCATTGGAGGCGCCGGGTATCGATCCCGGTACCTCTCGCATGCTAAGCGAGCGCTCTACCATCTGAGCTACGCCCCCGTTGAGAACTTACGACAAATATACTTAACCTAATACGCCGGGCACTCAATATAAAAATAATTTCGACAAAACATAACGACTCATTGGAGGCGCCGGGTATCGATCCCGGTACCTCTCGCATGCTAAGCGAGCGCTCTACCATCTGAGCTACGCCCCCGTTGAGAACTTACGACAAATATACTTAACCTAATACGCCGGGCACTCAATATAAAAATAATTTCGACAAAACATAACGACTCATTGGAGGCGCCGGGTATCGATCCCGGTACCTCTCGCATGCTAAGCGAGCGCTCTACCATCTGAGCTACGCCCCCATGCTAAGTACAGCCGAAACAAACAAACGTAATCAAGTAATTATGTAATCAATACTGAATGCCCATCGCGCACTTTCACCGAACGTGACATTGAACTTATTAGCGTTGCATTTGTAACATTCCGATATAGTGATATAGTTACCTACAAAACCTTTATTTTTTTACTGAATATAAGTTACCGCTTGACTACGATCCCATCTGATGGCAAATGGCGACGTAGCCAGTAGCTGGTAAAGAATGAAGGCATAGGAATTAATATTTTGTAACGGAGGAATTTTATACCTCTACTAGAACAGCAGCGAGGATCAGGATGATTAGGAAAATTATCATCTATGTAAATAAAATATACTAAAACTATCTCATAAGTGTCTAACACTACTTACCACCATGAACACGCACTCGACCACCGTCCTGTCGATCTCCTCCGCGGTGTCCTCCCGGTTGGGCAGCAGGCCGCTGATCATGTAGCACAGCTGGACCACCTGCGGGGTCACGCCGGTTACTAACAGGCCCTGGCCCAGTCCTCCTATCTCCTCCTCCTCCTATATCCTAGTCTCGATTTAAGTCTTGTTCAGTCTCATTTACAGTGGAAATGGACGGCAGCGGACGGGTGGTGAAGCATGCTCGTTTGCTATCTCAATTCCATAATAAAACCCGTCAATTGCAAGTTGGACACACACGACAACACGTAAGGCAAAGGTCTTGGCAATACGTCACAGCATGTTTCTGACGCGAAGATATAAGATTTTCTCCTATTAAAATCGTCTAACGCGCCTATAGAAGTTTTTACATCAAAAGCATGGGAACTTCAAAGATCGGGGTCAGGGTAGGCCGGTCCAACACGGCCACAACCAGCCACTAACCAGGTTGAGCGGCGTCTGCGGCACCACGGTCTTGAGCGGCGTCTGTTGCTGCAGCCCGAACAGCCCGAACACGATGTAGTTGATGGCGCCCGGCACGTAGTGGTCGAACAGCCCCGACATCTGCTCGCGCTCCTCCTCGTTGTTGCGCCCGCGCAACCACCTGACGTTGCCATGGCAACAGGGACAGATAGACTCACAGCCGGAATCGATGGACTTGCAAGGTAAACTTTATACAGGGTTGCCTTCGTGTATTGTAAGGGAGATTGTAAGAAAAGAAAACACAACGTAGACATCGAGCATGTAATCATATAGAGCAGTAATGTGAGCCATCCAATCCCGAAACTGATCAGTGATTTTTCACTGATAAATAGCAATTACCACCGTACTAAAACAATGCGTCTTGCTCTTACCTAGGTGTAATCTATATACAGCCATCTCATTTTATTGACTTGACCTTGAGTCGGCCAATCAGAGCGTAGCAATCGACGCATAGTTTTGGCGGAATTTGTGCGCTAACAAAATAACATGACCACTGTAAAGGTTACATGCTCGATGAATGTAGAGTACAATGTATTGGCCGCACGACTCACCGGTCCCAATAGGGCTGGTAGCCGAGGTTCTTGGGGTCGACGAAGACCATCCCGGCGCGGGAGACGGTGGCCGGCGAGGCGTAGTTGAGGTCGCCGACCTCGAAGAGCAGCGCGCAGTACGGCGCCAGCCGGATGCGCTCGCCGTTGGCCAGCGTCAGCAGCTTGTTGTCGTCCATCACCGAGTTCATGTTCTCGATCCACAGCGCGTCCACGTCGCCGTCGAACAGCGAGTAGCGGCGCTCGTCCTTCTCCGCCGGCCTGGACGGTTTGGTTCGTTATAATTAATAGTTGGGGCGCTTCCACATCTACGATTGCGTCGCGATCGCGATACAATCGACTGCAATCGAAATTAAACCGCGATGTAATGAGTTTAGTGTTTAAATTATCTTGTTAACATTTCCATTCCTGCGGTGGCTGTGACTGGGACATTCTTTTCGCGATTTTAGTATGATACCCGACGTCCATAGTAATAAAAAGTCAATGGTTAAACCGATTGTTTTGAGTTACCAGTCGTTAAAGTCGTTCCTCATAACTTTTTCTTATAAGTAGAAATACTTTTTAATGACACCTCGTAGATAATCCTACTATCCGTAAGAAAAACGAATCGTTTTTCTAATACAGAAATCCGGCACTAGTAAAAATGACAAAAATAACTATCTATACTCTCTCTACCAATTTATAAATCTAGGAGATACGTTTTCAACTTTACCTGTTCATTTCACGAAATATCTTAGAGTACAATCCGTCCGTCCAGTCCCTAGTGACCGGGTCCAGTATCCCGTATAGTTCTATTACTGAACACGCCTGATGAAAACACGACAATTTTAATGTTGTTCCTTAAGTACGAATTTCATTCTAAACTACGCTATACAATAGTTGAAAGTCATGTGTTTATTCACCATTGTAAATTTTCTATGGATACTAAAATGTAGCAACCAATATTGTATTCAATCTCAGTTCAAAGCATAAATTCATCGTACCTACTTGATTCATAAAAGCATCTGTGTAGATGTGTGCAAGCAAATATTTGCTACTGTCGCTCAATATATGATTCAATATTCAGCGACATCATCGCGGACACTCAACATTTCTGAATGTAAACGGGTACTCACAATTTTGAATTGTTTTACCGATATTACCAACCATTTGCGTGGGTCATAGTCACGGCGAGACTTGGCAACTCGGAAGCCGAGTCGAAATATCGGTAAAACAATTCAAAATCGTGAGTACCCGTTTACATTTTAAAAATCGCTCAATACCAAATGCTACTACAATCTACAAGAAATGCAAGCGTTCGTCAAGCAGAAGTAACATCACAAGTTCACCTTAGGATTGATGACGGTGAGTTTGGTGGGGAGGCCCAGGTTAGTCTGAGCCTTGACCAGCGTGTGCAGGATGACGGACTTGCCGCCGCCGGTGGGCCCCACCAGCATGGTGCAGTGCCGCGTCATCATCGTCTCGTACATCTGCACCACCTTGTCCACCTGCCGGAGATGTGCTCGCTTCGTATACTTGACACAAGTTGAGTGTGAACGTTTCTCGCTGTATATATTGTGCAGTAAGTATGTAACATTTCTTTCTACAATTGTTTTAGCAACAAAATAAACGCTCTTTCGTGTCATCGTCTTGTGGCGACGACATTGGGACAGGTGTGTACAACACACCTGTCCCAATGCTGGACTCCCGTTTCTGATGAGGGGTAAGTCCATAATCCGTAACGCTAACTGAGTTTGATTTGTTACTTCGAACAGAGCGTACAGAATTTGAATGGAGTCGCCTATGCGATGGACGGATATGCCCTTGTTCAAACCATCAGACTATCAGTGTAGTATCACGTAGTAGTATGTATAGGAAGTTGTAGTTTTTGGGCATGAACGCAATGCTAGTTTAGTCTTTTGGTACGATACAAAGTGTTGGACTTGGGACAGCAAACATGATGATCACTGGTATCACACAAATACTATTATCGATGTGAAAATTTTGCTCGGCGACTGTTGACCTCATTATGAACAGAGCTGTATAATTGAAATATTGATTACACCTATATCTGTTATCGGTGTAAAAATTTTGCTGACTATTAGCCTCAATATGAATATGCTTGTTTACTTATTAAAACACAACATACTTGATGAGCAAGCACGATATAGCCGTCCTTCTCCAAAACATCAATAACAGCCGCGTTGAATTCCGGGTAGCCAACGCGGGGACATTCCAGCCCGGGAAATAAATCCTTGATAAGTCCCAAGAATAGTGGCACGTCGTCAAACACAAATTTGGGATGGTTCATGTCCCTGTAGAAGAAATAACATTTTTGTAATTGTCAGCTGTCAATATTAAAATAATTATTTAATATTTGAAGACCCGTATGACGCAATTGTTACCATGCCGGAACGTCAAAATGTTGATCGTTCAAATCTTTGTTTTTGCATGACCTTGACTATCATTACTAATGTAGGTTAACTTTTATTTAAATTATATTGAAAATGAAATTAGATTAATTATAACAACAAAAAGATGACTTTACACAAATTATATAATACTTGCAGTTTTTATTACATTCCAAAGCGTACATTCATAATAAAACGATTAATGTTTATTGTTTAAAAGAAAACAATAGTCTTGCCTACGTCCGGGTGCAATACCCACTTTTCCATTCATTTTCTTTCTACTCTCTCATGTGCGCCGGTGACCACTTTCAATCAGATGAATCGTCTGCTCGCTTGCCGACTTTGAACATTAAAAAAAATAACCAATTCTAAAGCACATAAATTGTTACTGAGTTGGTGTAGTTGGTAAAGTTGGATCGGCTGAGTTGGAGAAGTCAGTCGGTTGAGTTGGTAGTGATGTAGTACTACCTGAGTGCCCTCATGAGCACCATGATTTCGCTCAGGCCGGGTGAGTCCCGGCGCAGCTTGCCGGCCATGCGCAGCACGGCGGTGAGCGCGCGCAGCCCCCAGTCGTAGTGAGACTGCTTCGACAGCTGCTCGCGCGCCACCTTGTACAGGACCGTCATTTTCTTCGCTAACACCTGTTCAATGCGATATGGTTTATAGTCCCTGTCCAAGTCCTCACAGTAACTAACAAACTAATCAACATAACTAAATAACTGGAATAACTATACTAGTCCCCATTTGAGTCTTGTTCTAGGTCGGTTACAATTGTCATGAGCGGCAGAAAAAAGTACAATGTAGTATAGTATTGTAATGTAATGTAGTGTTAGTACATTTCAAAGGCAATCTGATGACTGCACGTTCGAGCTATTAAATTAAATGATAGTTCTGCTGCCCATGATGATACACAATATACAATACATAATAGGCTAGTTGACTAATTTTGAAAAACTAAATCATAGTTTGCCAAATCGTCTAATTTAACTGAAATATTAATATTTCAGTAAAATACTAACTGTATCATATTTTAATTTATATTTTCATGAACTATTTGACGTTTCCGTCAAAAAACGCGTCAAACTGTCATGGCGACTCGTGTGACGTCATATGTTGGAAAACGAAGAGCTTTTTGGTTAGGCGGAAAGACCAAAATGCTATGTCAAGTTTGTTTAGTTTTGCAACGTGTGACGTCACGCGTCGTACTGGCGTTCGCTGTCACGTGACTAGTGACTGTAATTTCGGGATTTTATTTCTCAAAAATATTAAATAATCATGATTTATTTAATCAATAAGATCGATTTTTCGCATTCGTAAATATTAAGCTACCATAAAAAATAGAAATCTTCAAAATATTTTCTTACTGTCAACTACCCTATTATGACGCGATAAATTATTCCTAAGTAGTATGTATGCGTGTGTGTATATTGTGTGGGCGTGTGATAGGAATGTCAACAAGTTACCTTTGCTGTGAGAAATCCGTCAGAAAACAGCGATATCTGACAGATCATTTCCAAGTCTGGCAGAATGCATACAACAGGTCTGAAGAGGGCCTTCACAGACTCGGGCAGTTCAGTGCGGCCCGCGTATCCTGGATTCATCGTTATAAAGATCCCCACTTTGCTATCCATTGAGATTTCTTGACCTTCAAACTGGAGAAAGATTTACATTGCAGTAGGAAATCGGAAGTAATCATTTTCACGTAGGTTACAATACTACAATACAATACGTAGGTTACGTACACAATTAATGGAAACGTAAACCAAATTGTGAATTTTGTAGTTAAAGCAATTGGAATAGTATTCAAAGACTAAGGAAAATGCAATTAAATACGCAAAAATGGCGTGAACAACAATGCTACTTTAAGTGAACTTGACAGAACAGAATTGACTCAGAATTTGACAGAAACAATGTTCCGCACATTAAATGTTAAACACCCATTCGAATCAAACCAAAGAGTACTTAACCAAAAACGCTTCACAGAGTAACAATACGCACCGTAAATCTCTTTAACTTCATGAGCAAAGCGCTCCGGATGCACTGTAGCTGGGTGGAGATGACGGAGAGCACCGATATGTCTATCCTGTTGAACTCGTCGAAGCAGCCCCACGCGCCGCACTGGCACAGCCCCGCCAGGATCTGCCCCACGGCGCGGAAGTCCATGCCCTCGCCGCAGTTGGTCACCACGCACAGCAGGCCCAGGGCCTTCGCCAGGTCCTTCGTCGTTTCCGTCTTGCCCGTACCGGCTGGACCTGTGGTTGTTTTGTATTTTGATTATGTAGTACCTTATACCTACATATAAAATGAACGTAGATAATAAGCTAAATAATTATCTAAAAATGAGTTCGTTTGTTCAAGATTGTAAAGATTGCAAATATCCTAAAGTTCTTTACCGATCGTTATGATTTTTTTTTGTAAAAGATAGTATCGTATGTAGCATAGGAGGGTTTTATATTAATTCTGTTCGTTTGTCTGTTTATCCGTTTTTAGGTTTGTCAAAAACAATTTGACGCGTTTATTTTTAAAAGTCATTTATTCATCTATAATTATATTATCTTTATATCACTTTCCATAACTCACCAGCCGGCGCTCCCCCTAGCTGCATGGTGAGGGCTTGCGTGATCGTGAGGTAGATACGATCAGTTAGAGGAGTGATGACGAGACGACCGTTCAAGCCCATGTATTCGTAGCCATATTCGAATACACCTGTAATCACATTGCACTCTGTGAAAGCCGACAAGTAACTGCCATAAAAATGTCTATGAAAACAGCAATTTCGGCTCGAAGGGCCATGTTGGAAATGCTAGTTAAAGACCGATAATGAGAAAATACTTTATTTGTACTGAAGAACAATACAATTAATTTGCTAGCAATGAGTACACGCGACGCGGGCGACAGTTATTTGTGCACTGAATAAAAATGCTATAGTTTCCCTCGTTCGGTACCCAAAATTGCTTACAATACGTTTATGTTATACATAATGTACGGCGTTAGCCCGTGCTCAAGCTACCCACGCACCAGTGCACTGTCGTATCCACAGGTTGTCGTCCTTCTTGAGCCAGTAGAAGCGCAGCTGGCTCTCCCACTCGAACTCGGCGGCCTCCGTCACGTTGTCGCGCACGAAGCCCTCGATGATGTCGCGCGCGTGCACGTCGATCGTCGTGATCGTGCGGAACTTGAGGCGGTCGTTCGACGACAGATCTACGGCCATCCGTTACAATGTGACACATATATCTATAAATACTACCTTTTTGGTAGACAGGTATATATTATAATTATGTTTTATCTTTACAAATGGAAAGGGTAATTGTCGAGAATGACAGATGCGGACGCAAATAGACGAACGTTAGCATAGTATGTAAGCTCGTAGTGCGTAGTTTAACTTAGGTCTCGAGAAGAAAATAACGCATTCGTAAAACATAAATTTAATGTTTCCAATATCCCAACAATGTCGACGTTGATGACAGATATTTGGTGACAGCTTTCGCACGATCCAATGATTGGCACCAATTGTTGGCATTATGCAGCAGTTGTTAAGTTATATGTAAATCGCCTTCGGGCGACACAAGAACTTCAGAAACTTAAGTTGACAATTAACCCTTCACCAGTTGTAGCAACTTAGTACAATAGGTTTCAGGCCACCTCAATTACAACTTGTACCACGCTGCACTAGACTAATGAGTTGGGACTTGTAACTAAAGTCAGCGATAAACTTCAATGCCGTCACCGTCGTTTCTGTCACCTGTGCACACCCTATTGGTAGCCCACATTACCGAAGGAATATCGGGTAATGTATTTTTTTAGGTAATACTTGACAATAATCCCATCTAATGTTAAGTGGCGATGATGTCTAAAAATGGTAAGCGTATTTTATTTTAAATCTCCCACATCAAAAGCGGGCGGTCAAACAAACCTGCCCACGCAGCTAAAATGCGCCGCATTCCCGTGCACAGCGTGCGCGGTCGAGGAATCCCCGTGCACAGCCTGCGCGGTCGTGGAATCGCGGCCCTACAGAGCATTACCTTGTCTGACTTTGACGACCAGCCCGTCGAGCTGCTCGTTCTGCTGCTGCAGGTGCTCTTTCATGGCGCGCTTGTTCCCCTTGCGGATGCGCACGAACGTCTCCTCCGTCTCCGCCGTCCACCACACGCCGTTCGCCGCCAGGCACACCATGCCCAGGTACTCCAAGATCCAATCGGTTCTACGTGCGAGTGACGTATTAATAGGATATGATACGTATGGGAATGAACGTATTAGTATGGTATGATCCTTATGTATTAATGGCCAGAACAGCAAGTTTGGGGTTGTTTTAACGAAATTTGTCGTTTTCCGACTCAACGCGTACGAAGACGCGAGAAATACGCGAGAAAGACGCGTTACGTCACTCGCTCAGTTCGCTCACACGCATGCGCACAGTTGCTTCCCGTCCCTCTCCATCCTTGTGTCGACATTATACCTGCGCAAACGGCAGCCATTTTGGTTCAACTTATGTGCCGCGATTTATAACAGTGTTTATAAAATTTTAAAATTATTGTTAATATATTAATCAGCACCGTAATGTTAAAATTAAAAGTCAAAAGATATATACAAAATAAAATAAGCACAGAGAAAAGAATCTACAAGGATCTATTCAAACCTGGGAACTCTCCAATTTCTTCCATAATAGAAGATAGCTTTCTTAGTGATGAATTTGTTAGTCCTGCGCATCTCGATGAGGACGAGGTTCATCCAGTCCTCCACCCTGCCCTCCGTGTACACTACGTAGCGGAAATCCATTATCTGCGAAATATTATTCAACTTGATAAGAATCTGAATGTTGAATTAATTCAAGGTTATATCATTTACCTAATAAATGAAAAGTAAAAAAAACTTTTTTAGAAACAAGCTTTTATTGAAATGGGCAATAAAAATAAAATTAACTTTTCCTTTAAACCTATTACTATCAGGATAATGTAGCGAGATTTTAATACCCTTACATAGTTTGAAAATTTTAAAATTAATCAGATCAAGTTATTTAATTTACTCGTTTACACAGATAAATTTCGCGACAAGCTTTTGTATCATAATAAATTGTGTAGTGACATTATAAATCGATAGTAAAAGTTTTAAAGGGAAAGTTCATTTTATTCTTTATAGCGCATTTAAATAAAATCTTGTTTATAAAAAAGTTTTTTACTTTTAATTTACTTTTTAATTTTTAGATCACTGCACAGGCATTTGTATTCGAAGCAAGTCCTTTCATTTGATACCCATATTGTCGAGTCGAACAATCAAGTTTGCTCCAATCTAATTATGTATGATGTGTAATCACCTCTCCTTCAGCAGAAATCATCTTGGCTGCAACCGGACGATTGGTGTGGTCCACATATAGATCCAGGGCTTTGATATTGTCGAACATCTACAACAAATATTACCCTTAGTACTAAGCAAGGATTTTTTAAAATTGGCGGGCAAAGTCGAGGGGGAAAGTTAGTCTTAATATAAAGGTTAAATAAATGAACTAAGGTAAAAATGTACAAAATCAGTTACCTTTATCATGTGCTCCTGCACGCAGCTACACTCGCTGCTGCCGAGGATCGACAGGAGTTCATCCGTAGATATGAAGAAAAATCGCGGGAATATACGCCTCTTGGAATCCAAGTAGTCGTTTAGAGATTTCTGACACCTGTCACACAAAAATGTACAAAGTTCGAATATATTAAGCTGTAGTACGGCCAACGAAACAAAATATAATTATCTAAAATATCTTCAGAGTTTTAAAACATTTTCTATCAATGTCATGTACAAATATACCTACTTAATTATCAACACCTGTATTACATGAACAAAACTATTCAGAAGTTAGAATATTCCAATATTCTCACATTTATTCCAAAATCAATATAATAATATTGAATTATAAGTCTATTAAGTTAATTTAGATATATTAACCAGGAACAAAACAACCACTTGTGCTTGTGTTAAACCCGTCACACAATATTACAACACGCTAGTTAGTGATAACTCGTTACTTCTGCAAGCCCAATCCCAAATTGACGAACTCCTCCAGGCGGCCCGAGATGGTGCAGCAGTCCACGACGATCAGACGTTTCGCCGTGTCCAGCATTATCTGCAACGACCTTATTATAAAGTTCGTAATTATTGCTAATAGGTACTATCTGTAAATGTTGCTATAAATTTCCGACCTGTACGGGACAATGCAATGGTCAAAAGCCCTCATAGCCCGGTGGCTTGCCTCGATCTTAAGTGGTCGACCCAGCTAAGTAACAGCGGGCGCGGTCGGTACACCACAGAACATTCTAGGCCTTCTCAGTTCTCAGTCAGGCCTTATTGGGTCGAAGCCAAGTAAAAGCTTAAGGCGAAGAGTAACCTCAAAAGTCCAAAGTACTTCAACTAACTTTCCTAAACGCCTTGTCGATGTCATCGAACTTCTTCGCCTCGTCGGGCAGCTGCTGGCGAATGTCGCCGCCGACGAAGATCCCCTCCAGGTAGAGCCACTTGCGCTGCGTGGCCATCCACTCCTCGATCACCTCCGATATCAGCGACAGCCGCCGCTCCCACGTCTGGACCACCGTTAGGAACGGACCAATAAATCTGAATGTAAACGAAACAATTAGAAAGAAAGAAATAATTTATTTCGTCTTAAACATACTGCAATAATAATTAAAAAAAAAAACAATAATCTTACAATAAAGAACAAGATATTACCTGTTCAAGAAAGAATAACAAAAATTGAAGTAAGTAATAATAAAAACAGATAGATAAGACAATTCTACAGTGATGTTATTAAACGAAAAAGGAACCTGGTTTTAAGGGCGGCCCTTCTTGCCTTCCAGTTACATACATATTTGGTCGAAACTAATGATGGACCCTTAGCGCAATCACGGTTGTGATCAAATAAATTTCAAGTGAAAACTTCTTCTTCTTTTTAACGACGGTAAAAAGAGACAGACACATTTTAACGTGGGAGAAAATGAAATAGGATTCATTATCCACTTGCGTGCTCCAAGGTCGGGGTTCTACAGCAATACCTTTTACGGCAAAATGGCGGCTTACGTAAGCAAAGCAAAACATCAATATTTGGACTGACAGTAGTAGTTTCAGTTCAAATATTGATGTTTTGATGATGAGACAAGTAGCAGCAGTGGCTACTTTAGACTAGAGGAATTGAATAGAGGAAAAGAGAGAGCGGCCCCGTTGGAGCGAACTGAACCTGGCTCCGAACGATCAGTTGGAACTGATCACTTGCGAAAATTGTACAAAACTTCGATAGCGTGATTCAGGCTCGTCTCGACGTTGATTTTCCGTATGGAGAACATTCAGACCACTAGCTGAGGTAAGACGAGCGGGGGGACTGGCTAATTCATCGCTGTGATTGGCTAATTCAACGCCAAACGAAACGTTGGAAAGAAATATATTAATTTAAGCAACGGGAAAGAATGAGACGGCACGAATTTATATCGGTACTATAATACTGATGTGTTGTTTGAAACCATTCGCCTGTTATTAGGAGTCTAGTGGCCGTGTGGTCGGTGGCGGGTACTGACTGCGAGGCGGCCATGCTCTGCAGCGCCATCGCGTCGTCGTCCAGCTTGACGACGACCTCGTCGCACGGGTTGAGCGTGTACCCGCGGTCCTCGCCGCGGTTGTAGTGGCGCGTCACCGTGAACGCGACGCTCGCCCACGTCTCCTGCACGTCGCGCACGCCGCGCTCTATCGCCAGCTCCTGCCGATGTTATGCTATTATGCTGGCCACACTAACGGGAAACGCCGATAATTATCGCGATGACGGACGTTTAACGTTGGTGTGGCCACTACTTAACGCGATAAGTTTACAACGGCATTCACATTGCCGTTTGCCGTTGGGCGATAGTTAGAATGTTGGGGCCGCCGCGCTCTATCGCCAGCTCCTGCCGATGTTATGCTATTATGCTGGCCACACTAACGGGAAACGCCGATAATTATCGCGATGACGGACGTTTAACGTTGGTGTGGCCACTACTTAACGCGATAAGTTTACAACGGCATTCACATTGCCGTTTGCCGTTGGGCGATAGTTAGAATGTTGGGGCCGCCGCGCTCTATCGCCAGCTCCTGCCGATGTTATGCTATTATGCTGGCCACACTAACGGGAAACGCCGATAATTATCGCGATGACGGACGTTTAACGTTGGTGTGGCCACTACTTAACGCGATAAGTTTACAACGGCATTCACATTGCCGTTTGCCGTTGGGCGATAGTTCGAATGTTGGGGCCACACTTGTCAAGTGTGGCCCCAACTTTCTCATTTTATCGCAATAATTATCGCGATGTTCGGCATTGACTTTGACGTTGACGTTTCCGTTAGTGTGGCCCCAACATTACAACGACATGCACAGCGACAATGTTTTTTGTAAATTTTAATAAATAATTGCTTTAACAAAAAATAACGTTCTTCAAAAATTGTTCATTTAAATTAAATTATATAAATAGTTAATAAAATAATTAAATTAAATTATAATATATAATTTTAATTAAATTTAAATCATTATCATAATCGACGTTAATTAAATACGCATTATTAAGTATGGTATAACTCAAAAACTACGGGGTCAGATCTTGCTCAAAATTACATGGGACCACATGACAACTACCAGATTTCGAACATTTGAACTCATCATTCAAATTTCTACGTCGTTGAGAATCGAACCCAGCACCTTTGGCACGGCGATCCGGCATGGTAACCATTGCGCCATACTGGTCGTCAGTCGATGTCAGGTATCAGTTGTCTTCAGGTACTAAATTAGGGCGCTTTCAATTTAGACGGTTGAAATGAAAAATCATAACCGTGCGGGCGCCGCACGGCAGCCGCACGGCAGCAGTCCGGGTCAAACCGTCTAAATTGAAAGCGCCCTTAATGATAGACTGATAGTTTATATTGCAGATGACCAAACTAACTTTGATGGCATGGTTGACAATTTCTTCGGCGACATCTTGGTACTTGTGCAGCTCCATAGCGAACATGTTCTCCAGCGTAAAGCGGTCCGGCGACATGTCGAAGTCCTGTCCTGTTCAACAAACGCAATGTTCACAATGTTAACGTCATTTCATTTTAGGAACTTTTGACTGACTGACTTACATTCGTACATATTATTTTTTAACAAAGGAAATTAATATAAATAATATGTTTACGAAATTTAAAACTACGCAAGGCAGTAAATGTTGGTTACGGCGTTTCTCGTACCGTTATTTTGTCTGATTTATGGATATAATAACAAAGAAACGATGTCCATTTATTTAAAGACTTTTTTGCATCTATCCATCCGTTCCATTCCATTTTGGAAGACGAAGCGGCAACTCAGCACTTATAATGGAATTGTTAGTACCAAAATACTCCACCTTTGAAAAAAACAGTTACTAAAAAAACATGGATCATGTGCCCTATAAAATGACTGACCAGTCTTCGCCATGAGCTCCTTCCAATGGCGCTCGCGCATGGCCTCGTTCTTCAGCGACACCATGAGCGGGACCACGCCCTTGAACTGCTTCATCTTCAGGTCCAACATCATCCCGGTGTTTGTTGAACGGACTGCCTTCGGTAATTTCCTGTAGATGTCTTTATATAAACAGGTGAGACATTCGTGTATAATGAGTTAATTAACCTCAGCAAATAATTCATCTAAATGAAAATAAAAAAACTCTAAGTAATTAATTGTTTATTTTTGTAGATATTAAGTAATATATTTATAATTATATATGTTGCATAAAAATTTCAGTCTGAAATAGATCCAGGATCTTTTACTCCAGATGCAGCAATATAACTGACTGACCAGCTGGGCCGTGTTTATTCAAATATAATCATCAATGCAATAACCCTATTCATCATACTTATTCAAACCAAACCTGAATTCCTTGAAAAACTGTTCGATTCCATCAACCAGGGCCTGCGGGTTGAGGTTCACCCACAGCGTCTTGGCCCAGACCTCCCTCGCGTTCTTCTGCGCCTTATAGATCTTGTATATCTGGTCCATGCCCTGGAAGTCGGTCTTGGCGCGGTTGAAGTTGGAGAAGTCGGCGAGCGGGTTGTCGAACAGCTGTTCAGCCGCCTGCAGCCCCTTCTTGCGAAACTCCAGCTCATCGAAGTATTTTGTATATTCCTAACATGAAAAGAGGTATGTTACCACCGAACAGTTCATTATTATGTAGTGTCTTATTAAGACTACGACAATTCTAGACGACGCGCGGTGAACTTCCTTGAGATGTTTGATTATTTTTGACGTGATAACATCTTATAAATTGATGAACACCGGCAGCGCGCACGAAAGTGTCCCGTTGCGCCTGAGCCTGTGCGTGCAAGCGAGAGCGCGGAACAAGCGATAGAGAGGCACGATCGGCCTAAACGTTCGGCTTGCAACGCATCTATCTCTCCTCCCTTGACGATATCACGCTGTTAAGAACTAAATCTAATAATAATATGTGTTACCTCCATCAACAACAGTCCCCTGTCCATATCATCGCCAACGGTAGAAGGCCCCTCGTTGTCGAACTTTTCGACAAACTCGTCCAACTCGCGGAGAAAGTTGGATATCTCCACCACGTTGAGTTTGGAGAACTTCTCCTTGGTCTGCTCTAGCGTGTTGCCGCGGAACAGCGAGGTCTGATACAGACTTCCCCATGACGTTTCCAGGTTCTTGCCGAATTGCAGATCTTCCTCTGTAACCTAAAACGATAACGATACACTACAGCCATGTACTCTACCGTACTGTACGGTCTGTACCGTAATCGTACCATAATCTTGCCGTAACCGTACCGTAACCGTACCGTACCCTACGTTGCCGCTCCTTACTGTACTCTAACCTACCATACTGTACATTTTTGTTGCTGTGGTAAGTGCTCTGTACACAACTTCCTGTTCAAGAAAACGTATTACGCCACTTCCGTTTTAAAAAATGTGAGATTTCCCTCCAAAATTCATTTTTAGTAGTTCGGCATAAATATTTCAATTCCAAAACCATGGAAGTAAGACAATAAAATGACTCACATCGATGTTATGCTGTTTGAGCATGTGGAATATCTCCTGCATGCCCCTGAACTGCACCTCGGCCGTGATGGTCATCTGCTGCACCAGCCCGATGGTGGCCATCACCAGCTTGAAGTCCTCCAGGCCCTTGATGTTCATGTTCATCGTCATGCGGAGCGACTGCGATATAACACATTTTTAACCGATTTCAAAAAAAGATGAGGTTTTCAATTCGACTGTATTTTTTTATGTTTGTTACTTTAGAACTTTCGACTAGTTGAATCGATTTGAATCGTTTTTCTTTTTTTATTTGAAAGCCGGTGCTTGCCGTGTGGTCCCCTTCAAATTTGGTCCAGTTCTGACAGTGGTATGAATGAGAAAACCATATAAGTCTTAAACTTTCATTTTTTACTCACATTTTATTGTTCCAGTTTAGTGTAGTAGTTAATTAAGTAATTGGCATTACCTTTTTGTAATTGCTATAGTCGATAATTGAGTACATGGACAAGTTGATAGATAATTGTCACAGCCCATACACATCTCTAAACCAATAAGCTAAAACATTCCTGTATTTCCTACCATTAATTATACTAGACTATAAAAAAATCAGACATTCCGCTGCCGTCACTCACCTCAATCTGATTCTTCAAATCGTGCATGCTCATCCTGGTCTTGGCCGCGATGCAGTGGCCGAGGATGTTCTTCCACTCCTGCGCGTGGCCCTGCACCTGCCTGATGATCGGGCGCAGGTTCACGCGGATCGCGCCCACGTCCACGAACTTCACGTGGCTGTCCAGGTCCGCTATGATGTCCTCGAAGAAGAAGAACTTCTCGTCGTACTTCTGGATCTGCTCGTGCTTCTGAATGTACTTCTCGCAGGAGAGGTTCTTGTCGAACGCCCAGAGGTGCTGGTACTTCTGCCATCTAACAGTAAACTGCAGTTGCGGCATTATGTTATGTAAAATGTACGTACAATTGCGTGCGAACTCGCGTGTATACCTTGGCTAGCTTAGTGGCAATAAGAAATCGCGGCAAATTTAAAAAATCTATCACTGGCAATACCAAGTATTTCTTAGACTATTCTAAGAAAAGGAATTGATAGATCTGATCATAGGTTTAATTATTTTAAGTAACATTTACTACCACTGCTTTTAGTCGGGTTTGCCATTGATAGGAATAAAATCAATAGAAGTGGACGCCAGCCTTTAAACCTCCATGAACTCACTGTTAAGTGCAAGCTCGATATGCGACAGAAATTATCAGCATCGTACGACTTTTACGTGAGCGAATCCAAATCGATTATCGATCAGGGAAGTCAATCATCGTATCAGAGTTCACTTACTTCTGTATGTAAACATTGATGTCCTGCGTCAGCCTGTATATGGTGTCCTGGATGAGTAAGGTGACGTCGTTGATGGCCACGACGCGAAGGACGTCTTCGAAGTACGAGAACACGTAGAACTCGTTCCCGGTGGCCTCCGCGATCCGCTGCGGCGGGCACGGCAGACACGTCTTCTTCATCCAACGAGGGAAAGCTGTTAACCTGTCGCAACGTACATAAGGGAAATTAAACGAATTTGAATACATATAATATTCCTAAATAAAACCCGACGAGGCTTGTCTGCGTGCACGCCGCTGCGTTGCAATGTGCTTACGCGCCTTGGATCACTCACAAACGAAAATATAAAAGGACACTGGATTCAAATCTTTGTGCGATCGCTCATATCTGCCTTAGCTAAACGTTGATCGTACGTGTACGTACCTCACTAATAGTATCACTACATAGTATAAAACAAAGTCGCTTTCTCTGTCCCTATGTATGCTTAGATCTTATAAAACTACGCAACGGATTTTGATGGTTTTTTTTTCAATAGATAGAATGATTCAAGAGGATAGTTTATATGTTTAATATATTAAAGTTTTTCGCAAAAAATTTTGGACTTGGGTACTAAGGGACAGGTTACCCGAAGCGAAGCGAGGGCGGGTTTACTAGGATCCCTATAACACTGACCTGTTTAGGAAATGTTTCAAGTTGTAGCCGAGGATGTTGCAGACCTCCGCCGGCGTGGGCCGCATCGTGATGTCGGGCGTCACCAGCACCGCGTCCACCTGGAACAGCGGCGTCTGCTCGCTCAGCATGCGCTGGAAGTGCTCCAGGTTCTCCAGGGTCAGCCTGCGGTCAAATACATTCTATCAACATTATTTACAGTGATAGAACAAAAAAAAAACAAAATGTGTGCAATTAATTCAAACGTGCTAGAAGTGAAACTTAAAAAAAAACGAATAATGTTTTGCTTTGATTACGTAAGCCGTCATTTTGCCGATGCTTCCTATCACATTTTCACCCACGTTAACAGGTGTCTGTCTCTTTCGTTTCCGTTTCACTTCATTTGCGCGTCATATCCGTTTCATCGAATTCCAAATCGCAACGATACTGTAGAAGTTTTCACTTCAAAAAAATTACGTGTAAATCACGTGGAAAAACAGGACACAGATGTACAGTACACAGTATACACGATGACAGAGCGCACTCACGCCACAAGACACTTGAATATCTTCTTCTCCCAGTAGGTGTAGTAGGCCGTCATGACCGGCGACCTGCCCGTGCTCGAGCTGAGGATCAGGTACTCCAGCTTCATCAGGATGGGCCCGATGCGGTCGTATATACGAGAGAGCATCGCCATGCGTTCTAACCGCTCGTTTTCCACCTCCACGAAATATGTCTGCAATTGTGTAAATTTAATGTGAAGGATTGGTAAGTTAATGACTGTTATGTAAAAACAAAAATTATATAAATAAACTAGCTTTCCACCGCGGCTTCGCCCGCCAATGTCCAAAAATCCTTTCTTAGTGCTCACTGGCGTCACTTGAGGAATCCATATACAAAGTTTCAAGTGAATCCATTGAAGAAATGAAAAGTTTCCCTTTTTTATTCCCTTAGGGGAGGCAATAATTCGCGTAAAACAGTTGTCTCCTCTACTTATTACTGTGAAGAGCTTTAAAATGTTGAACTACCTTATTTTTCGTAAATTACATTTTTATACATTTACCTTACAAGGGTACAACCACGTATCATCGGGCTGGCCGGTCACCGGGTCCACGTAGTCCTTGGGCCGCACGATGGGGAACAAGTCGAACTCTTGCAGCTGGTCTATCAGGAACTGAATCTCTTTCTCCACCATCTTAAGTTGCTGGTAAACTGCTTGTAATGAATTCTCCCCTGAAACGCATATTTTGATTTAGCATTTAATGAAAATTTTAATAAAAGATTCGATACTGAATAATTGATTGAATGAATATTATTCATTTATTATTCAAACGACAAACTTTCCAAATATCATTGTCATGAGATTTATTGCGTTAATAAAGACCATCACCGGTAACAGTTTTTTTTCAATATCTGCATCATACAGAAACCGATCAATTGCAGTTTTATAATATGTCCTGTCCTTTATTATGGGGTATCAACACCACCTATAGCTCTACGACAAATAATAACGATGTTAGGATACTACCTTACGACGTTTCTTCCGTCGACGTATAGATTACCTTTAGTAATATCCTTGATATAGTCATTGATCCCGAGCGCGGTCCAAGTGATCCTGGTGAGGCCGGGCAGGATGTGTCTCTCCATGTCGAGGAGATGCCGCTTCATGAGGTGCGTCTCCGACGGACTGAGAGAGTGCGTGCTCGCGTTGTACTTGACGATCACTCCCTCCAACGCCTCCAGTTCATAGTACAGACGGTCCTTCTGCATCGCCACGTCGCGAATGTTCGACGGCAACTCGAAACCTTTGGGGCAAATGTTAACTATTATTTATTTTACTATAATACTATTACGTTTGTGAATACTATTATGTATCTAAAATGTTAAAACCGCTTCTTTTTTGGTCGATAATGCGAAGATAATATCTCTGGTATTCTGTTCTGATCTGATTCAAAATATTTGTTGTCTAAGTACGTTAAAATAAACGGAGATGTTTCGATATCACGAACCTGGAAACGTTATAGACAAGGAGTAGGTATCACTTTTCCAACAAGATCAGAAGAAAGTAATCTAACAAAGCTTCTCTGACACTCCAAGAGAAATTATACAAAGCAGCTACCAAGATTTTTTTATTGTACACAAATATTACCCAGTTGTTCCATGAGTTCCGCTTCGTGTATGACTAGAAATATTTGTTTGTCGAAGTTCGGATGGAACTCCAATTCGTACTCCTGCATAAGTTTGTGTACCGTCAAGTCCCGCCAAGTAACATCAGTCTGGAATAACATTTCGATTTTAAACGGAGAATATTTCAGTTGGTCATCTTGCGCCAAACTTTATGGCACTCTGAACTACGCTCCGGTTGGATCTCGCGCATGTGAGCATGCATGTTGGGTTAACTACGAGTTGCCGGGTTATGGCTCGCCGCTTATTCGGCTTCCATTGAAATTCAAAAATTTCGTGCCGTCACGCACTGGCCAGTACTTCAGAGGGGCCATAACGCTTGGCGCGAGAAATACCATAGAAATTTTCGAAAAATCTTTGTTAACTATTTTTTTTGCAAAAACCTTGAAGGAGTTGATAGAATTTTTAAAGTACGATGAGGCTCAATGCCTCGTCGTACTTTTACATCGTACGCGAAGTTTTAGCAAACGTGCATTCACTCGTGAGTAGTGCCTATAACGGGACTACTTATAAAAGCAACGAATGGTTTTAAAGTTGGTTGCAGTGTGGAGAAAATAAATCTTAAGAAAATTAAAATTCTCCTTAATCAGAACGGTCTCTATTTGAGTATCAATAATAATATGTAATAATATCTCACCAATCCTTCCTTTGCCAGTAGCGATACGGAGCTGGGAGATCTCACATTCTCGTAATGTTGTCCCGGGATTCTCATCAACATTACTGGAATTAAAATTGTAACGAATACGTAACAACACCAACACAGCGCAACGTCAACGACACTACTATTATGTATATTAAAAAAAAAACAAAATGATAAGAAGTAAAATATCTAAAGGTTTCTAAAAATTATAACACCACAAGTGATGACATTTAAGTATTTTTGTATGTCTGTTACATATCATGTCGTGGTGGAGTATGCTTTAGGCCAGGCTCAGTTATGAGGAGAGACCCGTGCTCAGTAGTGGGCCTTAAACGGGTATACTAGACTGCTTCCTTGCTTTAGAGTGCAATGTAATCCGCTATTTTGAGTTCATATACCCAACCGACACCGAACACACAACGCTGTTAGCCAGTTTGCGACATACAAGCTTTGTCCCTGCGTCGTTTCTGCGCGATCTCCTTGTTGACGATGTCGGCCGGTCGCAGCGACAGCTCGGAGTCCTTCTTCTTGGCCGCGTGCGCCTTGCCCGCCGCCGTCAGCTGCATCCCCCGGCCGGGCGGGGGCGCTGCGTCTGTACCGCGGGGAGGGTAACACGGACTTAGAATAATTTACATTAAAGAAACGAAGTCCGCGCGGCCGTTTTGAAGCACCTTAATTGGAGTCAGATATGACTCCAAACACCGGGCAGCTCATGTCAACGCACGCCAAACTTGTCTCGCGAAAAAAGTTATGACGATTTGTCCAGTTAAATTGTGTCACAAAATATCTGAAAAGCTATTTATGTATTATTGCTAAAACATATGATGAAGACTGTCTTTCTATAGTGTTATTATTCTACGGATTACATGCGAGTCGCCATACACACACCTCACACATGATACACTATTGGCGGAACGAGGTACGGACCCAGCTTTTGGGAATTGTATCACGATATTAGCTCACTCGATGACCATGCCCGGCCACGGGATTCTAATTTTATTTAAAATAGTTTTAATTGCATCGTATTTAGTTTGACACATTACACATATACACACACATACACATTATAGGTACATTTAACGAAAGGTGTCAGAAGTGCAAATGCAAATTACACTTTTCAAATATAAACATTCTAAACAATTACCTTCCTCCTTTTTAAATACCACTTGCAGTATATTCTTCTTCATCATGTTATCGACGAACTCCGAGGCGCCCTGCACCCAATCCTTGTACTTAGAGTCTTCGTAATCCTTTATTACTTTAGAAAATGCCTTGTACTGCAGAAAGGCCTCCTTTTTCTGTTCGCAGTCGTTCAACTCGGGCACCTAATAGTTTCATTACAAATAAAAATAGTCCGAACTATTGTATTCAACTAAATAAAACACGTAGCAAAGCCAGGTTCCACCTACACCATCTGGACAACTGGCATTCGTCCACAGTAACCACGTGGTCTACTCCCACGTACGCGTTAACTGTGGAACGAATTTCCTACGCCGGTGTTCATACGGTGCCATGCCATTGGATCCTTCAAGAAGCGGGTTCATGGCTTATATCTTAGAAGGCAACGCGTAGGTGTTGTCCCTGGTGTTGCTAATGTGCATGGGCGACGGTGGTCAATTACCATCAAGTGACCAGTTGGCTCGTGTCGCCTGCTTTAGGCATAAAAAAGAGTTCAGATAAGGCTCAATCCTCAATATAAAGCAGATACAAATCGAAGCGTATACATTAAATTTGTTTCGATTTAATGATTTTATTGCCGTAATAGTTTCATATATTGTGGAGATCAGTCACCCTATTGTAAATTATCATTGCCCCACATAACCATTTGTACGACCAAGGTTGCCAACGCTGGTGTTTTTCAATTTACTGGAATGGACTACTGCTTAATCGGGATAGATACGCCTCTTGAAGGAACCTTATGTTTCTTGATGAAAGTGATAAGGGAAATTCATTCCACAATTTACAACGCAATAAACAGGTTGCTTTCAGCCCTGTCTTGAATTTCCTAAATATTATTGTTACTTGACCGTAGTGAAACAGAATAAACGATGAAGATATGAATCAAAAATGCTTCGGACAACCTTCAAACTACTTTTACTAGGTACGTACTGACATTACATGATTAATAAATGGTTTGTTTCAAAACAGACCGAATTATGCGTCCAATGTCACGTACGGTGAAAGTACGTTCAATGCAGTTTACTGTTTGTATGGTACTTTTCGTCTGTATTAAATATCGGGGGCGTAGCTCAGATGGTAGAGCGCTCGCTTAGCATGCGAGAGGTACCGGGATCGATACCCGGCGCCTCCAATGAGTCGTTATGTTTTGTCGAATTATTTTTATATTGAGTGCCCGGCGTATTAGGTTAAGTATATTTGTCTTAAGTTCTCAACGGGGGCGTAGCTCAGATGGTAGAGCGCTCGCTTAGCATGCGAGAGGTACCGGGATCGATACCCGGCGCCTCCAATGAGTCGTTATGTTTTGTCGAAATTATATTTATGTTGACTCTCCGGTGTACTATGTTAAATATATTTGTCGTAAGTTCTCTACGGTGGAGCGCTCTACCATCTAACTAAGCGATCTACACAACTGTCCATCCGTCCAGATTATATTGAAATTTAATTTTTAGCTTTTCATATTCTAGCAATACTTACCTTTTGAAACTTCATAATAGGCTGTTTCATTTTGTTGAACAAGGCGCGAGCCCAATATATCGACCCAGCGACAGGAGGGTGGTTCCGAAGCAGCGGCGGGTTTTTGCGGAAACGCTATAAAAATATAATATTGATGACAGCAAAATTTCATGGCTATTTAATCTGTGCGTAAGAAAGAACACCTAGCCGTGCAGGGGAGAATAGATGCAGGACATTGAGGAAGATCACCGTTACGCTGGACCGACCAGGTCAAGGCAGCATGAAAACTTCCCACAGTTGAGTCAGCCACTAACCCCTTCTTCAATCCGCTCTGGAACGATGTGGAGTATGCTCTAGGCCTCCTCCTGAGATAGAGACTCGTGCCTTGTAGGGGGTCATTAATAAGTCGAGGCCAACTACCATCATCAAAACGTATGTGGGGCTGCATTAGGGCAAAGTACTGAAGAATGTTACACGAAGATTCGATTACTTGGTTTAGTAAAAGTTAAATAGTATTTTGATACAGTAGCATAGTATCCACACTGATATGACAAATGCGAAAGTGTGTTCGTTTATTTGCCCTTCTTTCACGTCAAAGCGGAGAAACGAATCGACGTTTCTTTTGCAATGGCGATAGATGAAGTAATGGGAGAGTGACACAGGCGACTTTTTCTCCCGGAAAGATATCTCAGTTCCAATGAGAAAGTCATTTTTTAATCAAATAAGCGTTATAGATAGAGAAGCGCAACGGGCGCAATGAAATGAAATGAAATTTGAAATGAAATGGCTTCAACAAATCCCTACCGTAAGAAGAAGCTGCAAGAAACTTCCAAGAAGCTTCTTTTGCTAATCACAATAAATATTTTTATAATAAATAAATAAAATTTATTTATTGTAAACTTGAGGAATAGGTTTTCTCAAGCGACGCGAGGGCGGGTCTACTCGTAACAACTAATTTTGCGATGAAGTAAGGTATCGAAATCGAGTTAGATACCGTAAATTTGTCCTCCAATGCGGTAAGCTCCTTGATAAATTGGCGCATGACGAGGTCGAATTTAGTCGACAGTTGGCGGCGGATAGACTCCCTGGTGTCGAACTCCAGAAATTTTAACAACACGTCCAGTGCTTCTTCCGATGATCTACAAACAGTAAATAAATTATCGCTTACACACTCCTACCCCCGCACTGGGATTCGAAAAGTTTTACGTATTTCGGACACAATATCGAAGACCCCGCAATAATGCATGCACCCGGTTGAAATTTTAACTCATCATTCAAATTTCCGCCTCGCTGGGAACCGGACATACTTTACTTAGTGACGTATTTACAAAAAAATTACCTTAGATTCCCAAAGCTCTGGTTGATATAGTTCTTCGCCTCCTCCTCCAAATACCTCACTTCCTTCCAGAAGTCGCCCATGATGACGTCCCAGTTCTCCTTGTTGTCGTACACGAACACGCTGAAGTCGATCGTGCGGATCGGGTACACGAGGTTCTTCACACGTTTGCGCACGTCGTCTATTTGCGTCGGGTCAGAGATTATCGACTTCAACTCCGATCCGAATATACGTTCGAAGTCTATCAGGACCTGCATTAAAAAAAAATCGCTTACACACTCATATCCCCACACCAGGACTCCCTGTGTCGCGGGCGGCATGGACAATACAAATTACACATTACTAACACTCATGACCCTAGAACAAACATTTATGACAGAAATGTCTGCCCCGACCGACAATCGAACCCGGGACCCCTCGCTTCGCCGGCAGGGTAACAATTAGACTACGGTGTCGTCAAATGCTACTATACTTTATAATAAACAATTAAAAGCAGTTGCCACCATCGACAATCGACGAAAGCCGCCGGTTTGTGGGCGCTTCATTAAATTGTTTATACATAAAAAAAATGTTCCTAAAATAAAAAGTACTGGGCAAAACTATAATTAATTCTTGTGGGACCACATGGGAACTATTCCGCATCAAACTAAAAAAGAATCACGTAAATCGGATTTTAAATCTCTGCGTAATCGGTGTACATACATCAAAAAAATATATACCAATCGAATTGAGAACCTTCTCCTTTTAGAAGTCGGTTAAAAATACAAATATGTACATAGGATTTAAGTGAAGATTATAGGCATCATGCAATATAATTTTATAGTAAAAACTTCACGTATTTTAATATAACGCATCGCATGTTTTTCCTGTTAAAATATACTTCAATGTGGCCTCAAAATATTAATAGGCCACTAAAGGAAACGGGTCTCTCCTCATACCAGAGGAGGCCTAGAGCATACCCCACCACGGTGCTCCAGTGCGAATTGGTGGAAAGGTTAGTAGGCAATCCAAGTGTCGGAAATTATAATGCCGACCGAAGGCCAAAGCCGAAGGCTCCAAAGCAGGAAAACGCCTAAGAAATGTTTGCCAATAGCAGTCACCATTCTAACTAACTTAAGATCGAATCAAGCCACCGGGCTATGAGCGCCTCGTTCAATGACATTTCAAGAAATCTATGTTATTTGTGCAATTACAGCAAATTGGATAAATGCATTCATTGATCAAGTCAAATCAAACGAAATAAAAACATGATTCCTCCACAAGATCTAGTTAATAGTCACGTACGTTTTATTGTGTGTAGTACGAACAACATCGTAATTGAATGGGTAGCTTCGTTTTACCTCGGGCTGATACCGGGGGCGTAGCTCAGATGGTAGAGCGCTCGCTTAGCATGCGAGAGGTACCGGGATCGATACCCGGCGCCTCCATTGGCAAAGGTTGACCTTATTTTACCTAATTATTTTCAAATTCTAATTACTTATTTTTATTTACGTCATGTACACTGATACAAGTATTTGAAAGTATCTATAAATATAAAATTGAACGTCTGTCTGTGATTTCAAAATAAATGTGTTTCTCAAGTGCTTATAGTTATTTACTTAATACTAAAACACAAACTTTTTTTTATGTAAACGGGTACTCACGATTTTGAATTGTTTTACCGATATTTCGACCCATCTGCATGGATCATGGTCACGGCGAGACTGGTTTAAATTTTTAATTTTTATTTACATTTTTTAAATTTTTGTCTGTTTGTCTATCTTTTTATTTGTCCGGGCTAATCTCTGGAACAGCTGAATATAAATGTAATAAATTTTGTACAAAGGTACTGCTTATTTCTCATAGAAATCTCTTCCAGCAGACCTACGAATGGAAAGGTGTTAGAAAAAGCGTACATAAATATTTTACTTTAAGTAATATATCCTCGCGAGCGCGGAACAAGCGATAGAGAGGCACGATCGGCCTAAACGTTCGGCTTGCAACGCATCTAACTCTCACCCCTTATGACGTTATCACGTAAAATTATCGTCCGTAAACCGACTTTACAGACAACCATTTGTATTTTAGAGGCGACCATCTCGGTCCTCAAGGGTAGCAACGCATCCGCCGCGTACCTGCACCACCTCGGCGAGGTCGCGGCCCACCCCCCCGATGTAGTCGGTGCGCGTGAACAGCAGCGGCTGGTCGAACTCCCAGCGCGCGCCCTTCCCGCTCAGCTCGATCTCGCGCCGCCGCTCGCGGTACAGCGCGTGCCAGCCCTCCATGATCCGCTGCCCGGCGCGCGCCAGCCTCTGGATCTCGTCGTTCGGTTTGCTTCAACATACATTATAGAGCAGGGTAGATACTTTTTGAAAAATAAATTACATTAGAGTATAATGAAACACATTTTAAATGGAAGAGAATATAACAAAAATTATAGGAAAAATAAATTACGGGCGATCTGAGGTGGGGAAGGGGGGAAGGGGGGGCGGGGATTAGGGGGGGTTTAAGGGTAAAAAACGGTTTATCTCGATTTTTTTCACTTTTTTCCATTTTCCAAGGCTATCTACCCTGGTCGTCTATTATTGATAATGATGATGATGATTTGCCCGTCGAACGACCCGACGTACGGCGAAGATCTACTCTTATGTCGTGAACATCGAAGTTTGCGTCGTCGACTGCTAGCTACTGTCGTCGACTGTATAGCTTGCCCGAGTCGGTGGTTCCGGCCCGTGTATGATTGAGTCTTCAAGAGGAGAGTGAATATGCTTTTATAAGTTAGTACATCCAACATCTTGGACTTCATCGCCACTTACCATCAGGTGGAATTGTTGTCAAGCATCAACATATTTTAATTTTTTTTTTATTTATGTTTAGGAATAAAAATGCTGATAGTTTTGATAACAACTAATTTTATGAATTCTAATTCTTATTTAATCAGTCGATCATAATTCAGTTATGTTTGCAATAAATTTCAATACTGTTTTTTTTCTGTAAACATAATATAATTATTGTTACAACATATTCGATACACTTTTTATTTGCCGTCTCTTATCGTCAGGCGCATTAACCCATATAAACACTTACGCATACAAATTACATAATTAATCTACTGTACACTCACTCAAACAGCTTATGAACGTCGAGGAATCTTTCCAACTTGTCGCACAGCGCCCAAGAGATCCTGCACAACAGGGGCACCATAGTCTCGTCGGTGCGGTACCCCTTGGACAGCACCCACATCATGTACAAGCTCTCCACCAGCTCCGGGAGGAGTTCTATCACTTGTTCGAGCGGCGAGTCGTCTTCTATTACCTAAAACATATTCGCAACAATAAGTCTAGTTGGCTGAAATAACGGTGTCTAGGTTTTAGTATATACTAGTAAACCCGCCCTGGCTTCGCTTCGGGAAACCTGTCCCTTAGTACCCGAGTCCAAAATTGTTAAACGTAACCAGCGCACGAATTTATTTTCACGTGCGTTATTTTTCATTTTGCGAAAAACTTTAATATATTATACATATAAACTTTGCTCTTGAATCATTATATCTATTAAAAAAACCGCATCAAAATCCGTTGCGTAGTTTTAAAGATCTAAGCATACATAGGGACAGAGAAAGCGACTTTGTTTTATACTATGTAGTGATAGGTATAACTATGGAACAGTATAGTGTAGTATGCTCTAGAGCTCCTCGGATATGAGGAGAGAGCCATGTTGCAGCGATGGTCATTAATGGTTTGGAGCAACCAGGTATATATATATATAACTATTATATTGCCATACTATATTGCCATACTATATTATTATGCCATACTATATTGCCATCCATAATTAATATGGAAGACATAGGAAGAAAGACAAGCACTGTCAGGGAAATCTGTACATGTACTGCCATTATTCTTCATTTAATTATTTAACGGGATCATAAATATCCATAGGTACATATTTAAGTTTGTTTTTTATTACTCCGATCTAAGATTAGTGTTGTATTGGTGTGACGATATAGATAAGATTAGTATCGATAACACTTACTGTAAAAAATCGCATCAAAGTCGAAAGAAATTTCAGATTATCCCCGGCCAAGTTGTACTCCTCCATCAGACGTTCTTTGTAGAGACCAAAAGTCTAAAATAAAATTATTACAATAAAAATTAAGTTGGTTCATCGTTGGAAATACAATTATTGTTATCGAACAAGTAAACAGGCACACAACTGCAGCCCATGCATATTATCAATTAATTGGAACTACTAATTTTATTGTGAAAACACTTAAATAATTGTACCAGGCGTTACTTTGCCAGAATTCCATTATTACATACAAAAGATTATTCAACTAGATAAATCTTTACTTTGTCTACACGAAGTTTCACGAAGACTCCGCAAGTTGGCGCAACATCGCAATATATACTTGGTCAGACACACTACATCCCATCCACCACCTAGATACGGTAAAGGGCGGTGCTGACCTCCAGCTGGGCGGACTCGTACTTGCGCAGCAGGCCCAGGATGTTGACCACCGTGGGCTGCTTGAGCTGCTCCACGAGCAGCGATATCTCGGCGTCCCGCTCGCGCCAGTACTTGTACTCGGCCACGGGCCCTTCCCCGTCGCGCGTCTGCAATTATTCAGATCCTATTATAATCTATACACATACCTACTGAAACTGTAAATGGTTTATGTATGTCTGTACATTGGAGATATTAGAGAAAAAAATGTATGAAGGGTCTTCATAGGACCAATAGAAGCCGATTATATTATTTTTAGAATTATTGTCAATCTGTCTGTCTGTATGTTTGTCCGCACATCACGAAAAACTACCGAATGAAATTAATTCGGTTTGGCTGTTGTATTTCTCGAGGTCTCTTGAAAACTGGTGAATGTTTCATCTTAATACGCCACTTAAAACCTGAGATATCTATACTAATAATAAATCTGTAACTGGTCGCTGTTTGTAAAGTAGACTAGCTTGGCGAGCTTCTGTGAATCATGAGAGAGTTATTAGACCGTGAGTCCGGTCTCATAAGAACGATTACCAAAGGTCGCATCAGAACGATTACCAAAGTAGACCAACTTGGCCACCAGCTCACCTAAAAGCAGCTGATCCCCGAACAGGAACCTGAAAGGTGTCACCGACGCGTTTGCGGCACAGACAGTAGAGAGGACAAGAATGGAGTGTCAACTCACCTTCCCCACACAGGCAGCTATGGTGGTGTCGATGTGGTTCTGCCACATGTTGACGGCTTCCTCCAGCTGCGCGACCAGCTTGGGGTCGCGGAACTCCACGTGGCCGGCGGGCGGCTCCTCCGCGAGCGCCGGGATCGTCGGCATCGGCAGCTGGATCTCGCCTTCGATGTGCTCTATCGTCCTTATCACCACAATTATTGACAACATCAGGTCAGTTATGAAATTTCTTGTATTCACACAATTCTCACACCCAGTTAGTTGAGTTAGTTGAGAAGAGACGAGATCGAACACAATAGTATATCAACGGATTGTTCCTGCTTTCCTATTCGCTAAAAATTTTCGCTCATACTTGTCCCAGTGTCAGTTTCTATCTAACACCCACACGATGAATAGTCAATAGTATCAAGCTTCGATGAACAATACCAACTAGATACAGCCTCAAATAATAAATCCACATTATAAACCGTCCGCGTGAGTATACATATACTAAATAAAGTTTTATTTAATTTAGTAATGACTAACGAACTTGGACTAAAAATTTACAAAAATATTTTTATTATTATATTTTATTTACACTTGTCTTTGTAAATGTCAAAAGAAACTAACCAATCCACGATACCCACGAGGTTCTCTATGTCTTCAACAACTTCTTCCGACGTAGACTTCTGCTTGTCCCGGACTTTAGTTGTGCTCTTCACTACTGGAGTTTTTGTAACAGAATCCTGTTGACAATTATGTAAATAACAATAAAATATGGGTAAATCACAAACATGCATATTATGAAACTAAATTTTTAAATGTCTTAACGCCATCTTTTGTGTCAAAATTAAACTACTTGTTCGGTGAGCCTGATCACAGCGCTAAAAACATAACCTTTTCGTAAAAATAGGTTCTTATTTCAACAGTAGGACAAACTTTCATAAAGAATAGTAAGTTATTTCAGATTCGTTGGTGTAAGAAAGACAGTATTACTCTTATCCGTCCGACGAAAATCTTTGTGTGCGTTCTAATCTGCGTAGGTACATGACAGCGACGTGCACACAAACATGTCATGTTTGTACGTTAATTTACTTGCTAAACTATATTCTGGAAGAACATTACGAATATTTAATACGAACAACGGGAGCCATGATCGACGACGTAGGACGCATCACATTCGGCCGTTGCGGGACGTACGACTCCGACCGCATGCTTTTCATCCTGTATAACAAAAAAATAAAAGTTATGAGAATATTTTTTTCGGGGAAAACGGATTAGCTCCCGCGGGATAGCAGACGGATTATTGTTTGGTTATTTGAAAAGTTTAGTAATTCATGTTTCAATTGTTGCAACAAATGAATACTTTTCTAATTTATGGAACAACAAAAAATATCTTTATTTCGATAACGTTAGGTAAACATAAAATTTTAAATAACGCCTTAAATAAATCAGTAGCAATGTTTCAGGTGTGTGTACTTATTCGCCGGTTTGCTTTGGGTACTAAGGTTACCTTTGCTCTGCGTTCTCGCCTCTAGCTATGTTGGACATTCGGCGGTAGTCGGACGGCCGCAAGTAATTCACCTACCACAGACAACTGCATACAATAATTTTATTTATACATAGTAAGATGTGTGAATTATGTAATTTGAATAGATTAAAGCGAAGCGCTCACAGCCCGGCGGCTTGCGTCGATCTCAAGTGATCGACAAAGTTAAACAACAGCGGGCGCGGTCCGTAGTTGGATGGGTGACCGCTAGTGGCCAAACTTCTTGAGTGTTTCTGTGCTTTGCAGGGCACGTAAAGCCGCCGGTTCTAATTGATATCGTTAGCAACACACTCTTTAAGCCATGCCGGAGGCCTTCAGGTGGCACAAAAACTTCCGACACTATGATTAGCCACAAATTCTTCACCAACCCGCACTGGAGCAGCGTGGTGGAGTATGCTCTATGCCTGAGTTATGAGCAGAAACCCATGCCTTATAGTGCCATTAATGGGTGAACGGATAAATTACCATTGACCCATAATTTTCCTAGTGTAGAAGGATGAATGCCTATAGATTAAAGCTTGTTTATTCTATAATATATCCTAATCTTAAATACTATATAATGTAACTTCAAGTTTAATTTGTTACGGTTGGTTTTTCCAAATAAATGAAAAAAAAATAACGAACCTGGGACCCGGTCTCCTCCGTGGTGTGGTAGTCGCCGGCGTACGAGCCCTGGCGCGCGATGCCCGTGGCCGACGGCGCGGCGCTCGCCGTCACCAGGTCCCGGAACTGCCGCTCGAACAGCGGGATGCTGGTCTGAAACGTTTAAATGTCACCCAAATCGATAATTACTAAATCAGATCTTTTTTGTTATTTCCTCTTTCTTGAACACCTGATGGTAAGTGGTCAATACCAAGGGTGATGCCTTTGGTTGCCGATGCGTTGCCAGCGTGCGCGTTCCAAGAAACAAAAAAACTTTTCAGATATTACCATAAGTTAACAATAAACAAATTTCTATTACTATCAATAAACATATAATAGGACTCTTGCGTTACTGAGTGCCTGGCACTCTGGCAGACAACGCATAGCCGAAGCTACTGAGCGCAAGAAGCTGAAATTTGGCATGTATGCTCTTTGGGGAGTGTGAGGGAGCACTAAGAGAGATAGTGATAAAAACGGGAATTGAAACGTTATTTCTTCAATGGATTCACTTGAAACTTGAAAAGTTCCTCAAGTGACGCAAAGGAGCACTAAGAAACGATTTTTGGAAATAGGCGGGCGAAAACTGCTAAATTATAATATTGCAGGTGTGCGGCTAGCGACAGCCCCTCCAAACACACCTCCTTCAGCTGCAACCCCATGCTGACGAGCATCCTCCCCGAGTTGATCCCGACGAGGACGTGCTCCGGCATCCTGGCCAGGGTGGAGGCGGCAGTGTCGGCGAGCGGGATGCCGTCCGGCGTCTGCCGCACGAAGTACATGTACCGCCGGTTGCGGTGCACCACGCTGGGGGTCAGCGCGCCGAAGTATGGCAGTAACTTTGGATACTGGATGATCCGCGGCACTGGCCTCTGTGGAAACATGCTTGTGTGACACGAGTTCGTAGTGCAATACCCGCAGCGCTTCAACAATTATATAACCAAATAACCAGACAGGCAGTTAAATCAGTATAACGGAGGATTTTATAAATACCTCTATTATAAACAAGGATTGTTGGTCCGGGTGTATGCTCATTCAATGTATTTTTTTATGGAGATTATTAAATAACATTTAAAATCTAAACTAATATTATTTTTAAAACTAATATTATTTTTAAAACTAATATTATTAATTATAATTGTTCATATAAATAAATTGACTTACAATGATGGTATAAAATTCCAGCGTACCATCCACCTTCGGATCCAAATCTTCTGGGGCTGCAATAAATTTATTTTTGTTTTTACTTTTTTTTAAGTATGGTATTTCTACAAAGCATGGGGATAACACACACTCTAGCTACTTAGAGATAACGTCTAACTCGTGCCTGGTCTGTCAACCGACTAGCGATAGTCAACTACCTCCCTCTACTCGTGTATATGAGATAATGTATAGGTTTATACACTTCAAGTTGCTTATAGTAACTCACATGCACAACCCTAGTGTTGGCTGATATCAACCCATTAATGGCCCACTACTCAGCACGGGTCTCTCCTCATACCTGAGAGGGCCTAAAGCATACTCCACCACGCTGCTCCAGTGCGGATTGGTGGCGGGGTTAGTGGCTAACCGGATCGGAAGTTTTTATGCCGCCCAAAGACCTCCAACATGGTCCACTGCTACCAAATGGTAACAACGGACCGACGGGTTTACGAGCCCTCCAAGGCACGGAATCGCCCAAGAAATGCCACTAGCGGTCACTCATCCAACTACCGACCGCGCCCGCTGTTGCTCAACTTTGTCGATCACTTAAGATCGACGCAAGCCGCCGTGCTATAGCGCTTTTCACCTACTTACGTGGTGGAAACGAGTACAGGTCTTCGGCAACAAGCGGCAACTCTTGCTCCTCAACTTGCAGATTTATCGTTGTCTTGCCCTCCAAGTCCGTGTCGTCAGTCACTTCAGCTGCCACCGTCTCTATCTCTGTTGCGTCTGGAACGACTACCAGATACATTTAGATTAGTGTCAACAATATATCCCTAGAATACGGTAGGCGGATGAATTTTTGTATTCATAAATACTAAAGAGCTACTTATGTTTACATTTTTAGTTACCAATACTTTACTACAAGTATAGGGCTGGTTATGTATGTCACACGAGCACTGCATAATTATGTATTTATTTTAGTAAATAAACAACAACTCTTGTATGAG
Organism: Ochlodes sylvanus; assembly: GCA_905404295.2. NCBI lineage: Eukaryota > Metazoa > Arthropoda > Insecta > Lepidoptera > Hesperiidae > Ochlodes > Ochlodes sylvanus. The sequence continues at coordinate 10,532,053 of FR990142.1, read as the reverse complement.
ACACATCTACAAATTATTTCCTTAAGAGATGGTATTCTTTGAATGAAAAATGATAGTAGGTAGGTATTATTATAGTTACCTTCTTCATCAGGTTCAATATCTGTAAACAGAAAATTTTAGAATGAAAAAATATAACAAATAAATATACCAACATACAATAGATGCAATTTTGCAAAACAATGAAAACCTCATGATAGTGTGAGTCTAAGAAATTTAAAATAAAAATAATGTAACATTGCCAACCTTTTACACTTTTAGCACTTTTCATGCCTTTCGCGCCCTTCATACTTTTCATGCCTTTCATGCCTTTCGCTTTCTTCTCGTCTTCAACAACTATTTCAGGCTCCGGCTCTGGCTCCCCTTTGCCCTTCTTGCCTTTCTTCTTCTTTAGTGAAGGTGGGGGTGCGGGAGGGGGCGGAATAATTCCTAAACAAAAAGCACAGTAACCTTTAGAGATATCTTATATGGCAAAATTTTATAATACACCTAAGTGACCCTAGTAGTAACAATACAGTAGATAAATATAGAATTTGTCAATTATTTTCAACACCACCAATTGGATCAGATATACATAAATATCAATACATCAAATTAGCAATGCATTGCCTTTATTTCCTTATTGACTAAATAATATATTCCTATTGACCAAATACTAAAATGTATCATGAAAAATACTTAGTTAACAAACTGGATTATCAAACAAATGACTTACTCCATTCAGTAAACTCCTTGTCTTCATGAATAAGTTTATCTACAATAATCTTAGAGACATAGAAGGTTCTCTTATCTAATGACAGTTCATTAGGTTTCAATGCTGCTGTGATGAACATATTAAACTTTTGTTTAGCGTCTCCTTCTTCCAGCATTCCATAAAAAAGTTCCTCATCATCCACCCCAATGAACGACAAGACACGGTCCTTGAACCACAGCACCCTTGGGTCCGTGTGGAAATCCAATTCTACATCAGGTTCTTCAACGAATGAGGCATTCTCTGAACCGTTTATTGAATTGTCAGACATTGTGGAAACTGTAATATCAAGAAGATATGGTGTTTCTACGGTAGCCAGTAATCTTTGACAAATAAGAGTAATGTGTATTTCAATACACATTACTCTGGTGATTGCCAATTGTTTTGATTGTTGATCGTTGGGGTGCCGAATATGGCCTGGGTTAGAATACTGCATGCAAAATTATTTTTCAAAAATTTAATTGTGTGAATATTGGAATTTAATGATCACTTGCTTTGTGAAGGAAAACATTGTGTGGAAATCTACACCCCAAAGTTCTCCATAATATTATCAAAAGAGTTTAAAGCCCTCCAACTCTCACTTGGTCAACGTGGTGGGCTATGGCTGTACCCCTTACATCATGTTCGGAGTCCTGTTCCCAGGAGTCAGACAGTTGATGATAGTACAGTGTCCATGAAAACTTAAATAGCTGTGTTGATTCTGCTAAGTACCAAAGTTGATAAATGGTGGAACATGGTATACATTTTACTTTATAAAAATACTAGTGACCCGCCCTCGCTTCGCTTCGGGAAACTTTCGATAATTCACACTATATCTTTATAAATTATAGCCTGTGTGTTATTCTGATGTGTAAGCTTCAATATTATTGTAAAGTTTCAGCAAAATCCATTCGGTAGTTTTTGTGTGAAAGAGTAACAAACATCATACATCCATTGAAACTTTCGCATTTATAATATTAATAGTAATATAATAATGTTCAATAAAATGTTATGCTGGCTACAGCTAAATAAATGATTGCCTCATTCATATTTGTCACAATTATGACTTAAAGGTCATAATATCCTGGTGTTAAAGAAATTTCCTATTGTTTATTTTTAACTCCCACGTCCACGCTTATAGCAAATGTATGTAAGGTCGTAATCTAAATCTAAATAGACTACACTAGTTAGTAGGTACTTCAAGTAGACTTACTTCCTTCTGTGAGTTCTGTGTATAAAAGTGATAAATAAGATTATTGATATTATTCTTTCAAACGCCTTAGTCGCTTGAAGACCGAACTGAAATAAATAAAGCGAAAGTAAACGAAGTCAAAACTTACATTACTTGCATAGAATTCGCAGTACGTTTAGTGATTATTTAAACACTCGGTTTAAATAACAACTAGTATCAATCAATACACAGAAAATCCAAAGAAAATACTACTTTCGTTTCCATGTTTACAAGATGTATTATTTTATAAACAATTGCAGTTTGAAGTTGAAAACTAAGTTCGGAATTAGTTGTCATGGCGACGAAAGTGACAGCAACTTAGTGAATATTTTCAAATTTCGCGCTGCATATCTATTAATGACAATTCGGATACACATACATTACACATTACATAGTATTTACTTAAATGTTAAATCTATGAGCATTTTATAGATTAAAATAAAATTCCGACTTTGAAAGATACAGTTTTAATAAAGGAATGAATAATTTATCACGAAATACATTCCGTGATAATTTATTATCACAATAATTTTGTAACCTTAATAATTACAAATATAATATTTAATAGCTTATAAGTAATTAACAGCACAAAGTAGATAAGTAAAACATAAGAAAATATTATGCGAGTGTCATCAACAAAAGTACTCTGTGGTCCTAATGTTTATGCTATAAATTATAGATAACTTTATTTTAATGCATTTCATGTAGCTATTTAATATTTTTATAAAGGAAATAAAAAGAACAGCAGTAAGTACATTTTCTATTATTTAACCGTGTTTACCGGTATTCAAATGTATACCGGTATCTATCTAGTTTCTCCGACTGACGACGGTGACGGGTTGACCCTTTATGGTGTCCCTAGACGATCATGCGGCGTGACATGCCTTACGTGCTGTCATGCATGCATGAACGTTTAATTGTATTGATTGATCCAAGTACCGACTGGGCGCCGCTCTTGGTTAATCATTTAGGATCGTCACAAGCCGCGTAATGAGACGAACGTAATGGACGAAATTTATTTTTATAGGGATACTTAAAATATTTTTCCCCTGTAAATAAGAAATGAATTGTCAATACCCTGGAACTTTGTACAGTTTTTATTCTTCTAGATAGGTCTACCGGTTCAGATTGTGTGCTGTCAGTAAGTCAATGATACCTTCTCCCCACAATAAGTTACTCTATGATGATACCGTTTTTTATAGTAGACTTGCTTTCCTCCACGGCTTCACCCGCCAATTTCCAAAAATCCTTGGCTTTTAGTGCTCACTTGCGTAATTTTTGGAACATAAACACACGTTTCAAGTGAATCTATTATAGAACTAAAAAGTTTCAGTTTACTTATCTCCTTTTTATCCCTTTTGGAGGGGAAATGCCAAAAACCCTCTCAGTGACTTTTATTGTAGGTATATTGATAAAGGAGGATGTGGCGGGACGGAGGAATTGGGGTGGATTTAATGAAATACCTTTTAAATGTAAATTAATTAATTTAAATTAGGTTACGTGCTTAAAATTATATTACGTAGTTTCTATTTGATTTATTTACACTAATAAGTCACATTAAGTTACTTAAATGTTATAAAGTTACCTATTTCATAAATACATAATTATTTATGGATTACAAATAGGTAGCATGTTACCTTAAAATGAGAATTGTCTGGCTGGAATAGTCTTAGAATAACCGTTATTGTCTTCGAACTGTTCTATCCTAGCATTGCTTCTCGTTTGCTGCGTGCCTCCTAAACTTCCAACAGATGATTGGGGTGCCAAGTACGAAGATGGACCTCTGTATAGTATTTTATTTGTATTATTATTAGGCTGTTCGACTCGTTTTTTGGAAGAAGGGTGCAGAATCGTATAATCAATACCACTTACTAAGTTATCTTGTCTTCGATTTAAACTTTCGCTCGTGCCAGTATTTGCCTGGTTACCAAAATTTTTAATTTTAAATGCATTAAGAATTGCTTGGTTCTCTTGCTGATCTTCTAATTCATAACCGATAGCTGGGAACAATTCATATGTGACACGATTTGATAAATCATCACTGCGTATTAATTTTGTGTTTTGAAGATTATCACGATCATTTGTTTGAGTAATCGTATTAGTTGCTTGTATATTACTATTATTGTCGTCGTCTAATTTAGTATATAAGTAATAAGATTTGTTTTTGTGATACGTAACTAGTTTATTTTCCTCCAAAGGATGAGGCAAGGAGCCTGTAATTTGATCTTGTACTTGTGCAGTGATTGCAGTATTAGTATTTAGAAAGTTATCCGCAAATATGTTTTCATAATTATCTTGTATATTATTAAACTTTACTGTTTGTGCTGTACGGGGCAATTCCTGTCTTACTGGTGGGTAAGGAAAGGATGGAGATGGAAGAACTTCCACGTCCATACTTGATTCTTTGTTATTGTTATTTTGTGAAAAGTTTACGTTACGTTGTGAGTCCCTTGGTAATTCATTGGTCTGTCTAATCTGAGATGGCCGGACGAGATTAGGTGAATTATATATTTTGCTCGTTACCTCTGGAACGGAAAGCTGGTACAATTGTCCACTATATATTTGTTCAGTGTTTTTATTAGTGTTTTCTTTATTTTGATTATTATTACTACTCAATCTTTGCAAACGGGAGGAATAAATTGGGTTAAGTGAATTTTGTTCCAAAAACTGGGATTTAGGCTGATGGTTATGGGGATAACCTTGTGAGAGCTCTGTTTTTTGTTTAGAATTATCTCTGTACTGACCACTTCTTGTTGAGGAAAGAACGAAGTTGTTTGGATTGTCATTTGTAAATTGTGAGGATGTAAGACGCGCAACTTTATTCGTGATTTCCCCAATATCTTCATTGTTTAAGTTTTTAGTTGGAAGTTGCGTTGAAGTAGGTGGGACTAAATTTTGTTTTGCTATATTGCTATATTCTTTAACTCTATTTATTGAATCTGCCAAAAACGAAAACACCAATGCCTGCGACTTAGAAACATTGATATTTTTATCCCAAATTAACTTACCGATGGGAATAAGGCCACCATTATTTTCCTCTAAGTGATTATTAGTAAGCACTAAATAATTGCTGCTTCCGGTATTCAGAATTTCTAAATTATCAGAATTACTTTCAGAATGGTTTTTAAATATATATTCAGCTATTGCTTCTGGAATAGTTATTTTTAAGGAAACAGTTCTTTCGATGGTATTCGTAGGAACGGCCGGCTCTTTAAAATACGGTAAATTTAATAGTCTATTCGAATTTTGATAATTGTTATTTAGCATAACCTTGGGAGGCTCCAATTCCGTTGATGGAGTAGCAATAATTTTTTCACTTTTATGAAGAATTTGAGGTGGTTGTAATTTAAGTTCTTCATCAATGTTATTATTAAATTCTTGTGATAAATAATTATTCGCCAAATCGTCAGCATCTTCATTATTTTGTCGATATCGGTTTAATTCGTCGGGAGTGGCAGTTTTGAGAATTTGATTAGTATTCTTAACTATGTCATTTACAGTAATATCGAGTTTTTCTTTTGTTAAAATATCAGCAAAAGTTAAGTTATTGTGGTTAGTGTTTATGTGAGCTTGTTTTGATAAAGAAAATGATGGAGATTTTTCATTTCTAGAGACGGATGTAGTAAAGTCAAGTGGAAGAGATGTTGGAGTTACGACTAACCGAGCACTTTGATAATTAATTGCATCTGGTTCTACATTGGGGCTTAAATATTGTCGAGACAGGCCTAAAGAACTTTCAGAAGGAGGTACGTAAAAGCGAGATGCTGGTTTATAAGTAGTGGGGGGAAGATCTAAATCAGATTGTTTGAAAGCTTGTGGTTTTATTGACGTAGAATATAGTTGGTTAGACACTGTAGGTGCTGTAGGCGGTAAGTATATAAATGGTGTCTCTTCATCTGCAACTATTTGCTTACTTGAAGGTGTAGGTCTATTGTAAACGTATGGTATATTTTCTGATTCGGGATTTTGTTTTTCGTTTGTTGGATTTTCATCATGGGCCGTCGGGTCGATTAGTAGGTTTTCTGCAGGAGTATTTGTTGGTTTATCGTAAGTATATGCAGTAGGTTCAACTGCTAGTCGAGCAGTTTTGGATGGTCTTACAATCCACGTTTTAAAAGTTATTCGGGATTTAGGGTTGCCAGAAGTAGATTTTTGAACAATTCTACTAAATTTTAATGTTTTACCTGTGGGTTGAATATTGTTAGAACTTAACAAATTTTGTTTCGGTACATTCAATTGAGGAATATAATTCTGCTGAATGAGTTGTCCGTTTTGCTTTGAATTGTACGTAAATTGCTGTGTTTGGCCATTATTCAGAGGTGAGCCTGATTGCTTAATTTGATTTGGTGAATTATTGTTACCGTTGTATTGTGAATTTTGTCGCTGTAATTGCCCATTTGTTGCATCTTGTGCTGAAGACTGAAAGTATCTTTGATTTTGATTTTGTGTGTAAGATAATTGTGATAGCCTATTGTTGTTATTAGTTCCAGAATTTTGGGCTCGAATTATTCCTGTGTGGCTGTTAGGATTTTGTATGATCTGCCGTTGTTGAATTATATCTACATCTCTAGGAGCCCCAAATGAGTTGAGAGAAGAAGGAATATATTGTGAACTAGGCGTTGATGCTGCAAAGGAGAGGTCCCCAGAAACAAATGAGTTTTGAGCGAAGTTTCCTTGTCGTAATTTAGCGGGAATGTAAATATTACTCGGTGGTCTTTCTGGCCCGGAGATTAATGCACCGTTTGGGAATAGCTGCCCTGAAGGTGGTCTATACTCTTGCATCACAATAAGGTTACTCTTCATTATACTCTTGTCGTATGGGTTACGCATAGGATGTGTCAACATTTTCTTGATATCTTTCATGAGCTGTGGCCCCAATTTGAGATTTCCAAATTTGTCGCCATTGTCGTTAAATAGTGGTCGAGATTGATCACATTTAACATTCATCCACCAATCACAAACAAAAACTTCTTGATTGAATAAAGTTCCATTGGGACAGAGGAACGATTGGAAGCCGTATGTTGATCCTAGAGTGCAAACTCTGAAAACTTGACAGCCGGTCTCGACGTCCGCGTAGTATCCTGAAATTTAGATAGTTCAGTACTTCATATAAGTTACGAAGTTTCGAGCGTAGTGGAGAGTAGACTCAGGAATTACATTTATTGCCGAACAAACTTCATCTTACTTTATATACTTAGGTACCTCTAAAAGTTATTGCGTAACTTTGAAAAAGTAAAAATTATAGGGGGCCCAAAACGGGCAAACGTAACGTAAGAGAAAAACGTATGTTATGTCATAGGTAAATAAAGGTTTTATTATTATTAGATGCTAAATTTATTGTAGTTTCTTACCCAATGTTTAAAAGTCTCGTAGGTATCAAGAATATATATCTAGGGTTCAAATACGAAACGTTAAGTTTCATTTTGAATTTGAAAAAGATTATAAATGTTTAAGTACTTTACCAGGACTTTTCCTGGAACATGAGAAAGATGTTCTCGGGATGGCGTTGTGAGTGGGGTAGTCTCCGCCGGGCTCACCGGGCACCGCCAGTCTTATGTCCCAGCCGTGTCCATTGTCGTGCGGCTCTGGTCTTCTACTGTTCTGCTGTTGGGCGTACACGACTGTGATATACGCTGAAAGATAACGAAAAAATCTTTGTAAGGCAAACACAAAAAAATAACCTTAAAATAACGCTAATTAATAAAAATCTCATTTTTTTTAAAAGCGGAGAACGTAAACGAGCAAACGAAGCACCCGATTGCAAGTGGTCACCGTCGCACGTGGAAGTACATCACCAATGCATTGCCAGCCAGGAAGAAATAAGAAGAAAGAAAATTGGCTTTTAAGCCCGTAATCTTAACTACTTCTAACTAAATTCTTTGGATTACAAAATAATTTCGCTGACAATAAAATTGTAAACGGAGGAGTAGCCATGCGAGTAAAAACTCTACCATCATCATCATCATCATCATCACAACCCATAACTGTCCCACTGCTGGGCACAGGTTTCCTCTTACAGTGTGAAGGGTATAGGCCATAGTCCACCACGCTGGCCAAGTGCGGATTGGTGAACTTCACACACCTTTGAGAACATTATGGAGAACTCCCAGGTGTGCAGGTTTCCTCACGATGTTTTCCTTCACCGAAGTAAGTGATAATTAAATATTAATACGCACATAATTTTTGAAAATTAGTGGTGCGTGCGGGGTTTGAACCCGGACCCTCCGGTTCGGCTGTCCAACGTTCAACCACACGGCTATCACTGCTTTACTCAACTTTAGCAAGATGCACTAATACCGTGGGGATTAAGTAAAGCCCAGAGATCTCGAACAGGAGGCCTACATCTGTTGCCGTAGCTTCTTCCCTTGTTCAGCGGGGTGCGCCACCAGGAGGCGAGTTCAGATACTTTGCGGTCCAACCAGCACTTTTCTGAATTCTTTACCTTCTATATGTTAATGCTTCTATATTATAACAAAACAATATCTTCATGTTCGTATAATATTAAACATTTGTTAAAATTGTGTTGGTACGGAAAGTATTTCATATAAATGCCTTAACACAATTTATAATATGTAAAAATATATAGATCTATTGTTTCTTCTATCTATTGTTTAAACCCCTATTAGCCGGAAGATTAACCATTGGGAGCGACATATCCCACACAAAACGACAAAACAAACAGCCAACTTATCGATAAGTTGGTGACATAACGTTGGGCATTATTTAACCCGTATTAAATTCTCATACAATTGTCTCGCTAGCTGTTTCTTTGACAATTATGTGTCGCAAACACATGCTATGAGGATTGTTCTCAGACTTTTTGTCCCCTTGCTAGTTATAAGTGGCAAAAACGGAATCAATGACCCGAATGCTATTTTGTCACACGTTTATCTTGATATTTCGTTGTGTCGCGTATTATCGAGTTTATTGAAGTACACCGACATGTTAATTGGTAGTTAAATTTATTAATTTTTCATTATATGCGTTAACTTTACAGGTCAATGGCCTGTTGCGTCAAATCCAGGGCCGGATTTGGAAGTCTGGAGGACCTGGGGCAACGAAGGAGTGGAGGTCCCTAATTATTTAATAATTATTTTTCAAATAAAAGAAATATTTTGTTTTCTGTCAAGTCTTTCAAAAATATTGTCAGCAAATAAAATTATTTCAACAAAGAATACCTACCTATTTTTCGTACATTTCCAATTATAAGTAGTTCTAGTATTTTTAAATTGAATCAATGATGTCACTACGTTATTAAAATTAGTCTAATTCTAATTCTAAATATAATCCAGAGAAATTTTGTTCTTTTAATTTAAAGATTTATCGTGCTTTTCATGTTACGTCACTGCAGATTCTCTTTGCAGATCCTCAGTTTAACAGAGAACTTGAAGTATGAAATTGTTTTACAAAATTATGCTGAAGCATGCACCTCCAAGCTTAGGTTGGAGAATTAAAACAAAGGAATGTTTATTCACAAAGAATAGGACAGAATCGTACGATTTAAAATCGACCAAATCTGCAAAATTATAGTGTGTCTTAGGTGGCTGCTAATATAAATCATTTTAATCATTTAAACCCGCGCCCGTGCTCGAATTAATTTTCGTGTTAGTGTTTATATTGCTATAATCGCTATGATAATTCATTCAAATGATATGGTGTAAAGGATTATCAAAATGTGTCTGAAATGCTGAAGGTAACTAACGTATTTAATTCGTTAAGGATTAATACAATAGGTAGAAGTTGGAATGACCTATAGTCACCTATCCTTAACAGATAGAAGAGAAATACAAATAAAAGAGAAATATTCCACGCATACATTATTTTGTTATATCTCAAAGAAATTAGGCAGCGTGTTTGATGAAAGCTCCCAGGTGGCCTGACATTTTCCGACATTCTAATACATTTTTCATCCAAATTACATTTTTTTAAATAAATTACATACCCTAACCTTCCGCATGAATGCCTCTGTCTATATGTGACAATCGCATAAAGATCCGTTCAATAGTTTTTGAGCTTATAATATATAATATATAACGTGAATAGACAGACAGACAAGGCGGGGGACTTTGTTTTATAATAATTAGGTATGTAAGTACTTATTTTCAACCCAATATATTGGCCTATATTACCAAGTTTAGTGCTCCAGTTACAATTTGTTCTGACTATATTACAGCTATTAAAATACACAATATATTGTACGAGTACAATAATTGAAACATTAAGATTATTTATATTGAAAGATCAGACTGTACAGATACGAGTAAATACAATCGGATAAATATAAGTGTGAGCGGCGGAAATCGTTTTTATATTGAGATTGATGCATTGTTTGCCCTGGGTTCTATCAGCATTGAGCCTTATCTATGTTGGTACTTATACGTATGTTTGATAACATTTTATTGCTAGTCAACAAGACTTATAAGGATTTTTTTTCCTTTATATTAAATTACTGTTTTCATACTTGGTCCGAGGTTATGTCTATGCTATTTGCCGCAGCCGACTCCCAGCTGACACTTGAGTCAGGATATCTGCATACTATCGGGACATTCGATACAGACATTGTTCCAAACAGCATCATGTCGAGACTGTGGGAGTTAATCTGTTGGGAGTAATCATTTAGGTATGTCTGGCTGCAGTATGACGGCAATCACCATTTATTCTTGAGCGTTTCAGTTCTTCAAAGGGCAGGTAGCCGTCGGCCACGGTTGTTCGATAGACAACAGTCATTAAGCTATAGGTTTGCCCCAAACCCCTCCACCAATCGTCAGGTCATCTGGAGTACGCCCTCGGCCTCCTTAATTATGCCCTGATTACTCGTGCCCCGAACCAATAGTAGGCCAAGAACAAGTAATTAAAGAACAAAAATGTAATCTGGCACGTACCTACTACAGCTCTGACGTTGGGTATTCTAATTTTTCTACTGGTAAGTAGTAGTCATACGAAATGATTTTTAATTGACATGTCACTTGAAATGTTTGATTGAAAGTGTGAAATGTACTTCGAACGACCGAACTCACGACTAAATTGTGTTATAGTGTCGAGCTTGTGCGTTTACCCTAATGCATGCATGCAATGTTTATGTAGGACAATTTGCATGTTACAAGCTCTGTTCGACCTCGACGTGCATATCCGACTCGGGCATGAAATGGCTAGTGGAAAGCCGATATCAACAGTGACGTCTCTCTTATCTGGATTATTATATTGTGTTCTTGGTTTTGGTAAAATGACCAATAATACATATTTATTTAAAACTCACAACATTAATATGTATATTTTTGCGTTACTGGTGACTGACAGACAACGCACAGCCGAAACTACTGAACGCAAGAAGCCGAAATTTGGCATGTATGTATGTTGGTTGGGGAGTGATTTTTGAGGAGGAAATAGGATTTCTGGAAATTCCCCCCTAAGGGCATAAAAAAGAGGATAAACTGAAATTGGATTCACTTGAAACTTTGTGTAGGTATACTTAGGTTCCTCATGTGACGCAAGTCAGATGATCTAAGAAAAGATTTTTGGAAATTGGCGGGCGAAAGCTAGTAGGTATAATAATTATGAAGTTTATGTCTTTACATACATAAGTAGGAGATATTTGAGAAAAAATGTAAGATATTCTTACCTTCACTTAAAACAAATAAATAATTTGAATGTGAATTTGGGTTTATTTATAATATCTATATCTGAACCAATTTTGTATTAATGGCTAAGATTAAGGAATCTTATATATTAATAGCGTAAGCCTATTTTGGTCCTAGTGAAAATAGGACGATAGCTGCGAACGCGAGCGATCCTATTGACGAAAAAACCTGGTAAACCGAAGCATAATAACTTACCAATAATCGCCAAGCTCCACATATCGCAAATCCTCGATGACATTACAGAACTTCGCACTCAAAATCTGGCCCATACACACCATCCACTTATAGTTCGCTTTGTAAACGAATAGTTAGACAACTGAACGTAATTGGCGAATATTTTTAGTACCGTACATTTTGAGTTTACGCCTCTTGGACAAATGATGAATTGTTATTCAGACGGTGGGTATAGGCCCGCCCTACCATTGTTCCAAGTTAAGACAGCGCGTGTGGTCTCGATTCCATTAATACATACTGTCACTCAGGAGATAATTACTGTATGCGTACTTGTCTATTAGAATTAGGTGGGTTAAAGTTTTTGCCACGAGGAGAAGTACGTTATATAGTTGGAAATGGTCCAAGGGTTTGATTGGATCCTGAGTGATCAATTGTTACCTAATCAATAGCTATTGGCACAAATTTAAGGAAGCCATGTTTTGCAAATAAATCTTCGGCTACTTAGGGACTCACACATTGGGGTAGACATAGATTATATACCTAAAGGTATTAGTAGTAGCACAAAGTAGTAGTGAGTGGTAGCAGCTACAACCGCCGCCGCCGTCGGAGCAGCATGTATTTTAGGCGACAGAGAGAGATTTGCGATATACACTGAGTGGGATACTTAAGGCCATTACTGGGCTACCCAGTACCCAGTACACAGTCTACATACAAACATTACCTTAACCTCATTAATACATCATATAGATGTATTGTTTGAGGACGATAAATCTAATGATTGTTTGAGATTCGTGTGTACCTATGAACGAACCAACTAACGAATTCAAAGTTTCAACTATTATGTAAATATGTACATACATACATAGGTACTTGTATTCACAAATAACATAAATTTCTACGGAGGAGAGAGTGAAATGTCTTCAATACATTAATATGTACCTACCTATGTATGTTTCATTTGTGTCCTGTATTAGCTATTGGATTGTTTAACTTTTAGTTAACTTTTTATTCTAATAACATACCTAACCTGGTTAGCATTTCATCATCTTGTTATAGGCAAATTTCATAATGTTTGTAATTAAAAAGATTGCAATTGTTTCAAAATAAAATGCAAAGTACCAATCTTGGATTAAACTTAGTCGTAAAAAACGCCAGCGATCGAATTTAGTCTCACTAAAACGGGTCGAAAAGTGTGGCGTGCCGACTTGATTGTCATGTGAATAACGAGAAAAACACGCGTGTGCCAATAACGCGCTTACGAGGTGATGTATTATGTGCTAAGTTTAGAGTCGAATGTGATCTTGGATTTAGTCATCCACGGGGTATTATATTGATTGTTTGAATTCATAATTATTATTGAAGACATATCGTATCGGCATATGAAGAGGTATGGTCAAAAGGGACGAGGATAGTTAGAGAAAAGATGGATGGATTGTATGAAAGACGATATGAAAGATAAGGGAGTCATTGTAGAAGAGACGGCTAATAGAGGAGAATAGAGGGACATAATTATTGTACCGATCCCAATTAATAAAAATGGGAAATGGGCGGGAAGATATTGATCTATCTGTGGTCGCGGCCGGATCATTAAGTGTAGTAGGTAGGTATCTAGAATGCTTTAAGACCTATTACTAACTTCAGAACTTCATAACAATAGAGTGATCTTGAATACCGAGCGAAGGGTTCGATTCCCGGCTGCGATAAACTAAGATAAGGGTTTTGGGTCAGGGTGATGTCTCATTCTGAGGCGTCTGGTCTCTGTCCCAATTTTCTCTTCTATTTAAATTTATTAGCCTATCCTGTTTTATATTTAGTTAAAAACATATTAGACCAACCAATAGACATACACAAAGATGACCATTGTGAAGTTTCGATTAAACATGAGCTCTCAAATCAACACACAAAATGAAGAGTAGATTTACGGTTCTGATCCTGTTGAAAACTTTTAAGAGAATTTGCAAAATGCATAAAATGTCTAGAGTCTTCAACGTAAAACGCTTTGCCAATGCTTTTTAACTTTTCCTTTGACATTATAAAAAAGTTTAAGAATTTCATTGTAAGCTAATTCTACTTTTAAAAGTGTTAGTGCAAAATATTTTAAGTTCTATAAGTTTCTTTTAAAGTTCAAGTTATACGTTTCTTTTTCCTCTCTCAAGTCTTAGTTCAGACATGCTCAGCTATTTTTGATACGAGTCTACAGGAGTCTGCAGATTTTAAGACAGTAGGTCAAGTGGGATTAAAGTATAGGTACTTAGTGGTCAGAATCTGTCAATGTGGTGTCTATCTATTGTGTCTGCTACCTTTTCACGCCTATCTCCTAAGCCTATCCTATCTCTCCCTTCTCCCTCTGCCAACCTTGTTTCGGTTAAGTGCTGGAAACCTTGTTATTATCACGTGGCTCAGCTCATTTCTATCAAGTAATTCGTCTGTTCAATTCCTAAATTAAAAGGAAACATTAAGCAAAGTAACAAAGGACAAATAGCATATCATGTGCAAGGAAATCCAATTTGGATTATAGGCTTCTTTATTTTAATCACAGCGTTTGCCCATTATCGTGCACCATTCCACGTCATCTGTGGCAAGAAAATTGAGTTTTTCGTACAATTTTGCCGCATTCACATTATTCATTATACAAAAAGCCACCACGTAATTTCCATTTTTAAGTAGAACATCTGATATTAACTTCAGAACCAATTCGCCGTATCCTTTCCTCCGTTCTTCTTGCAGAGTGAATAGATGTAATAAGGCACCCATTTCTTTTATAAGAACCCAAGACACCAATTTCTTTTCTCTGAACAAGCCATATCCTAACTTTGCCTTGATTAGTAGTTCGAAATAAAAGTCGGAGTCCGGATATTGATGTGGCCACGTGGAGTCCAGTAACTGTACATGTTCCAATGTTAGTAAGTCGAAGCTAAATTCCGGAGGTAAGCTGAAAAACAGTAATTAAACAATAATATAAATATAATTAATAATAATCAATTACTTATATCACAGCATATTTTGATGCGAATTATTTTGATACGGTGACTAGAAACTAAATTAGAAAAAATTTAAGAACCTTCAGAAAGAAAATGTTCTGAATGGAACGGATGGAGCAATTATGAGGATAAACTTAAACGATCTTTAACTAACGAAAGAGTAGTTAAATTGAACTTTAAATTAGACAACAAAAAGAAAGAACATTTGTGTTTAAAACGACGATGTATTTGTACACGAGTTTGTAGTTTGGTCTGGAATTTAGTACCATATTCGGAGACACTTAAGAGAGCACATAATTATCGGTATATTACTACACATACAAGAATTAACAAAAGCAAATGAAATTTTAATGGTGGACTTAACATTTTTAAGTCTGAGGATATAAATAAGGAACACCTACAAACACCAAAGCTTGTGATTGACTATACAATTAGTAATGCTAACACTGTAAAGAATCTGTGGACCTTACATCTACTTTGTGACTTTACTTACTTCACATTAAATGGCGGTGAATTTTTATCCAACATGTATGTTGTGGTCACAGATATGTGATGAATGACCAATTTCTTTTCGTGTATAACTCTTTTAACACAATCCATTACGTGTTTAGGCGTAAAGGGAATTTCCAATTCTCTTTCCCAGTCGATGATATTGGTCGTTTTCAATGCCATCTCGAGTTTACTTGTGTCGTTACTGGCACATTGCACTATTACTTCGTAGAAAGTTTTCTGCGAAAGAAATGCAAGAATTTTTAATGAAAATAGCCGACCTGACAGACATTGTTCTGCAAAATATTGTATAGTCATCAAATGCAATAATATTTTCTATAGCAGCACTTCAGTGTCTCTGATAGTTTCGCTGATCTTTTAGAAAATCTCGACAACAGCGCCACCTAGCGGCTCCAATTGTGAATAAGCAACCCAAAAATCCATTCAAACAGACAAAGTTATTCATCAAATTTCTGTACAACCGTTTCGGACTTCAGACTCATAAGGTTACAGACTGAAACACGCACAGAAAGGACCAGTGGACGTAGAAGCATGTTTGTGCCGGTGTACCTTATTTAGCGTAGGAAAGCATTATGAAAGGATTTTTGAAAATTCATCATTTATATTATAAAGGGGTAAAATGAGGGATAAAAATTTGTATTGTTTGGCATCAGTTAAGTTAGAGTTCAGTTTTAGATAAGTAGTATTAAACCGCTTTTATTTACATTAATGTCGTCTCTTAAGATATAAAATGTATTTTTATGTAGACAGTACCTAAAGTAAATAATTATTGTACTTGATTTTGTACATACAAACACTTGTTAAGACTTAGTGTACCTACCTATTCTGTTATGATATGTATGGTAGGTTCATAATCTTATCTTATACCCACTGCACATTATTTTCCTATTCATTGACCTCCGTTGGCCATTATAAAGAGTTTATATGACTCATTGTCGGACCGATTGCCTCACTGGAAGTACCGATGCCTTTTGAAATGACAATGTGTACGCTCATTGTACGTGTAGGTGTAGTGTCAATGTAAAGTATCAGTTTGACAGAGTAAATTACGGTCGAATTTCGAGCGGTATAATTAAATTTATCATCCATAGTCTGTCATACTACATACGTCATCATTTTACATCATACAAGGAGGCAAATTTTGATAATTTGTGATAACAGTTAACTTTACATAAAGAAAGATATTATAGAATGTGTTTAATATCGTAAAGTTATGACCTATATCATTTATTTATTTATTTTAATTAGCCACCATAAACCACACGTCTATATTTTTATCTATATAATTGTCAGTTTTTTGACTGTCGTAAACATATACCTTTATATTAACCGCAACGATTCCATTTTTTCCGTCGCCAAAAGGGCAATACACTTTGAAGCCGTAATCAACGCCACATTGCAACATATATTTTTGAGTTTGCAAAACCGTGAAACCGGATATACTTCTAGGCAAATCACTTCTAAATATGTCTTCTAGTTCAGACCATTTTTCTACTGCACACAACTGTAACGGATCGTTTTCCATTATCAATAACCTAGATACTCGTAACTAAGGGGCATCAGGAAAATCACAACCCGTCGAACCGTTGTACGACCTACGCTACTGCTATAAAACTGCTCTGTGGAGATAATGACTGTTCAGTGTGCGCGTGCGCAGCTGCGATGTGAGCTGACTGTAGGTACAGACAGAGTAACTATACTCGTACATATTAGCCTGTTAGAGCAGTGACGTATTAACAACTACCTACGTCTCGTGCCTGTTGTGATGCGAAATTCTTCATCTTTATTTTAATAAATTAATTGTTTGAAAAACTAAAAACACGTTAGGAGAGTAAACAGGCTGTTATAAGTTTATGTGTTTAACATCTACTTACCACTAGTTGATAGTGTTGTTGAGCATTTATTTATTGTAAAAAACTGGCAATAAATGAAACTCATAAATTTTAATAACAATAACATTGTATTAAATAATTTTCTGTTAAAATTTCTTGCGAGTGAAACACCAATCAATCTCACCTGAATTTTGGAAATTGAGTTTATCGTACAACTTTGCCGCGTTCACGTTATCCTTTTTACAATAAGCCACGACATACTTGCCATCTTTGAGTAGTACATTCGATATAAATTTTAAACCCAGCTCGCCGTATCCCTTCCTTCGCTCATTTGGCAATGTGAACAGATGTAGAAGGCAACCAGATTCCCTTACAAGCGCCCAAGATACCAACTGCTTCTGGTTGAATAAACCATACCCCAACTTTGCCTTAATTAATAATTCAAAGTAAAAATTACAGCCATCAAATCGGTGGGGCCACGTCGAGGCGATCAGGTTTGTGTGTTCCAGCGATAGTAAGTCAAAATGAAATCCTGAAGGTAGTCTGAAAATGAAGTAGTCTTTTTTTGACCCGTATTTTTTTATTTCTTCTCGAATTTCATGACCGACAACAACAATATAATGTAATGTCCATTTACAACGGTGACCACTTACCACGCCACGGTTTATCTATTCGTTTGTCTGCTTGCATAAAAGGTACTTTTTACTAGGCTTTAACTCATTAATGGCTCACTGCTGCTAGGTCTCCCCTCATAACTGATGCTCCTCCATGCTGCTCCAGTGCGGATTAAAGCACGAAACCGCTCAAGAATACACGCATTCAACAATGAACCGCGCCCGCTGTTGTTGTTGTTGTTGTTTTATACCCCCTCTTGACTCATTTGATCATTTAGGATCGACGTAAGCACTTTAATATACTTACTTGATATCAAATAAGGATGACGATTTATCCAAGAAATATCTTGTAGCTGGAATAGATTGTATCCCAATATTCTTGTCTTCTATAGCCTGTTCGATACAATTGCTCACATGCTTAGGCGCGAAGGGTATTTCTATCTCTCTCTCCCAGTCAATAATTTTGGTAGTTTTTAGTGCTTCCTTCAGTTTACTTGTGTCATAACTGGGACACTGTACTATAACTTGATACAAACCTTTCTGAAAAATACATAAAAATCCTAATAATAGTTAAAATATCCAGTTATTACTCCATGGTTATATTGAAATAAATACATATCTCTCTCTTTTCTTTTTTTTGATATCATACAAAATGAAAGAGAAATAAAGATCTATTAAGCTGGCTATAACAAATGTACAGGTAAGTTTCCGATGGGCTGGACAGACAATCTCTTATGTCAATCTTTATGAAGCTTGACAAGCAGGAGCCGACTATGTCGCCTCTTACGATACCCCAGTCTGCCTGTAAAACATTGAGGTCAGTTCTCTAGGCCGCCCCAATGTGGCCAGACAGTCCAGTCTAGAACATGGATATTCTTAGTGCAAAAATGTTAGTGTGTAGAAGGATTTATTTTCATCAAACGTACTAAAACTGATCTATTATACGTGGAAGATTTTGTGGACCCAAACTTAAGATATCATTGTATCTCTACTAAGTAGTAGTAAATATCATACCTCTATATTGACTGCAACCAATCCATACCTGGCATTCCCGTACGGACAGTACACTTTGCACCCGTGGTCGAGGCCACATTTCTTCATATACCTCTGCATTTGTAACAACATAAAACTGCCGATGCTTCTGGGAATATCAGCTTCAAATAAATCTTCTAGCTCACCCCATTTCTCTACAGAACACAACTGTAGCGGATCGTCAGACATTGTGTTTAATATTGATAATAAGTTATCATTGATATCGTTACGAACTTACGACAGCTCAAACCGCGTCCGTACAGATAAACCAACGAAAATACTCTGTAGAGATTATACAGCAGTAGCCGCCATCGATTCTCTCCGAGTAACGTGAACATAAATAGTCCTAGCATTCAATTGTTAATCATGTTGTCAGGCGTTTAATAAAATCTACCCTTTTATTTTTACACTTAAAAAGTACCTACTTATCATATTTAGTTTTGTTGTAGGAATGTATACCTACCTACCACATGTATAACTACCTAAAGTATAAAAATAACTCATCCGTCACGCGTGCAGTTAACAACGCAGTACCCATAGAATAATTACACTAAGTATAGAAAGAAATTCTTCATTCAAGCGCTTATACAAGTATAATTATAATGGTGTGAGAATCCTTATGCGGGGGGGCACGACATTGGTCAAATTTGATATTCGTCAAATCGGTAGTTCGTCAAATCGTTTTTTGTCAAATTATGAAATTTGCCAAATACGCTTTTGGTCAAGTAATAAAAGTATAATGAACTATAAAAATGAAAGTGCCTGGTGTTATGTTTTTTTATTTGTAATTAACTCATTTATTACATTCATATTGGCTGGGCTTGGCTTCAACCCATTGATGACTCACTACTGAGCACGGGTCTCTCCTCATACCTGCGGAGGCATAGAGCATACTCCATCCACCACGCTGCTCCAGTGAGGATTGGTGGAGAGGTTAGTGGCCAACCCAAGTGACGGAAATTCTAAAGCCGCCTGAAGGCAACCGAAGTGCCCTCCGAAGCACGGAAGCGCCCAAGAAATATGCCACTAGCGGTCACCCCTCCAAGTATACCGACCGCGCCCGCTGTTGCTTAACTTTGTCGATCATCGGGCCATGAGCGCTTCTTTACATCATTACATCATCAAAATATTGTAACGGAGGAATTTTATATCTCTACTAAAACAACTGCGGGGTACTTCTCGCAAATTTCCAACAACCATTTCCTGCTGATCCGGCAGGATCGGCAGGTGGTGATTTGAGGATATGTGGTTAGTGGTGATATGAGGTGTGGTGAAGCGAAGCGAGGTGTGGCGCGCTGGTAAGGCGCGGTGTGGTGTGGTGAGGTGCGGGTTTGAGGAGTGGAGAGGAGAGATATTGAGTTGGAAGTCTTTCAAAAGTTTCAGGTATTTCAGCAAAATGTTACACTAATCCGACACTTAGGTTGGCCACTAACCCTTCCACCAATCCTCACTTGAGCAGCGTGGTGGAGTATGCTTTAGGTCTCCTCAGGTATGAGGAGAGAGCCGTGCTCAGTAGTGGGCCATTAATGGGCTGAAGCCAATGATGTATGCACATACATAGGAACCTACAACAGGCGGCTTTTCCAGTTATAAGTTCCTACAAGTAAGATAAGTGAATTCAAAAAGCATTTTTTCAGCGACTGTACATGGACTTGACCAATAGCGTATTTGGCAAATTTCATAATTTGACAAAAAAACGATTTGACGAACTACCGATTTGACGAATATCAAATTTGACAAATGTCGTGCCCCCCCTTATGCGATTTGATTTACAATCAGTAATATAAAAATTATCACGTGGTGTTGTAGGTCAGACATGTCACTAGTACTTTTTACAAGCGATCTTGTTTGTATATTTTTTGCATTGACTTATTTTATTAATAAAGCCAAATTGAATGTATATTCGGGTCAATTCTTGCAAGCTGAATTAGAACTATTTCCTCTTACTCTACAGACTTGAAGTTCTGCTTATTGCTTAAGTTCCTATGACAAGCATGACCGTATACCGGACCAGACCTACTGTCTATATTATTCCTCTAATCTCGTGTGGTAATGATATTTATCAAATATATTTATCAGTTGGCAAACGAGGACGAGGATGTTATACGTTTGATAACGTTATTTATTTCACTTGATAACTTCTATCAGCGCTACTTAATTGCACAATTTTATCTTTATTTCCTTTATGCATTATGCAGGTTAATAAGCAGACGGGTTCTTTGATGATAAAATGTCGCCACGTTGTAAAGATAAATGACAGCTGATGATAAATGATAGATGATGGTAAATAATAATAACGGCTTTAATTCATGCAGTAATTTAATGTTAGGTCCGGAGTTTCTGATACAAATAAATAATAATAAACGTTAACATTTTAAAACGTGTAACAAATGGGTTGTTTTATTTCTTAAACCGTTCTAGATAGACACTTGAAATTTTCATAAAGTAGGTACGTGTCATTAAAACCTCCATCACGACAAATAATAAAAATAACAAAAAATTTGTTCCCAAGGTGGGCTCCCATACAAGAAATTCAAGTAATTTATCGAATTTCGCGCTATACAGGAAAAATTTAAAACAAAAATTGTTCTTATCGTAGAAAAGGAATTATTGCTATTAAAACAACAAAATTAATAAAAAAACCGACGAGAATAGAGTCGCCCGTTCGCTGCGACAAAACTATAGCACACTTACGATGTGCTGTTGTAGGTACTCATCGAGCAGACTATTAATGCATCTTGTTTTTATTATTAGTACCTACCCTACGTATTTACGATCGAAAACATAAAATTTCAAAACATAAAATTTGAAAATTACTGCAAAAAGCAATATCAAAAAGAACAGTCCTCATTGATTTAATGCCAGCCCTTTTGTTCCAGGAATGACTTTCTTGTTAAATTTTACTACGCGTTTTACTCATGAATACAGCCCAAAATGTTTCTCCGATCACTTTCACCCCAATTTTTTCAAACGTGGCTAGCGCCACGCTATTTCCCTTTACGCAGAAAGTATAGACATATTCCCTGTTTTTACGGACAATATTATAAGCGATTTTCACAAGCAATTCACCGAAACCCTTTCTTCTGTAGGAATCTAAAACGTACAAGTTGTCGTAAGTTCCAGACTCCGTGTAAAACACCCAGGCAACCAGATTGTTGGACTCCTTTTCAAACAGGCCGTATCCGAGCTTAGAATCAATGAGTTGCTCGAAATACCATTCGGACCCTGGATGTCGATGTTCCCACATTGAGTTCACTAGGGCTACGTGTTCTTTTGAAACAAACCCGAACGTAATTTCCTGAGGTAATCTGTGAAAATATCGCTAACTATAGTTTAGTATAACCCACATATACTTAGTTCTTTTCATTTCAGTTTCTTTTCGTACTTAATTGGCTGTTGGACAAAAAGGAAGCGGGATAGCCAATTACCCACTGGTTCTCCGACATAATAATCTAATAGTTGATATTAGAATGACAACTAACCAGACAGGGAAAATTTTGTACCATCAAGCATCAGGTAGCTGGCCTGATTGTTTGTTCCGTAATTTCAAATTGTCAATTTAATATAGGAGCACAATCATAATCTTACCATTTTGTTTAAATAAGTGATAGGAAACAAGATACTTACTGGATGTCGAAAAGATTCCTGTTCAAATAAATAGTATCACATGATAGTAGATGACACCACTCTACACTTCGACTCCGCATAGTATGTGCCATTGATTCCATAACTTGTCTGTCGGTAAATTGTACAGCCACTAGATCCCAATTTATAACTTTTGACCCTTTTATAGCTTCCATAAATGTTTTCACATCGCGATTGCAGTGAACAATAACTTCATATAATGCTTGCTGAAACATTAAATTGCATTTAAATATATTCCAAATATTTGAACCATCGTCGCAAATATGGGAATAATTTTGTTTATTCAACGATTTCCACGACATTATACCTACTCATATCTAATATGAGGCTTGATTCCGGTGTGGGGTAGATATTAAGTACGACAAACGTATGCTTTAAATGCACATAAATACCTTCATGCAAGTAGCTACCACTCCAATTTCAACATCTCCGTTAGGACAATATATTTTAAAGCCCAATTTTCGTCGAAGTTCTGGAAATTTCCGTAAAGTGTCCAGTAGATTCATAATTAAAATGCTTCGTGGCCAATCCAATTTAAGGCTAAGCTCAAGTTGAGGCCACTGTTCTTCTGGAAGGAGTTGTAGAGGATCACTATCCATGACGACTGCGTCAAATTCTTTTCTCAAACAAAAATATTTTCTATTTGCCACATTTTCACGGCTGTTGCTTCTTTTGTACTCTATTATTATCTGTTCAGCCACGTCATTAAATTTAATTTATGTAAGTATTCGTATGCTGTTGCATTACATTGACATTAAATAATTTGCATTTGTTTTTTGATAAAGGCTTGTTTTGTTGGTGTCAATGTTTGTTGGTTTAAAATTTTATAAATAACGAAATTAAAAACGTAGTGTTGAGCAACTAACCAATTAACCAACTAACTAACGTTAAATACCTATTGCCTGTCTGTATATTATTTATTTATGTCACTTAATTCACAACTAACATAACAGGCCATAATAATGCGTTAGTGTAATTACTTGTTAGACGAATCTAATTTTTTAATTCATATGTTTGAGGGTTTATTGAAATAATACACATGGTATTGAAACTTACGTGAAATAGAATAAGATAAAAAGTAGAAATGCTGAAGGTAACGAGGAAATAATGATTGCATACAAATGAACTAAATCATTAAGAAATCGTTTAGAGTTGTTGGTAATTGAAAAAAGTGAAGTATCTGATAATATCATTAATTACTAACCTTTGGTGTTCCATTTATCATTCGAAAAGTGAAGTATCTGATAATATCATTAATTACTAACCTTTGGTGTTCCATTTATCATTCGATAATTGGTACAGTAGCCGCTATCATAGGTGTTTAGAATGCTTCCACAAGACTCAATGCCGTCATTGTGAAAGAGTAGATCTGTCGTTCTGTTGTCGTATGTTTAAGCTTTGGTCGACGTGTCGCGACCCGCCGAGCGCGACGGCTCTGTGTGACATATTCTATACTTGCTAATGTTACAACTTTTCACGTCCCGCCAGCTGCGTGCTTCTGTCCCGCCCCGTCGTCGGCTGTTTGACCAGAGCTTTATAATTACCCACTGACAGAGATTACCACTGCCCCCTACTGAATCTTCTGTAGTAAACAAGTCCACAATTATGCAGGTTCAATAATAATGTCCTGTGTTACTCTATTACTTACGTTATTTATTGGAATCGTTCAAACCAATAATATCGATCCTTCATACATTAATATTAATACCATTACCAATATGTATTTACCCTACGTAGTTTAATTCTTCTTTTCTTCTCGAACCAGTAACAAAAAAGTCTTTATTTTTATTTTTAATGTAAGTCTTTTTTTATTTGTTAAATTCTTAACTAAATCAAGATAACAGTGAAATTTCCAAAACTGTCTTGCAGAAAAGTCGGTTTGCCCGGTTGTTTAAACAAGTACTTAAGTAATGCTATACTGGAACAAAGCGATAATCAATTAAACAATTTTAACATAACATTATTGCTCCATGTAATTAGAGCGCGTAAAATTAAATGCTATAGTTAATTTGTTGCTGCATAGTTACTTAATTCTATTATTATTCTATTATTACTTACTTTATTCTATTTTAATTACTTTACAAAAAAATCTTGATAAAACTCAACACTAAATATTATTGTAGGTCACCTAACTGTTAATAATTAATCGTTAAAATATAACTGTTTTGCTTTAAGATTCTTGTAAATGTATGATGTAATCTGTATTGTAATGCTGTTTGTTTCCCAAATAAAATAAAATAAAAATAAAATAAATCCTTAAATTATTACGTTGAAATCAAATTAAATATAATAAAGTTTAATCCAATTTGGTTTTTATCAAATACTTTTCGAAAGTCAAACTTAGCCATGGTTAATATTTATATATCTTTTATGTATGTATTAGATTTGCACGTAAGCAATGTACAGAACTACACTACGCCTTATGAAGAAAAATCCACTGAGCCATTCCTATATCGCGAAATCCTAACTTCTTGAACATTTGTTGAGGATATCTATTTCCTTCCACAGTGTATGCTAAAACGTTTCTTCCTTTACTCCGAAGATCATTTGCTGCATATTTGGTGATAAATTCACCGTACCCAAGTCTTCTATAGCCTTCTACAGTGTATAGATGTGCAAAGGCCCCTTCTACGTCTACCGTTACCCACGAAATTGGTTCATCATCTTTTATTGAATAAAGAACATACGTCATGCCATGGTTCATTAGTAATTCAAAGAATTTGTGCGTTGTTTCACCGTGGTATGTCCATGTTTTATCAATTAAAGATATATATTCAGGTTTTAAAGGAGCAACGTAAAATTCTGGTGGGCAAGCACTGAAAGCAAAATTAGTGTGCAATTATATAAAAAATATTGAATGAAAACAAAACGTCTTTAGTTTTTCATTTTGAGCAAAAAGCAGTTATAGTTTAGCGAAGAAAGTATCGCGAGGAAACCTCCAGATCTAAGAATTCTATAGATTCCTTTAACATACTACTTTTATTCTTAACGGTATGCATGAAGATTATGCCAATCTGACTAGCGTGGTCGACAATGAAGCCCCGTGTCCAGCAGTTATGGATGTGACGATGAGGTACAAACATAATTATTTGTATGAAATCGCTGGAATGTAGTTACAAGTAAGTAAGCAATTCGCGATTAATTGTAAGAATTTGAATAGATCGTAGTACGGTGTCCTACCTTACGTCGTATTGCCGCGTATTATCAAGAAAGTGTTTATAAGCTTTTGTTTTAATTTTGATATTGATCCCACATTTTTGTAATTTTTTTAAACATTCTACTACGTGAAGACTCGCAGAAGCTACGCAAATATCTCTGTCCCAATTAATGATGTTGGTGTTTTGTAATGCTTCATATATTTTCTTTATATCTCTTATGGGATGGATGAGCACTTGATAATAACCAAACTGCAAAAATTACCTAGTTACTAAAATTCATTTGAAAATAATGTCTTTTACGAATAATTATTTATTAGTAATTACCAAATCAGTGGTTGCGACCATGCCGTTATTTATATCGCCTTCAGGACTATACACTTTGAAGTTGACGATATCGCCGAGTGTGGGATTAGCTATTTGTGTATCAAGTACACAATAAGCCACTAAGCCTTCCGGCCACACAGCCTTGTATAAATCTCTTAGATTTGTCCATTTATTTCTTGGAATTTCAATTAATAACTCCATGATGAAATAATCTGAAATTGGTATTTTTTTTATCCAATAACTAGCAAAAGTAAAGTTTATTGTTAAAATGTAATAAATGAAGGTGTATCTACAGATAGCTCTAGTTGATTTGATATTTATCAAGATGTGAGCTAGATATATTATGATAGGTATCTATGTCCGATAAGACGGCGTGTTAACTCTAAATTGTCATAGCTGATTCGACCGATTGCTAAAAGAACGCGGCCTTTAATAGTCTTTAACCTTAAAATAATCAATATATTAATTCAGCGATTATTAATAACATAAATATTAAGAAAAAGACTAAACTAAGTTTTAGAACAATACCATTACAATTAAGCTTGTTTTATTTGCAAAAAATTACCTGTCAAAACAATTTTCTTCACAAAGTTAATGTTTTTATGTAGAAATCGAGTCCGTACTGTGTCTGTACAATCTTAACATCAAGAACACTTTTTAACTGTGAATACTGTGATTTGTTTGACTACTTTGACTTTAACTTCCTTCAGTCAATGACACTGACATTTACCTACCAAGAGATTAGACTTAAGAGTAGTTACGTACGTCAATGTTTACAAGTGTATTAAAATTATATCCAAATAACCCATACAGTAGATCAACGAAATAGTGTTCTCATTTTACGAAGAAGGCTTTTATTATATTATAAATATATCAAATAAACAATGACACGAAAAGTACGATATTAATTTCTGATCAGTGTCCTCTTATAACCAATTCAGTTAACCGACCCGACCTTACTGCCATCTATCTCCATACCAATAAACTAATTAGTTGTACAGACGTAACAAAAGATGGAGATACAATCTACCTAAAATTAAGATCGTGAAAATATTTTCTACTCTAAAAAACAATTATTATATTACATTTAAAACAACATGAATCTATGTATTTTTTTTCTCCAACATTCATCTTTTTAATATAACATAATGTACTTATATGAATTTTATTTCCCTCTAAGATAACTTGTGTGTGTAGATACCACTCTAAACTTGCAGTACTTAATTATTGATCCAGGTTTGTAGCTAAATAAATTATTTTCAGAATTAGGTATATCTACCCAAATAAGTGTGGAATATAATTATGAATTGGATAGACCTAACCCTCGGCTGTCTCGATTGAAGTAGAAGATTAATTAAAAACGAATGTAGGTAGATTTCATAAAAACGTAAGTTACGAACCAAATATTAACCTCTCGTACTAGTAATACAATTATTTTAAGTACATTGATAGGTAGATATTGAAATTTCTACTACGTGCAATCATAATTACGCTCACTGGGTAGTATCTATTTTATTCTAGCCCTACCTTAGGCCCCAGTTAGACGACGCGACAAACGAAACAAACGAAAGTTATCGTGTCATAAACGCGCCGTCACCGGGATGCCATGGTGAAGTCTCCGGTTAAGTAGCCAAGGTTACCTCTAGCTACCTTCGGTTGCCAAATGCCAGTGGCAACACTGGCAACCAACAGTCAGTTCAGTGCGAATGTACAGACGTTCAGTTTAGTGGAGAATGGACGCAGAACTTCAAGTCCGTAGAGTAAGAGGAAATAGTTCTAATTCAGCTTGCAAAAATTAACCCGAGCATGAATACCAACATTACAATTTACTTAAATAAAAGCTTGTAAAAATTGGTAAAACGATATAAATACTATTACTACTAAGTATTTGTATCAAAATTGATTTAATAAAACCATTAAGGTCAATCCTCCGTAGAGTAGATACATTGGCGACCTGCCAATCATACCTGAGTCCTTATACCTGAATCGTAAATTCTGGCTCGAACAAATTCTTATTATAGATTCCTTTAACATACTACTTTAGACGCTCGCTATTTTGAAATGAACAGTGTCATTAGAAATAATAATAATAATAATAATAATAATCTTTATTTCAGACCACCAGGGTAGTCCATAAAATGTGTTAGTAACAATATTTCTTAAACCTATGTTAGTACAAAACTACAAAATTAAAAACTAGACCATAAATTATGTTAGTAACAATATTCCTTAAACTATGTTAGTACAAACCTACAAGCTAATCTTAAAACTAACTTACAACTAACTATCGAACGGCGGTGTGTACACCATTCCAGCACCTCCAGAGAGGACCGTCCAGCCTGTACGCCAATGTGCCGAGGATAGCGTTGGTGCTGTTCACGAGCCGACTTATCATAGAAGCAGCACGTTTGCGCATGATCGCGTAGAAGTCGTCCACACGAGCATCCGCAAACATTGCCGAGGCACTGCAGTATCGTGACATCCCCAACACCGCCCTCAGCACATTGTTGTACTGGACACGTAGAGCGCTATAGGTCCGCTGCCTATAGTCGGTCCATAGACTGCACGTGTAAAAGGTTTGACAGTACGCTCTAAATAACGTCAATTTGACCGGCTTTGTACAACGTGCAAATCTACGGGCCAACATATTGCCTCGGACCGACAGCGCCCGTCGCTCCCTTTCTATATCTTTGTCGTCTTCGAGACGCTCGGTTACAATGTGTCCGAGGTATCTGAACTCAGTTACTTGCTTCAGGGGAGACCCACATAGCGTAATATAAGGGGTAAATGAGCTGATTTTGTTTCTTCCCCTGAAAAGAAGGAACTCGCTCTTCTTAGCGTTATAACTGAGTCCATTTTCCTCCGCGTACTCCTCACATATTTTCAATAACTTTCTGAGACCACTGACCGAGGGGCTCAACAGAACCATGTCGTCTGCATAACTAATATTATTCACCATAACACCATCAATAGAGCATCCGACACCTGAACTGCTGAGCCTCTCAATCAGCTGGTTCACGTACACATTGAACAGCCTCGGCGACGACAAACCGCCCTGCCTTACTCCACACTCCATCCTATAGTCAACACTCATCGCACTCCCCCACCTCACCATATTGGTTTGGTTACCGTACCAGTACTGGAGCAACGCGATCAGCTCTGGTCCCAAGCTCGTCTCTGATCGTAGCTTGTGCCAGAGAACCTGATAGGATACAAGGTCAAAAGCTTTCGACAAGTCCAAAAAACACGCATATACCGGTGTTTTTCTATCCGTGTAGTACCGCACAGTCTGCTTGAGGCACAGTATCGCACTCTCTGTAGACAGTTCGGATTTAAATCCGAACTGGGCGTCGTGGATTTTAACCGATTTACTTAGCTGTGCATCAAGCAGACTGTCCAGCACCTTTGCAATGACTGTTGCCAGGGATATCGGTCTATAATTGGACTTGTCTGCCGCATCCCCTGTCCTATTTTTGATAATAGGCACGACCACTGTCTTCATCATGTCCACCGGCAAATAACTGTGACTAATACATAGATTATAGAGTAAGGCAAGGATTCTGGAAAGGTGCACCCCCGCATATCTTAAGTGCTCGATGCTTAAGCCATCATTTCCCGGTGATTTCCCACTTTTCATTTTCTTTAAAACGTCATCCACCTCACTAGGTGAGACGCGCACTAAGTTCTCACCGTACAACCTGATGTCAGAAGCATCGTCCCCCTTTACAATCTGTGAGCTCAACGGCATTACCTTAAATTGAGCTTTAAACATGTTGGCTATGTTTTGAGCCCCGTTTACACCTCCCACCTCAACGGGAATGCTCGTCCGTGCGTTCAGTCTGTTGGTCTGTTGCCAGAACTTGCCAAAATGTTTATTCGTATGCGAAGTGGCCAGAATATCCATTTTGATTTGATCTTCGTTGTCCTGGCACCACTTTAGCTTCCGCTTAAATAACTTCCGGGTTTCACACATTTCATCGTAAGTGGTCCCGCACGAAGGTCTCCCGGACAGAACCCAAGACTGAAAGCATAGGCGAGCATTCACATGAAGGGGTCTCACATGCTTGTTCCAGCCTATAACATAACCTTTCTTACTCCTCACACTATTTTTAAAACTCGACACCGCAGCACCCTGTAATATGCTAACAACTTCCGAGTGTAGATAACTTATGATTGTGTGATGTTCGGGCTTACTACAAAGTTTATCACTACAATCAATAAGTTCACCAGGTACATCTATCATACTTAATCTATCATGACAGATGGTGGAATAGTGGTTTATTTGATCACTGTCCCTTTGTCCCCATATAACCTTATTTGCCGTGCATTCACACGATTTCAGCCGAGTACGTACCACATTAAAGCTACAATTAATTTCAAGGGGATAATGATCCGACCATGAGACGCTGTTCTTAACGACTACACTTTCAATGTGATTTCTAGCTAGGCTGGTAACAAGACAGTGATCAAGCCAACGTGTGCAACCATGACTATCACTAACATATGTATAAGTTTCCCCATTTTTTGGCAACAGCTCAAAATCAACACAAGTCCATTGTTGATCCCTACAGAACGATTGCAGTTCATTAAAAAATAACTCCCCTGGGTGAGCATTAAAGTCTCCTACCACAAACACAATACTAATCCCGCTGTCCTCAACAATTGCATTTATTTCACTCAGGCAGTCTGTGAATTCCGTAATATTGTCAAGACTGTCAGTGGGCATATACACTGAGAATATTAACATTGTATGTTCACCTACCTTACATTTTATAGCGCACAACCTTTCACTGTTACACTTCACCACGGACACAGCCGAAAACGCACTCTTACGCCATAACAACGCCACACCTCCGTAGGGACGGCCGCGCAGAACTCCTACGCTCGTATCTACAGCCGACGTGCCGGTGGCCGCGAAGTCATCATGAATGGTGCTTAAGTAGGCAAGGTCATGTGGCAGCAGCCAAGTTTCTTGCAATGCTACCACATCCGCAGTCTCACACATAATTTTCACGCTATCTACCGATCGCTTTAGCGACTTACAGTTAAAGCTACTTATCTTCATTTTATAATTATAATTCTTATCTCCAATTATTCTATCCATTATTTATTTATATTTTTATCAGTTTCCGGTACTGCAGTAGCCTTGTTTCCTTTCCTAAATGTTATATACCTTCTGAAATATATGCCCTCCGGCCATAATTCATTGTTACTAAATAATGTCAATTTATTTCTCGGTATAAGAAATTTAAAAGAGGTATAATCTTTTGCAGATTTAACATTACATATTCTCTCCGGCATTATAGTCACATTCGTCTTGTCTAACACATAATTTGCAACATCTCGCTCCGTTACTTCCTTTGAGACATTATAAATATACAATGGAATCTGTACTTCCGCTGCCTTGAATCTTTCCGCCGCGTCAATCGTAGCAGTACCTCTAGTGCCTTTGAACCTTGATTTTTTTCGCCTTTGCACATGAATCCATTCTTGGTCATTTTGGTTTTGGGTTTGCTCATTGTCAGCGCTCCTTACTACGCTTATCGCTTGGCATGACGTCATCGTACCAGCTGAGCGCGCGGGCGCCTCAGGTGCCGCTTCCAAGTTGATGTTCGAAACCGCAGTTGCTAGACCGGGGGCCTCCACGCGCGCTCGAGTCACCGCCGGCTGCTGCGCAGGTGCAACAGGAACGGCTATACCCGTCTCGGATACCTTAGCGCTCGCGCGTGACAAGGACAATCGATCATCTTGCAATTTTTGCTCCGTCATTGACGGCGAATCTCTCTGTTCAGATACGGTCACTAACCCCATCGGGCCGCTATTACAATCTATGCTGTCCTGCAGACAGAACCCGCCTCTTTTGCAATTGACATAAGAGTGATTTATGGCGTACCCTTCCTGATCATTGTTACTTACTCTGCAATATTTTTCAATCTCCTGTTTTAAATCATTTTTTGAAACATACAATTCCTCAAAGGATGTACAACTTTCTTTTATAGCTTTAAGCTCTCTTTGCATACTTATTATGTCCTTTAATAGTCGCGTCGCATCTACATGGTCAAATGTTACAGGCGGTAATTTTTGGAGATTGTGGGCGACGAATGTTGGAAATATCTCCGGTTCAGCCCCCTTCATTAACCCGATGATATCTTCAATATTTTTATTTTTACCTTCATCGCCTCTTCGTTTAATCCTTCTCTGCTTTATCGAGTCGAACAGCAGAGACTTCGCCTCGGCGATTTCCTCCTCGGTAAAAGCCTGTCTGCACAACAGAGCCAGGCTCACATTGTTCATCACATCAATTTTGTTTTGTACAAAACACAACACTTCGTTAATAACTATATTGCACCCATTACATTTTAACCTCGCCATCGTCTATCGCGGGAGGTCAACGACCGTACGCGCGCGCTGTCACCGCCGCACTGATATATATATATATATAGAATATATATATAGAAATATATGTTGCTATTAAAGTAGGAGATAGAGTTGACATAATGAAAAAAAATACTCTATTTGGTACAAACGCCCTAATTTTCTTATTTTTTGGAAAAACTGCGTTTTGTTCATTCACTGGGGGGTGTTCATCCACTGGAGCACTTACCCTACATCCATAGCCGTTCTGACTATGCGTACTTAATAGAAACGTGCGATTACTTATGTATGGGTACCGTATTTAATCCAAGTGGAAGTAGCTAACTACTCGTAATTTGTCATCACGCATTCTCTTTACACCCGTCCTACATAGTTTCACGCTCATTGAATATTATAAGGGTACCTTTACGTTTAGCTACGTTGCTATGGATGTGTTTGCTATCCACCAATCACATCCATTGGCTTACATAGCATAGCACCGGTGGAAACGTTTCCGCTAAGCTATGATATGGCATATGTCTATATGAGACCTGGGGTAGGTACTATTACCATCATCATAGTGTGTCTAGTAGTAATCGATAATGAAATAAAACTTCCAAGTATCCTTCTTACTCCTTTCAACATGTAGCCATACACTTCACGCTTAATATGTTTCGCGCTGCGCACATAACACTTATTATATATTTCTCATAATATTATGTTGCTCAAGGAGAACTTAACTGTATCCTCTTGCTTTAACTCTTTTTATATTTTCCGTGAGACGCTTGACACGAACCGAAAACACTGACGCAGCTACACATAATTCCGCTTACAATTATTTTTGCTTTTCATTACCAGTTAATTTAGAAGAGAGTGATTGATATGAATGTGTATGGATGAAGGGAAAGAGGGCGGCCAAAAAATGTGGAAAGATTGTGTGAGAGATGACATGAAAGATAAGTGAGTCGCTTCTACACTGACTGTAGAAGTGACGGCTATTAGGGAAGAATGGAAGAGAAGAACATGATGCATATGAAGAAGAAGATAAGAACGTGAAAATAATAAATACATATAATAAATCTGTAACTGATCTCTGTGTGTACGTGGAAGATATATGAAAAAAATATTAATGTTACAGGCCTTTATTATCGCAATTGCACCTAAAACAATGATTTTTAGAATTTTTGTCTGTTTGTCTGTGGTTTTGTACGCGCTAATCTCAGGAACGGCTTAACCGATTTGTTTGCAGTTTTCACTAGTGTAGGTATTGTGATAAGCTTCACTTAACATTTAGTTTCATTTTAATCAGTTAGTAGTTAGTAATAAAAAAGTTATTTCAGTTTAACGAATCACGCCTAACAATATTCGAGTGTGGGTATTGAGGTAAATTTTTTTATTTATTTATTGATAACCATAATAAATATACATATTACCTTCTACATATAATAATCCGCCAAACTGTAAAGCAGTTTGTCGGCAGAATCTCCCGTGGATCTAATTCTATGTACCTACTTTAAACTTTATTATTCCAATATTAGCACTTACAGGCACTAACAGAAATATATCATTTACAATAAATTCATCTTTTTCAAATGTTTGACAGCTGAAGACTCGTTATAAATGTCTAACTATGACTAATACGGAAAACAATACAACGCTTAAGCATTTAACAAAAAGTTAAATTTCCTCCGAACTTGTTATGAAACGTATACAAAACCAGAAACTCATTACAACTTGTTCTGATGCCTCGCTATGATATGGTTTTATTTCTGTGTATGTACATTTTAAAATAAATGTACACCCTATCTTTGCTGCAAACAGTTCAGAATATTTCTGTAGTGCAATCCCTATTGGTTTACCGGAGAAATTAAAGTTGTTTTGAGAAGGAAAGTTTTAATGATGGCGTGAAGTGTTCATGGAATAACCTTTAAAGGATGCTTTTATATTTTTGTGTATTTTATTATCCTCTCTTATTTGTACCTGTTTTGCAGTTCATACCTATATGATATATATACAGGGTGTTAGGGTTAAGACCAGAAACCTCGTAACCACGCTTTCGGACCATGATTCTAAGTAATACTACATAGAGAAAAAAAATGTCAGTGCCCTTTTTTTATTCCATATAAAATTAAATAACATTTTTTTTTCTGAAATATTGAAATATGACACTATTCTTGCGGCCCATCCGAGCTACAGTGAATGAAAATTACTATTCCCATTCAGTTCTACACGTAAACCTCAAGGTAGCGCTCTAATTTGTCACGGTTCGAATGATCTTGGTACTTGATTTTAAATCAATCTTATTCTGCGATGAAAATGTTAGAATTATTTAATGTAACTTAGGTACATAAATATCTACGTAGTGAACATTACGATAAATGTTATACCTACAACCTTAAAATGATTAAACGAAAGTTATGGTAGAATTTGATACCTAACGAAACACACTGCCCAGCTCAAATGTCTCTGACAACAAATTAATCTGAATTCTACACTGTTAGAATGTGGCTTGGCAATAACAACACTATTAAAGAATAATTTACCTACCAATACCGAATTATCTAACTTAACATACCTACATTGAAAAGAGAAAATACATAATTAAAACACGTCATTAATAAGGAATTTGTCAATACTTATCTAAAGCATTAGAAATAAATAAAAGTTTCATTTTAAAAATAACACCTACGTAGCTGTACTCATAAAAATACAAACTAGGTAATCTTACACTGCTTACAATATTAAAATCGTTTGGTCGCGGTACAAATTCAAAAATAAAATCTTCAAAGTCATAAACCCACACAGACACAACGCAGAAACGCACACTAATAGTTTGCAACGTTAGGTACCTATCAGGCTGTCAGGCCATTCAGGCGCTTCCCAGTTTTCGAGCATTTGTTGTTATTCAAAAATTGATATTTCACTGTTGAGAATGCAATCGATTAATCGTATATTAATCGATGTGTGTTAACATGAAAATTACGTATGTATTTATTATCCAACATAGATAAACAGTCAATTAATTATTAATAATTGTAATGGTCGGCATTATGAGTAAATAAATAAATAAATAATTAGAATAAAAACGATTCCGCCTATCTACTTAGCGCGTACTGTATGTAGAAATAAAAAATTAAAAACTGGTCGATTATTCAATTAAGACGAATTGTTAAATAATATCATTAATTCTAAATAATAAAATTTAACTTACATTTCAATTGTGAAATATGATAAGGTAAAAAAGATAAATAAATAATATGCCTTGTGTCACTTGTGTGCAGTTTGCTAAATAACATTAATGATAATAATAAATACATTTATTTATTATTATTTTGTAGCACATGAGTTACTCGAATAAATCGATTTTGCAAAGATATCTTTGAAATTGTACCTTCTTCTTAACTGTAATCGTTACTTAATCGATTAACGTTACACAAACACTTGAAGTTATCTTTATCTAAATAAAATAATAAATGTAAGTAGGTTTATTTGGTTTGCTAAACAGATTTATTAAAGGAAAATAATCGATTCTTCTATTAAAATAATTCAAATCGATAGAACTGCTCTATGATTACGGAGCCTCGTCGCGCCGCGCCTTGAGCGGCTTCGCATTCTTTTGGCGGTTTGGCCACGTTTGGCGGCAAAACATTCAAAGATGCGCGGCATGTGTACCAGGGATGTTATGGATATGAAATTTCGGATCTGGATACGGATATAGGAATAATATTATACAGGTTTTAGATACGGTTACGAATATGTAATTATTCCGCATTATCCGATAGTTTCAGATAGTTAGTCTAGTAGTAGTCGGTTACGGATATTAGATATAATTTTGACTAAACAATAGAAATAATAAAACTGTGCAAGATTCGCGCGCGGCTAGTGTATGCTTCTCTGCTCAGCCGGCAGACAGAAAAACCTGTCATTACATGTCTCATTTAGATGTCGCCCCTATTCGAAATTAACCGAAAATTGGACAGATAAAATTTTTATTTCGGATATCCGATACTTTCGGTTACGGTTACGGAGGTTCATAGATCCCGTATTTGTGCAATCGGAAGTCTTTCAAATTGACCGACTCTGTGTTATTTACCTACTTATTAATATTTTCGCTAACTTAAACTAAGACATACCAGTCGCTTGGTTTCGCAGGTCGGATATGGATGTGAATTGTGATTCTGTGAATTTAGTTAGTTATTTAGTTATTTTATCAATATGTCCACGTTTAGTTCCATCGAGTTTACGGACATGGTCCGCATACTGGCGACTTTGCTTTATTAGTAAAGTGTGTTTAGTGTAATTGAAGTGCTGTGGATTGAATCACATTAAATGCACCCTGCTCGGTAAGTAATTTTATTATTATGTAACTACTTAGGTATGTGATGTTTTATAAAAGTAAATTTAGTAGATATTTCGTTTAATAAATTAATACAAAATGTCCTAAAACAAAGGACCTATTACAACATCAAATGTTTGAATAGGAATCACTTACCTATACTAACCATTCCTACCTTTAGTATGTTGTACTTGTAGGTACAATACTCAATAATATCACATCCTAGATAGGTATCTAGGATGTGATATTATTGAGATTTTTTCCTTTTGTTATGACATCGGTAGCTTTTATTAATAAGCTAATGCCGTTACATAAATAGTATTATATCTTGAAACCAAACAAAATTACATAAAATAAAAAGGTGATTAATTTACTATAACTGTAGGTACTGGTAGTAAACGATTGCCGCCATTGCTAGGTCGCTCGCGTGGATGTAGTAGTGTAGCCGGACGCTACGCACACATGGCCATTTTCGTAATGAATAACGGCGTACGCGGCGCGCGTTTATAGTAATTATAGTACTAGCGTAGTGGAGGTTCCAGTGGCATACTGTTATAAGTTCATTTGCATTTATTTTTGAATTAAAATGAAATTTGTAAATTGTGGGCAAATTAATGTATTAATAAATATATTTTGTATGCCATACGACTTAACTTCACGGTCCGAAAGCGTGGTTACGAGGTTTCTGGTCTTAACCCTAACACCCTGTATATAGCTATTGTACTGAAATAGTCAAACCTTTATGGGATTACAGACGTGTCAGTCCGTCTATCGCCCACGGAACACAGAGAAGTGTTCTGTGATCACATCTAAGTCTATTTTTTCTTCCTTAAATGAAGCCTCTAACATTAAATGTTCGGGTTTTCATAAATCAAAAGAATCATCAGAATCACCTAACATTCCGCGACGTATTGAAACAAAAGTACAATTTGTTACTTGCTCAGTAGGTACTTATAGAAGGACGACCCTTATTTCTTAACAATGGATACTCGTTAATGTGAATAGCTTCAGCCGACAAGGCTCGTAGACGATTGGAATCATGACTCGTCACGTTTTCGGCGGATGACAAAGAAATTTCGGTCAATAGGTATCTGTAATGTACGCGTTGCTAAGTCCATTATGGAGGAGTATGAAAGTGATGAGGCTGCGATTCGCGGAGGAGGCAGCGA
Source organism: Ochlodes sylvanus (assembly GCA_905404295.2). NCBI lineage: Eukaryota > Metazoa > Arthropoda > Insecta > Lepidoptera > Hesperiidae > Ochlodes > Ochlodes sylvanus. Next base: position 10,494,328 of record FR990142.1, on the reverse strand, counting down.
CACATACAAATTACAAGTCATTTAATCTCGTGGACCAAATGACTTACGATTTTAAATGTAACGGGTACTACCGGGTTTTGTTTATATCTTTATTAGTAAATCACCCTCGCGTTGCCTCTCGTAAACCTGTCTTAGAACCCGCACCCGATGAAAATTGCTAGTCATTAATTGCAGGCATCTTTAAATTTTAATTAATTAATGTTATCTTTGTTCTTAATAATGTCATCTTTTTTAACGATAAAATTATTGAATTAAAAGAAGCACTGAATTTTAATTTAACACTTTCGCTGCAGAGCGAGATGTTGTGTTGGTTACGTACTTATATGTTGTGTTTTTTACATAGAAAACTGCGATCGCCGCAGCGAATGTGTTAAGGACAGCGAATGTCTTCCACCTAATAAATCAGCTGAAACCGAAAGATTATTACTCTCATTGTGCTCTCATAATCTCATAAAAAGCTAAAATAATCTGGTCGGACGAGTACATACCTATATCTACAGTAAAATTACTTTTAATATTAATGTCGCTTTAAACATTGATTTTACGTGTAGTTAACTTATACGTATTTTATTAATCCATTTAAAGAAAGCGCATTAATGAACCGAATTAGATTGAACGATAATCGACTTCGCGATTGTGACAAACAATATTCAATTATGCAACGCAAACTAAGAGAATTTCAATGCATACTCCATCGGTCCATTATCCGTTAAATACATTTTATTCGTGTGATAAGGCGCGGGGCGGGCGGGAGCCGGCGCCGGCGGGACGCCCGCCCTAGTCACCGCCGACCGCCCAACGCGACAACGCGTCGCTCTCAGCGCCGAAGCTGCGCTAATTTTACACGCCAGTTACTTTCCTCTGGTCGCCCTACCAACTGTTGACCGACTAATAGTGAATTGTGCTAACACCGAGTGCTTGGGACGCTCCAGCATCAGGCCCCACAGTAAGTACTCCTTCTTCTACAACTTCGCACGTCTTCATCACCACAACGTTACGGCCATTTTATAGAATGCGATCCAACCTTGAGTCGTAAGTCAGTATTTTGGTCATTGTATCTCCGTACGACGAACAATCTCTCGCGATATCGAAAGTTTGCGTGTTAAGGTTTCCATTTAAAAATAGCGGCGAATTGGTTTTCGTTAAGAGTATCGGAGCGGATGTTGTGTTAGGCTCCTTAACCGTCGATATTCTGGGAGAGTATGGAAACATGCATCGAATTCATGTCAAGGATCTTAAACCTTGTTATAATATACAATTAACAATGTTTATCTCTAATGTTTAATATATTGATAACATACATCATTCTGACAAATTAAAGAAGTTAGATTTAAATTCAGTTAAAATATGGTACATAAAAACAGGCATATCAGAGAAAAAATTGCTCGACACGTACCAACTCCCATTAGATCTTATCAGTCAGCGAACGTGATAGAGCAAAGGGAAAATAATTCGCATATACAGGGTCTAATAAGCCCCGTAGATATGTTGATATGGCCGCTGATTTATATCTCTATGCTATTCTGGATTCCTGGTACAATGACACATATGTTCGGATTGCCGTTGAGTTACCCGTGTATTGCGTCTCATTTGAATGTACACTTTTGAAAAAATATTGATATACGATTGATATTATATTATGCTATTTACGAGTAAGCAAAAGAGCGTGAAGAGTCTAAAAGAATTTGATGAATCGCGAAGTCCATTAGACCTGTTATGAGAACAGAAATCCTATTAGTGTAGTATCTACCTATTCTATAATCTATAATACTTAAAATATATTATGATTCTTGACCAGAATTTCTTTCCATGAATTAAATTAATGTATGAAATGAGCCTGCAAAGAGTAGGTATAACTCTATACTTTATAAGGTCAAGTCCACAAGTAAATTTTATTGAATATTTTTTCTTACTGTGGTTTGATAATGATTCTAAGATAATTAAGAGTTATGGAGATAATAAAAATGAGACGAATATTTTAGCTACATTTGATAATATATATATCAATATGAATAAAAATGAGTAATATTCTATCGAGGGAACATCGCCACGCCTATATCTGCCTTGAAGCTTCGTGTATTGGAGTGATGCGTATGGACGTTAGCATTCTTATTTCACTATAACAATCTGTGACCTGGACGAATAGTTATAATTATTTTGTTATTATGATGATATAATTATTATGTTTGTTGATAACTTAAAAGCAAAAATATAAATGCTCGTTATTCCCTATACGGTGAAAATTCAAAATACTTATTTAAATCCATAAAATCAATTATTTTTTGGGAATTAAAACAAAATCGAAATAAAGACAACTTAAAAGTGAAAACATAATTATCCTGTTCATGCCCTTTCCCGAAGGGATTAAAAAATCCTTTTTGTGGGTATTTAAAGACAAATGGATTGATCCCAATTACCAAATTTCATGCTTTCAGTTTCAGTACTTTAGGCTCTACGTTGATTTAAAACCATAATTATATACCTAAACCATTTATTTAGTCACTGTGTTTTTTTTAAATTGACCAATAATATTATCAACTTCTTTTATAGGTTCTAATAGGTATTATATGGTTTTAAGATAGGGGTAAGATAAGAGTAAGGTAAAGATAGGGCAAGGGCAGGGTAAGGTTAACTAGGTTTGCACCGTTTTGGTAAGCATGATAACATCAAGTACTTTGTTCATAAATCTTTTATGTTTACACTATATCCAGCCCTGATCTTCACTCCTATACTATCTATTAGTGAAAATTCCATCAAAATCCGTTCAATATTGATACAGAATATGGCATTCGAACACATAAACCTAGGTATAAAAAGGACATAAGGACTGATTGACTTCATTCGGCTGTCCAGTTATATTCCTTCACTTAGTTTGAACGTAGGTCGTATCTAATTCCAAATGTACCTAAATTAGATTTAAAAATATCTAGGCTGGTCGTAGGGTTTAATCCGGCTGCCTACCACCATCTTGCTTATGTCAGCCGCCAAACGACTTCATGGTCCGATTGGGAGGATGAGAGCCAGTTTATTTTTCTTAGCCCTCAACGCATCGGTGGTGACTTGGGTGTTGCTGATGCCCGTGGGCACGGTAATAGTATCATACAGTATTCCATCTTCATACAAACGGTCGGAACGTGAATCATAACTACGTGCCTCGGAGTTTAGTACACATTAAGTACACAACAGCCACAGAAGCGCCATAGAAACGATCGAACGTGTGGGTTTGTAATCAGGAAGCGTGTGTATTGCCTATCCACTTACATTCACTACAACTAGAAAGAGGCGGCCCTAGCGCGCGCGGCTGTAGATATTTATTTCAAGGACAGGGCCGAGTCACAACTCGGCTGAATGAGGACTCTACTGTATGATACTACCGTGCCGTGGGTGACGGTGACCACTCACCGGCAGGGAGCTCGTCTTTTAGGGATCGTTTGTCGGCTGTTAACATAAAAACCTAAGGATTGAGCTAATAATGTGCATCCTCTGCTCTCTGTTCGGCCACCAATGTGTTGGTGCCAATGCTCGATTGCTTCCGTTACACTCCCTTCAATAAAATGTGGCATTCCTCTAGCTAAGTGGAACCGAAAAAATATTTTTCGTAAGATTTTTAGGTGTCAGTGACAAAAAATAAAGTCGGGCGGTTTTTGAATACGTGATAAATTGCTTTCATTGTAAGTTCTAAATCCACATTCCAAATCGTTTATCAATGTATGTATAGGTATGCAGGTCATAAACTTATGTACCTACCTACTTACGCTACTTTTTAAGGAACTATCGTTTTGGCAGAGTGCTATATCATTGAGTCGAAAACATGGCGATACTAATAAACCTTCAGACATACTAATATTAAAAATGCGAAAGTAGGTTTGTCTGTCTGTCTGATACTTTTTCAGGCGTAATCTGCTGTAAGTATTCATTTACATGAAAATTGCTAAGAAGATAGTTTGGACTGGAACGGACGTAGGAAAGTTTTTATGCCGATAAAACTTGGGACAATTTTAATGGTATTTTGTTTTCCGACACCCACGCGTAGAAACCGCGAGCAGTCTAGTCGTATAATAAAGTACAACGACATACAGTAAACAAATTATTTGATTTCCAAACCCGAAACCATTCTTAGCTAATTGTAACAAAGTAAATGTTTTCCTTTTCCGTTACATTTGTGAAAGGGCAAGGCAATAACAGTCAAATGAACAGAGGTCCATTAATCGTTGCGGGTATTGACGGCCGCGGAAATTGCTACCCGCGCCGGCCCGCTTCCGGAGACAGCCGTCACTGAGTGCCACCTTGCCAAGTGATGACGTGTTTATCGGGTGGTGACGTGTTTATCGGGTGATGACTTGTCTTAGGAAATAATAAGACGTCATTTTTTGGGGAAAGTACACTCAACTTCGCCATTGATGGACGTATAGGTAGACGTAAGCCGTCATTTTGTTGGGAAACTACACTCATCTTCACCATTGTCCTATTCAGCATAGGACTTTGTTGGTTTTATACGTTTTAACTGTAACAAGTTATCAATATCAGGGATCCGTACCCGAAAGGTGACATACGGAACCTTTTTGATATGCTTTCATGCATCTGTCTGTCACAGGACTCTATCTAAGACTATCTATTAAACGCAAATAGGTAAATACCTTTATTTGTATTCGTTTGTGTATTTTCATAAACACTGATGAATATAATTACAAAAATAACATGGCAGTCATTGATTGAGATCAAGGTTGACTGTAACTGTAAAACACAGTGAATTTCTTTGATATGTCTATCAAAATGCAAGACGACTCATAAATAATCTCCTTTAAAACGTATACAAGCATATTAACGTAAACTTTTATTCAAGACCATTTTGTAAACTTGGATTTATTTATATTATTATTATGTATCTCTAAACTTAGTTTCACGGGTCCTAGATGTAAGTGCACTCGGTCATTTGGAAGGCTTGCGTGGGGACGCAGGTCCAACACGTAGAGGCCCCTATGAGACATTTTGATGTTGTGCATGTATGGTACACAAGGCAGATTATATCTTCGATTGCACAATGTGATACAACCGATGATATTCTCAGGATAGGGGCAACATTGGCATGAGCAGCTAGGGGTGTAGAGAGGTGCGACACTGATTTTACCAACCAGGGGGGATGGAACCCCCATGGGCATGGTTTCCTCGTTATTACGCCATTAGACACTTACAACCCCGAGGATCGGGGCAGCAGCAGCAACAGCAGCTCTAATGACTCCACTCGGGAACCCTGTTCCTCAATCTCCACTCCACGTACTGAAGATAAGGAACAGGGGGTTACATCGGAAGCTCTAGGGTCCATAGTGTCGCTACTCACCAACAGCTCGCCACGAGCTACCCTGTGGGCAGCAAGTATTGTTATTATTGGTATTCCGGTAGAAATCTAAAGCACATAATAAACACTATAACAAAAACAAGGTAGAAAAATTCACGAAATAAGTTAAAAAATAAATGAAACTTTTAATCTACCGTTTATAATAGAAAGGTAACAAAAGAGTTTAAAAAGTGTAAGTTTGAAAGGGAAAATTTAATAATTTTTTTAATAAAAATTAAACATTGGAACAAATGAGTTTTATAACACAATTTCCAAGAGTTTCTACTTAATTAAATATGATTTTCATTGTAACTTTAAGCACTCGGAACATGTAATCTAAAATTTAATTTCCATAGTGAGGACTGGCAAATTGAAACATATTACTTGCACAAAGGTTCAGGAAAATGCTTCGCGTCGCGTGGAAATTACCACATGGAAACATTCTCCTGGACAACCGCTAACAGAGAGTCATACGTACATAATATGTAGCTATTGTTATATTTCAACGTATCTGGTTATTCTCATGCCGGCATAATTATGAATTTCATGTAGTTTATCTAGATTAAATATAAAGCTAACAATTTATTTACGTATTCATTAAAGGTTCGTTTAATAATATGTACCTAATATAAATATAATTATGTAGGTACAATGTTATAATAACTAAGGTTGTGCTATCCTGACTTACAAGTTACCTTATACATCGAGATAGTTCTATCGTAAAATGTAAGGATAGGTTCTTCGTCTTGTGAAAATAGGTCAGTGTGTTCGTAGTTCCACAATGTAATTTTTATTCATGTACCGTGGCGCAGCAAAAGTTAGGAACTTATAAGGGTTTAGAATAGTTTCAATTTATTGGTTCAAAATAAGTTTTGATACGGATGCCTAAGACGCGTGTGCTGTACCGCTATTCGTATGCATCAGCCAGCAAAGAATACGGTGGCTGAACTGCTTCCAGCGCATCTGACCTCCAACAGCAGGGCGGCTGTAATACTCGTAAGTCCATACAAGAGTATTGGCAAGTCACAATATAGTACAGCAGCCCTTGCCGGGCCTTGCAGGAGGACTTGCCGGCACTACCCTGCAGATAATTGCGGACTGCCAAGAGAAGTAATCCGCTTAGAATAATCTTCTGGTAAGCCCCCGGTGTTCATCATGCACAGACATCGGTCGGTTTTAGTCTTATTATAATGTATAGTACATATTCATATTTCCAGTAAGCATATTAGTAGTAGTAAGTTATTACTATGTTTGAATGGTATTTATGCCCATTTTAAACTCAACTTACTAGGCCGGGAGCACGTCGCACATAATTACGGTATGCATACAACTTGCAGGAATTCCAAACAGTCTGAAGTTATCCTGGTATGATGATCGGCACTTTATTAATCGCTCAACTTCGAGAGGAACTAAGCTTTTAAGAACCTCGCGCGACTCCCGTCTCTTTGACTCACGTAAATAACTGACAAAGATCGGATGTCGACCGAAGCAAGGCGAAGAAACACAGTTATTCGAAGTGCCTTCTCTCGTCTTCTCCGAACTCCGATCAACTTTGCGAGAACTGTAAAGGCCGTATAGTTTTCTAGAAACAGCACAACGGTTATTGAGAGAGGCAACGATTTTTGCAAACAAAGAAAAGGTTATTAGTCATACACCCAAGGAATTTCGCAGATCCATAGTTGCTAGCAGCGATAAGGCATGTCCAGCGCTCGGTCACAAGCCGACACCACTCGCGTCGGAGCAATCAATCTGAATGTATTTATACGTTGGAACTATATTAGTATAGGTATGTGTTGAGCCCTCGCTTCGTTGTTTGAGGCTTAGCAGAAAGAACCGAACCGTTCGGATTAGTTTCATTTAGCTTATAAATATATTGTATCGAGATCCAGTTTTTTGTTTGTCGGTCCTCGATAATAAGACTCAGCGGATCAAAGGCTTTTTTTATTATCTACAGATTAGAAATTAGTTATCACTTGCTTTGATATAAAAAGAACTTACAGACCTTAGAGATAATACTAAGCAATCAATAGGTACTTCACCAGCACTAGTGAGTGTTAGTGAAGGAGTGCCTTCACTCACCTTCACTCAACCTTATAACTTTGAATTCCATTGCATAATTGAAATACGACATTAATTTTCTTTGTGTGTCTACACTTGTGGGATTACCAACTCTTCCTGAAACTATAATAATTTATATTTTGTATGAATCAAATGCTGCCAAAACGAGACGACAGCTGACTGTCCCTACATCAAATACGGTGAACTCCTGAAAGTTTTTATACTTAGTTTCTTTTTTATATTGTGATATTATGATGATACTTCGTCGCCCCTAAATTATGGTACATTTGCATAACTATTGTATTTCTTGTAATTACCTTTGGATGACCCTTATTCATTATTAAGCTGTGTGCTTCACGATGCGGAGATTGCACTGCCACTGTCCTGCAAATCCCTAATCACAAACGCGCGCGTTGAAATATGTAGGTACCTGTGTTTTGTTGTTAATCTCTTACCCGTTTCAATAAAGAGATTTGAAGACTTGACGTATCCGTTTTATTTTATTATTTTAATAGGTGGTAGAGCCTAGTCAGCCTAGAGTTCGCCCGGGATAGTACCACCGTCCGCCACCTAGTACCATTTCTATCATGTAACAATAAAATTGTTTTAACACCTATTGTGTTCCGGTTGGAAAGGTGTGGAGCCGGTTAACTTTTCAGACGCGACCATCTCCTCAAGTGTAGCAACTCTAAACTTCTGGGACCGAATTAGAACTCGTACTAACAAATACTTACTGGACTATTACTAATAACAGGACTAACTATCACTAACAAACTAACCAACTGTAGTAACTATAAACTAAAAAACTCAATCAAATTTGTTTTCAGTTTGAGCCAACGCCTGATCGTTAACTCTCTTGTAACAAAATCATTTTACTTCCAGATTGTTGTATGCTTCGAGTAAAACCTTTTACTTTGATTCCTACTCTTTGATTAAATTCTCAAGTCTAGCCTAGACATTTACTGTTTCCTTTCCAAAGTTCAGTGACTTCGAAAGCCGGGATCAACGGTTTTGCCTCTTGTAATTTAACTAGTATTGGAAAACTCAATTCGCTTTGAGCTATTTCTTGTACTGCATAAATGTTGAATTTTTAACCTTCAGCGATTTTATTCAAAGCGTTTTAAACAGGGCTTTAACGATCAAAATGCAAAATTTCTGCAAACTTAGGGAATTGTCTCCGCTGAATACTATTTCAGTTATAGCTGCCAAACCTCACCTGATAATTGACACATGATGGACCAGTTCCTTCTTTATCGTGTGTGAAGTAACGTTTGTTAATTGCCTGATTAGTGAACCTATGAAAATCAACTGTTAAATCTTCCAATTTCGGTTGTAGTTTTTTACAGCCATTTAACAAGCGCGTTCTGAGTTTCCTTTTTTACCAGCATTGTGTCGTTATACTTCTTTGTCATACGCATCTCTATCGAAGGTGCAGTTTTAAAGATGTAATATATCCTGATCGATGTTTTCCGGGTGAACAAAAACATTCGTGTGCCTTAAGCAGGTAGCTTCATCCCATTAATGGCCCACTACAGGGCAACTACGGGTCTCTCCTTATAACCGAGGAGACTTTGAAGTCGGGTATTTAGGCTCTAGTACGGATTGACGAGGGAGTAGTGGCCAAGTCAAGAGTCTACATTTTACGATAGATTTAGAGATACGGCTCTGATACGGCTTCATGACTGCTATCTTATGATAACGGGGCTGACGGAACTTTACATGGCGTCCGAGGCACAGAAGCATTCAAGAAATTTGGTAATAGCGGTCACCCAACCAACTACGGAACGCTGTTGCTAACTTCAGAATTAATCGTTACTTATCGACACAAAGCGTGAAGCGCTCATAGCCCGGCGGCTTGCGTCGATCTCAAGTGATCGACAAAGTTAAGCAACAGCGGGCGCGGTCGGTAGTTGGATGGGTGACCGCTAGTGGCAAAAATTTCTTGAGCGCTTCCGTGCTTCGGAGGGCACGTAAAGCCGTCGGTCCCGGTTGTTATCATTTGGTAGCAGTCGTTAAGCCATGTCGGATACCTTCGGGCGGCTTAAAATTTCCGACACTTGGGTTGGCCACTAACCCCTCCACCAATCCGCACTGGAGCAGCGTGGTGGAGTATGCTCTAGGCCTCCTCAGGTACGAGGAGAGACCCGTGCTCAGTAGTGGGCCATTAATGGGTTGTAGCCAAGCCAAAGCCATCGACACAAGCTAGGAGCGTTTCGAACTAACCTACTCGTACCTATGTGTTTGATATGTTTTAAATCGAAAAAGAATACGTCACTTATCACGGTCTGAAGCTCTCGGCAGTTATTTTCGTTTTACAGTACCTACCATAAAACGTGAGTGCTCGTATCTTTTTAAAGGCTTTGTGCAACTGTAGGTCGTAAAGTAGGTTGTTTGTATATTTTTGTATTTGGCTTCTAAATCACAATCTGTCTTATATGTGTTGAGGTTTCTTTACATTCAGTGTAAAATAGGTAATAGGTAGGTATCTCTTTACTAATAGGTACTTATAGCTTATGTACCTGTTGTCCATTTATTATATTGGCTAACGTAACATGAAACATACACATCGGGATCGAAAATCGGAACTTAAACTTTTACAACGAAAGAAAGGAAGCATAGGAAACTAAAGATTCTTGGATTATTACAGTAATCTAGTCTAGAAAACAGGAAAATCTGAACGAAATCCCAAGTTTTAAACATTTCATAGGAAACGAAAGATTCTACTACACGGTTATTGCAGTTCGGGAGACTATTCCGTGCGAATCCGATTCTGTTTGTTGAATTTTATTTGTTATTCGACGAATGATTCAATTGTCCAAACTATCACTTGATTATTTGGTTTGATATATTTTACAGCGGTTATGAAAAACAAACAATTAGGACTAGCATTCAGTGCACCGCTGGTGGCGCGGACAACATAAATAACACATTAGGTACTAACATCCACGACCCGAAAACTAACATTATGTTATCCGTCAAATAGGTACATGGTTACCCCGGTCGGGACTCGAACCCGTGATCCTACGCTTTGCAGACAGGTTACTGCCAACTGGGCGACGGGGTCGTAAGTCATATAGAATTATAAAATTTGTTAATCTTAACCATATGAAATCGCCTTCACTCAATATCTTTTTTATAAAATTGAGACAGGAAACGAATAAGCAGCACCACCCTTCCGCCTCCGCCCATGACAACTGCGACCGACACAGAACAAGGCTCACATCGGGACCAAAATGGTTAATTAGTTAGGAAACGGTGTTATAACGTTAATTGGTTAGTTCGTTAGTAGGTATGAGGAATGAGGCATATTAGACTTTGATTTTATGGAAGCAGGCTGTGAGAAGGCACTTCTATTAATAAATGTGTTCCTAATGAAGCAACTTCTTCACATAAATATTTATGTCTTCGTTAAACAATATTCAGTAGTGGTTTGTGTAAATATAAAGATATCTAGCTCATTGCCATGTGTTTTTAAACATATTCTCATACCGATCTCATTTTCGTAACAATGTTTAGTTTGTAATGTTGGCCATGCGCGGTTTGGCAGACTTCACACACCTTTGAGAACATTATGGAGAACTCTCAGGGTGTCGTCACAATTTTTTGACAAAATGTATAATCCTGGATTTTCAGTTGGGGGGGTCAAACGTTCAGACCGCCAGCTATGCTAAATGAATATCTTTATCTTAATATATATAATTCGAGTGTGAGTGTGTATGATACTGAACTCCTCCTAAACGGCTTGACCGATTTGGTTGAAATTTTTTGTGTGTCTTCAGGTGGATCCGAGAATGGTTTAGATTCACAATTGGACCCGGTAGGTGGCGTTGCTGTCGATATATCACCAAAACATTTTTTAACGACTGGACCGATTTGGATGAAATTTTTTGTGTGTGTTCAAGGGGATCTGGGAATGGTTTAGATTCACAATTGGACCCGATAGGTGGCGTTGCTGTCGATATAGCACCAAAACATTTTTTAATTATAAAGCGGTACGAAGTACGCCGGGACAACTTGTATACCTATAAAATTCTCGTGTCACAATGTTAGTTACCATACTCCTCCGAAACGGCTCGACCTATTCTCATGAAGTTTTGTGTGCATATCGAGTAGGTCTGAGAATCGGCCAACATCTATTTTTCATACCCCTAAATGTTAAGGGCTGTCCACCCTAGATTTTTTTTTCCTTTTTTGGACAATTTTTTTTTTGTTATTTTTTTATGATGTGGCATAAAAAAATACACATAATCCCAAATTTTCACTTCCCTACCCCCGCCCGTTAAATTTAAATCGCGCTTTAATCATTCACAATCTATATGGCGGAACAACGTTCGCGGGGTCAGCTAGTTATAATATAAGATTATTTAGGGTGCAGTTACCGTTTATAGACATGAAGATGGTGGCATTAACACCTTATGGCCGACATTAATGTGGTACAAAAGAGGATTTCTACCAATTAGCTGCAACCGCAAACTGCGTTAAGGAAGCACATACCAAAAATTATTCTAATGACCATACATTCAACGACTACTTAAATTAACGCATTACGTTGAAGCTTGAGGTAATATCCAGTGATTAGATGCAGCGATGTATATTGTACATGGACCCAAGTAATATATATCACGGATACATGGTCGAGTGTCTTATGCAAAATATACCATAGTATAATGTGCAGTTAGACTCAGATATAAGTTTAAATAGAATTCCAGTGATTTTGGACATTAATTAAGACATTATGTAGTAGGTACATAATTTTATTGTAATAATGAGATGTAATAATGATTTAATTCACATTCATGTATATTATGATATGAAATAACTAACGCATTAGGTTAAGCCTGTTATGTTAGTTGTAAATTATGGAATAAATAAATAAATAAATTATCAAAGGTCAGACTCTATATTTGTATGTTATTAGCTAACACACAAGCAAACGTGACTGACGCTGCGTACCTATATTAACGCGTTCGTTGCGGTGATCGTAAATTTCTATGGAAAAAAACACGACGTATACTTGATCCGCAGCGAAATTATTAAAGATGAAAGGAAATACGGAAGAAGAAGGAAGAGGAAGCCAGGAATACCCTCACCACTGCATTGAAATCACTGGCAAAAAAATTTAAGGTTTAGAACGACCAATAAGATTAAGTTATTATTCGGGGGTAAAGAACCCAGCTGTCTCCAACTAGATAGTTCTAACGCAATAGCTTTGTTTTTGCAGAAATTGGCTTTACTAAAAAATTGAGCGCTTCGTACTCCAACACATACCTCAATAATTTAACAAAACAAAAAACCGACATCAAAATCAACAAGTAATAAAATGAGAACATAATGTAGTCGAAGTCAATTAACTAACTACGCAATACTAAGGATAACTCAGAAACTACTCGTCAGATCACGCTCAAATTGAAACGGGACTACAAGACAAGCACCAGCATTCGAATACAAAAAAATCAAAATGTGTGCAATACACACGTGCTAGAAATGAAACTTCATAACAGCGAATACTGTCAGTCCAAATATTGATGTTTTGCTTTGCTTACCTCAGCCGCCATTTTGCGTCATTTCCGTTTCAACGAATTACAAATCACAACGATACTTAAGAAGTAAGTATTCAATTCAAAAAAATCGGTTCACAAATGATGCAGAAATTGTTGGACATACATAAAAGAATATAGTCGTCGAACATTATAACCTCCGCCTTTTTCGAAGTCGGTTAAATGGATGAACCCATTTAAGAATCCTGGAAATGATATCTTCAATAATTTCTTCCACGTTTTGTCCCTAAACTTACAACACGCCACGTCATTAATGTCATCAACGTATAATGCTTACGTCTTACGACGTATCGTGTATCTGGAACGTTATCAACGTACATGATCGATCCATCTCCGTGGATGCCACTTTACGACGAGTTCTGTGCAAATATTCAGCTGTAACCCATATCATTTGCAAATGATTTATGTTTATTTGCTCTCGTTCTAACGTAACGTCGCCGCTTCGTACGTATGTATCTACCCATAATGATAGGATTGTACAGCTCGTGAGTCTAATTGAATTCAAGAGGTTTATTTTTCTTTGGATGCCTTACAGCTCGGCAGTTTCTGTCAGTCATAACTGTGATAAGTGACTTTTGTTTATTAGCCGGCAACGTATCGGTGGTGGGTTTGGTGTTGTGATGTCCTTGAGCGACGGTGACCACGTACCGTCAGGATGCTCGTCTGCTGGTTTTGCCGGCCAATAACACAAAACAAATCAAGTTAAGTAAAATGCGCTGCGCAGACTGATCAGTTTAGGTAATCCGCTATAATCGCAATAATTTGCGGGATGCGGGGCGGGGGATAACGCTATTATCATAATTATTGCTGTTGAATGAGTAAGGAAACCGAATGTTGAGTACATTCTTTAAAATACTTATTAGTAAGCACTACATTATTTAAAATACACTTTGTGACTTTACCCAGTAGGTAGGTAGGTATATTTAATTATTGATGGTGTCAATGTAGTACCTATCTAATAAATGCGCCGTAGCTGTGACTAAAATTCGTGGTAGGTATATTTTTATACTCTGTACACAAAATAAGACGTCACAAAGTTTACGCGCAGCATACTATCGCGATGCATCAGTCATTCAGCCGTCCGGATTGGAGATATATATAGAAACTGGAGTAGATGACCGTTCATAGAACTATTGTTATTGCTTTATATGTTAATCTCCCACATTATGTTATACTCGTACCTCGTATATCTTCAATGATCATAGTAAAAAACCTAAAAAATTACGCTGTTGTAATAAGATTAACTAAAAACCAGAATAATGTTTCAAGACCACCGTAGCGACATCTGTTATCTGACGACTAAACTAATATTGTGTTCTATTTATTGCGGATTGATGACCTTAGTCACTCAGTCATAACTACGAGTTACGAGATTATTCTATTCCAAACGGTTTTTAATGCCTATGACAGCAACAAATTATGTAGTTAGGCATACGGGTATATATGGATAAAGATAAATATAACGCACTCACACACTAGGATGTCGTTATTGCCATGGACAACATACAAAGACAAGAACAAACACGCAGAAGGAAAAAATTTAAACGCAACATTAAAATATCCGTCTCGTTGGAAACCAAACCTTCCCAAACCAAAACTTCCAACGGCAGTCTAGCGGTAAACATTGCGCATTATAGGTCGTCAAAATCAAATTAAAAAATTCCATTCAATAGGTCTACATAGCTACATAGTCCATAGTCAGCGATGCGGAACTGGTGGCAGTTAGATAAATAGTTTAAAACCTGGGAAAAACCAGGGCGGGACACTAGTTTAAGATAAACTTCTGGTCAGGATGCTTAGGGTAACATACCTAAATGTAGTTTAGTAACACAATAACACAAAGTAACTCCAGAAAATTGTTCTGAATCAAATTGATTCGATAAGATCTCAATCCAATTGGTATTCTTGAAGACAAAGATAACGCACGACCGATCTGCGGCTTAAACTAGGTTCGAGAATTTCTTTAGGACTAACTGTTGACCGCGGTTTATCCCACGTGGAAGTACATTAAAGTCCTATTCACCGTCTTTAGGGGTCCCGGCTAACTTCTGTTCATCAACTACCTTCCTCCCTAGATTTCATAGATTTCCTAGATTTCAAAACGAATAAAAAGTGTTATCGGATCAAAAAATAATATTTTAGTATCAGATATAGGTACCTGCAAAAAAATATTTTTTCCCAATAGAGCAAATTGAAATTCTAATTGAGCAGTATTGAATTATTAAAGGATTAAAATTCATTAATTTAAAAACATAGAGTTCAATCAAATCAACACGGATAAATCTTCATCTTACTGTGACATTATAGTCTAGTCGACAAGTTGAAAATGGTACAAAATAGAGATACTGCTCTTAAAATTACGTGCGATAGCTCATTGGATCCGGAATGACGTCTAGAAAAATGTGCTAAAAGCGTGTATTAGCACATAAAAAATTGCAAAAGTTATAAACAATTAAAGATGAAAAAAAAATGGCATTTCGTTTTTTGCCAATATTTCATAAACTATTAATATTTAAGAAATTTAAAAAAAAGATTCTGAAAGAGGAGGAAATTTCCAATAAGAAACTCCTGACTCCCGGAACTCTATCTCCATTATTTATAATTTTAATTTAACGCTGAAAATAGGTCTGCGCGAGACATTTTTAGGATGCGCGCGTGGCGTCAAAAGCGAGTACGGCGCATTAATTAATTTATTTAAAGTATTAAATATTTTTTTTTTAATTTGAAAAAATTATGGTGTGTTCTGAACACTATAAATAATTTATTCCCGTTGGAAATTTTGCTTAAAGTTAATTTTTCAACGAGTTAAACAATTGTTAACTAACGAAAATTTCTCGAACTATCGTCTTAATTATAAGTGAAAAAAAATGTTTAAATAATGGTCGTAAAAAATTTTCGCTTCGTAGAGCCTTTCTTACATACATACTTAACAACATCGTGCCATAAAAGTTAAAAAAATATTGATACTTTGTTTATAACAATTTTTTTACTTGAACAAAAACTTAAAAATCCAAGTAATGTTGTTAAAATTTTTTTTTTTTATAAATCATCATATTATCGTTTTTTTATTAATACAAGATATTAATTGATTTGCAAAAAAAATTTTTCCCGGCATTTGTTGATAAATTTTTTATAAACAAATTGATTAAATCAATATTTTTAAAAAAAATTTTTTCACAACTATTACATTATAAATATTATGATTTTTAAAAAAGAAATTTTTCCTTAATAACAATTTTTAATTGTTTATAATCGTTTTTTTTATATTTCTATTGTTTAAATAATTAGTTAAGAAATTATTTTTTTTCTAAATATCATAATTGACAGTCCTCTATAAAGTAACAAAAAAAAAAAATTTTTTATCAACAATTCTATTGTTTATTAACTTACCAATTTGTTATAAACAAATTTTCAACTTTTTTTTATTTTTTTTCTAAAACTTCTAAAATTAACAAAAACAACCATATATAACAAAGTATAGAAAAAAAAATTTTTCAATTTTTTATTGCACTTTTTCAAAAAAAATTTTTTCTATACTTTGTTATATATGGTTGTTTTTGTTAATTTTAGAAGTTTTAGAAAAAAAATAAAAAAACGTTGAAAATTTGTTTATAACAAATTGGTAAGTTAATAAACAATAGAATTGTTGATAAAAAAATTTTTTTTTTTGTTACTTTATAGAGGACTGTCAATTATGATATTTAGAAAAAAAAAAATTTCTTAACTAATTATTTAAACAATAGAAATATAAAAAAAACGATTATAAACAATTAAAAATTGTTATTAAGGAAAAATTTCTTTTTTAAAAATCATAATATTTATAATGTTGTTAATAAAAGTTGTGTGTGTTGTTGTTAATAATAGTTGTGAAAAAATTTTTTTTAAAAATATTGATTTAATCAATTTGTTTATAAAAAATTTATCAACAAATGCCGGGAAAAATTTTTTTTGCAAATCAATTAATATCTTGTATTAATAAAAAAACGATAATATGATGATTTATAAAAAAAAAAAAATTTTAACAACATTACTTGGATTTTTAAGTTTTTGTTCAAGTAAAAAAATTGTTATAAACAAAGTATCAATATTTTTTTAACTTTTATGGCACGATGTTGTTAAGTATGTATGTAAGAAAGGCTCTACGAAGCGAAAATTTTTTACGACCATTATTTAAACATTTTTTTTCACTTATAATTAAGACGATAGTTCGAGAAAATTTCGTTAGTTAACAATTGTTTAACTCGTTGAAAAATTAACTTTAAGCAAAATTTCCAACGGGAATAAATTATTTATAGTGTTCAGAACACACCATAATTTTTTCAAATTAAAAAAAAAAATTTAATACTTTAAATAAATTAATTAATGCGCCGTACTCGCTTTTGACGCCACGCGCGCATCCTAAAAATGTCTCGCGCAGACCTATTTTCAGCGTTAAATTAAAATTATAAATAATGGAGATAGAGTTCCGGGAGTTAGGAGTTTCTTATTGGAAATTTCCTCCTCTTTCAGAATCTTTTTTTTAAATTTCTTAAATATTAATAGTTTATGAAATATTGGCAAAAAACGAAATGCCATTTTTTTTTCATCTTTAATTGTTTATAACTTTTGCAATTTTTTATGTGCTAATACACGCTTTTAGCACATTTTTCTAGACGTCATTCCGGATCCAATGAGCTATCGCACGTAATTTTAAGAGCAGTATCTCTATTTTGTACCATTTTCAACTTGTCGACTAGACTATTATGCAACGTTCACTGAATTCAGCCTTTGACTGACTCAGAATTTATTTTGTTAGTTGATGAAATTGATATCGGAATAAAATTAAATTGAGAACTCTTCGTGTTTTATTTTATGGCATAATATCTGCCAAGAGTCCATTGAAATATCATTGAAATATCGAAATAAAATATCTGCTTTGGCAGAGGAGGTGGAGTGAAGTGTGTAGCGTTTGCAGTTTGTTTTAAAAGTACATAAATTATAATAATTGCAATCTTATCAGGCCGGTTATTGTCTTGACATTGGTTCTTGAAATTGGTGAAAATTATGCTCTAAGATTCCGTTACATAAATACAGGTCTGGCTAATATAGGTTCGCGTGTTAAGAAGGTTATTTTAATATAATAGGTAACTTGGTGGTAGGTCTGTAATATTATACAAAAATTATTTAAATATTCAAGTCAAAGGCATTCTTATGACGAAAGGTTATTACAAACTTGATGATTATTTTAAAGATAAAAATGCTTGGACATGAGTTTGATATTCTAGCTAGTAAGTAGTAATAAAGTGCTATCTGTAATGTGAGTAGCAAGCAAAAAAAGCTTCTTGGAAGTTTCTTGCCGCTTCTTCTTCCAAGACTACTCACGGTAGGGATTTGTCGAAGCGATGGCGTAGATTGACTTTCGAAAAGTGTTTGTAAAAAACCAACTTCGAATAAATTTCATTTCATTTCATTTCATTTCATTTCATTTCATTTCATTTCATTTCATTTCATTTCATTTCATTTCATTTCATTTCATTTCATTTCATTTCATTTCATTTCATTTCATTTCATTTCATTTCATTTCATTTCATTTCATTTCATTTCATTTCATTTCATTTCATTTCATTTCATTTCATTTCATTTCATTTCATTTCATTTCATTTCATTTCATTTCATTTCATTTCATTTCATTTCATTTCATTTCATTTCATTTCATTTCATTTCATTTCATTTCATTTCATTTCATTTCATTTCATTTCATTTCATTTCATTTCATTTCATTTCAGGTATTTGAAAATCATCTTAAGGTTTCGCTTACCATTTTCCTTTTCGAATGTCCATTTAGGTTCTACTATAACGATTACAAATTGGTTACCAAATTATCAACGCAGTCGGTACATAAGTAGTTTTTAACTCATATTTAACTGTTCTTTTTTCACAGAGCAAAGTTGGTAAACACAATGACAACTGTATAAGCAAATATTATGCCGAAAAACAAATAACAACGTAGCCAATTGCTTCCACAATGTCATTAATTTCCGAAATAACAGTAACCATTTACATAACATTCACAATTCGTTTTATCGAGTCGGAAAGTACATTTTGATACATTATAACACACGTCCTGTTGGAAGCTAAATGAACGTTATAATAATCACATTACCAGGCTGATACATTTTGTTACCAGGCTGGTATATTTTGTTACCAGGCTAATAATTTTGTAACTAGCCTAATAAATTTTGGTTAATAATTATACTTTGAGTTTAAAATTGAAACTTTGAGTTTAAATTTATTCTATTATTTCCTATGTTCCATTGTTTCCATGTTTTACCAAGGAGAATACCGAAATTTAATAGCTTGGTAACAAAATATATTAGCCTAGTATTATACGCTTAGCCGTCTACGCTAATGAATTCAATATTTTTAAAAGCTTTATTTAACTTGAAATATCTTTCAATGCAATATTTTTTATTGTATGTGCAGGGGCTACTTCCTCTTACAGTACGAACTGGAAATTATAATTTTGCTTTAGTTCTGATGATAATGCAATTTTATTACAAGTATGTCCGGATACTACTACGCTCAAGAGTGGCTCCAGACGACGGAACTCCTTTATGGTTACCAGCACAGTGACTAAATTTGCTTTGCATTTAAATTAACTTAAAAGCGTGTTTTTAGTTTTTCAATGTATTAATTTATGGTTCATAATGTTTGTTTTTATTCTGATCGAGAATTTGAGACTAGTGGAAGAAAATAGATTGTCACGAAACAGGCTAAAACACCACGAGAGCACTAAAATCTAGAACGCTTTCCATGTTAAAGAAATTCGTCGTTTAATTTGGACGCTATTAATATTAAAAACGTTTGCTTAGGAAAAAGCTTCAACTGGAAGAAACGCAGAGTGCAGAAATGCAGCGCTAGACAATTTTATTAAAAGGCTAATAAAGCGCTGTAGGTCGTGCAACCCTAGATTTATGGTTTTTAATTAGTTCGTATACGTACACGAGTACGTACACAACGGTCGATCGTATCCGTATACCTACTAGTAACAGAACGGATTCTAAGTTGGAGTAGGTTCATGATTGATGATTCCAATGAATGATTGATGATACCGATATCCAGAATAACTTGGGTCCTCGGTGCGATTTACCAGATTTACGGACCAGATAAATTTTGTTCTCGAATACACAATTTTGTTTTGTGATTGAACACGTTTAGCATGTGGGGTTGTCCTCGGGTCTTATTGACGTGTACTTATAAATACCTATTATTTGGGATGTTTGTGTCTATTCTCACGTACCACAATGCTATCATATCCGCTTGAATGGATGACGTTACCGGTCCATCCCGATGTCCCGTCCACTCGTGGATCACACGTGGGCTCAACACGTGACTCCCACGTGACAGTAATGTGGAAAAGGTTACATTTTCGGCCTAATTTACTCGCGTAAAACAAATTCGCGTAAATCAAATTAAGTACTGTTGAATAAAGATACCTACAGCAAAACTAAAGACACTTATCAAAAGCTTACAAGTGTTTTAATATTATGTAGGTGTACTATTTACCCTTCATAATTAATTTTTAAAGAACAGATTCGTAAATAATTCAGCAAACTTGCTTATTTGTGAATAATAAGCTGACATGCTTATTATGTACAAATAAAACATGTTCTTTTGCAGAAAACATTAGTAAAAGTATTATCCTAAGGAGTAACTGAGGATTATCCTTCGGAGCTAGCCATTCACCGCAAAGCTCTCTACGGCATTAAACTATATTCGATATTGAGAATTGAAGTTCCGAATAAAGTAAAGGAAATGTGCCTAAACCTTTTAGAGATCGAAGACGGTAAGGCCACTAATGGACACTAATGGACACATATTGAATAGAAGCACAACAGAAAAATGAATACTTTTGACTAAAGACTACTCTACTGTCCGAGTGTATCGTAAGACAAAGTCTTGCATAAATTAGTAATGTGAGGATATAATTAGGTATACATATTATGTAACAAAGACGATTTTTATGACGTTATCCCTGATTAAATAACTCATTAGATAGACTTCATCTGTGATATTCACCTTACGACTAATATTAAAGATGTTTTTATGTGACAAAATGAGCTCACAAGTCACCTAATGTTAAGTCACCGGCTCCCATGGACATCAATAACACCAAAGGCATCCCCGATGCGTTGCCGGCCAGAAAAGAAGGAATAGGAAAGCAATATAATACTGTCTCTCTCTCTATCTCTCAGCTGGAACACGACAAGCGGTTGGCGGCTGACTCAAGTGTTAGGATCGTTATTTAGCTAGCTTTAATTCCCACCAAGCAGGGGAAGCTTCTGCCAGTTAACTCGAAAGCCGTGCTAAGCAATGCATACATATGTATTGGTCTACTTAGGAAAGCCAATACACAAGGAAATACAATACCTACTTACTTAAGAACTCTCAAACAAAGTACACAGATACCTACAGATTAAACGTTAAAATTTATTATTAGTATAAGGCATGACGCTAAACCGTCCAGTCTAGCTTAGGAAACCGACAGTTTAGTATTCTGTTCGAGATGCGAAATTTCGCTAATTTATGGAGACTCAACCCACCGAGGCATTTTGACTTTCGAAAGCCGGGTAACAACGGAGTTTTAAACCAGATACATATTCTGCGTAAATTAAACAAAGCTGACGCCCGAGACTGGGTTTTAAAATTTTACGAGGGAACAAACGTTTTACAAAGACATCTTACTTGGCGTCATACTTATTTCGCGGTGACAAAAAGAGTTGACTCGTTTCAAGTTGTCGCGTTGAAACAATGACAGTACTATCGATTGTGTTAAAAGTTGTACTTAGTTTAATAAGTGATTTAAGTATTGATAATTGTGGCCTCAGAAGGGTTACGTTATCCTAGTCCTATTGTTCGGTGGTTGCTTACTGGAGTAAGCTGACAAATGACGTGAGTTCCGTGTGGGAACTTGAGAGCCAGTAATTTCTTTCATTCCTGTTCTTTCTTTCCCGTTCTTTCTTTCCTGTTCTTTCTTTCATGGCCAGCGGTGATCGGTGATGCCTTTGATGTTACTAATGTACATGGGCGATGCGTCCGTCAGTGCTGGGTTTTGATTATTCATCACAAGCGCGTTCATTTCTTTCCCAATTTTCTTCTCATTCTTTCTCTAGACTAGATAATATATTGAATTGTAAAATGGATTGATTTTATTTTTCTCCTATAACATCACTTTTGATTTGTTTTTGCTAAAAACATCGTAAAACTAGGAGATTTTTAATAATTTTAAAACTCAAAAAGTAAGTATCAAGCTTGCTCAAGTTTGCATAGGTGAATGAAAATGTACTGGAAACAAAATCTATTCCTCCTTGTATACTTGCATATACAAAGGTAACTTGCAGTTCGGCTCACTGATCCCGAAATTTATTGGGTACAGTAAAACACCAACGGATGGTCCCTTCCGCTCAGTTTATGGGCGTTAACCGACATGACATTGGTGTATAAACTCGATAAAAGTCAGCATTCTAAAGCCAGACCCCATAAAGTGTAGTGTCATAGTGTGGTAGTCCCCACACTCAATAATTTGGTGTCTAGTAAAAAACATGAGTTGAGCATCTCGAAGCAAAATTATATAGTAAAATATATGCTAAATAATTAAAGTAAATTTACTAATGTTGAAGGAATTGTAGAGATATTATTAATAGTTTACGAGATATAAGCTAAAAACTAAAAATTAACGTTCCCCCCTCCCCTTCCGACTCATTCCCACAGTCGGGGACTTTTATTATATTTATTTGGACATTGAAACTACACGGATTATTTGAGGTTGTTGAGGTACAAAGAGCTGAAAAGTTGAGGTACAAGGGTAAATAAATTATTAACAAGTCTGATAATAAATAAGTGACAATTGTTTTGGTTGCGGTTATTATTGGAACAATTGAAGTGAAATTTTCCAGTTGCGAAGAAAGTTATTCGTTTTAACAAAAATGATTACTTTTACTTTTTATTGGCAATAATATAAACAATCAAGTAATAATTTATGTAATTACTTAAACCTTCGTTTATCAGTCTTAAAATTGTTTATAATCTATACATAGGTACACAATACGCAATAGTTTTTGTGTTTGTTTCTTTGAGCGCGGTAATCTCTAGAACTGACAATCGGATATAAACTATTAATTTGTGAATTATTTATTAACTTAGCCAAATATTGATTTTACCGTAGCTAAGTGACTGATATAGATTATGTCATCGTATTGATGGAAAAAACTGTCGAGATTATTGTAAGTATATAAGTAACATCCGAACTCTGAAGATACTTCCATCCACTATTACATAATAATATCTAATACCTTCTGGCGTTCAGCGAACGTGTAGCACGTGACGAGACCCCGATAGAATACGGCAACCATTATTGTGCTTCTTTATCGACTTTTTCCTGTTATCTGATAGAGAATTCATAACTTGTATTCATACGAGTAAAAGAGAGGGGAGGCGAGTTGGCTTCCCCGCGAGGTTGTTAGTTTAGTTATAAAACTGTTGTTACGGATGCCCTGTCTGTACTCCGCACTGAGAATACAAATAAAACATTATAAAGGAAATCCGTCAACAAACCTAACTTTAAATTATTTAGGTAGATGGGTCCCGGGACTGCGATGTCTGCGATACTATGTAAATGCGGACGAATCGACTTTGTGGTTACCAAACGATCCTCCGCTGGGCGGACGCTGACGTTTTACTAATGTCGAACCCATTACTTAAGAGCTTAAGGTGCGCAATGTTTGGAACACCAACGTTACCGACTATGTTGTCATTGACGGAATTCATCTGATATTAATTATTACTTATTGTGTACAAATTGTTTGGATGGATCATCATTGTCGCAACACATAACTGTCCCCCTGCTGGGCAACGGACCACTGAGACCCCTCTTACAGTGTGAGTTGAGAGTTTTAAGAACATTAGGTATGGAGAGCTGTCAGGTGTGCTGGTTTCCTCACGATGTGTCCCTTCGCCGAAGCAAGTGACTATTAAATTCTAAAACGCACATAATTTTAGAAACATCCGAAGTCTAAAGATCAAACCATTGGATATTCATCCAAATAGCAATGATAGCAGTTATTTAAGTCAAGACAAATCAGTTCCTAATGCGTTTGACGTACATTTTCTCATATATACATAGATACTTAACTTAATTCAACGATCATTTTATCACAGTCGAAATTCCCATTTAGTGTACTTACCTATTTAACTTATTTTATTTAATGTAATAAAAATAAATTTAATGTAATTTAATTTAATGTAATAACAAAAAAGAAGCTAAGCAATTAAATAGTCATGGATTCAGTCAGACTGATTGAATCGATTCTGTGGGTAGCGACCCCGTGTGGGTGAATACTGACATTTTACTAATTACAAACCCATTACTTACCTACTCCAGTAATGCTTAAGGATACGCCATGTTATTTAAACAGCGTTGACCTTTACAATTTACTAGCTTAATAATAATTTCAGCTAATCTAACTTGTATTCCAACAAAATTAACAGAAATATTTAACATGTCGAAGAATATTATATACTTATTTAATTGTTTATATTAGGTATTCATAGGTAGGTAGGTATTCATAGGTTTGACTTATATATTTCACTGTAACAAAAACTGTTTTGTTGTTCTGATTGTACAGCGGCTTGGGTCGATCATAGTGATCGATCTTAGTGATTGCGTTGGGGATTAAAATGAACCTCACACTTAGGTACTAGAATACATCAGTGAAGCAAATTATAAATTAAGTAGGTATTTTAAAGCACCTTTACGAAACGGTAGTCGAATAAAAAATCGATATGTGTGTATTAGTAATAACTATGTATTTATATGAATACATGGTTTTGAATTTGAACTTGAATAAGTATTCAAAATCTAAACTAGACTGGGATGGAATGGATGCAAAATTTCAACAGCATTCAGCAAATTTTCAATAAAATGTCTGACTTGCGACAGTTCTAATGATTCTCCAATGGCAGTGAAGTGACGTTAATAAATCCAATTTGAAACATACAGAAAATAATCTGAAAAGCTCTTTCCTTTTCATGGTTCCGTACACAATGAGTGCCAACGGAACCTCATTACTGAGATTGTACTTCCGTTCGTCCGAACATCCGTATTTTGTTGCAGTGACGAGTAAAAAATGTTAACGGGGCGTTACATTAAGCTAAACACTAAAAAATAAACAACAATTGATGCATCCAGATAAAACGAAGTGGTTCGTTGTTACGCAAATCTGTTTCCCAATAAAATTGTTATCACGACTTTTGTACATGTTGGCTGGAGATGAGATAAACGACCCCGCGAACGCGAGCGATATCATCCGAATAAAATCAATTTACACTCCGAATGGAGGGTAATGTGTTCTCGAACAAACGAGTGTAGTACCCTTTTGTGAACTTTTGGTAGTGTTGAGAATTTGGGTTATTTTATCGATTCTGGGTCGAAATTAAGTTTCATGATGCTTTTTGTCTTTTTGTTTGTTTGTTTGTTTGTTTGTTTTGTTTTGTTTGTTTTGTTTTGTTTGTTTTGTTTTGTTTGTATGTAGGTGCTTGTCTACGATCCCACCTGTTGGTCATTGGCGCCGTAGTGGGTGGTGAAGCACACCAACTTATTAGAAACCATTTTGCTCTTGAATAAGTCAAGAGAAAGAGAGAAAAAAACTAAATTAAAATCGGTTTATCGGTGAAGGAGACACACAGAGATACCTAATAGGACAACTTTTGTACTTATCTTACGGTCCGTTGTCTCTTGGTATCATTTTAATCAGTAACGAGCATTGTTGTTTGTAACGTAACATGTCTCATGTAAAACTTAAACTTCTTTCTAATTATTTTTCAAGTTTGGTATGATGTTTTTTTACGAAATATTATGTTGTATTTGAAATTTAATAATAGTCATCATTTGATATTTTGAAATTAACATAGGTAGGTATGACAAATCTTTAATATGGTTAAATACAGCAATGCACAAAAACCGGATAAAAGGAATGGTAAATTTTCATAAAGTTCTAGTTTTGACGGTATCGAGGCGGCCTAGAATTCTGACCCCCAAGCCAAGACCAGGGTGTCAGAGGTGACAGTAGCTAGCTACGAGTAATTCTTGTATGTATAAAATCTGAATCTTGGAAACTCCAAAGATTTTTATGAAATTTAACATGCGGGGGGTTTTGCGGCCGATAAATCGATCTAGCTAGGTTTCATTTTTAGATACGTCGTTTAATTCGTATTTCCAAGCAATGGAAAAACTGCTAAAATATCTTTAGAATACGAAGGTAAGTTTCGCCACCCTCTAAAAGGTTATAAGATCAGGTCAAGGCGTGTGGTCTTGAAACCAGAACTCCCCGGTTTAAGTCCATTGTAAAAAAATAAACCGAGCATACTCGTAGCTCGGTCACCAGCATATTTTTGTTTCTTCAGATCAAAGGTGAAGTACTAGTCTCGCTAACTTCACTGATTCAAATTGCAGATTCGCTTTGAAGTTCGTTAAGGGAGGAGGGAAAAATGTAACAATGGGAATCATTATTGCGGAGGTACAAAGGACGAATACTTACTCTCTACAACATCGAATGAATGAATTCGAATTTAATACGAAATACAAAGCAAGATAATTATACTTTTTAAGACGGACTCATTTAGTGTTTCGGACTTAATATTTTAATTACAAGGTACTATGATATATATAAATGAAATGAAAACAAGCTGGTTTTGATATCTAGGATATTATAAATGGGACGGTGATGTAATGCTAGGGAAACTTGTGTATGAAACGGGGATCTATACTGATATTTTAATACCCTAAGTGAATGACTTTGTTTGATACATTTTCACACTAAATATACCTACTAACCCACTTGGACTGAAATTTTATACAGGTACTTAACTGTTGTCACAAGCACATAGGAAGACCAAGCTTCGCGAGCGAACCCACCAGTGATAGCTAGCAATCCTAATAGCAAGGTACCTCAAGGAACGTTTACACCCGCAACGTAAGATGAAAGAAAATAATTGACTTAAATATTTTTGTTTCAAAGTAAAAATGACGTACCATAACGATTCCGATCGTAGAATATACGGGTTCCACGTTTCGAAGCCGAGAGCAAATTGAAAATCATCACCATTAATCGATTTGAGATTATGTTTGAGAGCCAACAATTCATTAATTAACATCAAACGGGTCTTCGTTATTACTCGTTCTGTATCTATGTTTATTAATGATAAATATTTATTTTAATTGTGCATGATTGGTTGTTTATTTCTGATCAGAGCTTTTATACGAGTATTTGTTTGTTATTTTTTTAAATACTGCAATAGCTTAAATCCAGCAGGATACGGGTTACTTCTCATAACTGAGCATACTACAAAGTAACTACGCCACTCCAGTGCGGATTGGTGGAGATGTGACCAATCCAAGTATCGAAAGATTCATGCCACAGGGAGGCGTCCGCAAGGGCTTAACGATTGCTATCTAACGATAACAACAGGGACCGATGACTTAACGTGCCCTGCGAAGCACGGAAACGGCCAAGATTTTTTTGCCACTAGCCACCCACCGCTACTCCACTTGCCGCAGGTGACGTCCATCTACCGACCGCGCCCGTTATTGCACGGTCGATCACTTAGGATTGGCACAAGCCGCTGGGCTACGCGCAATGACCCGGTAGATAGTCAGGTATCGAGAAGAAAACGAGAGTATATTAATGTCGAACTGACGGTGTGGCTCAATTATCCAACATAGAGATATGTGTAGTCTCCTTTGTTCTGAGAAAGGCCTTAAGGGCATCGAACGTCAATATTCCCCAAGTTTGGAAGTTAAGTTAAGAATTATCTAGGTCCGTATTAAAATGTTATATTATGAAGAAACAATACAAGAACGTCTACAATACAACAGCTATAAAGCTCTTGTGAATAAAGTTTGATAAATAAATCACTTCTTTTCGAGAGGAACAATAAGAAAAACAAATATTTGTTCGACACGAACCATTGCCGACTGTTATGAAGTAAGTTGGGAACTAAGTTCGACCATTACAGTTTACTTTCTTCTAAATAAACATTAAATAGACCGTACGTGGCGAGATTGACAAAATATTAGGAATTTGCGGTATTTTTGAATTGTGTTTGAGTGTTAAAGTTTAGTTTTTCTAAAGCCGTGTAGCTTTAGAAGTTTGTGAACGCATTTAAATGTGTGACATCACTAAAACAGTAAACATTTAACATTTAATAAGTATGCACAAACGAAAAGCCTGCGACAACATTATGACTGGTGCTCGATGCACATTAAAAAAAGGTAAAAAAAAATTAAGTTATAAAAAATCGTGTGGAATTATTTGGTAAACATTGTTTTTAGAGCAAAAACTTTAATAAAAAGGTATATTCTACATGAAATATACAGGAGTGCAACTAGATCATTGTCGTTACAAAATCGACAAATCGGACCAACGGATGAAGTATCCTTATTAAAAAAAATATGTTTTTTTTTTTATTTTAACACGCAGAAAAGCCACCAGAATGGCAAGTGATCTCTACGGCCTATGGATATCAAACGCGTCACCGGCCCTTTGCCGGTTAAAACGACGCTCTGCAGCCAAAATACGTTAAGAAATTGTTTTGTTGACTCTATAAGGAGCAAGGACGAGCCCTACCTACTCGTAAATGCAGATAACTACATCATCATCATCGCAATCCATAACTGTCCCAATGCTGAGCACAGGTCTCCTCTCATATGAGATATTTTCCTTCACCTAAGCAAGTGATAATTAAATACTAATACGCACGTAATTTTTGAAAATTAGGGGTGCGTGCGGGGTTTGATCCCAGGCCTCCCTTTTCGAGAATCCAACGTTCAACCAGTAGGTCAGCACTGCTTAGTAATAATAATATAACTTATTAATAAAAACTTCCTAATTACTTTCCAAATAACAACAAATAACATCTAATATCCAAGGACAAACTTCAAGTGAGTCTTATTGCAGACCTTTCGCATACACTGCCTCAAGTATTTTTCATCCAAAGTTCTCTATTTTATGAAAATTCTCTCAAACTCCAAACTTACGACCGGATCACGTCTTGAACTACTAATAAATATTCAAAACAAGTTTCGCATAGTTATGCCCGTGGGATACCCGTCGATATTTCAAGGGTTTCTCGTTATAATAATGTAGATTTGAATTCCTCTCCAAGCCGTGTCAACAGACTCTTCAATCTGTGTATGGTGGATCGTTTTTTGAGTGTACTTACCGATATTGATTTCAATATCTCATTGACTGAAACAGCGTGATAGAAACCTTGTAGTGTATTTAAATTAATATCAATAGGAACTTTAGTCTTATGTATATTTCTTTTAATTTTAGTCTCAGCTTGAACACGACCGGTCGACTCGAGCAAGAGACAGGTAGACCTTATTACGCTTAAAGTAACTTTGGGATTATACTGGAAACTACAAAGTACAGCGACTTCTAAAAAGGGGTGCATCTGCACCTGTATCTGCGGCTGCAGGGTGCGCTAGGAGTAGGGGAGGGCTTGGCCTTGTAGGGGAGCGTTAACTTCATAAATAAAACTGTCACAAGCCCCGTACATATAAGTTTATTGTATGAGAGGCACACACAAAGAAACAATGTTAGTTAAGCGCACACTGAACAAGATTATTAGTTATGGTTATAGGCAAGACAATTATTATGAGTTTAGAAGAAACATCACTGCACAGAAATTAAGGGAAGTTAGCAAGCAGATAATATTGGTATGGTAAAGCGTTCGCGAGTAGAAAAACGAGAGAGGCGCATGAGGAGCCTTCCGGCGTCCAAGAGCGTATTCGGGTGACTGTTCGGTTCGGTAATTCGGTTGTCGGCCGTGTCGGCGGCTGCTCGCCGCCATGCGCTTACGACTCGGCACGCCGATCGCGCGGCGCGGGGGTTAACGAAGATACCCGAGCCGACGCCGAACGCCTTTGACGACATTAATATAAAATCGAACGCACGAAACTTCACACTATTAAATTCAAAATTGGAGGTTATTTTAATTTACTTTTTTATCAAAACGTTCTTATCATTTTTTATTAGTAGCTTCATTTAATTACTTTTTTCGCCGCCCGAAAAAAGTCACCATAATCTGGTGATCAAATCAATGCTCTACCGTACCTTTCCATTCCCGTTCCAAAATAGCGTTAAACTTTTAACGCATCCGTCTCCATTACACTAAGAAGTTTCACTTAAAAGCCCTAGTTGGGCTTGTGTTGACAACATGTTTTGAGTGGTACTAAGACCAAGGATTTTCAAAGCAACCCGGGTTGTTACTAATTCTTACATAATTACGAAGAGAGGCCCTGATAAATAGGTTGTATTTCCGTGGGACATAAACAAGCATGTTTTGATCGTTTTGATTAATCGCTCTGTTATATTTAACTTCACAGCTTCCGAAACCGGCGGAGTTTGTTTCATCTACAATAACACTGAATATACGAGTAAAGGTCGGCGCACATTATACTAAAGAAACAAAAAGTTGACTGAATTTACATTACGCCGTATTAGGCCTTAAATATTAACCTTAAATATTGACTCCCATCTCGGCGGGCTAGAAGACAGAAGCCAACAGATAAGACAAATGGGTTGAAAGTTTGTTTGAAATTCCTCCAATTTTAAAGTCGGCACAATTAAAATTGGTATTTCCATTGACTTATTATTTTTGTCGTTTTCCGGTACTCGCTCACACTCGGGCCAAGCCGCGAGCACAAACTAGTATTCAGCTACCCTAAGTAGTAGTTACTCAGTACCTAACTATTAATTAATAATATTATGTAAAACCGAATACGTTTACGCGTCAATCATTTGGGACGTGAGGACGTGACCTATCGCTTTCTCACAGCTTAACCCGGTTTCTGAATTATCTTAACCTCATTTCTACTCAATCATTTGGTTGGATGGCCAGGACTCGTGTCGTTCACCAGCGTTGTTCTTTTCTAAATCTTCTATAGTCTACTTGATAGATATTTTGACGCGAGAATTTTCAATTGAATCTGTTTCGATATTAAGTCAAAATATGGTGAAAAAATAAATAGGTATACAAATAAAAAAATACAGAGTATTTCAGACATATTAAGGTAAGTTTTCACCAAATTTGATGAAGTTTTTTGTGTGTAAAAGATTTTGCATTTAATTTTTGTTAAATTCTCGTCTTTTTTCAATGGGTTTCAACCACCTAGGTACTACTTTTTTTTCACTTTTTACCATTTACAAAGGCTTCAGCCCTGGTTTACTATTGTAATTTCAATATTAAAAATAAAGATTAACGAATGTAGGTAAGTAAGAGTATCTAATAAAATGAGAAGTTCTGACTGAGGCAATCTACGGAAGGATAAAGTTTAACACTCGAAATGTCTGTTCAATGAGTCAGAGAGACTTTTATTGAGGTAGCGATGTAATTGTTCCGTACCTACTATTGAATTTCAATTCGCTTTGGAAAGGAGAAGAGGATATTATGAATATTCAAAGGTGCGACAAATTACATTTATTCAGCTGATACAATTTTTATGGAGTTAATATTCAGATAAGCATATAAATAAAACGTTCGAAATACTGGAATAATATTAGACAATAATTAGACAATATCGGTATTTCTTTTTGTTTGATAGCCAATCAACAAGAAGACAAGCCACTGGATGGCAGGTGGTAATTGTCACCCTGGGATTTTGATCTACCTAAGGGTTTTTTGGGCTTCAGTCCAGGGCCCCGTCGATACAAAGGGCCCCCAGCCACCCGCAGCTTCGTTTTAAAACAATAGACGATTTCTTGACAAAATTACTGACTTGAATAATTACTTAATAGGCCCGCGAGTAGTACTAACTCCAGGTCACCAGTGGATTTCAGTAACATTAAAAGCGACCGGTGACGCTGCCGTCCAGGAAAGAAGGAAGAGGAAATAAATAAATCACTGGCTCTCAAGCTCTCAGCCGGAAAAGTCGGTGGATTGGCGGCTGCCTCCATGATATTAGCTAGCCAGAAGCTTTTTACTTATAATGTCATTGGCCAGATGGGCTTCAGTCTACCAAGCAGGGGCCATCTTCATCGCCTCTTAGGAAAACCTGGTCTACCGACATGGCATTATCGGGATTGGAGTCGGTGTTCTAGGCCGCTCTAATTATCTTTACATGGCGGTACCATGTAAAGATAATTAAATTTTTCGCAAGTAATCGTTAGTAACGTTGCGGTTAACCGCTATGAGTTGCGATAATGAAATTACAGAGCTAATTAACTTAGAGATACTGAAAAGGGTTTTGTGGTTGAGGCCGATTCTAACAATGAAAATTTGATTGGAAATTTTGTGAATTAATTTCTGCCGTAAATATTAATAGGATAATACTACTCGTATGTATGTATACTTCGTAACTGAGGATGTCTTAATTAAATTAAGCATTACTTCGCATTAAATCATGATCATGTCATTGTTTTAATACCTATATTTGAGGACCCCGTAGCCTAGTTGGTAGTGACTGCCTGCGAAGGGGACCTGGGTTAGATTTCTGGCCAGAGAAGACTTTTATGTGACAGATATATAATATTTATTTATGCTTTTGACGTGGGAGTCTTTAAGAGAAGAGTGTAGGTATTTACTAAGTTAAGGCGCTTACCATCTTTGGACATCATCGCCACTTAACATCAGGTGGGATTGTTGTCGAGGATTAACATAGCATCGTGAAAAAAAAGACAAATGTTTGTTCTTGGCTCATGTGTCATTTCCGTGAAGCTCGTCAATTCAAAAGTTTAAACTAACATTACAGGTATCCCCAATTCGTTAGTGTACCTAAATTATATGTAAATCTTACAGCAATAGACATAAATAAATTAAATTCATTCACAATGTAAATTCTCAGCAATCCCTTATATCAAACATTCAGCATTAAACTTTAAACAATTCAAATAGTCAATTAAAACACTAATTAATTTAAATGTTGCTCTTGCTTGTCGGGTGCCAGTTGGGACCTTAGGAGTAAGTGATTTCTTTCTTTGTTCTTCGTGGGCCGGCAACGTGTCGGTGATACTTTTGGTATTACTGGTATAGGTGACCATATACCATCGGATGGCTCGTCTGCTGGTTAGTCAACAAACAACAATAACGAGAAAGATGGCTTAAAAAGACTGAAAAAAAACTGCAAAAAATAAATATCAAAGAAACAAGTAATCTTCTCATCGTAATTACGTCCTTATCGTACACTACTAAGTAGT
This sequence comes from Ochlodes sylvanus, assembly GCA_905404295.2. Lineage (NCBI taxonomy): Eukaryota > Metazoa > Arthropoda > Insecta > Lepidoptera > Hesperiidae > Ochlodes > Ochlodes sylvanus. The sequence continues at coordinate 10,461,143 of FR990142.1, read as the reverse complement.
ATTAGTTAATTAAATTAAAAAGTAATAAAATTCCCTCCTTCGTTCAGCGTCGGAAAAGCTAGTATTTGTTACTCAAGTGGTTTCCATAGCGCCGTCCTTAAGCGTCACAGTAAAATTGAAATCGCTTCATACCAAATGTTTCTTTTTAATGAAACGTTTTTCATCATAAATGAGAAAATAAGAAAATACTAGTTATTATGAAGCGCTCATAGCCCAGCGGCTTGTGGCGATCTTGTGTTCGATAAAGTTAAGCAACAGCGGGCGCGCTCGGTAGTTGGATGGGTGACCGCTAGTGGCAAAAATTTCTTGGGCGCTTCCATGCTTCGAAGGGCACGTAAAGCTGTCGGTCCTGGTCGTTACCATTTGGTAGCAGTCGTTGAACCATGTCGGATGCCTTCGGGCGGCATACAAAAATCCGACACTGGTTAGCCATGCTTAGTATGCTCTAGGCCTCCTCAGGTATGAGGACCTGTGCTCAGTAGGGCCATTAATGGGTTGGATGGTTCTCTCTACGTCATTAGCCTCAGCGTGGATTAACTATCCAGCAGGTTAGTAGCCAAACCCAATGTGGGAAGAACGTATGCCACACTAGCAACCGTCCTCGCTTCGCTTCGGGAAATCTAGGCTTCATTACCCACTATGCTGAGTACCCACAGTTTTAAAAATATTTAGATGGGATTCTATGACATCATTTCATTTCAAAATTCAAATTAATGTTAACTCAAGCTTGCTAAACTCTGAAATAGAATTCGAGATAAAAATTTAATGAATTGACGGTGCGTCATTCATACTGATTCATCAGCCCTCATGCTGGCTCAAATACATGGTACCTATTGTGTTCATTGGACGTTACGCATACGCGAGTCCTATGGCATGCGTTACAGCATCTTGCTTGCGGGGCCTAACGAGTAATAAAAAAGGTTTCCGCATGCGGGTCTGTGGCATGCGTTACCGGCAAATCTACCGCAGCCCGCATGCAAGCAATATTGACCAATGAAAATTAGCCTTTACGAGCTTTGGAACACAAGTTGAATATTATATTGAAATTCTCTCATGTTCAACGTTCAAAGCTAGCGCTATAAGCAATTATTCCGAGCTCGCATGTCAATAATTCGTCAGTTTCATGTCCATTTGTAAATTTTGCTTCACGTCAAAGCAGATTTCATCGAACATTGCTTCCATATGACTGACTGAATGGACAATTAAAGGGTTCTGTGATATCAAATAACTGCCTTTTTTACTTCCTGGCTTATATAACTATTTAATTTAATATCATCGTCATAATTTTGCGGATACCTAAATAATCTCTCCCGCACATCAGTATCTCTTTGAACATAAATCTATTTGCATCTCTTTATTTCGAAATATTCTTGTAATCATTCATTGTTATATCATCGTCATAATATTGTGAAGCTTGGAATGTCCTCATAATAATAGGATTCATATTTTTAAGAAATTAAATTAAATTACGGTTAATATAAATGCCTACATGAAATAAGTGATTTGAGTTTGTCTTTGAATTGTTTATTTCTAAAAAAGTGTCAAAATCAATAAAATCATTTTAAATTAAAATTATTGTCACATCGTCATTTTAGTTCACTGACCAAGTTCCAAAGCAAAGTGCAGTCTTTATTGATATTTGTATTGCCATGTTCCTAAGGCAGCGTCCCCCGGATATTGGCGGCGACGCTCCGCAGACCACGTTTATTAACTTCGATCGATTTCCTCTATATGACTACGTTTACTTTGGCGAATATGCGACTCGGTGGCAGAATTGTCTCTCACTGATAACTGTTACATTTTATGTGTACAAGATATATTATTACATAGTTTGTCGTCGGTATTCTTATTTCGTAGTTAGTCGACAAATTATACTAACAAAACATTCATAATTTTACATGATATGTGTTCTTGGTCAACAAAATGTCTGTCAAATTTAACAATGTAAAAATACGTATTCATATAAAGTTAGGCAGATTCGCAAGTGGTCCATTCGAGCTTTCAATCTTCCGTTTCGCAGATCGCATCAATAGAATTGCATGTTGTTGTTTATTTGTTGGAACCGAACTGATTCCTATTCATACTAGACGTTTGAAAAATTGAAATTCAATCTTACTTTTTAAAAGCTTTTATTTAACTTGCAACGTATGTATGTAACGGCTTTTTAAAGTAAAGAAATACCACACAATGTATACGTTAAATTGAAAAAAGAGTATCTCTGAAATCGAAAGGTTAACGAGATCCCGGAGAACACAATCAAAGCCAGCGCTGAAGTTATAAGATCCAGCGGAGCTGTTACAGACCCAGCTCTTGTGCACTTCAGATATTGAGATTGTTTTTTGCTGGACAGAAAACATTGCTTGAATAATTTCAATTCTTTAGTTTTCTGAAATAATAATAATCTGAATGCTTGCCATACTTACAAACGGTGTCACAAAACCTTAGATAAAATATTGTTAACTCATGAAAGAATGAAAATTCCGCAAAAATACACTTACAATCAACGATATTAATAATAAACAACCAAACAGTATAATTACCACAGCGTAGAATAATTGTAAGTGGTACCCACATTCTGAACGCGATCCGTTTCTTTTGTTTGCTAGTACCTTCGCAACTGCAACATCGACCGCATATTAGATTAGGTAAATGCCTTTTAAGTCATTATGTTGTGGTTACGTTTCTTCATCTTCTGCCCTTTAACAAATGGACTCAGCTCAGCATTGTGCATTGTGAGTTCGTGCGGCAAATAAAAAAAATGTAAGTAATACTCGTCTTATTTTAAAAACATACTCGCTACATTTACGTACGCTATGAAATCTACATTATATTTATGGTTATATTTGCGTCCACGAACAACCCAACGCCAACACAAAGTGAACAATGTCTTGTGAATATGACGTTTAGCAAGAAAAAGAGTGAATAGGGGATTTTAAGATAGCAAAAACATACAACAACAAGGAGAAGTCCGTAAATTAAATCCAGGTAATCAATCCAATCCAAAATAAACTATGTAAATAATAATTCGCAACTCTGACTCAGATCACCGGCTTGTTGACATTTCAAGATTGGGTTCCTGAACTAATCTCTTAAAATCACATTTGATCGGCGCCTCTCGGAAGATTTGGTCAGAAATGTTTTTTTTTTGTAGAGGCGGAAGGACTGCTTTTCATCTTTAGATAACAAGAAGAAAGTACTTGTTTTAGACCCTAGAAATTTGACGTTCATAAGTGTATTTAAAAATACCTACATACCTACATTACAAAAAAAAATATTTAAGTACCCCATAGTATTCTACTTTAAGAGGAAATACCACGCGAACCTTTTTTCAAATTTGGGATTTTTTCACTCAATATCTCTGTCGCGCTTGCGAGCGGCGTGTATGTCAGTGCGATAGGGACAACTGCAGCTCCGTGTAAAAACCCGAGGCAAAAATCATCAAAATCGAGGTTCCGTTCTCGACTAATCCCCCCCGCCAAAACTAAAGCAATCTTAACGAAATTTTGGAAATCGAATGGGAAGGAGATATTCTGTGTCGGACCGTTTAGCTTTTTGTGCTAATTATTATACAATTTGTGTACTAGGCATTTGTTTGCGGCATATTTATTTGGCCGTTTTAAGCGCTGTTTGAAGTAGCCTAAAACTTTTGAAAACAAAAATATCAAAAAAATCAAAACGTACCGACATAGATAATGATGATATTATTCTTGTGTGAAAAAATTATTGATCTAGAGTCAAAAACCAGCGAGGGATTAGTCGAGAACGTTTGTATGGAAAAATGACCCGTAGCATTTCCTCTTAATAGTTTCAATTGGATGTATTAAAAGCTCGGTAGTGCGCGAACGAACACAACAGTACATCGTGTTTTCCGAGCCACCGCGCCGCATCTGAGAGTGTACAATAGTTCAGTCGACGCGATTAAACAACGCAAAATTGACGAGCACAACACTAGCGAGAGTTCGGATAATCAGATCAGCATACAATGTCAGATGATATTTCTTAGTTCGAATAGTCAGACCATCATAAACCACTGATCATCACGTCTCTCTCTCGCTGGTCTGCTCGTTTCTCGGCTATAACATAATAATCTTACAAGCAAAAGACCGTCTTTAAAATTATGCAAATTTAAGACTTATAAATATGTTCTTCTCATGGATGCCATTGTTAGAACTGGACCAATTTGAAAGGGACCGTACGGGAAGCATCAGCTTTCAAATAAAAAAGAATCAAAAGTTAAAAGTTAAAAATATTAAACATTATTCCCATTAGGAGGTTATTCCCATCACAGGGACAACACTTGCGACACTGTTACTGCCACACGACACGTTTCACTTTACTTCACAATGCACTTTACTGCTCTTCATTTTCTTCTTTCTTCTTCTTCTTTCTACTCTTCTTCATCTTGTCCTCCTTGCCGATTCGATTCCGAAACTGAACTCCCCATGCCGTGTTTCCGATCGCCTTATATACTAATTTTGAAGGCCAACATTCCAAATATAAACATTTAGGTACTTAAATTTCTTGTCTAGATTAGTGAAAACATTCTAGAAATTCTATTTTTTTATTTCTTCTATCATGCTCGCACAAAGAGCTATACGGCTCTGACATACGCGTCGAAATATGACAGATGTAACACGCGAGAATTACGCGTACGTGTTATATTATATAATAATATATGTATTATATTAATAATATACGCGGTACATTATTAATATAATATACCTACCACCACATAAATGTTATTCCTATTTTTTGTTATGTTACGTTACCATGTATTTATGTACCTGCGGCTGAAAATCGTTCAGTATAGTATACAGTATACTTTATAATATGCAATTCAATAATTGAAAGATGATCAATTTTCCACATGGCTACGATCAAAAGATCGAACGCTGGTCTTTATTTTGTTAGTTTTCCATACGGCTACCTCTGGCAGGTCATACGAGCTAAGGGTGATCATCTGGAACAACCGATTGGGTAATTGGGCCACGGGTTCATACGAATAGGTACATACTCGTATGTATACAGACTGATTTATAGTGATAGAGAATTGAGAAAGGAAATGGGTCAGTACGGCTGTCTTATTAAAATTTAACATACATTGATTTTATTCTGGTTATATCTACCTATGTACTTAGTATGAGGTACCTTGTTATTTTAGCCACGAAACATAATCTAATACCTTTAAACGAGCAACCTACATATTATATTATATAATTTGAATCTCGGAAACGGCTCCAACGATTTTCATAAAATTTAGTATGCAGTGAGTTCTAGGTTTAGTTTTTAGAAATCGTCATTTTATTTGTGTTTTTATGCAATGAAAATCTGCTACAATATCATTAGAATATGTAATATAATAGATTTTTTATTATTACGTCGGTAAGATAGAAAAATATTATTCATATTTAATCAGTATGTAATTCGTATCTAAATATAATTTCCAAAAACACGATTTACCAAAAAACAAATACCGAGCAAAACTCGATCATCCAAGTACCTACTAATAAATAAACGATAAAACCCACATACCCCTAAGACCCACATACCACTAGGATACCGTATCGCTGGTATCACGGACAACACAACTTACACATCACTAACACCCATGACCAGAGAACAAAAGTTTATCTGTCACAAAAACATCTGCCCCAACCGGGATTCGAAACCGGGACCACTCGCTTCGCAGGCAGGGTCACTACCAACTAGGCTACGGGGTACGGGGTCGTCAACAAGAATGAAATTATGGTTTCGAATGGCGAACTTACAATTTCATGTCACAGTTAAGTATGTTTTTTTACTGGTAAGTAAATAAGTAATGAAAAGTGATAGCGCTAATTTGCCCGATAGATTGGGTCATTCGATCGGATAAAAGCAGTGTTTAGTTAGAAGCTAATTGACACCGTAGTCGTAACTAGTTAATCGGAGTTACAAATTGAGACTCGCAAATAATTAAACCTGTTTAGTTTTTATATTAAAGAATTCCCATTTATTTTTATGGATTTCAAAAAGCAAACTATGACCGACGCAGAACAAGACTCAATTCGGAACTAGGAGGGTAAGTCCAGTTTTAGCAGAGTGTGTTTTTAAAAATGTTAGTTGGCATATCGTTAGTACGTATTTATAGGGACTGGGGCACGGATTGTTAGTGATAGTTAGTCCTGTTACTTGTTAGAAATAGTGCAGTTAGTAATTGTTAGTAGAGTTTCGTTCTAATTTGGTCGCAGATGCGGTGTTACCCTTGGGACTAAGATGGTTGTCACTAAAAAAGTGTAACTGAATCCCCACCTTTTTAACCGGAACACAATTGCTGTTAAACCCCGGGTTGAATAATATAGACTTACAATAAAAGAAAAGGAGATCATGAAATAGGATATAAAAATGATTTAAATGTCTATTGTAATCCTATCCTATTAATATTATAAATGCGAAAGTTTGTATGGATGTATGAATGTTTGTGGCTCTCTCACGCAAAAACTACCGAATGGATTTTGATGAAACTTTACAATAATATAGCTTACACATCAGAATAACATATAGGCTACAATTTATAAAGATATAGTGTGAATTATCCAAAATATATAACCAAATTTTGGAAACGCAAGGAATAAGTTTCCCGAAGCGAAGCGAGGGCGGGTCACTAGTTTATAATATATAAGCTTTATTCGAATATATTTTTTTATGTCCAATTAACTAAGTAACTGCCACAAAGTGAAATAAGGATTGAATATGTACTTTTAAAACATATTAAAACTTTAATCCCGTAATATTCTTAGGGCTTATCGAAGAAATTCTCTGTTTATTTTAGAGAGGCGGGCGGGGAACGAGGTTTCGCTCTAAGTCCACTTGAATTCATTGGATTGTTTCATACTGCTATAGCTATATTTAATAACTCGTGGAAGTTTATATTATGTTGACAAACAGAAGTGCACAGACCAACGGACAAATGTAACTATGAAATTGTAAAGTGTAACTACATCTTTTGTTATACTTAATTTATACACTTTAAAAAAACAGGCTACTTTGTAATTAAAGTCTTATGTCTAGTTTGCAAAACATCCCTTATTAGTGCTTTACATCTATAGTAATATTATAAAGCTGTAGGGTTTGTATGTTTGAACGAACTAATCTCAGGAACTACTGGTCCGAATTGAGAAATTATTTTTGTGTTGGAGAGTCCATTTATTGCGGAATGCTATAGAATATATAACATCACGCTACGACTAATAGAAGCGGAGCATCAATGACAAATGTTGCAAAAATGGGAAAATATTTTATATTTGTAAATGTAAAGAACAAGTGATGCGAGGGCGGGTCCACTAGTAAGATATAAGAACGATTGCATCTTGCAAAATCGATACAGAGCGGCATATTGAGAGTAGAACACATTCATACGCTTGCGCATAGTGAGGCGTGCAATTAACATTTCAGTTATATACACATTTATCTGTATTATATTGATAAAAGTATGATAATGGCGCGCCGGAAAGGTAAAGTGACTTGACGTTCATTCAAAAGTACTAACATCCTGTGATAAAGCTATCTAGCTTGTACCTACATGCCACAGAGCTCAATGCCCTCCAAACGGAACGAAAGGCGCTAGTACCTCGTCTGGCAATAAAATCAGTCAGCCAGTAAAGTGCAGACGAGGTTTGACTCTAGGATAGTAACACTAAGAGCTCCTTTTACGATAATTTCCACTCAATACGCGTTTAGTACACGCTCATTATACCCTCAATATGGCTAATGTGCCCTCAATACTACTTCACTATTAAAAAGGAAAGAAATCATTAGGTAATCTTAATTCTCGCATACTACTTCAACACTTTTTTTATATAGACATACGAATATAACAAAATAGTGATCGGCGGTGGCAGTCGATGTTTTATCATCCAATTCGGTACCTCTGATCTTATACTAGATAAGGTTAACGTCTCAGTCTGTGAAAACACGGTTTCAATAATTTTGAAGCACGATTGAACAAAATCACTATTTTAGAAGATGAGAAGCGGAGAAACGGCTTATAACCACATATATTATCTTTGTACAAACATCGCGAAGTCACCAAGAACGCTACCTTTTTTTGCTTTACCGGGCCTCCAGTTGTAATAGTAATCTGTAATCATGATTACATTTTGCACATCTCTAATTTCTCTATGTCGTTATAACCGGAGAATCGTGAGAAATTGCCATCACGATGCCCTTAGACCGAACGTCTAACGAGCTCTTCGCTTTAACCGCACCTGACAATGCCATTGTTGTTCGCGGCCGATAAAAGAAAATTAGATGGCCACTTGTAAGTTTCGAGTTTCCTTTACAATGCTTTTATGTTTAAGTTAAGCACTTTCACGAAAACCGCAACTTAATAGATTTTTAGTGAAAATTGGTGTTTTTCCGCGGTTAAAAGCATCCTATATAATTCTCCTCCTTCCTAACTATCTTCATAATTAAATAGGTTATCAATCCGCAGCACTGTTTCGATGAAAAAGTCGCACAAACATACATTGTTAGTATGTAATTTCTTTCAAAACCACAAATAAATTCATTTTCCTGTGGGAATTAAATGTAATTCAATTGTAAAAAGTAGCATATCACCTCCAACCTCCTCCTCTTTGACCTTCCAGCCTTTACGAATTTAAAGAAGCACAACACACGGTATTACCGATGTTGTTACTGTTACTGTTCTGATTCAAATATGCAACATAATGGATCTTCCCGTGGGAATGAGATGTTTTACCGGGGTAAAAGTAGCCTACATTACTCTCCAGCCTTCTGATTATGGCGTTGCGAAGTGAAAGAAAGAAAAACCAACACACTTTCGCATTAATAATATTAAGTAGTATGTAGTATGGAAATTGATGGATTCAGTACATCGGGAATTTACAACCAACAATTTAGGTCAGGTTTCTAGTTAATATGTTTCTAAGTAATAGAAGTCAAACACATACTAATTTATCCAGAACAGCGCCAATCTAAGGCCAATGTCGTACCTTATAGTCTATTACGAGTCAATTTTCTCGGTTGTACGGCTATCTTCAGCCCGTAAAGCGATTACCATCTTATTCACACCGGCGTAAACTTGGGACGACTTCGTATCAAATTCAACTGACCCTCCCAACCCTTAAGTGTTTCCTGTACTTTTAGGTCTGCGAGGATTTTACGACGGCGGCAGGGTTAAGGTGACGTCATTGCCGTTTTCCATTGGCTTCTTCGGTCGTGTTTCGTTTTTATTTAATGTAATTAACGGAACTCGAATCAATTGGTCTGATAAAACATTTCTTTAAATAATTTGCGAGTTAAGATACATTTTCTTTTTTTAATGGTAATATCTGAAAAAGTAGCAGACGAGCTACCTTTTTTATGGAATTAAGGTGACAAACGAGCATGCAGCACAAACTTCCGCTGCCGCCCATGCACACCGACACAGAACAAGACTCATATGGGGACTGGGACAGTTAGTCCGGTTAGGTGACGGTGTTAGAATATTAGCTGGTTAGTTTGTAAGTATGAGGACTGGGACAGGGACTGTTAGTGAATGTTAGTCCTGTTAGTTGTTGTGGTGGTATATAGTCACCATCGCCCATAGAATAGTCTCTAAAGAAGCCAGAAAAATAAATTTGTGGTTTTATTACGATATTAAAGTGAAGAGGCAGAGGAACGACATTTTTGAATACCCGTAATTTATTCTGACACCTTATACGTTAAAACACGACAAAGAGTACTTTAGGTAGGTATATTGCTGTTTCAATTAGAGATGTAATCGAGTATTTGGCAAAGGAAAATGTTTTTACAGGCTACTCGTATAGCTTTCCATGAATACATAATTGTCACGCATTGTCTAATTGTGTGAATAAACTTAGGGCACTCCAGTTTGGTGAGATTGTCAGCGTTTTCAAAACTTTTTTCGCAATGTATAGTGCAATGGAAACGCGCAACCCATTGCCATCGCTAAGGTCAGATTGAGTTATAAATAAGGTAAGGTGAAAACACCTGGGTTATTGCCCCGACCCTTGATTAACACCGCCCAGACGCCGTAAAGTGCCCCAATATTCGGGGCGTGCTGACAAATGACTAATTAGGCAATATTGTTGGGTGCCCGTGGATGGTACCTACCCGAGTCGTATTGTTTTTGGACTCATCTTAATTATTATTCATGAATACATTTTAATTAACCCTAACAAAGTCTTTCGCGTTGTTGGATCGTAAAATAAAGTAGTAGGTATATCATGTAAGAGTAATACAAACGCTTCATGTTGCTCATTCCCTTGGGAACTTTGGAATAAAAAGTATATAAAAACATTCTGATGTGAAATATTTCGTATTAAAATTTGAAACGATCGGTATAGAACTTTAAGAGATTTGCGATTTTGAACAATCGAAAATTGTTCTAAAATATAGAATAAAAATATAGCAGAATGCTTGATAATCCCGTATGATAGATACTGGAAATGAAGTCTAAAATTTTCAGCGCTGTAACTTAGCCTATTCCTGTACCTGAATTCCTCTTGAAAACCCACATCAAGTGCCTATGAGTGAGACCGCCCCCACGGGAAAATTATTCAAGTCCCGGTTATGTGTCAATACACACAATTCCCTTTGGAGAGTATCCCTGACGCTCATAAGGATAGCACTGAGTTATATCCATGTACTAGCTAAGCGTACCTGTTTGTCGGTTAACAATATTAATATCGAAGCCGGAGATATTCATATGGTTTTTATCAAAAACTGACACACCAGTGAGTTCTGCATAATTATTCAAAATTCAAAATCACAATACATTTATAATCCTGCGTCACTTTTTATTTTTTTACCATTATTTCGGAGAGATGATTAAGCATAGATCTGGCAAGGTGGACAAGAAACAGCGAAAGTAACTCCTGGGGACATCTAGGGCCTAAGTGTGTTAATTTAAGAATGCTTCCACAGCGTCGTGTCTGAATATATTAGTAGCTGAGTATATTAGTAGCGCTTAAAAATCTATTTATAACAGAAATATTCCGAGTCTTAACAAAATACAGAGCTGCTCTTTTCTATATAGTTACCAGTTTGGTAATATTCTTAAAGGTTTATAAAGTCCGCTAGTCCATAGTTAATTGACCATCCGCTACACGTTTCGTTCATATAATGTGGACGTTTAGATATACATACGGTTGCGGTACGATAAACGTATACCTAATTAGCCGCAATCTATACGAACATATAGGTACGTTATTATATCTGGACAGCACTATAGATAAGTAATCGTGGTATCGATTTCCAGTTGGACGGTGGAGCTCGGATAAACAGATTAGCGATGATACTAAGCTTATAACGCTATAGGTATTATTTATTAAGGGACTTTGACTGACAGATAGCTGATGCAATAGGGAGTAACTTAGGCTACTTTTATTTCAGAAATTTCCCCGTAACAATTAAAATTCCACGCGGACTATGTCGCGGGCACGGCTAGTCGTAAATATTTCTACATGCATTATTTTGACGTAGTACATCCATAAGTCCAAAACAGCATTACCTACTCTTATTGCACCCTGGCTTTACAACAGACGAGATAAACTTTTAAAGTTGGGATTTGTACCACTCACTTTTATCCCACAGAATAATCACAATCCTGCTTTTGACCAAGCTTAAAAGGTTTTTAACGTGTTTTGGTGCAGAGGCAATTAAAAGGGAGTTCAGCTGGTTCTTTGTTGTTAAATATACCGAGCAAAGTGTTTCGTGACCCATATTACGAACCTCTTTAATAATAAAGGGTTTTAAAGTTATAATTATAATTCTGTGGTGTTTGGTATGTACATGGTAAGTCCAAAAAGCTAGTTTTTCAGTACGAGCATTTTAAAGTTTAAAAAATTGCTACAAATCGGAATAAAGTTTAAGTGAAACAAATTATAGTTTTATATATTTATATTATGATAAGGTATTAATTTGCGAAAGAAAAATTTAAATAATATATTTAGTTTTTGAGATAAAAGAAGAAAAAATAAAATAAAACATTAATTTTATGAACTTATCATTATTTGAGCAAACAATAACCTTCAATCAGTCTCTTGTTTCATTATGTGGCTAGGTAGGTATCTCTACTTTTATTTTTTACTCAGTCAACAAATAATAGGTACTAATAACTAACTAACAATAGGAAAGCCACAACAATATACTAATGTCATATTATAACAAAAAACATTAACCTCTATTTAGTTTTTTGTTATTAATTAGGTTCTTATTTCATAAAAATCCGATTTTTATTATTTAATAGAAATCCTCTTCGCTGTCTGTCACTCACGTTGTTGACGAGATGCTCTTGATGGAGTATGTGGTAGTAATTTGTAAAAGTCATGATATATTGGATCAATGAACGGTAGGAAGTTCAGGATATCTTAATGTTTCAAATAATCAATATTAATGGGTTCATTGTAAGCTGACGCCAAGTCTATTTCGGCAAATGGGATAGTTATTCTCCTTCTTTTTATAGAGAAAAAACGAAACTCTTCATATTCTGTCAATGTGTATTTAAACCCCACGTCATTAAACTTTTCATACCACAACCAAAAAATACTATTCCATGCAAATGATGTCTTATCTTTAGCAGTATTTTTTGTAATAAAGTGAGTTGTAATAGAGTGAGAAATAGTGCTGCTCCTTGTTTTGATAAAATCAATAGCCGCATGATTTGTATCGCATTCTAAATGAGTGTGGCCCGATATGAGAAATTTGTGATGGATTTTCTTTAAGGATGTTTTAAGTTCTAATACTATCGATGTAATACTTATCATAATCTTAACAAAATTTGTCCTTTAAAATGTTTGGTCAAACAGTGATAAATACACTTATTATGAAATAACCCATAAAATTACTACGGACTCGTATTGCAACACTAGGTAAGTTATTTTAAATATATTGTATCAAACAAGATAATTTTTTTTTGGATTTGTCAGTAACAGATCAAACTATTTTGGGTACTTCTACTTATAGAAGACTTACATTGAATAGACCAAAAAATAGCTAATTTTATTTAAAGTATGGGTGACAAAATAACAGAAAATGACCATTTTTGGACTTATCATGTAAATACCAAACACCACAGAATTGATGTAATAAAAATTTGGTTTTTGTTTCAGGTCTCAAATGGTGAGAAATACGTAACAGTAAGGGTAAATATAGCATTAAATTAAGTCATCACTTATCACTGTCGGTATTTGGAAAATACAGGGTGTTTGGTAACGTGTTGGCAATACGCTAAGGGGATATAGGGGAGGAATATAAGAAAAACTACAGGTTCATAAATGAGGAGACCCAAAACATAAGCCACCACGCTGCTCCAGTGCGCAAAAGGTGAGGTTATTTACGAGGATCTACGCATGTACACGCGACATAGCCTCTTTTAAATGTCATTGGGTACATCCAATTACAATGATTTTTAGAATTTTGGTCGGTTTGTCTGATGACTTGTGCGTTTGTTTCCGTTAATCTCAGAAACGGCTTGATATGTTATTATTGCTTGTTATACAAAGAATCCCGTTTAAACAGTTTTCCGAACGAGTGTACTCGAAGGTTTACATAAGCGAACTGCAGGCAGTTACTACTATTTAATAACTTACATCATCACCCATATCTGTCCCACTGCTGGACACGGGTCTACTTACACAATGTGAGGGGTACAGGCCATAGTCCACAACGCCGGCCAAGTGTCTGTCAATCCGTGACAGACTTCACACGCCTTTGAGAAGAACTCTCAGGTGTGCAAGTTTCCTCACCATGTTCTTCTTCACCGAAGCAAGTGTTGAATCAATTCTAATACGCACATTTTTTTTGAAAATTAAAGGTATAAAGTATTGGATTAATTAATTACATCCAATAATTAAATTAAATATTACGACGACCAATTATTTTGGTTTCCAGCTGGGTTCATTAGCTGTCCAAACCACATTTCCGACGCTTTTGACTTTATAACGTGTTTAAACATCGTCCATTTCAGAAAATAAACAAAATAAAGCACGACAAAGGAATTCCCTGTGTGTTGGCACTATTGCAAAGCATCAGTTATTTAAATAGTGTTAATTTAAGTCCCAATTAAAGCGAAAGTGAAATATTCTTAGTGATATGACAATTACTGGATTATGTTTAGCGATATATACCTACTTAATTTTACAAACTGATCTACAGTTTGGCAATTTTAAGTAAAAGAAGCATTGTACACTGTTTTTCTTGATAAATAAATAAATAAATAAATAAAAACTAGAACCTTAGGTAATACAAGATTTCATTAAATATCTATACTGTTGTAGTGAAAAGTTGAAATAGATAAGATATTATGGATATTTATTTAGTAGGTACACATTATAATATGATAGGAGTACTCGAGTACTCACGATATGTATTTTGTACGCCGATATTTCGAGCCAGTTGCTGCATGGATCGTGGTCACGATTGCACTGACAGTGTACAAAATACATATAGGTACATATATCGAGAGTCTGCGCGTTTGACAGCTTTATAAAATAATGATTTGTGACTTGTGTTAACGAACTAAATATGTACTTAACAATACTATTTTAAAACGTTAATTAGAACGCCATATTGGCTGTGACTGTAAATATTAAATGCAAATATTTAATGATAGGGCGGGCGCGTTAATTTGCTTTACCAATAAATATGTAATGTAATTGTGTTATTAACTCTGAGTTATTTGCTTTAACATAATAAACGATAATTAATGCCCAAAATATTGTTTCGAAACAAATCGATGGTTATTGAAATAATTGAAATTACCGAAATCTAATTTACTGCTCGAAATTTTGTTGAAATTCAGCAATCAATCAAACAAGTTTTGGCATACGAATGTAGCAGAACAAAATGAAGTATAAGATGTTAGTTATTCCAGTTATTAGATATGATCATATATTTTAATATTTATTATAATCCTCGAGTTTCACTAAAATCACTGAATATCTTTGCGTGTGGTACTGTAATAAGGGTTGAGTGTGGTAGGTAGGTACAAATAATAATAATATCCTACTAATATTATAAATCCGAAAGTTTGTGAGGATGTTCATTCTTCTTTTTATCTTTCTAGGCGGACAACGTTCAGAAGATGTTTTAGTATTACCTACTGATGTACAAGAGCGATGATGACTATATACCGGCAGGAGGCTCGTGTGTTCGTTTGTTGGCTGTTTACTTAAAAAAAAAAATTTAATAGCCCACTAACGAGCCATGAGATGTGGTGGTCACTGTGGCCCATAGACAACAGTAATGTGGAAAGGAAAGCTTCACCGATGTATTACCAAAAAAGAAAGA
Organism: Ochlodes sylvanus; assembly: GCA_905404295.2. Taxonomy (NCBI): domain Eukaryota; kingdom Metazoa; phylum Arthropoda; class Insecta; order Lepidoptera; family Hesperiidae; genus Ochlodes; species Ochlodes sylvanus. Next base: position 10,445,852 of record FR990142.1, on the reverse strand, counting down.
AGTGAAACTTAAGAAAGAAAAGTTGTTCTCATGGCCCGAGCAAGATGTTAATTTTCTTGAGCCGTAAGCCTTACTTGTTTAGGTACATGTAGCTTATACGAGTATAAACTTTATACCTATACATCGCGGGTTATCATATTTAACCGGGGTCAAAACTCAATGGGGCAAACGAATTATCGCCCGGACGCCACAAATTGCCTTATATCATTTGGAATATAAAATATACCCTCCGGCCCGACCGTCCCATCAATTTTCGTGGCGAAAGAAATCAGTGAATTGAATGTTATTAAACACCGAGTGAGTTGTGCGTTAAATTATTCAAATACAGAACCAACAACAACATGATTTCTTTGTTAAATAAATGAGAAACGAAAAATCTGTTCTTACAAATATTAAGTACATGTATTTAAAGTAAGTAATTAAATAAATCAATACATATAGATAATGTAACTTTTAACTATATTATAATTATAGACATATAGAGCAATCATTGCTCTATACTCAAAAGATGGCACGTTTTATAAAAAACCACTACATTTAGAAAAAATTTCATTAGTTACTTTTGCCCCACAGTTGCATTTGCCCCGGGTGACCTTACTCGTGTCTACGGGAATGGTAAATTCTCGATAAAAACGTAAAGATTCACGATAGCAGCAAGCAAGTCCCACGTGAATTCGATTCAGATTAAATCGATTTTCATTGAAAAACTCGATAAGTATATAGACTGTTACAGAAATATTAATAATGAGTAGAATATTTATCACCTATTTAGGTACCTACTGCTGTTGTACAGAAAATATTAACCTTTGAAGAGTTGAAACAGTGAGAAAAATATTTTATTAAATCACGCTACTACCAGGGAAATATTAAAAAACTTAAGTAATATTATTACAGACAAGGTATAATAATAAATTCAGCAGCTGTGGTACAAACGGCGTTTGTACAAAAACTGCTTTATAATAGCGAGCTCGACTTTGCAAAACATTTTGTTTGAAGCAAAGAAATGTTCAAATCCTTTTGTTCTCAACCCTAAAATGCTTATCTGTTTGCACATTATAATTATAATCGTAGTTGAAATATTAATGGACTCCTTTGAATTTTGGAAGTATTTTGTTGGAACTGCTCCCTGGCCGCCACTTTTAAAGAATCTTTTGAGCTATTCGCTTAACAAAGCTAAATATCTCTCAAGTTATTACCGTAAATTGTACCTTATTGTAGGTAACATTGCTTACTACAAATTACACATACCAACCATTTAATTTTGACTGATGGGAATTTTCTTTTGGCGAATATATACATATTTAATTTATATATTATTTATTTATATATAATTTTCTTTATGGCGATTGTATTCTTGGTCGCTTCAATACAGTAAAAACATAAATTAATAAATAGAAATAATAATAAATGAATGATAACACAATAGTGTTTCCTTGTGTCTCCGGCAACATGGACAACACAACATATCAAACACCCATGACCCGAGAACAAACATTTATCTGTCACATAAATATCTGCCCCGGTCGGGAACCTAACCCGGGACCCCTCGCTTTGCAGATAGATCACCAACTATACTATGGGGGCGTCGTCAATCATAATCCAAATCATTCATGTCCAAGCATTTTATTCAAGTCAATTACCAGTTGCTAATAACTTTTTATCAATTTTGAATACACGGTAATTTAAAGCTCACGTCAAAAGCATTCTGCTTATCGAAAGTTTATTACAAATTGGATGATTTATGGATAATTCTAATGTTAATTCATCCAATGAACGAGCAATCAGGTTCACTAAGCTGAAATGTGTTTAGAAATTGACATTTATGTACATTATATATGATCTTTAGTAAATTGGATATGTAAAGGTCAAACCAAATGACCCTCTTAGGAAAGTTTCCGCTATAGCTATTCATAATATTGAAACCCGTCCGAATAATGTTAACGTTCTTAATGACAAAGGTTAATGCTTTATTTTATAACTAGTAAACCCGCCCTCGGTTCGCTTCGGGAAATCTGTCAATAGTACCCTCACTCCAAAATTATTAGACGTAAACCGCGCACGAATTTATTTTCAGGTACGATAGTTTTCATACTGCGATAACTCCTAAGATGTTCATTTAAACTATATGGTGTAAATGATTATCATAATGTGCCTGAAATGCTTAAGGTGACTAACATAATTATATTATTTAAGTCGATAAGGATTAATATTATATCCTTTGTAGCTTTTCAATAACCGCATTTTACCCGACCACTTTTTAAAACTTACATACATAGGTCTCTACGGATTTGAGACGAGGCATTTTAATATGTTCGTTTACACCAATACACCATAAATAATAATAATAACGCTACACACTCATAGCCTCACACAAGGATTCCCTGTGTCGTGGGCGCCATGGACAACACACAAGACAAGAACACACACACCCAGACCAAGAACGGAAAACACTCATCATTCAAACTTGCGCTTCGCTGGGAATCACGATTCAGAATGATAACCATTGCGCCATATTCTTCATAAATGCTGGAATTCATTAAAATTTAAAATACAGCTTTAAATTAAATGCAAACCTTTAAAAGCAGTAAACATGTCAGTGTCAGAATGATACAATCTCCACTACGACCACAATTTGGAGAACTAAAACGTGCAATTTTTCAACTTCAGGAATATTGTGGGTTTGAAAATGTTATTCTTTGTTATCGAGGACCCTGTAGCCCAGTTTTCCCTGCCTGTAGAGCAAGAGGACCCATGTTCGATACCCGGGGAAAATATTTATATAACAGATATGTTTCTTCTAATACGTACATAATTTTTCAAAATTAGAGGTGCAAGCAGGTTTCGAACCCAGGCCCCCATGTTCGCAATTCAAACCTTCAAACAACTCGGCTATCACTGCTTCTTATCAGTAGGTACTCGGAAATCCAATCAAGCTGTAGTTTCTGAACCGAGTATTGAACGATTACTAGGTAATAAACCGGACTCACTCATCCATAATGCATGAACTGTTAATGTGAGCTTGTAGTCAATTGCAACTAGCGGTACAACGGAGTATTATTGACGAGGTCACCAGGTTGTTGAGCACGTTAGTTCATTAACGTGAAACTAATCTCAGTAATGATGTTAGCTTTGAAATGAGGTTTCCTGATGTCTTTCCGGTACGCTATGACCTGGGGTTCTTCAAGAAAGGCGTAAAAAAGAGTTCTTCTTCAAGTAAAAGGAAGTCGTAAAAAGAGCTCTTCCTTCTTAACGGCTCCTCTGTTGTACATATCCGACGGCAAAGGTGACCACTGACCCTTAGGTGGCCTAATCTGTTTTTAGCAGCATTTTAGACAGTAGTAAAATGAGAATTGACCGTTTTAAAAAGGAAACTGTCGCCCGTTGACTCCAGTAACATTCATCACTGATGCGTAGCCGTGATAAAAGAACCGCTTTATTTTTGGCTATATACTTAAAAAACATTTCATGGTTGGTAAATACCTAAAAAACATTTCTTGGTTGCCTCCGCGGGTGGTAGCTGGCCAAGGCGGGGATACAAAACCCTGCCAACAACCAACAACAACAACCCTGGAATCAGAATAGCACTAAACAGGGCGGTACAGAGACCTGGAACCAGGTTGGTAGGGACTCAAGAAGTACAGCCATAATACCCTTAGCCATTTTTCACCAACTTTTAAAATAGATTTATAAAAAGTTCCAAAATATTTATAGTTCAATCGTAACAAAATATACCTACTCGGGGAATCATCATAATAATATATTTAGTTATAGATGAAGTAGTCAGAACTCAGAATGCCAATTTACAATCCAATTTGAAAACGCTTACATTCAATCTCATTGTAATACGTTTACGGGAATTGAGGGGCGGACCTTGCGCACTAAGAATAATAAATGTATACCTAGTCACCATTCTACCAAGTTACTTATGTCAGTATGGAAGGTTATGTGCAACTTGAGATTATGTATTTAAGTTACACATAAAAATGATAAATATTTAAAAATGAAAATTGGTTTTGAGCACAGCTACTAAGTTTGCCATTTGCTGAAGCGAACCAAAGGAAAGGTTAAATATTTTTTGTAAGTTTTTACCACAACGTGGTCTTCAGAATTTGCTCGAAGTTTCAACTCAATTGATTAACGGAAAGTGGATGAAAATTCAATTGATTCGAGACACGAGATCCCTAATAAAGTGTATTCACTTCAGTTCCCAGCTTTCTCTTGTTGCTACCGCCTGCTTTCTGGAGCCGGAAAATGAGAAAATTGGGAAGAATGAATATTGCAAAACTTTCTTAAATATTTACATACATCCTAATACTCTAAGCGACTGTTACTTAACTTCACATTATATGATTCGTTAGTTGTGAGACATCATTATGATGACATTACGGATTCGGAACGCTTCTTCAAACTAAGCTACCTAGCATAGATTCGCTGGTTCATACTCGGAGAAAATGTTATTTATAGTTTTAGAGAGTAATATAGTGGGGTTTTAGTTTTAGAACTTACTTTTGGAAAATAAGGATTATTAGTTTTTCGTCTTCGCCTAATTTATTAATTTGCCGGTTATTGTCATAAAATAAGTTTATTAGGGAACTATGCGCAATATTAAAATTTTAAACTCCATTACGCAAGTCTCTGTTATCTCACAAGCGAAGAATTTCAATTATCCTGCTGTGTTTTAATATTACAACGTTATTCGCGCAGAGGTCCGTGGGGGATGGTCGACGCGGAAGGCCCGCGCCGGGATGCTTCGGAATTGCACGATAGTTGATTAGATAGATTGCTCTGCATTTTTATTCTTTTTTGACTCAATTACCGTCAAATCACAGTCCTCAAACGTATCAAGGAACTGGCCAACTCATCATCATCTTCCTGCCCATTTCCAAATTCTATTTGAGGTCGGCGCAATGTGTTATTCTCTTCCATTCTTTCCTATTAACCTTCACTTCTAAACTAACTCCCTTGACTTTCATTTCATCTCTTATACAATCCATTCATCCACACACACCCATCTTTTCTTCGTGGTACGGCTGAAGCACGGCTGGCTAACTACTTCCGACTTGAAGGTTGAGAGCCAGTACTTTCTTTCTTCTTACTTATTTTATTAATACACAAGGTCATCAACATTTTGCTTTCTCAAAGGAGTGTAAAATCTATACCCATTTAGCAGAGATAAAAAAAATACATTTACAATACAATCAGTATAATCTACTTGAACTTTTTAGGTATTCCTTTGAATAGGTGAATACTGATGATAAAAGCCTGGAAAAACGCAACGGATTTCCACAGCGCCATTGTTTCTGAAAAAAATACATGAATATGTAGTATTTATTGAGAACCAAATTTATTCATAAAGATTAAAATATTGCAGAACAACGTGAACCAGACAAACCATTTTTATTGACACAAATGTCCCACTGCTGGGCTCGGGTTTCTTGTCGCATTGTATGGGGTACAGGCATGGGGTATAATCCATCACGCTAGTTAAATGAGGATTGGTAAACTTCTCGCAACTTTGAGAACATTATGGACTCTAAGGTGTAGAAGGTTTAATTATGAGTTTAAATTTCTGTTCTCGGGTAGGTATGTGTGTTCTTGTCCTTGTGTATTGTCCATTGCACCCACAACATAAGGAATTCTAGTTTTGTGATATGAGTGTGTTATTTATTTAATTTCACATAGTAGACAGTAGAATATTCCAGGCGTTTATTTTCCGCGTCAGTCGCGCAATTTTCTGCTTATGCACGATGGAAGTTCTTGAGTAAACTCCTAAAATGTCTTCGCTGCAATTTGAAATTTTGTCATTCCGTGCAGTTTACCCAACATTATTTGTTTATAACTTTTAGATGCTCGTTGTTACTGGCTTCTATCTTGCTTATGACGGTAAATAAATGGTACACATTATCGTAATCTTTATCGTATTTTACTTCGACGTCGACCTTTCGTTGGCAATCATCATCAGCATCATAACTGTTCCACTGCTGGGCTCAGGTTACCCCTCACAATATGAAGGGAGGGGAGACTATAGTGCACCATGATGGCCAAGTGCGGATTGGCTTACTTCACATACCACTGAGAACTGGAGGAATGGAGAACTATGGACAACTCTCAAGGGTGCAGGTTAGCATGACAGACAGACAGCGGAGGCATATAATATGGTTCCATTTGTCTCCCTTTGGATTCGGAGCCCTAAATTCTGTAGTCCTATAAAGGGCTGAAGATTTGGTATAGAGAAAATGAAACTCTATTATCAAATAAAATCCTAAAAAGAAAGAACAGCTACCAAATTTATCCATGGTACGTAAGTTACTTTCGCACAAAAAATGCAAATAGTTCATGCATGTTAAAGCATCCGCCAATAAAACTGAAAATTCCATAAACGAATTCCAAATAAAAGTATGAAAATGGCTCTGGATTTTTTTGCATGCTTAAACTTTCTCTTTAAAGCGAACTGAACGACAGTCGAGACTTAAATTCCAATCAACCTTATTACAGCCACCGCAAGGTTCAATTTATGTATATCCGCATTGTCTTTCGTGGGATTAACAGTTTTTCTATATGAACCCTATTGCAATATTCGCAAGGTTCATAGATGAAGTTTCCATCCGTATGAGATATTCTTGAATTTTTTGTACGTCAACGTCCCAAAAGCTAATTGGATGTATTTTCATTTTTTTCAACATTTCGTTTTGTTGCTTGGTCTTCTGTTCGGGAGTCCGACGTCTAAACCACCTTGGGTTTCACTACTTTTTAGTCACTGGGTTTCTTGGTCAATGGGGAGTAATAGATACTGGTAATAGAGATTGGACGAGACTCAACTCTACAAAGTCAGAAAAAATGTTGATTAATGACTGTCATTACATCTTAAAAGCGTATTTTTAAACTACTCAAGCGTACTTACTTGGTTTGATTCCCAGTGAGGCAGAAATTGGAATGATGAATTTAAATTCCTGTTCTCGGCCTAGGTGTGTTTGTGATTTTGTCTTTCGGTCTTGTTTTTTTTTTGCTTAATTTCCATAACACTCACGTCACAGGCATTCTAGTGTGAGGGTATGAGCGTGTAGTGTTATTTTTTTATTGTCCGTACTAATTATAACCGTTTCTACACAAGTATAATACTATTATACTTCTGCTTTAACATACAAAAAGATAGTAGAGAATCTTTACCTTTCAAATACCATGGTAAATTTAAAATGAATGGAAGGTAAATAGTGTAGCAAAACCGCAAACCATACAGTGGGTGGAACAAGTTTAAAATAATTAAGTGTCGGAACAGAAAGATAAATATCAACTTGGATTTCAACTATTTTTAGATTCTACTCAGTAAAACTTGATGTCGATCGGAATGTCAAACAATTGTAATTAAAAGTTACGCAGTCTGAGTTGATTCAGCAAACACGACAGAAGTTGAAGGAACGACTGAGTTGTTCGTGTAATTCCTCTTTGGACCTGCAATAAGGGTTATCAGCTTAAAATTTAAAGTCTGAACTAGTGGCGGACTAACCCTATCAGAGGCCGGGGGTGGTATAACTGAATGAGGTCCCTGTTTACGAAGTTGATGTCAATTTACAAGCTTTTTATTCAGTTTACGTTTGATTTTAGTCCGCCACTGTTCTGGACAAATTGGGAGATATGATTGTAACGACCGAGGATTAGTACGGTATGTCTACATAGCACTGAATTAAGACACTCATAGTCCACGAGTACATACAGCTAGAACAGACGTCTACCCGCTTCCGTGTCTGTCACAAAACTGACGATAGACAACTTTAGACAAGTACCCTCCTCTATGCATGTACACAAGACAATTTATATGCATACACTAAATTTATCCAAAAATCTACGGAAATTGCTTAAATATTCCCGCGATTATAGCTATAAACCGACAAACAGACAATCACAAAGCTTCTTTTAATGTTTTCATCAACAACAAATTTTCATCAACTAATGTTTTCATCGATTTGTCATACCTGTACATACAACGATTAGTTACTATTTTATTATATTTATGTACCTATAGACTCATTCCACCACGTTACATAACTGCACGGAAAAAAAATTGCATAAAAAAATGTAAACAATACCATTCCTAGCCAATCCAATTTTTATCCAAATCCAAATGCGGTTTTGGGTCTGACATTGACCGATTCTGGTGTTTTTTACGCATCTAAAAAATAAATTCCAGACAAATCTAGGCAAATATAATGGAAGCGTATCTCCTCTGCATTCCGCGAATAAAAACAGACGCTATTCGCCAGTTTTAACTCTAAATCAGAGGAAAATGAACGAAAATTCTAATTAGAAAAAAATTATATACCTACTTAAAAGTCAAGAAAAAAGGATATCAATATAACGGCCGCGGATACCAAACTTCAATTCTTTGAATACCAACCAACAAATGAAACAAGGACCATTAATTTTTTAACATGACGTTATAGTCACCATGTACTCAACTTTCAATTCTATTCCTTTTTAAAAATTGATAAAACGTTACACCTGAAAAACAAACGAGATAAAATATAACGGGAGCGGATACATACTCTAAATTCCTCGAATAGAAACAAAGGCCACTAGGCTTTTACCATGTACCTTCTCGTAGCTTCAACTCTATTAATTGTCGGAAAGTGGATAAAAAGAAAACATGAAAACATGGAAAACCTGAAAAAATTATGAACGTCAGACAAAAACAAGAAAAATATAACGGAGCGGATACCAATTCCGAATTCCTCGAATAGAAACCAAGGCCATTATTGTTCAACTTAACGAAGTTTTGATCATGTACTCCAAGTTTCAACTCTATTAATTTTACGGGAGAGTGGATGAAAATTCGATTGAGTTCGAGACACGAGATAAATAATATTTGAAAACGTCGTGTAAAACAGAAGGCCTCAAAACATTTTTTTACATACTAAGCAGACGAGCAGACAGGTCACCTGATGGTAAGCGGTCAGCGCGTCGCCCTTGGTTGCCCGCTTCCTGAAGGTTCCCATATCAAAGCACTGTAGGAATACCGCTGATAGCAGTTCGTTCCAAAGTTTACACGTAGGTACGAGTTACGTTCGCTCGTGGTAGGAAGTGTCGTGTAAGAAGTATTTTACTGACAAACTGCGACACGGTTGTGACACAGATTGTCGAAAGTTCTTAGCTCTCGTGAATAAGTTTCTTATTATTGCTACTCTGCTCCATCTCTGAGTCCAAGCAGACCAAAAAAAATTCTCCCCAGCTCGCAGTGCTCGCTGAATAACGGAGAAGGTTGTGGCGCCCGGTCCTTCTTTTCAAAGGTCGTTGGACTTTGTACCGTGATAGGCTAATGAACCTTGCTGGCAGCTACCACCTTCTCTCTTGAGTCAGTAAAAGTTTCTCAAGTCAGCCAAACGAATTTTCGTTTTCCGGGACTTGAGAGCCGGTTTTACTTTCTTAATGGTTTTTTTCTCTTCTTTTTTTCGGGCAACGCATCGATTATTTCTTTAGTATTGCTGGTGTCCATTTGCGACGGTGACCACTTGCCGTCGTGCTAGTATGCTCTATCATCTGCTATATTAATTAACCCTAATGTAACAATTACGTAACATTTTATAATGCGAATGTGCAATAAAGCTATTGTGTTAGCCGATGCGCATACGTATGGTTTTGACAGCTGATTATAATTATGGAGTGTGGTAATTGACATAACAGGCAACCGCCCGAGCGACAGATCAATACTTGTTTGAGCGTCCGTAGCCACCGCACTGAAAGCCATTTGGTTTGATAGACAACTAGGTCATTTAACTACATAATTATTATGATCAAACATGGCGCCAAGCCTTTAGGCTCACTAATGGGCATGGACCTCTCCTCATAGGCGTAGGCCTAGAGCATAAACTACCACGCTGCTCCAATGTACATTTGTCGAGATTTCGGTTAAGAGATGTTTATTTCTCATTGAGATACACGATGAGAACATAAACTAAATACTTATACACTTTGTAATAATTTATGTACTTATGTTTACTCAAAGTCCCATGTTTTTCAGTACGGTTAACATTGAATAACGATTAAATTATCAGATCGATACAAACATTAGGCATTGGCACAAATATATTATGTCATATCATTTAGTGTTGACTTCGTAGATGCAATAAATAAATAAATATTATGTACTTACCTCGAGTGTAATTCTTTGTTATACTCATATAATTATTTTAAAAGGAAGTTATCAACTAATAGCAAAATCCAAAGCCTTTTTAAGGCTTCAAGGATCGGTAATTAACATTGACATATGATATTACTATGGACGCACGGTCCGCGCTAAAAAATGTCCGAGCCAACTCAACAACAATACGCAAGTAGAACAACAATGCCCCGTTAGTCACTTTTTGACCGTGCTGACAACTAGACATCAATGATGCCGTATTGTATTTTGAAATCGTGTAAAAACTACGCAAGTAAAGTGAAAAAAGCCGATGGTATATCATATTTTCGGTAAGTAAAACATTGTTTTATCTTTTAAAGTATTGGTTTGCTACGAATACACACTATTTTATTTTAAATCGAATTAATTTCGTAAATAAATCTCAGAATCATTCAAAAGAATCAAAAATATATCTTTGTCTTTGTCTTCTCACTATAAAGACTGTAGTCAGAAAGAGATAAACATATCCATTACTTTAGTTTAAATTATTTTGCACGATTTCACGATTGCACAATATTAAACGAATAAATGCAAGATATAGAACAAAAGTTTCCATAGAGTCGCTGTTGATGTTATATAAATAGATTATGTTTAAATTTTTTTTAGTACAATAAAATATATTTCTTCTAGATTTCCTGTAGACCCAATACGTTGTTAAGCATGAAGATGTATTATTGCTACATCGCGAGAGGAAGAATATTTTATGCCGAAAGCAGCTCACGTTGTATGCTCGGATCATTATAAAGAAGATGACATGTACATAACTGGCAAAGGCATAAGAAGAATAAAAAACACAGCTGTGCCAACATTGCAAGTAAATACCACTTGGTTTATACCTTACTCTTCACCTTATTGGGCTTTATGGTTTACAAAAAATAACGTGTATGTTTCTACTTAATATTTCAACCGTAATTATTTGTTTCTTTATAGTTAACTGATGATGCTAATAGAGCGACTGTCACTGACCTATCAAATGAAAATGAAATTACAAGTATAGATGATGATAATGCGGTAAGATAATTACAAAATAGCCTGTAAGAACGAATATATTAATAGAAAAACCATTAAGACAGATATGTAATTTTTGATAATGTTATCAAATGTACTTTACAAACAAATGTACAAATGTACGTTAAAAATACTATGACAGTTTCCTTCAGAAGAGTGATGTTCACGTGATTAATACTAGGAACAAGGCTAAACTTCAGACTTAGACTGGTGGTTAAACTGGTGGCTCGTTCATGGGTAGATGTATTAAAATCTATAATAAAATTCCGTTCGAATTGACGGAAATGCCATACTGTAAATTTCATGTCAAAGTCATACTTATGACGAAAGGTTATTACAAACTTGATGTTTATTTTAAAGATAAAAATGCTTGGACATGAGTTTGATATTCTAGCTAGTAAGTAGTAGTAAGTGCTATCTGTAATGTGAGTAGCAAAAAAAAGCTTCTTGGAAGTTTCTTGCCGCTTCTTCTTCCAAGACTACTCACGGTAGGGATTTGTTAAAGCGATGGCGTAGATTGATTTTCGAAAAGTGTTTGTAAAAAACCAACTTCGAATAAATTTCATTATATTTCATTTCATAAGTTGTATCTTTTTCATTACTCTTTTTTGTTTCATTGAATCCAATTCATAACGTTCCGAAAAAAGTTTCAGTTAAAAAATGTAATTAATGTGTAATAAAAATAAAAATAAATAATGTATTATTTTAAATAAACACTACTCTATTACTTTATTAGTCGCGTTTTATTTCACTATGAGCTGCATATGGTGATTATGGTGTGTTGAGCACTCGAAGTATCATAAGGTGTCATTGATGTATCAGTGTTTGTTGCAATCGAAATGAAACCGTGATATAATGATTTTAGTGCTTAAATTACCTTGTAAACATTTAAATTCTTGTGATGTCAAACTGGGACATTATTTTCGCGATTTTAGTAGGAGACCCTAAGTCCATAGTATTTATGTCAATGGTAATTAATCAAATTAATGTATTCTGATTTAGTAACTCATCAACGTCTCGAAGCAAAGTCTCGCCTCTTAAATATTCGTGGGATTTAATTACCAGAAATTGTGTTTGAAAGTCAATCTCCATACTAATCTCACCTACCCTGACCTAGTAATTACTGCTCCGAACTTTGTTTTGTCCTTTAGCCATAGATTCTTGAAAGACAAATTTACCGTCGAACCAAAACTGGATTTGAGTTAGATTTTTTAAGGTATAGGCGATAAACGACTATTTAAGCCGCCTAATGATAGATATATATTAAAATCAAATTTTTGGAACGTCATTGGGTGTATATATCACATTTTGTTAATGTTAATAACCGACAAAAAAGGCGAACCACATGATGGTAAGTGGTCTTCGCCAATGGAATTTGTTGGAAAAAGTAAGCGGACTGTATTTCTGTACTGACCTGGAGCCCCGCGCTGATGGTATCGGCGTTAGTCCTGGCGTTTTTTGGATAGGCTTCATTTATGGATGGTGCATTCCGAATATGAATAATAATATTACGGAACAGAAATAATAATATTATAATGGATATAAGTAAAAAAAGTAATTATGTTGTTAAATGAACCCAATACTATAAACTTGCTAGAAAATCGTTGTACTTGATATAATTGCAATTAGACTTCAGACAGACAGACTGAGACTGTATTTACCTCACCTGCATAATGTATTTCTCAGTAATAAATTATTCATTGCAGAATGCGAATGTAAAATATGGTTGGAATCTTCGGAGGATCCCTATTTTTTTGAAAACAAAATATGGCAAACTCAGTAATAAAACAGAATAGGTACCTACTGCTGCTGAAACAATTTTTAAAATAGGTCCATTCGTTTTTGGACCTATTCAGTATGAACCAAAATACAAATCTTCTCTTTATAATGATATAATAACTACGTGCAATTCTAGTTATAATTTAAGTCTTATGAAAAAACATAAAGGCCATAATCTCCATTACTGTTTTCTTTCATTACGGTTTTAATCAGCTTTTCAATGAACAGAAAAATTGAAACTGCAGTAAAATATGACTGCAATGGAATAATTTCCTTTTAGTCAGTATATTTTTCCAACAATGGACAAGTATAAAGTTTCTTATTACCACTACTAAGAACCGAACAAAATACCGCTGTAGTTGGTTCATCGTTTCTATATGCAGTACCTATCAGGTCCATTTTGTTCTTTATCAACTGGTTTCGCAAATAACTGTTTGTTCTCGGGTCATGGGTGTTTGAGATGTGTCATTTAAATAAATAAATAACGCTACACACTCATAGCCCCACACTAGGATTCCCTGTGTCGTGGGTGCCATGGACAACACACAAGACAAGCACACATACACCCAGACCAAGAACGTAAATTTAAATTCATTATTCAAACTTCCGCCTCGCTGGGAATCGAACCCAGGACCCTCGGAACAGCGATCCGGCGTGTTAACCATTGCGCCATCCGATACAAGCAATGCTTGCGGGGGTATGGGTGTGTTAGCTTTTATTTCTTTATTTTATTTTTGGAAATAAGAGGTGTGTAAACAGTAAACCATGTTGGACGGTAAAGAAAATGAAAACAAAATGAAAATGGCACCGCTTGTTGAATAAAGGTTTCTGATCCCAGCCGGAATCGGGCACCAATCTTATGAGTTTGTGACGTTTAATTTGCTGTCCATACTATCCCCAGTGCATTGCGTAGGAGAATGAGAGCATTTAGTAAAAATATTTATCTTTCATTCTTTTGCCCGTACATTCTTATAGCCTTCATTGTTCACTGCACATAGGATTGGTAGAAGCTATTATATCTTGAGTTCGTTTTTGTATAGCTTATCGTTTAAAGGCCGTCTAGATTAATAAATAAATTTCATTGGTGGTGTTTAGTTTAAAAATCTATATCTCGGATTGGCCGAGTTATTAACACCATCGTCAGACATTATGTGGGCGTATAGCTAGGGTAATCGAGCAAAAGAAATAGCGTATGCACAAGAATTACGTTTTATTACTTTTTTTTAACAATTTTACTTTACACGGTCATAGTCACACCGGGTAAACGAAACGAATAACAGTCCCCAGAGGAGGAACCGATCTCTAAGACGGTCAAATGGTAAGTGTCCTCTCCAACCAGCGCCCCTCCACCACCTAGGCTCTGCTGTAGCACGAAGTTAGCCAAATATCGACGTCATCGCGACGGTGCTGCCATCTATCGGAAATCGTGCTGCGTTTCGTTTAGCATCCATACTAATGACCGTCTCCGACACGGCCATCCCTGACCTGTCACACGTCCCTGTGTGACTCCTTTAGTACTACTATCACAATTGCTCTTTCCGCAATTTTCTTATCAATAACTTCAAACCAAAACAAAACTCTAAATCTTAAACATGGGAAAAATGGCTACTTTTATTGCGAGTGGGTTTAATTAACTTTGTATTGCATTTTTTTTTTTTTTTTTTTAGCCCTAACTACCGTAAACTACCACTGCTTCCAAGTGTCGCTATGGAGAAGAAGCAGCGGAACAAACCCCATAACATTACAACACATGGTTGAACAAAATTACCAATTAATTATTTGCGCGATTGTAAGCTTTTAATCGGTACGTCGTCACCGTATAAATCTACGCGATTCGGCTCCATCGTGATCCATCTTCATAAACGCTCTACCAGCGGCAACACGTACTTGGCATTGGAGATTACCTGTAACATCAAAACACAAACGCGAGTATCTCTCCAAGCTCGGCCCTTCCTGACCAATAAAAGTTTCAAAATTATTAAAAGATGGAGCTATTATGAGATGGAGCTCATATGACCAACCAGTACAAAACTGAGCTATTATCTAACCAGTATTTGTACCACTCCAAGTTCCAATTCCAACCAGTATCTAAACAATTTGTCACTCTTGAACAAAAATGGCTGAAGGTCATTCAACTCGAATTAAAACAAACTTAATCAACAACATCACCACTCTGCTGAGTACTTACAAAACATAGCCTCTCTCAAGCTATAACACCAGTGTCTCTAACACAAGGGACCATTCCCCAGTCACTAAATATCGTGTTGACTATCTCTAGGCCCACCTGCCTTAATTTTCTCGTTACTCAACAATAACAACTTGACCTTCAGGCACTTTCATCATCAACATCACGGCTAACAAAAGCCTTCATCAAACCAAACCAGGTTATGAACAATAATAAAGTTACACGAACATACTGGTTAAACAATATCCCTCATATCCAATAAGCTTGTGGAGTTTCTCATGTAATAATCTCATAGCTTTTAATTTACACCGACTCAAAACTAAAAAGCTTGTACTCAAATTAAATTAACTGGTAAGATAGGTGACCACCTATCTTTACGAAAACTATTAGAAGAATACTGAAAGTCACAGCAATTTAGTTATTAACAGCCAACACTACTTATCTGACAATTACAATGACAGATTCTGTTTATCATCCATCAATTTTAATAATTTGATTTTAAATTAACTAAAGTCCTACATCAAATATCGACACTAAACATTTTGATTAAATTTAATGATTTGATCAATTAAAAATGCTTAAGCAACCAAGTACCAATGTTAACCAATAACTTGCAACCATCATTAAAGTAATCATCATTACCACATTACAAAATCCAAAGCAAGAATCTTATTCGTGGCCTGTGGCTTTTCATTAAGCCCCAACTACAAACCTCATGTTTGTATTATTGCATTCCCCTGAATGCCGAGTCCCTCGGACTCTATGGTCTCTACAAGACCCGACCTCCGCCAGAGCCACCCGCGCACCGCGCATCCACGGACCACTTAAAGCAGATACCGACTTCTAACGGACTACGGCTACGAAATGACTACTGGTACGGTCTGACCAGCCGAACTAAGATTCATCGCTATTAATCAACTCAAAATCTTTTACTTCCAATGGTACTTGGCCCTCAGGCATCCTCCTAAGCCTATCTCTCAATGTGTAACACCATCTCCGTCAGATTTCTCAACAAATAACGCAGGACTCGCAAAAGGTGAACTACTAGGTCTAATAATGTTAGCATCTAACAATTCCTTTACTCACTCACGCCTTACTTTTCGTTCCTATGACGTGCAGCAGTAAGTCAGTCTTTGTACAGTTTTATTTTGATCAATAAAACGAATTTGTAGTTTAGAAGCTTTGACGCAGGTAGTCGAAAAACCAATAGCAAATATTCCTCATAAAATTCTTTACTTTACTTAACACTCGTAAGATTACTCAAGTTACTACCTAAAGTTGTAAAACAACCCGCAACGGTCATTACTAAATAGCCATAGTATGTGAATGCAAACAGGTAGTTGTCAAATGTACCACCGCTTGATATAAAGCTCATTTCAATATTCTTCAATAAAGCGATAAGAAAAAAAATGATACAAATCACCCGTCACACCGCACCACACTCGCAACCGTAAGCCATGACATCAGAGGCGCGAGCAATGGCGTCCGGGCTTTCCTCGCCAGCATCAGCACCAGCATGTGACAGACGATGCGGTCCCACACGACACACGGCCAATAACCGCTCCCCATGCAGTCATCGCAGGTTCCGTGTCCTTAGATGTAGAACAATGTAATTGTTCCAATGACCTGTACTTCTTCAAAAGCTAACTGGAATACAGAATAACATAAGCATTGCATCGCGATATGCGCCGATATGTGAGATAACTTCAAAACATATTGGCATCGTAAGGTAACTAAATACACCATTTAACTTAATTGAAGTTATTAAGAAGCCATTTGTAACAACCCCTTTTTTTTAAATTTACAGTTCGAACGAGGTACCATACCCCGAAATCTACTAACAAATGTTTAATCGATTCCCGATGTGAAATACCTGCTCAACCTGGGCACAAACACTGCGAACCAGTTTGTTTGTTAATCAAGAGGCATTCATTAATTTTTAGGCTTTAATAATTCTTCTTTCAGCGCAAATACAAAGTTACCTTTGTACTACCATACCATATTAAAAGTTCAATTTAAACCGAAGCTGGAAAGCCCCCAATATTAGAAAAAAACACTTTTGGATTTCCCGTTATAGGTCAGATACTGACTGTTCACCCATTCAATCAAATGCAATGCAATAAAAATAACCAACACTTGAAATAAAAGTTATTTATTTCTCGTCACTGCACGATTTTATTACCCGAAAACGTAACTAAATCTGAAGGAACCACAAACTAATTTAGAGTGGTTTTCTTTTTCTACACGACTGAAAAGTCAAATCTACCCTCATTAACATTAACAAACTTAAAAACGCGACTTAATTGTGATTTCCGATGTATGCCACTTAGCCTCAAATGATTTTCTTTACAGCGAAGGAAAATAAGCCATTAAATTGAGTTTCGGAACTACCGATTTCTTAATTAATACCCTTGTTATCGATTACTTCATCAGTATCACAATCTACAACTACTGTCCTACTGTTGGGCATGAGGCTCATGTGATGCCTACGAGCCACAGTCCACCACACTGGCCAAGTGCGGAAATGGCTGACCAATACAGATTGTTGTCCAATTATGGCGGTTAACCAAAAATCTAATTAAGATCTTTCTATCACAATAGATGTAACGAAATAAAAATTATGCCATACCGATACTCGCCGTCTTACTTGAAAATCCTCATGGCTTACCACAACCTGATACAACATATCGCCAGCAAGTAAAGAGATGTTTGTAGATCATATTATCACAGTAACCTGAAAAGCTGAAATAGGTTCTTGATCCCAACTTCTGATCTCGGATTGGCCGAGTTATTAACACCATCGTCAGACATTATGTGGGCGTATAGCTAGGGTAATCGAGCAAAAGAAATAGCGTATGCACAAGAATTACGTTTTATTACTTTTTTTTAACAATTTTACTTTACACGGTCATAGTCACACCGGGTAAACGAAACGAATAACAGTCCCCAGAGGAGGAACCGATCTCTAAGACGGTCAAATGGTAAGTGTCCTCTCCAACCAGCGCCCCTCCACCACCTAGGCTCTGCTGTAGCACGAAGTTAGCCAAATATCGACGTCATCGCGACGGTGCTGCCATCTATCGGAAATCGTGCTGCGTTTCGTTTAGCATCCATACTAATGACCGTCTCCGACATATACATATAATAAATCTGTAACTAATCGCTGTCTGTATTTTGAAGATATATGATAAAAGCTCTTATTGGAAGCCTATATTATCGCAAAAGAACTCAAAACATTGATTTATAGAATTTTTGTCTTTTGTCTGTTTTCTGTGGTTTCGTACGCGCTCTGAAACGGCGTAACAGATTTGAATATGGTTTTCACTAAAATATAATGGTAAGCTTCACATTTCATTATCATCATCACA
This sequence comes from Ochlodes sylvanus, assembly GCA_905404295.2. Lineage (NCBI taxonomy): Eukaryota > Metazoa > Arthropoda > Insecta > Lepidoptera > Hesperiidae > Ochlodes > Ochlodes sylvanus. Next base: position 10,427,341 of record FR990142.1, on the reverse strand, counting down.
ACCCATAACTGTCCCACTGCTGGGCACGGGTCTCCTCTCACAATGAGAGGGGTATAGGCCATAGTCCACCACGCTGGCCAAGTGCGGATTGGTGGACTTCACACACCTTTGAGAACATTATGGAGAACTCTCAGGTGTGCAGGTTTCCTCACGATGTTTTCCTTCACCGAAGCAAGTGATAATTAAATTTTAATACGCACATGATTTTTGAAAATTAGTGTTGCGTGCGGGCTTTGAACCCGGAACCTCCGGTTCGGCAGTCCAACGTTCAACCACACGGCTATCACTGCTTGCTTCACATTTAGTGTTTGTTATTTCAATCGGTTCCGAAATGACAAGTTTTATAAGTTTAAAGAATAATGACGCCTAACAATTTCGTAATGTGCGTAAGCGAAGCGAGGGTGGGTTTACCTGCTATTGTCAAATATATCGACCGTTCGTCGACGTTGCCGGCAGTTGTATGCGAAATTCATTCAGTAACGTCTAATAGTCCTCTCAATTGGACATAATTCGATTTCGATGTTATTTGCTATTAAATACGCTCTATTGAGGTTAAGAAATAATTGCAGCTCCTTCTAAAAGAAAGTTTTTCAATCATTTTTTAAATCGGGATTTTATAAATCGAAGTTACTCGATTAACTTCAAATAAAGATTGACATATAGGATCGACAAAAATCACAGAACTCAATTGTATCGTTTCAAAGAGCTCGTATGACAAAGTTCATCATCATTAATCGAAAAAGTCGATTTCAAAATTCGAACTCTACCATTGTTCACTTTTCATTGCAAGATCAAAACCGGCATTCAATGACATCCTTTGCACTTGGCACTTAATGCAAACACGGTTGATCTTGATTTTGGCCGGTGATCGGCTGAGAATAGACGAACGGGTTATTGGCGGGTACAGTGCTCCGCCCGCGCGACCGACGATCGATATAGCGAACACTTGGGCAATTACTTGTGTGTTAGAATGTACCCGTCATGTAAACAAAGATACATTGTACCGAAATAGTTAAATCTGCTATAAAAATATGTTTTTCACCCTATAAAATTTGTCGCTTTATATCGCTCTGTTTTTTATTTTTGTAGGATTGTTACGACGGTGTAGACAACTATATTGACTTTACATACTTTAGATATTCATAATAACACACAGTTTCATACTTATAATATGCAATGATAGCCGAGTCAAATCCTCCAAATGCAGCTGTCAAACTTGTATGTACATGCGCTTTCCTTGAAAAAACCGTCACGCATAGTGAGACAAAATATCGTATCATTCTGTCTCGTTTTTTTCGTTTCATTGGCGTAAGTTGTTCCTTTTCTTGTGCGAGGGAGATAGATGGCATCCACGGGTCTATACTCTTCTCCTTCTACGACACAAGATGAAGAGAAAGAAAATTAAAGACTGGAAAAAGGAAAGTTACAAACTGAGGAATGCTTCTTGAGTAATTTCTTCAAGGAATATGCGCGTATTACAAAATAAAACATTGTGAGGAAACCTGTGTTCTTCATTGTCTTAAAGATTCCTAATAAAGCGGCAGCGGTTACCAAACACAATACTCATAACGACTTTAAGGCACGGCTGAAACAGTCTCATTTCTTTAGATGTCGACTGGTCGCGGCAGATAAGCGAATGAAGTCTGAGAAAAGTCTGCGAGTGCTATTTGTGTAATAGCAAAATGGCTGAAAAGTTAATAAACGCGATGAAAGAATCCACTCAGGGTCTCGAGATCCGAGAAACGACTTTGTGAGTCATTATTACTTAACTATAAAAGGGATTTTTTATTCTTTTTATTTTGGTGAAGTGTACTTACCTAAGTATTCATTTATTAAACCTGTTAAAAGCTTGATTGCTTTTATTGATTAATTGTTGAGTGGAATAAAATCATGTGGGATCTTGGTCGAAATAAAAGTGAAATCACGGGCAAAATTACTCTTACGCATTGTTAGACGGACAGAATTAAAATTACAATAGATGGCACAGCTTTCATTCATCGTCCGATTTCATTATACATACTCCTGTCCATCTATTCAATCATCTTAAAGTTTAGCCATTCACGCAGTCGCTCGGATACACATACTCAACCTTACTCACGTTCGGTGACTTAAAGTGGCATCCTACAATCATACTCGGTTTTTGAAGTACTTCTTATGGGACTTGCAATACGTTTAACGTTTAACGCTGTTATTTATTTTATTTTATTAAACAAGCAGACGAGCCACCCGATGGTAAGTGGTCACCGCCGTGGACATCAATAACATCAAAGGCATCCTATACGTTTCCGGCGAAGAAAGAAGGAAAATGAAACAAAATACTGCCTCGCAACCATCAAGTGCAGCCGGAACACGTCAAGTCGTTTGGCAGCTGACTTAAGCAAGCGGTTCTGAATTTATATAATTCCTCAACAATAAAAATTGTATCCATATTTAAGCAATACGTCTGCGCGAAAGGAAAACTACATTTTGCTTTTAAGGTACCTATATAATATTTAAGTATTCAGGTAAGGCTTAGGGTATGTATGGAGAAGTTCAAAAAATTAAAAGTAACATGAAGCAATCGAAAAGGATACGCACGCGTTGTCGGTGCAGTCCTTTTCATCAACTTGGCAAAAACATTATACGGATCAATCCAAATTCAAATTCAAAATCATTTATTCACATTAAGAAATTCACGTCATTTTTAATTATTTTAATTCTATTGCGCAAAAAGGGGTTAGCTAGCCAGGTTAAGTAAATCCCAAAGCTAGTAAGTTAAATCAAAATTATTTTATTTACCGACCGCCATTAGGTCCATATTTTTTTTCCGTTTTTACGTCGAATGCACTTAACCATAAAAACCAGTCAAGCGCGAGTCGAACTCGCACACGTCGTAGGGTTCTGCACCACCTAGCGATATTAACTCCATGTTAATATTATATTAATTCTTTAGTCAATAACAAGATAATTATAATGTAGAAAAAACCAATATTTTTACGGTTTCCCTTACCCGTACGTATCCTCTTCCTTTTTCTTTGTTGTATAAGAGTAAGACGGATTCTGTGACAATTTTGTATGTCTACCTATTTCTGTTCAAGATGTAGAGCTCTGTGGCAGACAGACAGCGCAGGCATATTAATTTTCCTTAAAGGTTATATTTATTGTCCTTTATGGTAATATTTATTGTCCTTAAAGGTTATATTAATTGTCCTTGAAGGCATACCCTACGGCATTACCTTTTGTCACCGTTCGGGTACGGAATCCTAAAAATAATATGTATCAATGGAAATCTACATGAATAAAGGATTATGATACGAAATGAAATCGTTTTATGCCCTTGTATGGGAATACCGGTAAAAGATTTGTTTCAAATGGAGCAATATCTTTCAACGACCCTTCGGGCCTTCTTTGGATGTAACCCTCTCGATCCTTCTTGATCCTTCTGCCCGCTCCCTGATTGGTCTGAATACGGCTAACCTTCATTTTGTAAGCCACTTCAAACGCTGATCGTTTAAGTTAAATGAAATCAGAATTGGTTTTCTATAATAGTGTTTTGTGAGGTATAACATTTTAAATTATTTTAGTTAAAGTAGTTCATATGTATTTAAAGTTGGCAACCCTATTCCATCCACCTGACAGAGCATCTGATGGTAATTGATTGCTGTGGTCCAAAGACTTCACCGGCTGAAGCAACAAAGTCTCACAGACATCTTGACGGACAAGTAAGAAGAGAAAAGAAAGTAAATTTATTTCAAAAGTATAGGAATATCTCTTCAACCGGAATCAGCTTAAACAATGCCTAATAATTCTTCTCCGCCGAATAACCGAACTTCATATCATTTCCATATTTTTTTACCACTTAATTCGACGAAGGCGTTATTTGAAGGGTAATAAGGGTTCGACGGAAAAATATACCTACCTATTTTTCAGATGTAACATGGTATTGAAATATTTAAGGGTAGATGCATTCATCGTATGTTTTGGCTCTTTGGCCATATTGAGGCGGCGTAGAGTACTTACCCAATTCCTGGGCCGGTTAACCAGGGTGCCGTAACAGGCGTCAGAAGGCGACGAAAAACGATTATTTTACGGATTTACAAAAATGCCCGAAGTTCAAACGTCCTCTCCATACCAATGTTATAACCAGCAGTATTATATCTGCCATAATATGCCAAAAAATACCTATATATGTGCCGTAATGTGTGTGCCATAACAATGCTATATCTGTTATACGTGTACAACCACAAAACTCGTGTCCTCGAAACAAAGTAAGGAACATTGTCACGCCGTCTCAGCGGAGTACGTGATAAATGACCGTAAATGCGCTCTGGCCGGGGAATTTTTATTGTCTCACATTTATTATATTACCGTTCAAGCATACAATCCTTAGTGCCAGAGTATGATATGTGTTTCGACTGAGGAAATGTGCTTAATCTTTTCAGGATTCCGTACATAAAGTGTGTCAAACGGTACCCTAATAATATGTCTTCGCAGTCTGCCTGTCTGTCTGTCATGGGTATATCATCAACGGAGATAGACATAAGATTTTCAAATAAGGCGTGTTACTGTGGCGGCTGTAACGACAAATAAAAAATGAGTGCAATTCACACGTGCTAGAAGTGGAAACGAATAGTGTCGGTCCAAATATTGATATTTTGTACTTAAGCCGCCATTTTGCCGATGCTTCCTATCTTATTTGCTCCCACGTTAAAATGTGTCTGTGTCTTTTTCGTTTCCGTTTCGTTTCATTTGCGCGTCATTTCCGTTTCATAGACTTCCAAATCACAACGATACTAAAAAAAAATCAATTCAAAAAGTAAAAAAGTTAGATCTCAAAAGGCATTTCCGTACAAGTCATTAAAATAAGATTTTTCTAGACTAAATTTATTATCTTTATGATCTTTACGTTCGAGTCCGACTTGCACTTGGCCGATTTTTTATTATTCCTGACGACTATATTAATTCTAGAGAGTATATAAAGGATGAGTACTGTCACTTATGACTCGGATAAGAATAATTTGCCTCGTGTGGGGAAGAAACGCTTACGAATGAGACATTTATCTCCAGCCTTCAAGTATATCACTTAATTACTCAGTAAATAGATTGCGGAAGAATAGCTTCGGCAAACCTTAGAAGGTAGGTACAACCGAAAAAATGTTTAGAAGGAATTATTGTAACTAGAGACCCAACTGTGCGCTCGAAATTCAACCGTAATTGTCTTTCAAAGTCTAATATTTAGATACTTTTATAAAAGTCAATTATTGTTAAGTATCTTAACACAATCATTTAACACATTTGAGTACAAAAGGGTGAGATCTTACGCATCTATAATATTATAAGATAATAAAATATTAATATGCTTCATGCATATAAAAAACCGCAAGAAAGTACTAAGTTTCCCACAGACCACAGTTATAATTTAGTTACAAAAGAACATCTTTTAAGTACAGGAAACTTATGTTAGTTTCCTGTACTTAAAAGATGTTCTTTTAACATTTAAAACAAGTTTTAGAACAGCGCTTAGAGTAGAAAGAACTATGAAGTTACATTTTCCTATAGGAAAGCACTGCTGTCAAAGCGGCTTTGGATGCGTGGGATTTGAAAGTTATAGATAGTTGTTGTTAAGAATATAGTCCAGTTAGTAACATTAAATGTAACGTAATGTAATAAATGGCATACAATATGACCGTCAACAGCATCGTTGTTAAGGCAGTATACTTAGGTAAATAAATTAATATTTTATATTTCTGTACTCTTGATAACAACGTGCACGCTAAATTGGTTTAACATCTCTCCATTCCTAGGTCGGCTGTAAGAGATTTCTGTTAGAAATAAACAGTACCTCTGCACAGTTTTTGTGTTTCATGTATTTGTGTACTTAAATTAAACGAGCTGTGCCCGCAACTTATATAAAAGTAGCCTAAGTTACTCCTTATGACATCAGCAATCTGCCAGTGAAAGTTCCGTCAAAATCGGTCTAGCCGTTCCAGAGATTAGCGCAAACAAACAGACAGACAGACAGACGGACAAAAGTTGTAAAAAATGTTATTTTGGTATATGCACTGTGTGTACACCATATGCATTTAGTAAAAAGCGGTTATTTTAATATTACAAACAGACACTCCAATTTTATTTATTTGTATAGATAAATACGCTAATTATGCAAAACGATAAATTTATTCACTGTGCTGTTAACCGTTCAGGAGTTCCCCAATTTGGAACCAATCATGAGCCATGACCAGTCATGCTTGTCATAATATTGCATTGTCATCGAAACTAAAGCAGTATACGAAATATCAAGTCCGTAGATTAAGAGGAAATAGTATTAATTCAGCTTGCAAAATTAACCCGAACGAACAAACAGGGTTAGGTACAAACAAACATTGTGAGTTATAAAAGCTTGTAATCAATCAAGTAAGCAGCACCAACTTATTATATAGACAACGTGTCGGTGAAGTCATACGAGGTGATAATATTGCCGTTAACGGCATCACTCCTTATTCTTTAATAACACCGTAGTTTTAGTGAAATAATAAATATTTCATTACAATTCTTAAAAATCGTTCCATTTTTTAACAAAATTGAGGTTTGCTAAAATATATCTACCCATAACCCTATATTTCTGCTGTTCCCCAGTGTTATACATTATCTATTTAAATAAATTACCCTTTTTGGGTTATGCATTCAGGTAAATATAAAAGTGTTGTTAACTAGTGCATGATCAAAACATGTCATTAAATATTTAGTTTCAAAATATAATGTAAACCTCTGTACGTATAATATGTAGGTAATATGTCACATACAAACTCCGCAGTGTATTACAAACCCAGACTACTTTCTCGTTGTTAATTATATTATTATTTATCTTCATTGCCGTTATAAACACAAATGTCGTTGACATTAACAGCTTTGCGTAATAAACTTTGGTTGCGGGGTTTCTGTTTCCTTTGATACAATTAATTATATAAATTACTGGTCTGGAAGACGTCGTACTAGTATGTTATTTAGTATAACTTAGTAGGGAATGCTTGGGAATGACTTTATACTTCCTTTTTTAAGAATATCTATTCTTGGAATTTTCAACAAATAGTGTTTTCTTTCTGATAGAAAACCCGCACGATAAACTGAGATAAATATTCCAAGTCTTAAATTCTTTTTTTCATTCCTTCTCTTAATATTCGTAAATCTATGGACCGGAAGCGATCTCTCAACATGTTTACACTTCGTGTGTTTACTGATATTGTGACACTGACGAGCTTTTCGATTTTTCCCAACTGACGTCATCGATGTTATTCCATTCACATGTGCATTCTTGGGGCTAATTTTAACCTACAATGTGAGTCGAATGCCAACTTTTATGTCCAACAATCGTAGAATGATATTTCATTGTTATCTACACTAATGGATCAATATGACTAAGAAGCAAATTAGACGAACATCGATGACTCGAGGCCAATTTACGACTTTCTATAGCCTTTTAAGTGTATCGGAAAACTTCTATAATATATAAAGCGCTATATTCTTTAATGGTCATTTTACGAGTATATATTCTGACTTAATTTAATAACCCATTAATGGCTACTACATGGCATGACTCTTTTATTATTACTGGAAAGGCTCCTCCACTACGCCGTTCCAGTGCAGATTGGTCAGAGTTAAGGACCAAGAGTAGGAAGTTTTATATGCCACCCGAACGCCTCCAACATGTCGTAATGACTACCATCTAATGACATCAACCGATATCGACTGCTTTACGTACGTACCCTCCGTTTTGCCACTAGCGAACACCCATCCGACTACCGACAGGCCCGCTATATCACTAAGTAGAAAACTAGAGACATATACCTATTGGTGTTCTTATTGAATACTGTCTAGTAGGTACTTATGTACATTATGAATGAGAGCACGTGTACTACTCAGTGGTATATGTATTTGTATATATCTTACTCAATCGTATCTAAATAGTAGCAAGAGATGGAAGATATAATTTGGATCGGATTCAAGATATTTGAAACCGTACCTCGTTGGACGGCATTAAAATATTCATCATAAAATCACGACATTTCGAACAAACCAATTAAAATGTGTCGTAATGAAACGGACGAACTTTACAATGAATTTACATGCAGACGTTGACGACGGACGCTAATTTTGTTTTAATTATTCGCTTGGATTGAAACAAAACAATAACTTCGCCAGAATTTCAGATGTTATCTTTTTATTAGCTCTATCTATTGTTCGTAGTCACGTCCGTATATTCGTCGACTTTTATTACATTTTTCACGTATGTTGCGATTCTTCTCCAGCTTACATTTCTAAAATATAAATTGTGTTTGTTATTTTTTAATAACAATATTTTGGATATAAAGTAAATAACAATTTAATTTCGTGTAAGAAAAACGGTGAAAAATTATTATTCGATGTTCGTGTTGTTGCCTGTAAAGTCGGTTTACGGACGATAATTTTACGCGATAATGTCATAAGTAAAACATTGAAGAAAACCGAATGTTTATGCCAATCGTGCCTCTCTATCGCTTCCGCGCTCTCGCTTGCACGCTGTGCTCAGGCGGAACGTGACAATGTCATACATTTTCATGCGTGCAGCCGGCGTTCATCGATTTATAAGACGTTATCACATCAAAAAAGAATAATAGGGAAATTATGTTTCAAGAGAAGCGCATGCAGCGCTAAAGCTCGTGACAAAATTTGTTGAGCGCTTCCATACTTAGGTCCTAATTGTTATCTTTAGATAGTAATCGTTAAGCCACGCCAGAGACCTTCAGGCGGCTTAAAAGCTTCCAACACGGGATGGCTACCCCATCGCCAATGCGCACTGGAGCAGCGTGGTTGAGTATGCTCTAGGTTTTCTCAGTTATATAACGATATCTTTGAGATTTATAAACCAGTTTCCCCAATTTATTCCTACAATTTATTGCTTCGAAGGCTCAATTTAAAGGAATTTCAATTTTGTGAGATTAGCTATTTAATAGTTCAGTATTTGTAAAGCAATTACAGTCCGGTGGTTTGGGCAATCCAAGTTCAAAATGAAATAGTTATTCATCAAAACTCGGGCCGATTAGCCACGCGTTGAGCACGCAAAGTTGAAAGTGCTGATCCGGATTGATCGGTGAAGTTTAACCTGCGGATATTTTAAATAAATGCAAATCCGATTCAAGAAGTCTGCGGCTACACTAATTGACACTTTCCTATTGTGTACTTTAGCATCACTGTCTAACAAGATACTGATTAAGTAATACGAATTTGAATCTGTTTCTTAACAAACAACCCACCTTACCCAATACCCAATGTTAATTGATATGAGTGTAGTTACAAATCATTACTGAAAATTAATAAAGAGATAAGTTAATTGAGATGAGTTAAAGATAATCAATGAAATTAATAAACAGATAATGGCAATATGGTTCAAACTTAAATTACAATTTCGAGGGCTCTGTTGCTTAGTTTTCAGTTTGATTCTCGGTCGCATCAGATGAAAAGTAATGATTAAAATAAATGAAATTCACGGAATTAACAATATATTTAAATTCCGTATCTTGAGGCAATATTGAGTCTTTTAATCAATATTTATATAAAATATTTAATTAATTAAATATTTAATTGAAATCATTATTATCAAAACCTTTTAAATATGTTATTATCTCACTAATGATATTATCTAACATCCATGCGTGAGATCTGCTATCCATGAGATCTGCTATGTCTAGGGCATGTGCTGCTGTCTGGGCACGAAATACAGAGAGAAGGTGTCTGGGGCATTAAAAAAAGAATAAGTCACGGGCGTAGCTCGTTTATATCATGAACTTGGCTATAATCACTTTCTCTTTGTTTCAGGAACCAACTTCAGGCGTGAATACAACGTAGCTCTATTATGATTTCGCGGCGAACTTTTTATCCATATATTAATCCTTTAGCCTATAAGTGAGTGTAAGACAGTGTCTAGTGTAAAGTGTAAATCAGTTTTGATAAATATAATATTATTACGCTTAAATATAATTATAACAGTTCGCTATATTTAATATTGATAGTTGTGACGTACGCGGCATTACTCAGACAAAAGGTGTTTGTGTTATGTATTGACGATGGTACATTAATACGCCAGAGACTTCCGTCGTGATCGACTGGCTGTAAGGTAGAAATAGAATTTTAAAAACTTTGTGAAGTATAGTCAGGGAGAGTTTCGAGATGTCGTCTCGGACGGGCCAACGGGGTACGTCGGTGGCTACCAGCCAGAGGAAACATCGGTCCAGGTCTACGCCTCGTCCGTATGACCAGGAGAAGAAGGCGAAGAAGAATAACCTGAACACTGCGGGCAGCACTAGCTTGGTATCCATTCCCAACAACCTGAAGCTGCTTATGCTTAACAGCGGCCTCATATCCATCGGTAAGTCGACTTTTTCATTAAAACTCTGTTTTCTCTCCGTTGTCATTTTGCATTTCCTTTTTTTTTCATAAAACATTAAGTACGTACGTAGTAAGTAAGGACATAATAACACCAAGACAAAACTGACGTGTTGCTGGCCGAAAAAGACGAGGAAAAAATGGTCTAAGTAATTAAAACATAATAATTATGTTATAAAAACCACCCATCACCCTCATTTTCTGGTAAATTACATAATTATGTACAAATTGGTGTTTTAATTAAAGGTAGATTACGAAAAAAGTGTACGTCGAAAATCTATCACTTATGCAAACAGCTGTTTTATAACGGTCCATAACGGAACTCCTTTAAAAGCAAAACGTGTTTTATTGCAAGTGATAAAGATTTTATAACATCGTCACAGGGTGAGTAAAACTTTATCATCATCACAATCCATAAGATGAAAAGTATCAAATTCGGTGATTATAACTTGGATTGGAGTGTGTTTTTTAAATGCCGCAACTTTGGCTTTAGCTTTTTAAGTAGATTACAAATCGGTTATCAAACATAATCAGTATAAATATAATTCTAAGCAATAACAAAATTGTGTACTACAGAAATAAAATTCATTAATGTTTCACTGAATATCATTACGAATCCTTCATGAAAATAATATTATAACGTGCTTAACGTGTTGGTAAAGAGCTCTGGACTCGCGCGAGAGTAATTAAACCCTAGTCGTTCAAAGAGTTGAGTGTTTTGCTTTTAACGCAATACATGCTTTGATGTGAGTTCAGAGGAAAGTATTAATTATGAGTAATTACAATTTTTAAATACAATTTCACGCTAATTAGAATATCATCATAAATATAAAATTAGAAATATAATTCATGGTTGCCGAGTGGTTTCTCTCGAACAGGGGTCTAGATTCAAAGCCCATACGTAAACATCTAATTTTCAAAAATTATGTCCGTATCAGAATCTAATTAGATACCACTTTTTTCACGTCATCTAAATCGATGAACGCCGGATGCACGCACGAAAAAGTATGACGTCATTGTCACGTTCCTCCTGAGCCGAGCTTGCAAGTGAGAGCGTGGAACAAGCGATAGAGAAGCACGATTGGCCTAAGCACTCGGCTTGTAACGCATCTATCTCTCTTCCTCAACGTTTTCTTACGACGTTACCACGTAAAATTACCAGTAAACCGACTTTTCAGACAACCATTTTTTTATGGATATAAGGTAGCAAACGAGCATTTAGCACCACCCTTACGCTGCCGCCCATGACAACTGTGACCGACCTAGAACAAGACTCAAATGTGGACCAGGTCCAGAATGGTTAGTCCAGTTAGCAGACTTCATGTTCGTCTTGTTCTAATTCGGTCACACTTGTGTTGCTACCCTTGAGGACTGAGATGGTCGCCTCTAAAAAACGTAACCGACTCCGCACCTTTCTAACCGGAACACAATTGCTCTTGAAACAGTTAAGTATTACACGTCAGAAATCACTTGCTTCGGTGAGAGAAAACACAATGTTCTCAAAGATGTGTGAATTCTGCAAATTCACACTTGGAGAGGAGGAGGTGAGAGCCGAGTCGAGCAGTGGAACATTCATGCATTGCGATTAATGCGTCAATGAATATGAGATAACTTGCTTATCGGATATTTACGGTTGGCCCCATTGGTAGTGGTTTTAATACAATGATAACTGATTTCCACGCGAGGTTTAACATTAAATCAGGTGGCTCGTCAGCTCTGTACCTACATAAAAAGCTGATTAACGCGTCAAAATATTTGCACGGTAAAATGCGGTATTTAAATATGTAAAATTTACGTACAAGCTAAAACAGAAGCTCGTAAAACAACGGTGGACAGTAGCAACCACATATGACCAAACGTCCTGGCCGTAAACTGTGTGATGCGCAGCAAGTCGCTTAAGCCGACCCGGTGCACTTGAAATACATACATCTAAAAATAAATTCCAGATGTAACATAAATTTTCCACGGAACTGCATGTTCCGCAAACGTTAAAATTTATATTCGCACAATTGCTTAGTGCTTTGAAAGTTGGTCTTGAATGACAGCATCTAAAATCATATTTTAAACCAACTTTAAACAGGCAGCAGGCAGTTCGATACTGGCACTAGAGTTTAGTTAGTGAGTTGATGAATAAAACAGAAATAAAGACCAATAGTAAAATATTTCTTGTTAAATGTTATTTTAAATGTAAATACATTAAAAAGTTTATCGAAAATAAATGTCGAATATTCCATTGCACGATTATTATTTATAATATTATGTTAATGTCAAATAAAATATTCATTTCTGCAAATCTGCACGAAAAACATCGAAACAGCAAGTGACTATTGTGCTCAATCGTGCAATACCGTTCTGAAGTTTTATTTTTTCGTATCTGTGAGCGATGTCTACGTGAGCGTTGCCCGAACACGTTATGTGCGGAGTTTAACTTTTAACTTTTGCATGAGCGGGCGCCTGTTTCGTAATAAAACTGTAGCAAATACGGAAAAAATAAAATAGTGTCACATTAAGCTTTCGGACGCTTTTGTAACACGTGGTTTTTTTATGTAATTAGTCGTATAGTACAATATATGAATATTATTAATTTAAAGTACCTGAAGGTAAATGTAATACCTAATAATAATAATAAAGTGCATAAAATACAAAAAAAAACTTTACCAGTTATCAACAAGCAATGAATCGATCTTTGATTGACGTGTTTACAATCAAAGGAATCGATTTACATAACGCAGAAATCTTAACTTACCGTGTGTATCATAATGGAAATCATGCTGAAATTCTCCAAGACGTTGAAGTACCCACAAGCCAGTTTCTCCAAGCCTTAGGTTCCGGAATGACTCTCCGGAGCATTTATTCGACCGATAAATGTTTGTTGTTGGGTCTTGAATGTTACGAGTACAAATGTTGTGTGTCCTTGTCATTCCAGACAGCGAACGTCTTCGTAGATATTGTACCTATACGATTGTCTTGATTTGCTTTTGTTTACATGTTTGAAAGTAGAAAATGTTAAGGTATAGGTAATTTAAGGTATAAGGTAAAGGTAAGGTTAGTGTACATATATCTCTGTATCAAATATATAATATTGTTTTCTTTGTTTTAAAAGATGTGCTGAGAAGTTTCTTTCGCTTTTCTTCTCCTCCTTTATAAAGCATCTTTTACGAAGCGGTGGTAGAATAAAAAAAATTACATGCACAAATGTGTTTTAGTGATACTTACACAAATAAATGATTTTGATTATGAATTTGAATTTCAGAGCCTATCACACCCTCAGAACTGATTCTGTTTAAAGAACAAAATTAAAGAAATTAGAGGATAAAGAGCTAAAATTAGGTATTAAATACCAGTAAATTTATTATTTTACCACCTACTTGCATACGCAATAGAACTTTGAATTATCTAAAGGGATACTGAAATCTAAGTAGGTACTGTATTTATTTTTAATCTATGACACAATCTTAGGACACAAAATGAATAAAAATAATCCCACCCAAAACATTTAATGTAAAATACGTTGCCAAGACTCACAATCTCATAATGGTCACACTGGTAAAATGTTATCAGATCTCATATAAAGCCAAGCCCCTAACCCTAAAAGGCATGATTCTATATGCTTTATTAACTCTTCAAATCCCACATCTCATAGAAGAGGACGAGAGAAGCTATGAGGGTTTGAAAATACGACGAAACGCTTCAAGAAAAGGCAGCGTCACTCGTCTTGGCGGGAGCACTCCTACTCGTATGCCCCCAGTAACTAAATTGCGAAGTTTTTGCTCAAAGAAGATTCTGGTCGGAATTTTTAACACTGTGTGGGGTTCATATATCCGTATTTGAGATGAAAGGTTGTGTAAAGGGATTAAAGTTTCATGTGAAAGCATCGGCAAGTGCTCTGGCACAAGAGGGCAGGTGTCAGAATGGAATCACGTTTGCATAAAAATGCCCTAGGTAGTACTCAAATATTGCGGCTATAGAATATATTAAGGATCCAATGTAACATACATCTAAGCTATTCATAAGAGAACTATGTAGATACTGCTCGTGCCTACACTCGCCTAGGATATTGCCGAAATTTTGTTACGGTAATAAGGTAAGTTAAAACCAAAGTACATATATGGCTATATCGTCCTGTTTGTGTCGCTAGGTCGCCCCATGGCAATTCGAAGCATCCCGCTAATAATTATTACCGGTTCTGATTACCCTCTCATTGTTAAATGTGTAGTCACAATATAAATATGTTTTCTTTGTTCCCTATCCTAGGAAAATTAAAGAAAGCCTTCCTTAGTAGTGGTCCAAGAGCTACTGGCAATTTTTGGGTAGGTATTTGAGGCAAGCTGAAAACTTGTCTGATAGCTCTCCTACTAAACCGCAACTCGGAGCTGCAGACCTGGCTGCTGAGTAGCGGGGCAATATGGACCCCTATAATTTTAAAAATATTATTTTTTTATTCCAAAAAAAATGTTTGAGGCAATATGCAATTTTTATAATGTTGTAGTTTAATGTTTAAAGAATGGAAAAAAAATAAGCCAGATGAGTTACTCGGGGCTTTGACATTGCCAGGCGCGTGCAAAAATTAAAAAAATAAGGTTTAAAAAAAGTGTTTGAGGCAACTTGAAATTTTAATAGGGTGTAATTTATAGCTAAAAAATAAGATTCTCAAAAAGACAGATCATTTCGGTGGGGCTTTCTACCCGCCAGGTGATCTAACAAATCAGGATAAAAAACGGTTTATCTCGATTTCTGGCAAAACTACAAGTCCGATGGAAAAAAGTTTAATGACAAAGTTGTAGGTAATAAAAATATCTATAATCTTTGTCTTGACACTTTTTTCACATAACCTCAAAATGTATGTGAAAAATTAAAAAAACCAAATTTTTGGTTTTCTATTTATACCTCTTCCAAAAAAAATTTTTTTTCACTAAATTTGGTGAAAACCTACCTATTTTTGTCTCAAACACACTGTCATTTTTTTGATTTAAAATATTTATTTTTGCACCTTATATTGACTTAATATCGAAAAAGCACCCTAATTTTCAATCTAAAATTCTCGCGTCAAAATTTCTTTATTTAAGCTTTGGCTTGGTTTGGCTTGGTGGGCCTTTTATCGTTGACATTCTGACTTTCTGATGGTGAAAAAATATATACATTACTATGGTAAATTTTCTCAGAAATGTGCAAAATGTGCCTGATTTAGTCGCAGTAAAGGCGCATTTTCTGAGAAAATTTACCATAGTAATATATGTAGGTATATGTCGGAGATGGTAAATCGATGGTACGAATTAATCTGTGATACGCATTAATCGATGGTATTGTTTATCAATGGATCGGGAGATCGCGTGATCTGTCAAAATTTCAGAGATTACTCGCCTTAAGGTAGCATTCGGTTCTTAGCGACCGCGACGCGCGACTGCGTCCATCTCCATTCAACTACACGACCATGATCGCCTGTCGCGGGGCGGCCCCTAGCTTTCGTTGTTGTCGTGTTCGTTGTCGTTCTATTGCAGTACGATATGTCGGACAGTTTATCCGCAGCAAAGTAAAAGTTATCCATCAGCTATTGGTGGATGAAGATGTTATTATCTATGCCTCCGAAAAAAAGGAAGAAGATTGACTCAATTTTCACATCACGAGAAGTTGAGGGTTGCTTTCAAATACTCATAAAACCACATTTTAATTATAAATAAAGAAGAAAGTTCAGAAAATATTGTAGGTAAATCATAAACAGTTTGATTTTGTAAACAGATTAAGATGACAGTGAACAGATCAAGACATCAGACCAAGAAGAAATGGCACATCAGTAACACGGCACTTCCTATTCAGTGGATGAGACGCGTGGAGCCGCGCGGTCGCGGGTCGTGGTCGCTGAGACCGAATGAGACCTGAACCCTTAAGATTACCTTTATAACTTCTCCCGAGAATTCCTTTTACGCGGGACGACATCATAATGAACTCCATTTTGATAGATCACGCGATCTCCCGATCCATTGATAAACAATACCATCGATTAATGCGTATCACAGATTAATTCGTACCATCGATTTACCATCTCCGACATATACCTACATATATTACTATGGTAAATTTTCTCAGAAAATGCGCCTTTACTGCGACTAAATCAGGCACATTTTGCACATTTCTGAGAAAATTTACCATAGTAATGTATATATTTTTTCACCATCAGAAAGTCAGAATGTCAAAGATAAAAGGCCCACCAAGCCAAACCAAGCCAAAGCTTAAATAAAGAAATTTTGACGCGAGAATTTTAGATTGAAAATTAGGGTGCTTTTTCGATATTAAGTCAATATAAGGTGCAAAAATAAATATTTTAAATCAAAAAAATGACAGTGTGTTTGAGACAAAAATAGGTAGGTTTTCACCAAATTTAGTGAAAAAAAATTTTTTTTGGAAGAGGTATAAATAGAAAACCAAAAATTTGATTTTTTAATTTTTCACATACATTTTGAGGTTATGTGAAAAAAGTGTCAAGACAAAGATTATAGATCTTTTTATTACCTACAACTTTGTCATTAAACTTTTTTCCATCGGACTTGTAGTTTTGCCAGAAATCGAGATAAACCGTTTTTTTACCCTGATTTGTTAGATCACCTGGCGGGCAGAAAGCCCCACCGAAATGATCTGTCTTTTTGAGAATCTTATTTTTTAGCTATAAATTACACCCTATTAAAATTTCAAGTTGCCTCAAACACTTTTTTTAAACTTTTTTTTTTAATTTTTGCACGCGCCTGGCAATTGTAAAGACCCGACTAAATCGTCTGGCTTATTTTTTTTTCTATTCTTTAAACATTAAACTACAACATTATAAAAATTGCATATTGCCTCAAACATTTTTTTTGGAATAAAAAAATAACATTTTTAAAATTGTAGGGGCCCATAATGCCCCGCTACTCAGCAGCCAGGTCTGCAGCTCCGAGTTGGGGTTTAGTAGGAGAGCTATGAGACAAGTTTTCAGCTTGCCTCAAATACCTACCCAAAAATTGCCAGTAGCTCTCAATCTATAGGTACAAACAGTTTATCCGGGAATCGAAGCCGGGACCCCTCGCTTCGCGGGCAGGGTCACTACCAACCAGGCTACGGGGTCGTCTTGGTGGTAGTGACCGTTGACAGTGTCGTGAGTGATAATTAATTTCCGATACTCACATAATTTTTGATTTTATTAGAGGTGCTTGTTGGATTCAACCTAGGTCCCCTAGTTTGGGAGACATACGTTCAAATCTAGCTATCACTGCCTAGAGCAGTTTGCAGCAGGATATGCGCAGTCATTGAGCTAGCGAATGGATTCCATGTTATAAGATATCAATCACATTCATCAAGACCTACACGGTGAAGTTATCTTTCAAATAAAATTATGCCTTTGCTCAGAAATCGGTATCGGGAAAATTCGCTTGGCAGATCAACGATAATTGGATCGTGATTTTCACATCAGCTTTTATACTTCATTATCTATTATCCCCTTTCCTGATTTGACTCTTTCTAAACGTGATTTTTGGCAAATTGTATCACATAATTCTTTGATTTATTGAAGAGATTTTGTGCAAATTTCAAAGAGGATTACCAAAATGAATGAGAATTAATATTATGTATAAAATTTTACAATATTTCACGTGCTTAGGAGGTTTATAATATTCCTCCGTCAGCCCATCTATATTGTGTAAAGATAATTGCATACAGAAGAGTTTAAATTCATAAAATAAAGTTTAGGTTGACGTGTTAGTTT
Source organism: Ochlodes sylvanus (assembly GCA_905404295.2). Taxonomy (NCBI): domain Eukaryota; kingdom Metazoa; phylum Arthropoda; class Insecta; order Lepidoptera; family Hesperiidae; genus Ochlodes; species Ochlodes sylvanus. The sequence continues at coordinate 10,409,214 of FR990142.1, read as the reverse complement.
TATGGCTACAACGCATTGCCTGTTACAGTGACGTCACGTCAAACCTGAATCACGCTTTCCAAATTTCGACACCGTTCGCATAATACTCGTACTATACAAGTTTCTAACACAATCTGAGCACGGCCGCTCCAGGCATAATCACCTAATCTGGCGGGAGATTTCCCTTTGCTAAAGTTTTATTGATATTAATTATTATTATTAGACGTTCCTGCCTTTGAAGCAAGGGCTCCGGGTTCGAATGGAGTCCTCGAGTCTAGAGAGAATCGAGTGTGTAAGCCTTTATTATTATTCATTTATTAGTAACAGTTCGACGCAAGATACAATTAATGATGTCGATATAATAATATAATACAAGTATGTACACTAAAATGTCTGCGTTTACCAGCGCAAACGTAGCCGTGGAGAGACTATTCATTTTTTGGCAACCGCCTACAAACTTGACATAACATCCGAAAGTATTTTCGGAACAATTGACTTCTATGCAAGAGCTCATAGATTGAACAGGTAGGAGGAGTATTGATGTTTTTTTATAATTTTCATGTGTTTTTAAATAAATCTAATTAGTTGGTAGATAGGTGAAGATTATCAGTGCCTGATATGATGAGTTCTTCAAAATATTTTCAAAAGTCTCGAATGTTTGAATCATGTAGAACTATGGCCTTGGCCCCTCTCATTACGAAAGAACACCCGAACTCACCAGTGAGACACTTATGAGATGCGATACCATTAAAATCAAACTACACGTTTTAAAAATCTTTGCTTAGATTACTTGCAAATTTTATAATGTAAACAATTAGTTTCCTTAAAATGATCTTGCGTAAGAATCACAAAGTAGATAAGTAGAGTAAGAACAAAACAAAATTCTTAGAAACTTATTAATTTAAAATGTATTAGAAACCTACACTGAAACTCAGGCTATAAATTATATTTTAACCATACGGGACAGATGAAATAAAAAGTAAGAATATTAATATTTAACTGATGTACATATTATAACCATGAACATGTTTAAATAAAACCTTATAAAAATATTAAATACCTACCTACTTAAAACCTTACATTTCATAAAAATTCATCCAAGAATCTTTTTCTCTCGTGAGAATATTCTTGGTTACAATGAACCCGCTTTTAAACTGGCTCTTTGTTTCAACTGCATAAGTACCACCACGAACAAGTTTTTTCTTTTAATTATTTACACTTTAATGCTTAATAAAATCGCATTGACGGTCCGTGGAGACGTAGTCTTAGGTGGTAGAGCGCATTAATTTATTAAAAGCCTCGCTAACACACTCATACCACCGTACACGAGTGACATGTTATGGACAACACATGTATGTAAATAACAATTAACACCCACGACCAGAGAACAAACATTTATCTGACACAAAATAGTTAACCGGGCAAGAATTAAACCCGGGGGCCCTCGCTTCGCAGGCAGGGCCACTACCAACTGGGCTACGGGTGCATTAACTCTTGAGTTGAAGACAATTATTACCGATTGTTTAAATAAAATGGATGGTACAGAGCAAATTCCAGTACTTACAATGAAATTTGAAACAGTCTATAATACCTTTTAAAAGCGTCTAATGATAGACGAAAAGAGCGTTTATCAGGCAGTTTGGAATCGACTATCTTTATTTACAAAACACTACAGCGATAAAGATAAGATATATAGCTGATTCACTAGCCAATAAAATAGTCTGACGCAATATCGTAAATTAAAGCATTCGTTCGTCATGTACGTCGGTTTGTTTCGCTTTGGTACTTGCTTTTACTTTTTAAATATTCCTGTGGCATTTTATATATTTGAAGAGCTCGTAGCCCTGCGACTTGTATCGATCCTAAGTGATCGAACAAGTAAAGGAACATACAGGTCTAACGACAGGTTACACTTATATGATTTGTAAACTGTGCACTTGCAGTATTTGTAGGCTAAATATTTAATAGAAAGGTCTAAAAAACTTGCAGACGAGTATTAAAATACATTTACATCTTAATCTATCTTAATATATATATTTCTTGTGTTCGTGTGTATGTGACTGAACTCCTCCTAAACGGCTTGACCGATTTGGTTGAAATTTTTTGTGTGTCTTCAGGTGGATCCGAGAATGGTTTAGATTCACAATTGGACCCGGTAGGTGGCGTTGCTGTCGATATATCACTAAAACATTTTTTAATTATAAAGCGGTACGAAGTACGCTGGGACCACTAGTCTTAATATATATATTTCTTGTGTTCGTGTGTATGTGACTGAACTCCTCCTAAACGGCTTGACCGATTTGGTTGAAATTTTTTGTGTGTCTTCAGGTGGATCCGAGAATGGTTTAGATTCACAATTGGACCCGGTAGGTGGCGTTGCTGTCGATATATCACTAAAACATTTTTTAATTATAAAGCGGTACGAAGTACGCTGGGACCACTAGTCTTAATATATATATTTCTTGTGTTCGTGTGTATGTGACTGAACTCCTCCTAAACGGCTTGACCGATTTGGTTGAAATTTTTTTTGTGTCTTCAGGTGGATCCGAGAATGGTTTAGATTCACAATTGGACCCGATAGGTGGCGTTGCTGTCGATATATCACCAAAACATTTTTTAATTATAAAGCGGTACGAAGTACGCCGGGACAACTTGTTCTTAATAAAGTAAGACTGGCGTGTTTGAGTTTTAAAACAATATAATGTACTAGCTGTATTTACTCTTTTTAAATCATTTAAAAATTACAATAATAAAAATTTCTTCTTCTTCTTCTTCACATAATTAATATTAGGTAATTAAACTACTTTTAGTGAGGTGTATAAATAATTCATCTTCGTACACAAAGCCCGAGATCGATCTCATCATATTTACACGTCGTGGCATGAAGCCATCCAATTAGAGCTCCAGCCAGGATTGTGGATCAATTCTGCTATACTAACATTGTTCGCTCGCATCAATATTAATTCCATTTCGTTCCATAATGGAATATTCTACCTATAAACATGTCGTATAACCATAGCAGTATTATGACCAAGATTACTTAACTTTGCTATAGGCTTTATTAAAGGCTTTTACGAGTTTTACGCATCGTTTTACTCTTTTTTAACTTTCTATCTATCGGCCTTTAAAGTCCACTGGACATACATAGACTTCGCCTAATTGGCGCTACTACGACCGGTTTGAGCCCTCTGAATCCAGCGGCTTCCCACTGTCTTCTTTACTCCTTCCTCCTTCCCAGTCCTGACGCGCTTCGTCCTGGTCTGGGGGTCACCTGTGCTCCTTTCGCCGAGTCATGGTCGCCATTCGAGGATTTTCTACTCCAAAATGGTCGACAGATTGTGGTCGAAATTCGACCACTAGATTAATAGTAGATAACATGATAGATGAGTACTACGAGTAGATAATAGTAGGTAGTAGTAGGTATACATAAACCCAAGGTCACACAGACAAGTGGTCCTATAAATTGTCCAATTTACCGAACCCTAAAAATGTCTTACACTGCACCAACTGGCTATAAATATTAATAATAAGTTTGTTTATGACGTAGTTTGTGCGAGTAATACCTGATATTATACTGTGTAATACCTGATATATATATCCAGTATGGAGTTGACTTTATCGACAGTAAAATATCCATTACCGTTTTAAATGATTATTCGGGTAATGGACGAGGAATAAAAAACATTGCGTGTATCCATGTTTATGATTCGTTTTAATGCACGTTTATATTTTTTATAAATGGAATAAAATAACATCCCGTATATGTTTTCATACCACTTTTCATACGGGTCTTGCTTAAGTGCTTCAATGATTAAAAACGTATGTTTGATTTTACGTTATACGAGTATCTATATATTAAATTTTAGACATTTAGCTAATTCAGCTACCTATTTATTATAGACTAGCTGAATCGCCAGACGTCGCCCTGCAACATCTGGATATTATATATTTTTTTCCTTTATTTATTCTCAGGTTCTTAGCGGCGTGTTAAGATGAAAGTTGCACCAGTTTTTAAGCTAGACCCCAGCAATACAACTGTGAAAACCGCATAAATCTCATTCAGTAGTTTTTGCGTGATGTGTGGACAAACAGACAGACAGACAAAAAAAATGTAATTAACTCAACGATCGCTGATGATACGAATGTCTTCCGATAACGGTGGACCATTAAGCGGTACCCTAATATATATAATTATATAATATAAAACGGACGTATCTATTGATCACGTTGACTTAGAAGTTTGATTTTTTCTCGCTCTTAGTGATACATACATTGTCATTGCCATTGCATACCTGTTTATTTGATATTAATTTTAGTTTGAAGGTTCTCGACAGACGGAAAACAAAATGATCCTATAAAGGTTACGTTTTGTCTTTTACAGCTACGGAACCCTAAAAAGAAAAAAAGCCGACCATAAATAAATAACTATAATTATAAACACGTTTGAAATTGATCCACTTTAGGTCACAAAAGTATAAAGAGCATACAAACCGTTTTGATAAAAACCCGATACCAAAAGCGATTACGTGATTATATCAGTCGGGCGGAGTTCGTCTTTAGGAAAGCGCGTGGAGTAATCCCTTGCGGGGGATTATCGTGGCGGACCTCCATTACTGAGCTTCGACGATTATTTCGTGCACATTTTTTGTAGACTTGTACATTCTTGTACTCATTGATATGGGCCCGTTATCCGGCTGGAGATAAGTAACTACTGTATCTTAGTTTTGAAGATTCCGAGCCGCTTTTCAATTTGTTTATGAATAAAGATTCATGCAGCAGCCCTTCCGCTGCCATGACAACTGTGACCGACACAGAATAAGACTCAAATCGGGAATAGGATAGTCAGTCCAGTTAGTATGGTTTTAGAACGTTGCTTGGTTAAGTCGTACGTAGATATGAGGACTGAGACAGGGACTGTGAATGATAGTTAGTCCTGTTAGTATATAGTTGTTAGTGGTGTTGCTAATATTAAGAACTGATATTTTCGCCCCTAAAAAGGTGTAACCGGATCCATCATCCAACTGGATTATAATCCTTACCCGGAAGGGTCCGTCTGTAAAACTAACTGCAATAAAACACTTACATTCAGAATATCGTTGAACTGTCAAGGAACCTACAAAACTACAGACCGAAATTCCTTGAAGTATAAAAATATATGCAACCAAATGTTAAACTATTTAGGTCAAATATTTTGACATTCTCAAACCCACTGAACACAATACACGGTGGGTAGCTTCCCGGTGACCTATAAACGTAATTCAAGGTTTCACAGCACAAGGTAAACATAGAACCTAAAACCTTGAATTACGAAAACCTTTTACATATTTATAAAAAAAAAACCCTAACCATAACAGAACTTCTTTGCATTTCTCACCAAATAAAAAATGTTAAATATAATAAATTATTAATCGGTGTTGGTCTTAATAGTACACACGCTTTTCAAGTAATTGAGGTTTGGAGCATAACAGGCTTTAGTTGTTTTGAAAATCGAAAGCCTCCAATATGAGTTATTATTTAATAATAATTATAATATAATTTATTTGGCAAAAAGTCTTAAACTAGAGCGTAAGTGACAAGTTTCATAAACCTTTGTCAGTAAGAGCTTGGTGCTTGATTTAAGCTTTTCAAGTCTGTATTACAGGTCACCAATTCCCTCCCTAGGACAGATTGTAATACAACATTTTTTGCACATTATTACTGTATATGAAACGATAATAAATGATATCGATGACTTTACGTGTTCGGCTGGGCTTTAAGCACCTACACCTTCACAATTGCTTAATCATTAGTAGACAAGACGTCGCACTACAAGATGTAATTAACATATTACTATATTAAAATAACAGCAAAGTTCGTTAAGGTTATCATTCTCTGGAACTAATACACCGCTTACACATAAAGATACCTCAAACCGCAGTCATTAGGCTGTTCAATCTTCAAAAGATATTCGGTGTATTAGGCTCGACCGGGTTATTTTTACCTACTAAAATCCTCTTAAGAACTATTTGAAGTATATAAAGGTCTGGGTCTCGAGTAACGCACCATCTGTTCCTAAGCCGCGAGTGTGAGAAATAGCTCTTTGAATTACTGAAATATGAGATAGGCATAATTCAAACACAACATAAAATTACTTGGAATATTTTACAACGTAATGAAAGCCATGACAAGCTGTTTTCTAATTTTATACACATGAGAAGTAACCAAATTTTGTGTCAATATTCCATTATTTTTGTTTTGTAGCCGCAAGGTATCTTTAAGTGTCTTTACGATAAATATATTTGGAGCTCAAAGAGCTTCATTATTACGGTACAGTAGCTTCAGTGATCAAACATTTTGAACGTATCTCCGTCACCTATACGTTTATATTCCCTTATGTTTTGGGTCACGTATATTTCTGCATGTATCTGCGAGCATTTTGATGTGTAGTAGCTTTCCTAGACTATTAAAAGCAATAAAGCCATCAATGCGTTGCTGGCAAAAAAGAAGAAAAGATGTATGAATTGTTTTTACGTGATAACGTCTTATAAATCGATGAACGCCGGCTGCACGCACGAAAAAGTATGACGTCATTGTCGCGTTCCGCCTGAGCCGAGCGTGCAAACGAGAGCGCAGAACAAGCGATAGAGAGGCACGATCGCCCTAAGCCCTCAGTTTTCTTCAAAGTTTTCTTATGACGTTATCACATAAAATTATCGTCCGTAAACCGACTTTACAGACAACCATTTTTTTTATTGTAACTATATAAGGTAAGGGATAATATCCGTGGTTTGTGGGGTGGTGAAAAGGCAATAAAATTATAACGAAGTTCATAAGTTACTATATATCTTACTTATTTAACTCACTCTGATAATAATTACATTGTCCACGGAGCGAGGCTCGGGGTAAACATTTATGTAACAGATTAATGTTTGCTCTCTGGTCTTGGTTGTTAGTTATGTTAATGTTTTAAACGTACTACATACATATATACATATGTTACGAATCACAAGTTCTAGCTGTAAGTACATCTTTTCGATGCCAGAATACATAATTTGTATGAAAGATCTTTTTTTTTAATTCCTTATAATTCTCGTAATTTTATATTATATCTCGTATTTTCTCTATACTTGGGAAAAGCTAAGCTATTTCGGAGTTTTCGACCGAATTAAGCAACATAGGACGCGGACCTCAAGATGTCTGATGCGTGATTAGCGACTATCAGTGACATAATTCTTAAGCACTTCCGCACGGCCCTATGATAAAGTGCTGTTCACACGATGCGAATTCACTCTCATTTTTAGTACCACAGACAAAGTTCTTTTGACGTTACGTGGCGCAATGTTTTCCAAACCAACCCGTCATTCAAACAGTCCCGGATTCCATTCCCAGCGAGGCGGACGTTTGAGTTATGAGTTTAAACTTCTGTTCTTGGTCTGGGTGTCCGTTCTAGTCTTGTGGGTTGTCCATGGCCTCAACGACATAGAGAATTCTAGCGTGGCGCTATGAGTGTGTAGAATTTCTTCCCGATCCACCCAAGAAGAGCTTGCGAACCTTAAGGTTGTAGGCTATATTGGTGACTCTACGCCGTAATTGTATTGTCTGGTGACGGTGGTACTTTTTTATGTTAATATACGGCAAAAGAGCCGACGAACTACTATAGTAAATGATCACCGTCACTATGGACGTCAGTAAAGACGACACTGGTGCGTTGCCAGTAAAAAGGTAAGAAGAGGAAATAAAAAAAGAAAATCTGGCTCTCGGCTGGAACACGACAAGGCTTTTAGTGGCTGACTTAAGCGAGACGATGGCCCAGCCAGCTTCGGCCCTACCACCAAGCAGGGGCAAGGTTCTGTCGCCACTTACAACGCCCTGGTCGGCATGGTATGGCAATCAATATTCTCGCCCCAATAAGGCCACCCTTTCCACCGATATGCATTCAAGCCGCGTTCTCTTCCTCAATAAGAGAGCTGCAATAGCCGTAACCCGCTATTAATTAAGGCCATTAATCATCAGTTAGCAAGTTTATGCAGCCTAGGCTTGGATAGCATATAATAATGTAATCCGTGACTTAATCTGCATGTAATCCCATTATTAGTACGGACAAACGTTCTCTATTATATTGTAATCCGTGAGGGATTGGTATTACCTACACTGCACAATGTGATTTTATTAATCTTTGTAGGTATAAAGTTTGGAAGTCTAAACCATTTTATGTACTTACTAATAAAATCAACCTCGCTTCGCTGCGGGAAAACTATACCTTAGTATCTATAATTGAAAAAGTTTTAGACGAGATTCTTTCAATAGAAATAATGACATTTTATTTGTGAACTGATTGAAATTCAACTTTCTACATGACTACAATGAAATCCGTGACCGTTTAAATCGTTTCTGAGATTAACTGAGGCAAACGCACAGGCAAACGAAAAAAAAATTGAAATGTGTTACATTAATACCTAAATATCCCAATTAATAGGCTTTCTCAAATATATTTCACGTCACGTGAGAGTATTATTATATCTTTCCCTTAAGTTTCTTGTTCAACTTATGAGGCAACAAATTAATTATCTGGTTGTGCTGTGATATACATATACGGGTTTATTAAACACACCCGTTAAATTGAAATGATCTTGCCTTCGTTCAAATATCAGCAGCGAGCAGCAAATTGAAATGCAGCACATGTGTTACTTCATATCGAAACAATATCAAGATGCCACATGATACACGTACATAATTTATACACGTACATAGAGTTGGTTTAACTATGCACAAACCTCAAGTACGAATGTTGCAAATCCATTAGAATTCTTGTTATTAGTGCAAGTGCATTCGTGATATTATGAATCAAAGTTACTTACACAAGGTTGTAGAGAATTCTTTTGAACTTTTCCGTTTCCAAATCCATGAAAAGGGTTGTCATAATGAAGTATGTTATTTCCTCTCCCACATTTATGTTACTGCATTCAGGATTTACGACGTAATCTTATAACTCGTTCTACTCAACACCCACGAATTTCTGGAAAAATGGTCGAACAAAATAATATTCGCATGGACCGTTCTCTATTGTTTGGAGACTACAAACATAGCTCGGGGCATATTTGTACAGGCATGTATCAATTACTGAACTAAAATAGTCTGAACGACAAATACAATCATTGTATTTTTTGTTAATTGATTTTCTTTTGTTAATATTGGTATTTAATAAATATCATAATTAATTATCAATGATTATGTTGTTTAATGTTTTATAAATTGTGTTGAAAATGACATAATACATATTTTAACAAGACAATAACCGACTTCGTCCCTTATTTTTTCACCTTTAGAGGTGATATTTTTCCTCAAATTTAATTGAAACGGAAACGGGAAGTATATCCTACCAAGCAAAATCCAAATTTAATTTTGTTTATAAATAATAAGTTCTGAAGTTATAAACATAAAAAACACAACTGAATTAAGAACCTCATCCTTTTCTGAAGTCGGGTAAAAAATGTTTGGCTTGAATAATTTCTACTGAAGTTTATTATTTTCTTTTTCATAGAATTAGAAAATATACAACTATTTGTAATAAAGCTATAAACAACTTAAGTTTTATTTACGCCCAGCGAAGCGAGCGAGAAACTATTATTTTTACAGAAGTTTCTGAATTAGTTTAACTTCAAAATACTTTCCAATGTTTCGTCTGGTTGTGTACAAGCTCCTTTATGTTGGTTCCCTAGAATACCTAAAAGAATTAGAAATACCCCATCTTGTGAAATATGATTACGTTTTACGTGTTATGCCGAAATTAATGGACGTTGGACGGAGAGCGGCCCTCGCGCGATACGTTTTGACGACCTGTATGTCGCAATATTTAAGTTCGAAGCGTCTTGGGTTCGATTACCGGTAAAGTGGCAGTTTAAATTACGAGTTTAAATTTCTGTTCTCGGTCGGGGTAGGTTCCTTTGAGTGTTGTCCATGGCACACAGCACAGAAAATAATGGTGCTATAATTATTTTAAAGATATATAGCAACATTGACTCTTATACCTACTGGCAACTTCGGGCCATTTAATATAAAACCGTAATGTTGTATTAATATAAAACGTCGAATTGACAAACCCAAAGCTCACAATTGGATTAAATAATAAACATTTAACAGACAAACCAGTCCGAACGCGTATTTACCATGCGGAACTCGGCTACCGGGAAACGATTCGCTTTAACGGAAACATTCCGTTTGTACCTCCCGTTAAACATATGGCTCATTGAATATAATGTAGCTAGACCAGTAACCGCTCTCGCCTCGCTTTCTTATAGGTTTAAGGCAAAGGTTTGCCTTAGTACCCACCCACGAAAATATGCTAAAACGGTTTTTTTAACTGACATATCTTTTTTATTAACCGACTTCAAAAAAGAGGAGGTTGTATATTCGACGCCTATATTTTTTTATGTACTTACGTCCAAAGATTTTTCCGTCATTTATGAACCGATTTTTATTTATTTTTTGTTAAAAAAAGCGTACATTCGAGCTGATCCCATTTATAGTCACGTACCGTACCTATCTGTGTTTTATTCGTTGTGGATGTTGAAGTCGGGTTTTTGTTTGTGAAATATTTTTATCATCAGGTGGTATTGTTGCCTAGCATTAACTTAACTTATGTAAAAACCTACCTACCTACTATAAGTCAACTGTTTAATTCATGTCAGCTGCGGCTTTAACGGCGAATAAACATTTTTTCTTTCTTTCTTTATAAAAAATTACTGCATAAAATAATCTTAAGCCTTTGATCCGCTACCAGTACAAGACGTAATCTCTTACAATATAAGAGGCCTAACATAAACTCCACAGTACTACTACAAAGTGAATAATTATATTACTCTGAACAAATTCTAATTACCTGATACTTTTCAAGGTATATTTCTTCAACATAGTCAACTCAATTACATAAAATAAACCTACAACATCCTGCAGCATCCGCCCGGAGTTCTCCGATTTTGTTTATATGTTTTCCTTGTTTGTTTCCGAAGTGAAAAAACAAAATCAAGGCTGACGGCTTGAAAAGGGTATGATTAATTGTCTTCTTGAGAGAATCCCGATAAGTGGGTCAACACGTGGCAGTACCAGACGCTAGTGACTACGGCAAAAACTAAAAGTTATACGTGAATATCGGAGAAGGACGATTCGGGCATGGTCTGTTTCTGAACCATTATTGACTTTTATTTTATCACGGGCCGGTACTTGTGGAGCACTTATAAAATGTCTGCGTTTCTGCTTGTCGGGGAGTTACTCAATATTTTCTCGAATATACTGAGCGGCTTATTACGTATGTATATCTTTATGTGTGTATGTCTTTGTGTGTTGTCTATAGCACCCACGACTCAGGATATATTTATGAAGGGCTATAAGCGTGTAGAGTTATTTAATATAATATTCTTATTCTTATGTATATACAATTTAATGATCCATTGACCACTATACCGTAAATATTCGATTAATTGTTGAGTTATGAAAATGATGTTTTCAAAAGGCATAAACCCACACAAATGTTTATTGGTAACCTAATTCGGATCAAAATTCTATGATTTAATTTGGTATGAAGATTAAGAGCTGGGCACGGGTCTCCTCTCACAGTGTGAGGGGTATAGGCCATAGTCCACCACGCTGGCCAAGTGCGGATTGGTGGACTTCACACACCTTTGAGAACATTATGGAGAACTCTCAGTTGTTCTCACGATGTTTTCCTTCACCGAAGCAAGTGATAATTACGCAATTTAATATTTACTACGCAAATATTTTTTGGAAATTATTGCTGCGTACGGGGTTTTTGTACTCTCCGGTTCGGCAGTCCAACGTTCAACCACACGGCTATCACTGCTTTTTTTCTGATCCATTATCTTATCAATTAGTACACTTCACTCCAATTGCACTAATTAAATGAAGAATTATATGAACATAAAAACATAATTATGTAACAATTATGAAAGATATTTGAGTAAAATATTGGTCACCATTAAAATTTAATTATATAATGTCACATTATTAAAATCCTAAGTGAACGAGCGAAACGCTGAAAAGCGAAATTTTGCCTCATTGGCATCTTGATTCGTAGACGTTGAAAATATGAAAGGGAAATTCCAGCGCGAGCTACGAGGCTACGAGCCGTAAGCCTTCGTAGCAGCGCTACAAAGAGTCCCATTGAAGCTAAGTTCATAATGAGACCTTTTTGAATTATGTTTCGGAATGAAGAGGTGTAATACATTTCCATAGTTTATCTTTGAAGTTAACTGTATTGTAATCTGTGTGTTTTATGATAACAGTATTAGGGATACCAAATTGTTAACTAGAAGAGAATGTGCGAGCAGAATAAAAGAAATTAAATAATTTCTAGAATATTCACGGCGAAACGAGACTAGTAATTTAAAAAAATGTTCAATTTGGAATGTCGGCCTTCGAAAGAAACACGGCCTGTGACACTACAAACAGTAAAAAATTCTTATTATAAATAGATAATATTGATTCAATTCGCAATTAAAGCAATAAACACAAAAACAGCAGTAAACGTATTCGCCCAACGATCCACGAGCACTCTGCAAAGTCATTACTCGTTTTGCTCAAAGCAAGTCAAACAAGAGGTAATGACTAAAGTAGCGCTGTCCAAAAGTTTATGCAAACAGCAGCCGTTTGCCCGACTGTCCACACACCGATTGCCCGGGGAATGGAATGTCGAATTTTAGTCACCTTGTTTAAGTAGCTCAGAGCGCCAAAGCTATTTATGCCATAAATAGTGCTGACTTGAATATAGGGAATGAAGGATATACGCTAATACACTCATACCCCGCACTAGGATTATGTTGGTCGATATCGCCGTACAAAATACATACCGTGAGCACCGGTATTTTCTATAATATAAATGCGTATAATCCGCTAAGTTCAAAAGTTTAGACAGCTTTTATATTTTTAATTTTTCTTTTTACCCTAACATTGTGTTATTCGATAAGAACAAGCCATTTTCTTAACTATATCTTTGTTTACAAAATAGGAAGGAAAAACAGGAAACTGGAATAAGAAAATTGAAACGAGAAGAAATGTTAACGGTTTAATTAATTAACGAGCTAGGTATTGAAATCTGAAACGGCGAATCAATTTATTTTAAATCAAGAATAGACCACTGTCATTTTCTTAATGGCACTTTCATCTGAGTAGTCATCAAGGCAAGATAGTCAACAAAGCTGGAGTACTCCACCCTAGACTAAAGATAAATAATTGACTTTTGTCATTGTTAGTCCTATAATACTCATAACATTATTCAATAGTTGGCAATGAATTTCAATAATCTCTTCCATTCGGCCAATGAATCTACAAGTTAATTATAATTTATTTTGTTATTTTTTTTTATTTAAAAATTTTCATTTGTTTCATGTTCTTCTTGGTTGGTAAATATAATATGCATAATCATCTGGAAGAAAAACTGAAATCCGTATCAAAATCCGTTGCGTAATTTAAAATATCTAACCGTACAGACACGTAAACCGACTTTGTTTTATATTCATCATCATCACAACCCATAACTTTCCTACTGCTGGGCACGGGTCTCCTCTCACAGTGTGAGAGGGGTATAGGCCATAGTCCACCACGCTGGCCAAGTGCGGATTGGTGGACTTCACACACCTTTGAGAACATTATGGAGAACTCTCAGGTGTGCAGGTTTGCTCACGATGTTTTCCTTCACCGAAGCAAGTGATAATTAAATATGAATACGCACATTTTTTTTTTGAAAATTAGTGGTGCGTGCGGGGTTTGAACTCGGACCCTCCGGTTCGGCAGTCCAACATTCAACCACACGGCTATCACTGCTTGTTTTATATTATATAAAGATAAATGTCCGCTCCTACCAGTAACCGAATCCGGAGCCCCTTACTTTCAGGGTCGCTACGCACTGTGATACAAGGTCATGTATTAATATTAATCCTTCACGTTATTCGTCAGCCGTGAGGAATCCCGTACGTATTCCCGCCCCACATCGCAGCATCGTTGGTAAACAATCCTTTGTTTGTACGCTCTCGATAAGTTATGCGCGCCTGCCTACTGCGTGAATAATGGCTTTATTTACGACGTTCTTTTCATATAACGTATTAGGCGCCTGGAGTAATGGGGCGCAAATAGGATACGTACCTGGCTTAAAAATCATCACCATCGGTGCCACACCAAAAGCTCTGTGCCAAAAGTATCGCCGATGTGCTGCTGGCCAAGAAAAAAGGTGGCCCTAGACGATCATGCGGCATGACATGCCTTACGTGCTGTCATGCATGCATGACCGTTTAATTGTATTGATTGATGCGAATGACATGCCATTTTAAGCCTCCTCAGGTATGAGAAGAGAGCCGTGCTCAGTAGCCGATCATACAGCCCTTCTCAATAATGAGTGTGCACCGTTCATTTGCGTCGAATTGAACGTGAACAAACTTAATGCTATTTTGTTAAACAATTTAATTTAAACTATCTGTTACTCCATGGAATATTTGTAATCCTCCATCTTTAACTTGATTTGCTGGATGTTGGTTGATTTCCTATGGGATTGAGTGAGACGACTTCGAGGTGAGATTGGAATTGTCTGTGTACATAGTAAAGTGAACAGTCTGGTAGTAGCTGGTTACTGAAAGTATATTTAAACAGAACTGCGGAATACTCGTTTGTTGGGAGGTTATTCTATGAGATTGTTAGCGCAATGTCGGAAAGAAATTGCTATACCTATGATCTTTGTATTTGAATATTTGGATTGAACAATGTACATTTTTCAAATAAGCTATCTCACTCTGCCTGTACTCCTCACATTGTGAGAGGAAACCCGAGCTCAGCAGGAGGGTTAGTTGTTAAGGGTAAAGTTAGTTCAGGGTTGCGATGAATATTATTACAAACTTGATGATAATTTTAAAGATTAAACTGCTTTCCCGTTAGTTAGATATTCTAGTAAGAAGTAGCAGTAGTAAAACAGTAGGAAAAAAGCTCCTTGGGAGTTTCTTGTCTATTCTTCTCGCTAGAAAACTCATGGTAGATGTTTGTTGAAGCGATGGCGTAGTTTGACTTTCTATAAGTGTTTGTTTAAAACCTTCATTTCATATCAACTGTTCATTTCGTTGCCCTAAAACTACTTTAAATACCGTTGCATATGCGAAGTTTCACACTACCTAATTTGCTCAAGCATTTCATGAATAATAAGCTCATTTAATACTTACAAGTTGCTTCTACTTACTTGTAAGCACAAGCTATTAAGTAAACATATGGGCGAATATCAAGTACTGGAAATAGCGCCGAGCGCAAACATTTAACTTCTGCAGAGACAAATGCACACTGTCTTATGGAATGCAAAGCATCTTGTAGAAGTAGTTGGTATTCAGCCAAGAATTGTTCTTTGTCAGAACAATAAATGGACCGATTAATAATTAATTTTTACTCAAGAATATTTCAGTACTTAGAAGAGATGTTGTCGTACGCATGCTCAAGAAAGTTACCAACGCATAATATGGTAAACCAAACACAAAAACGAGTTAGACGCTTACGTATAATTTTTACCTTACCTTAGTAGATAGACTTTAAATAGTGTCAAATTTCATGTGTCATCATGTCAAATATCGGCGTACAAAATACATAATATAGTCAGAACCCGTATCATAGAAAAATGTGTACAATCCGTAAAAGTTTAAAATCAAGTTAAGTTTTGTTATTAACGAAGTTAAAAATCAAGATGACGGATGGCTCAATTTAAACTGGTGCAGAATATAAGCAAAGTGTCACGTCATAAATTTACACTTTGAGCCCAGGTACACATAGCGCTTTAAAGCGCGCGATTTGCAAACGCGCGTTTCAAGAACACAACTATTGAAGCGCACGTTAGCAAAGCGTGTGCTTTAACGCCTAATTTATGCAACGTGATTTCTTTAACTAACGCAAAAATGTGTATGAAGAAAATATAAACACGCGCGTTCTCGCGAGCTTCGCAGAGTCGAAAGAATTCGCGCAACGACGAGCACCTCGCAGCGGCATGTTTCACTCGAGCGCTTCGCTCACTTCAAACAGCTTTTGATATTATCCGATTTATTCGCCATAAATCAGCAAACATGGTTGTTAGCGTTATATAGCAATCGGAGTTTCGGGTGACAAAATAACTTTCGACACTTGGGTATAAGCCCCAGTCACTACAAAGCCTTCTACCGATCTTCAGTGGCAGTCCTGGAGTGTATTCTAAGCTTTCACAATTATGAAGAAAAGCTCACCTAAGGAAGCCTGTGAGTTAAAGCCAATAAAAATAAAACTGAAAGCCTGTTTCAAGCAAATTTACTTGCACAAATAAGAACAATTAATGTAATTCCCTTGTTTTTAAACTGAATAGTGGTTAAAGCAGGTCGCCGTACTAACCAGAGACAATAGTGCTTTTGTTTACTAAATGCAAAGTGCAAAGAGTAAAGTGTGTTCGCCGTGCACAGTGCTTTCAAAGAATATTTTCTCCATTCACCTTTGTGTTCACCTGACTGGGCGGAGTTAACGAAGTGTTTGCGTCTCTAGCCCCTTTTACATTTTACATGTTCCTCGCAATGGAAATAGGTCGTGGACTTCATAATACTATGTCAATCGGTGTATTCATCGTTATGTCTCATGCTGGGGGACCAGGGTGGCGCTCAGGGCACTTAGGGCTCTTAGGAAACCGTTTTTTGGCGGTATTTGGGCGGCCTAGAATGACCCCAATCTCATGCCAATCTCATAGCCGACCAGGGTGTCTTAAATGCCACAGAAGCCATCCAATAATGAGTGGTAGGGCTGAAGCTAACTAACTACCACTATCACCCTCTTAATGAACTAGCCGCCAAACGTGATGAATAATTACTGAACGTACCTATATAAAAGTTGATAGGTAAACCATGTGATGTAAAACCCATTGTAGCCAGCTAAATGGTTGGAAATATTAAAATACCGCCATGGCGAAATTTATTCTACGTAATGAGCATTTGCTATCTCTTTAAAAATTGAAGGTCTGGAGTACCGATTCTGACACCTAAGCGCCCGCCTAAGCAACCGGATACCGAAAATTGATTGGGAATCGGGGTTAAAACGAAATTTCAAAATATTTGATAGCCTTTTTTATTTATTGCTGCCAGTGTTTTGGGTACAATGCAAGCAACAAACGCTCTAAGTTACGCACAAAAATTGAAATGGAAGTGGGCAGGACATGTTGTACGGCTAGCTGTATGTCTGTTATTTCGAAAAAAGTTTCTTTACTTAATTTTGACAAAATTAAATCAAAATTCACTGTATCTCCTAGTTTCTGCGGTGCTAGTATGGCTTCTGCTCTCGCAAACCACACTCGAGGATAATCAGTCCAAAATTCCGGAATCCTCGATGTAACTGAGACTGCTCCCACAGTGGCGGTGGTAATATGTTCCTTACTCTCCGCCGCCGACGCCGACGCCTTGCTGGTAGATTCCATCTCTTATCCGTTTGTTCTTGCCGGAGGGTCACCAATGTAGATGTTATGTGATGATCACCAATGATGATTACCTATGTAGGTTATCTAATATATACTATGTTGCTTTACTACTTGAGATGTTATTATTAGTCAGAGGGAATTTCATAATACATAACACGCGTTTAATTTACCACCAAAGACACAGTTAATATCTCTGGGGTTGGGAGCAGGCTAGGGACATAGCACTCCCACACGTCAAGTGAATGCGATCGCACACGCTGATCTTGCACATTGCACTTGACACGTGTAACGTACTTGTGTCCCTACAAGATCATAGATGGACCAAAAAAGTAACATTGTGGAACGGCCCACTAGGCAAAAGAACAAGAGGCAGACCTTTTACAAAATGGGGAGATGACGAGAAGAGATAAAAGCAATAGCAATATGCAATAATAGACAAATGGGCATCACTGGAGGAGGCCTTCACCCAATCTGGGGTTCCGGTAGATTAAAAAAAATAATTAAGTAATACTATGATATAATTCATAGGATACACATAGAATTAAAATAATAAATAAATAAACTAAACAAATATAACACATAAATGTACATAGATTTTAAGAAATGTTAATTTACTGGAAATAAAAGGCTTTTTTATTTTTTATTTTATTTTATTTTATTTACTTCTGTAGATACAAACCAAACTAATTGACTTGGCTTTATAGGAGATGTCACAACATTTTTTATTACCATTTAAATGTATAATTATCTAATCCCTTGAGCACCTAGACACATCAATTGAAGTCAAATTAATGCTTGTAAAGGCCAAAGCTTTGTAAGCCCCGACGCAAAACAAATACAAAAAGTAACAACTCAAAATTAATCTAATAAATCACCGGGGAAGCAGAAATAAACGAAATTAAATATTGCTTTGAAATACTTTAGTCAATCGTACCACGGTCGGAATTTACTCGGCTATAAGTCGTCGTAACAGCCTTGAGAATTCTAAATAACAACTTGTTTCGTGGTCGACCCAAGCCCTGGAGGTTCTGAGGGACTCGGTTATTGCCGTGAAAATGAAAGCCTCCTTTAGTCTGAAATATATCAAATTTTTCTTTATTACGTGTTATGGAATACATCAATTCATCTAGGATATACAAACTTAAAAAACTTTATTAGAACTAATTTTAATATTGTTACTGCCCCTGCTTAACTTCAGGAAATCTATACCTCATTAAATTAGTAGTAGACACGAAAAACATTTGTTTGATCGGGATAGTTTGATATAATTATGTTGCGCTAAGATTATTACAAGACACAAACAACGAGCTAAAGGTATTATTTTTCGCTGGACACAAGTGAAAACCATCCAAATCTGTTTAGCCGTATCTATTAAATACTAAGATTAGCGGGAACAAACTCATAGACAAACTGACAAACCGACAAAGAGATGAAAAATTAGTAAATCATAATTATGTAATATAATAATAATTAATAATCAGCATGGTGAACAATTAAAAAATTAGACAATAATGGGTTGAAACGACTGACATAGAACAGTTGCAACTGTTTTCGTGTACAAAAGGTAGCAAATATAGGTGTATACGAGTAGGTATATATGTAGATCAAGACCACGAGTTGGTCCTAAGCACCGTGAGAACACCGCTGCGAGTTAGTTCCACAGTTAACACGACCTACATACAAAACTTCGCGTAAACCTCACAGAATTATAACGCCAGGTACCTGTTGATGGAACTTGGTATGGCGGCGTGTTCTGCGGTACTGGAATTGAGCCGCAGCTTAGTTTAATCAGTTCCTCAACATTATATTACGGGTGGAAACGTACGAATTAAAGTAATGTGTGTTTACATTTCGGGGGATTACGGCTACATTCGAGCTTTGCACCGACACGACGAATTCGGAGACTCTGGATTTTATTGAAAGGCTTCAATTGACTATCCATTGTTTGTGACTAATCTACTAAAATCTACTTCCGTGTTTGACTATTTTCTTTGTAAAACAGAGTAATATAATATATGGGTGTTTATTATTCCAAGGTTCCCACGGGATGGGTGGATTTCTTGCACATTGCCTTACCTTTACTGAACAGACATTTTCAGCCATAGCAAAGCATGCCCGAGTGTAGTCCTAGTTAATTAATAATATGAAAAGGGTGTATTAACAATCCAATTTCTTTACTCCTAAGGCCACTCTTACATCAATGATCTTAATTAATATGCTTTTTTTATCTCCGACTCAGAAGAACATAACGAATCATTTTCCTCTCATCAAATTTACATTACCCACTGAGAAGGAAGGTTAATGTTTCTTTGTCTAGTTCACACCGCAATGAATTAGAGAATGAAAAAAATGTAAGATCATTACGTAAGCCTCCCACTTGTTGCTAAGCAACCTATGCGCATGCGTACACGAATTTAATAAAATCCTTGGATTCTATGCCTGGATTACACATGAATGCCCTTTTTCATTTTTTGTCTGCAAAATAAAAAGAGAGGTCAGTTTAGACAGGGTTTGTAAAGTTGTCAAATTTGCTTTTAGGGTTTTATGACAACCCAGTTATTTTCTTAGAATAATTTACAAAACACCTTTTTTACAATTTAAACAAACAATGCCTTTGTAACTACCCATGTTCGAATGTTTAGACGGGAATCTTAAAATTGACAACATTAAATTTGTGATATCTTCCAAAATGATAGTAATTAGATATTCCCGTGCACAATCTAATTAACTTCCACTAAGTTGATGGTGTTCTCTTTTTATTATTTTGTCGATGTTGTAGTCGGTTTTTGTTTTGTTAAAGTTATTATTATGAGACGAGCTGTGCCCACGACTTCGTCCGCGTGGAAACAAAAAAAGACAGGTAGTTTATTTGGGTATAAGAATATTGAATGCGAGATCCGGTTCACGAGACTGGAATGCAATAACGTGGAGTGTTTACACTTTTTGTATAGGAACGTCAGTTTATTTATCTCGTATGTTAACTACGTGTGTACGGAATTGAAATATTGTAAGAGCTGTGAATACAGTGTATTTCTGGCGCGAGTACGTGGGGTGCGTAGATAAATAGTTATTTTTAAGAGTAAAGTTTTGTAATTGATTTTTTATCACCGTGACTAATTTATTAATGACGTGGTGGCCCTGCCTGCGAAGCGAGGGGTTCCGAGTGAGATTTCCTCTCGGGGCCGGTATTTATATTATGTATCCTACTAATATTATAAATGCGAAAGATTGTATGGATGTATGAATGTTTGTTACTCTTTCACGCAAATACTACCGAATGGATTTTGATGAAACTTTACAATAATATAGCTTACACATCAGAACAACAAATAGGCTATAAGTTATAAAGATATAGTGTGAATTATCCGAAATAAATAACTAAATCTTTGCAAAGTGAAGCGAGGGCGGTTCTCTAGTAACAAATAAATGTTTCTTCTCGGCGCATGTATGTCACTGATGTGTTATTTGTGTTGTCCATAATGTCCATGGCATCCGTTAATAAATACCCGACAACGAGCAGATGATCTACCTATTGCTAAGTGGGCATCGTTGCTCACGGACAACTAAAGGCATCACCAATGCGTTGCTGGCGAAGAAGGAAGGAAGCGAACGAACGAAAGAACGAAACGAACGAAAGGAAAGAACGAAAATACTGGCTCTTTAGAACCTTTTAAATCCATTGCATGCCCGCAATGATAATAAATGTATAGATTATCAACAACAATCTGTACTAAATGATAGCTTAAGATGAAGACCCCGCAAGCAATCTAATAATTTTCCGTCGATCCCGTCCGCCCGCCGCGCCGGCAGGCCTTGACACGGCGCCACGGCGAAACGCGTCGTATCCACGTTCCATTACTTATTATAAAGTCGTTTACTCACTACACCGTTTCATATAGCGGTGCTATGAACGTATCACAACGAAATATAACAGTTTAAAACTGGAAACTTGCTTCTATTAGTACCTGGTTCATTCGTTAATGGCCCACTACAGAGCAAAGGTTTCTGCAAACTAAGCAGGCTTAGAATATACCCCACTACGCTGCTCCGAATCAATGCCGATTGGAGATTGGTTAGTGGCCAATTCAAACATCGGATTTTTATGCAAGAATTTTACCACTCTGGGTACAAGATACAATCAAAAACCTCTGTGGCAGGTCATCGACTTTCAAGTCCCTAGCCTATTTTTTTTATAGAAATGAGATAGAAAACGACGACATGACAACTGTGACCTACCCAGACTCAAATCTGAACTACTTAGGGTGATTAATACAGCTAAGAGACGGTGTTTAACATTAGTTGATTAGTTTGTTATCCACATGATCAATTTACTAAATAGCACCTCAGTTGCATCACAACTCAGGTAGAATTCCGTACTTTAGTTTTATATACCTAAATAGGGTCGAATCCAATAAAATATACATGAAGCAGTCCAGAAATTCATCTCTTGACGGCAAAAGGCAACCTCGTCAGTCTGTGTATTATGAAGTCTTACAATCTTCGCGGAAACTGCGTGTTTATTTGAGGGGGATCGGGCTGACCCTTCTTGTGAGATGGGCGGTATGGTACAAAGTCCTTGTTCAAATATTTTTTGTCTTTATAAACAAAATTGTACATTGTGACATAATTTTCTTAACACGTATGCGTCGCGTTTTTTTCCATACAGAATTACGATCGTCGCAACGAATGTGTTAAAATATTTTTTTATTAAAAAACTGTCCTGGCGACATTATGTTTGCTATTAAATTTTATTTATCTGCTTTTCTTAAAACCCATAATTTCAAAATTAAGGCGAACAACAGACCACTGCACCAAAATGTTATTTCTGCCACTATTTATTTATTAATGCATATTCGGAATAATTTTTACGTTGTCCGTGGAAAATTTTTACAACTTAAATATACAATAATGAATAGTTATAAAAACTAAAAACACGCTTTATAGTGCTAAGTGAATAATAATTTTATCAAATTAGTGTATTGTCATCGGTCCTCAATAAATCTACAAAGTTTGAACGAAATCTGGCCGTTTAAAGTGGGTCAAAATCGCGCCCAAAGAAGTCGGTTACAAACAAACATACAAACATACAGGTGAAGCTAATAAAAAGCGTGTAAAAAAGTTACGAGGGGTGTATGAAAAACTACAAATAAATGGACACCAGATAAATCAGGTGTATAATCTATTTACGAATTGGCACCGGGCTACCTGATAATAAGCCATGACGACACACAAGTACATCCGTAACATCACTCATCAATAAATAGAACTCGTTTCCGCTTATCGATTAGACCAAACGAAATTGGGGCGATAGGGGGTTAGTTGGAGGCGCCGAGACGACGCGGCGGGCTTCGGCAAAAAACACAAGGATCAAATTTCAAGGATTAAAACGTAACTTGAGCAATTGTTATCACGAGACATGAATGCGCGCTTAGCTGAGGACTGGCAAATATTGGAACTATGAAGGAAAAAGACGAAAATTACGTTGTGGGTATTTACCTACTTTGTAATCTGAACTATTTACGGAATGTGAGGTGTAAGACGGATTTAGATGGTTATATCAAAGGTTTTGAGAAATTGGATAAGGGATGGAGGGAGAGAATTGTAACAGAAGAGAACTAGAGAGAGTTGTCGAGTGACAGTGATAAGCGTAAATCAAGACTTTCAAGGGGTTCCAAGGGGTTCAGTTTTTTGGCTTTTTAATTAATCGTACACGAACTCAAACGCCAACGCCAACTTGACAACTTAAAAATACAAGTTTTTTATCCATACAAAATATGATATGATAATTATGTCTAACTACCACCTATCACTCGGTGGTACGGAACCCTCCGTACGCGAGTCCAACTCGCACTTGACCGGTTTTTGTACATATTTCTTTTTCACTCTTATTTTATGTTCTTTCTTTCTTTCATTACTCATTGGAACATCATTATCCCCAAAATCCTACTCACCGAAGTCTACTTGACGCAAAAACACAGAAAGCGTTTTCAGAGGATCACAACATTTATTACACAAAATTTAAAACCTTATAGGATTTTCGTGTTTGAAGTTCCTTACTAAGAATATTTTCATTTTATTTTCAGGTAAGTTTGATGATAAACGAAGGCTTACGTCCCAGGCGTGGAGCACGGAGCCGGTGAGGAATATTGATAACATCAACGGTAATGCTGTCTCAACACAGCTGTAGTTACTGTAAATATTGTATCATGGGTAATAATGTTATGAAAAATATTTTATCTCCACTTAAATCAAACGAAAATATTATTCACGAGATAATGGCTTCTAGAGTACCTAATTTACAAGGTGTAGGTACCTCTTTGGTGCTGTCCCCGTGGTGATGAACTGTCATTGCATGCTCTTCAGCTCGTTTACCAGTACATACAAAAATATACATTAAAATCATAACAATATAGTCTGAAATGGATTGTTTGATCTACACATATGTATGTAGCGCCTTACTGAGGAGCTACAAGTGATTGTTGTAATGTAATACATGCTTAGAAATGTAGGTAGAAATACATATTACTATAAACATAATTATGTATATTTATACAGTTGTATGTGCCACAAGAAAAATTTAACGGTCAACTATGTTTTCCTGTCATTGAAAAAACCGGCATGCGACTAACTATATTTGACAACTATAATTATAGGTACAACAAACAACTAATAGCTATATTTGAACATCGCATTGCTATTATAATAACTGGACCGACTTATTCAAATCAATGTTTAAAGTAGTTGGAGTGGAAACTCTTTGTCGTGAGTCTTATCTATCAGTCTATAAGTATTAAGTAGGTATTTCAAGTTTAATTTTTGTTATGAATATTCTCGTGAAATTGGTCATGCGCAATATTGTGCAATAAAATGACACCAAGTATAAAGTTACGGTAATATATTGCAGGAAACATAAAATTAATGTTAAATTTTATTATTTCAGAACGAGTGACGTTTAAACCTAAGAGTAAGTCAATGGTTTGATGCCAAACTGCAAAGTATTGGTTAGAAGTATCAGCTTACCAACGCTAGTATATTTAGAACTAATGCTTAGGCTATGTAGAACTTAAAAGCTTACAAGGCTTCATAAATATAATGAGCAATAATTAATAGTATTAATATACTAGAGATACAAATCAAATATTATTATTAATAACAATAAGCTAAATTAAAGGATTTTAATAAAATAATATTTATGGCAACATTATATTTTGGAAATATAAATAATATAAAATGCAATAAATAAAGCCGTGAATTATATTTTGATGTGATATATTACATTTACCTAATGTCTAACGTATATTTACAGTGACTCAGTTTTCCTAACATACTTTGTACTGTAACTTACAATAGATTGTTAGTAACTACACACTTCTGAAAATAAAACTTATTAGAAAAACGAACAATAAAAAATAACGTACAAAAAATATCTCAGATCATAAGGAACTTTTAAAAGTTGCATCCTATTTAGCGACTTAAAAATGATTGTGTAAACAAGTTACTAATAAAATATTTATTTTAGTTCAAGTTACAATAATATTCCTCAAGTCACTAAGATTTAATCATTGATTGGCAATATACATTATTTGTTGAGGCAAATTGAACTATGAAAACAAAAATATAATAAAAAGTAATAATTCCACTTATCTTGAATTCAAATATAATAACAATGTTTAACCAATGTTTATAATAACCTACAGAAGAACAATGTTTTTAATTATCATTAAATTAAAGATACCAGAAAAAAAAGGCTGGCAACGCGTTGGTGACGCCCCTGGTGTTTCTAATGTCCATGGGTGACGGTGATCACTTAACATCAGGTGACCCGCCTGCACCTTTTGCCTGCTCAGGCTAATAAAAAAAATACCTTTATTGAAATCTCAAAAGTATTGTTAATGGATAATTACCGAAAATATAATAAAAATATTGACTTATTAAGTATTTAATATACTAAGCTGCGCTTCCTGTATACTTAAATACGATTGGCTAAAGTTAACAACGCTTTTAGAAAAGATAAAACAATTAATATATTAACAAATGCTTAAAGTGTGTAGATTAGAAGTAGTTGAAATAGAATAATAAATAACAAAGTGTGAGAAAAATAACAAAAACTTTGTTACATTAATTTATTTTTTCAACGTTTGTAACAAAAAAATAACCTAATGTCAAGATGACATTGAGTTATGTTTACAGTTAAATCGAATTATGTTAATTTTAAACCAATATTAAAAGTATATTATGATATTTTTTTACAATTAATATCATCGTATGAAAAACACACACAAGAAAAATCTTTACTAGTGCTAATTGTAAGTACCTTGCTTATTTGCTTCTGCTGAATTCGTAATAATAAATAGGTATTATTATGCGTTGTCTATTTAAATACTTACAAGAATTTTCATACCTTGTAGAATGGGATATATTGGGATATATCCCAATGCCTCAATGCCTAATAAGGCCTTTAGTTTAATTATCAGAAATTTTAGTCTTGTGCTAGTTAGTCAGTCATAGTTGTCATGGGCGGCAACGGAAGGTGTTGCCGCGACCTTAATTCCATTAAAAAAATATATAAATACAAGCATCGCTTACAGCCTTACTACCGCTTGGAAGTAAGGCTGTAGCCCGGCTGGCAACCCTAGCTGGAGTGAGTACAACGTATTGTGGCCGACGACGTATTCTCTTTGTTTCTTGGCCGGCAGCGCACCGGCTATGCCTTTGGTATTACTGATGCCTACGGATACGGTGACTACGTATATCAGGTGGCTCGTCTGTCCGTTTATTGGGTTATTACATAAAAAATCGATTATTTGTCGTGTAATTACTATTAGTGATGCAAATATAGAGGTGACGCATCCTAAAGATAAACCCACCTTGGATTAATCCCAACAACAACCTTTAATGAGGAATCGCTTCTCCAACTTACAACACTGCTTATACATAAATATATTATATGAATAACATACTGCTTACATATAATGCATACATATGTATGTATAATTTGTAACTCCAAAATTCTTCTTCACAAGCTTAGCTTAGTCTCTTCGGAACGTGGGGGGTACAAGCCATAGTTCACCACGCTGGCCAAGTGCGGATTAGTGTACTTCACGCACCTTTGAAAACATTATGAATACCTCTCAGGTTATTTAGGTTCAGGTTTATTTAGGTTTCTCAAGTGAGGTTTCCGCGCGATGCTTACCTTCTCGCTTGCACGCTCGGCTCAGGCGGAACGAGACAATGACGTCATACTTTTTCGTGCGTGCAGCTGTCGTTCATAGATTTATAAGACGTTATCACGTCAAAAAAATACTTAAATATGCTAACCTTACCTATATTAAAACTTGGATTTTTTATTTTTAATATTCCATCTTAATCTCGGCTCCAGGGCGGCTGATTATATAATCGTAAAATTATATTTATATGATTATAGCACTGGGATTACACTTAGACTACTCTGTTACCAATTTGACAATAACTGCTTACATACTCGTAGCATAAGTTCCCGGATTCGCTTCTTATCCGAATCTAATTCTTAAAAGACTTTTACTAGTATTACACTATGTTACTGTATGTGCACTGAATTTTACCGCATTTTATATATAAACGTATATTTCATTTAAAATCACTCTCCTTCCATTACTGAAGGCAAAACTTCTTAACTTTTCCACATAACTAACGTAAAACAAGAACGAAGACGCAAACTTCGGCTCTGTTGATTATCATACTCAATACCTACGGTTGAGTTTCACCTTCGCGATGTGAAGTTCCTGTGAAGTCAGATTAAACTTTTTAATAAGCGTGTAAGTCGGGATTGTTTATCGCTGACTAAGCGACCTTCGAGAACATTAATGTGGCGTAGACAAGTACGAAAAGTGCCTAACATGATTTATGGAATTTTCACGTGTAATTATAATTGCTATGCCAGACAATAATATCTTCTGGAGTCCTGTTAACCACGTTTTTAATAAATAAATAAGTAAACGTTAATAAGCGTTTATTTATATTCTATTACGTCATTATTTATGGGAACGGCTAGTCATGCATGGTCAGCAAATTGCATTACTAGCAGAGGAGGTTGCCTTAGACCAAAAAATAAAAAGATCTCATAACGGCCAAAAGTAAAACTTTTGGTATTGACTAACTATTGGTAATTATATATCGATCCTGGTATTTTATCGGCATACCGTTTTCTATCAGAAAGTATTATCAGTATTTTCTTTTGAGGATGTTAAATTATCAAAGAACGCAAACAAAGGTGTCAGCACTTCTTCGCCAACGATTCAGTCACGTAACTGAATTTCACACGAGCGCTAGCGGGTTTCCGGTAATTGCTGGTATTAAGTTCTCTAGCGCAAACTATGAATGTCGTATACAGACTTAAGTGCAACCTCCTGAACATTGCAATATAAACTTTACTGCAATGATACAGATTTGATAAACATTCAGCATAAATAAAGTGTTACGCCAAGATGAAATTCAAAACAAGAAATGAAGTAAACTCGAGAAAGTTCATTCAAACCGGAACTTTAATTTTATACCGCACGGTTCAAAATCAAAGAATAGTACCTATTTCGAGTTGGCACTTTTATTTGTGAAAGGAATAAAGTTAAATTTGAGATGAAAACACCGTGTTTCTTTGTAGCTGACTCGTTGAAAATCAAGTCGTATTTCAGTGAGAGAGGGTTGATTTTTCAAAGCAAAAATTTAAAAATTTATGCTTTGCAATGTAAGATCAAGAAAGTCGAAGCCTCTGGCGTCCGACCAACATTTGATTTTGATTGTTAAAGTTATAGCAACTAGGGCGGCGGTGATCTATGAAGCCATCCGTTACAATTTAAAATTTAAATCCGTTATTCCACTTCTATCAAAATCAGTTAGCTATGTAATTTTCCTTATAAAAACTATGACAAGTTAATAATCCTGTCGTATTTTTACAATGTCCATAATACGCCCGCACGTTTGTCGGCAATCTTCATCATCGCATCCCAGAACTGACCTATTGCTGAACTGAACTGAAAATCAATATTGCCATACTGATTGCAATTAAAATGACCTGAATAGACCAAAATCATACCACTGCTGAGGTCACGAATACATCCAAGACACATTTCTATTTTCCGATTCCGATTTCCCACCTGAGCTAGTATAACCTTGTTGACGAAATTTACCTTTGTATTCTAATGATGTTGTAGCAGTTGTTCATTGCCTGAAGCCACGGATAAAACGTTTTCTAAAAATGAAACCAATCTAAGTAGATCGATTAATGAAAATTGATGGAGCCGTTTCCGAGATATACATACATAATTATATTATACAAGAATTGCTCATTTAAAGATTAGATTGATTATTATTTGGATTTGAATATTATAGTGAATTATTGTCAGTAATATTGTGAATGTACGACTAGTCTAAAGAGGTAAAACGGAGGGCATCGTAAGTGAGCGGTTTTTCAAAAATTTTATTACTTTTAAAATTCACATCATTTCGTTTTACGCGGTAGATAGAGCACGTTTACTTCTCGCTGCTTGGTATTCAGTTCCGGAGAGAGATTGGAGGTTATGTGCCGCTTCTAGTAACGTGCTATGTGGTACAGACATACACTGACTACACGGCTGTCCTTGCGGAAACAAAACAAGCCCAATATTTTCTTCTAAAACAAGTTTTACGTACCTATATATCAGAAATCCGGGTTTTAGTAAGCATAACTGCAATATCTAGGGTTGTTTCAAGACCTCATAACGTAACTTATGGCAAGTTAAATAATAGTTTTAATATTCATCATCATCATCATCACAACCCATAACTGTCCCACTGCTGGGCACGGGTCTCCTCTCACAATGAGAGGGGTATAGGCCATAGTCCACCACGCTGGCCAAGTGCGGATTTTCGGACTTCACACACCTTTGAGAACATTATGGAGAACTCTCAGGTGTGCAGGTTTCCTCACGATGTTTTCCTTCACCGAAGCAAGTGATAATAAAATTTTAATACGCACATCATTTTTGAAAATTAGTGGTGCATGCGGGGTTTGAACAAGGACCCTCCGGTTCGGCAGTCCAACGTTCAACCACACGGCTATCACTGCTTAGTTTCAATATTACTAACAAATAATAGCCATATAATTGAATTTTACTTTGTTTTCTCCTTGAATATTAAAAATAAAATGGGTTTTGTTATCGATAGATATAGAGGTCTTGTTCAATTTTATCTGTCTATCTATTCTATTTGTCTTACAATATTACGCGGAAACCTCTTAAGAATAAGTGGAAGGTCGGCATATTTATAACTTCTGACCGTCAATGGATCAATATCATGGATAAAAGGGATTATTTTCCGGAAAGTGGATCGGTTCCCGCGGGATACGAGATAAAAGTTAGAATGAAATAAGTTTCATTCTAACTTTATAAGTATTAAGAAATTCTTAGAATAGTTGAGACCTTAATTAAACAATTGCTGTTTTGAGGTTTTGACAGATCTATTCTTATCTCTACTCAGTTTTTCACTCTTGACAGAGTGGTCGTGGTCCTATGATTATGATGGTGGTGATGTATCATCTTCATAAAACAGAGTAAAACGTATTCCACATGTTTGTCAAGATTTTTAATAAATTACAACAGGAGTTAAAAACCAGACATTGACGCACTTTAAAAGACAACTATACCAGTGGTTACTCTGTATGTGCTTCAAAACTGTTAATTAACTTTTACAAGTAATTTATGTATTATGTGGTATGTTTTGGTCACGGTTGTATGGAAGAAAAAATGGATCCTTTAATAAATTATTTGACTGTTATAGCTACTATTTTAATACTTTGCGAGCATAACGATAAAAGCATGCTAGTGCATTAAGTTAATTAATTTTGGAATAATGCCATAAGTAAGTAAGAAATGGCAAATGTGAGGCTCCTATGTAAATGACATAACAAGACAAATTAATTATTTATGAAAATAAAAATATCATTAATTAATTATTTATCTTCCTTAAAGATTGCAGTTGTCACAACGCGTCTCCAACGGGTTCTATTGATAGCATTACGACAACATTGAATTACGGAACGTTTCGAGTGGATACTATACGAAGTATTTTTATAGTAAGACTTATATGAAAAATAAATAATAAATATTCCGAGACCAGGTGCTAATAACAAACGTTAGTAATACGATATTTAAGATTCACGAAGCGAAGCGAGGGCGGCGTTATTACTCGCAGTCGTCGATAAATGACGTCGTACGCACCTCTAGGGTAAAGGTAAAGAAAAGGTATAAAAACTCACCGAAGTAAATCATATCAAGGAACTATACACATGTATACTATACCTACGTATACCTTATACATGCACTATGCATTTATGATGCACTAATACACCGCACCGCTAGTCAGGATTGTCGGGCTACGGACGCCGGCCGATCGCATAATTTTGTAAGCTGGACATTGAATATACGCACGGCTTCAACCCATTCATGGCCCACTACCGAGCACGGGTCTCTCCTCATACCCGAGAAGGCTTGGGAGCATACTCTACCACGCTGCTCCAGTGCGGATTGGTGGAGTAAATACGCATATCCAACTTTATTTACCGACTCCCGTGAATTACTTCTCTTTGCTTGCGGTTTCGCCCGTGTGGGAGTCAGCAAACGAGAGAACGCCGTTAAAATTATCCCAAGAGAACGTAACGCTGCGCGCCGAGGTAAAAACTACCCCTATACTAAACTTCATCTAATTAGGTTCATTAGATTAACCGTGAAAAGCTAGCAGACAGACGGACAGACAGAGTTAGTTTCGCATTTATAATATTTAGTATACTTGTATCGAGATCAAGATTATCACTAACAAGAACAAACAATTATCTGTCTGTCGCTACTAAGCTCCGGGGTAGTCATGCGATAATGAACGGCTATTAAACTCACTGCGGTTAGTATGGACCTGCAGTGTGGACAAAAGGTTTTCGGGTTATCTTTAACCGCAATGTAACATCACAGAACACAACACGTGACATGCATTGTACTGTGTACATGGTTGGTTACACATCACAAACAAATTAATGTTAGGGTTTTTAATAAATACCATTTTGATAACTAAAATGTTGACTATAGCTAACTTCAGGGTGTCGGTTTTTCGTGACGGTGACGGCGGAGGAATATACCACGCTCCATTCATACCCTCTGGCGAATTGTACGAATACCTATCTTATACTTACTACATATTTGGAATTATCCAAGTTAATAAAAACCAATAATACTTAACCAGATTTACCAATTTGTAAGCGACGTCGCGTCGTTACGCTTCATAGTTCGTAATATTCAGAAATTCAAAGAAAATATCACGTACAAATATTAAGTTTTGATTGGATGTTTTATTCTACCGACTTTTATGAATTTGTAACTTAAATAACCCCGCAGCTTTGTTGGTAGTGGCCCTGACTGCGGAGCGAGGGGTTCTGGCTTCGGTTCACGACCGGGACAGATATTTTTGTGTCAGAATGATTATTATACGAGTTAATTTTGATACGAGTATTTGAGATACTCGTAACGTAATGATATCTAACTTAGCCAGGCCCGTCGGCTTCCCTCTGAAAACCATACAAGAAATTGAGCGTTTAAGAGAGACTGTTTCGTCGCTCTTATCAAGTCCTTGGATATGTATGGAGGTGTGCGCACGTTACGACGCGACAACTGGGTGACTTTTATGTACGCCGACCGGCATCGGTGACAAAATTGTCACTCTCCGTTCACATTGACGAGCCGGATGGCGCAATGGTTAACATGCCAGATCGTCGTTCCAATGACGCGTCCATATCAAAAAAGTTTTGTCACTGTCGCCCTCGTGAGCACACCCCACTTTAGAAACGCGACGCGACGAAGACAAAAACTTTATGTCACGCAGACAAATGTCCCCCGTGCGCGCACTCTCTGAAATATGTCTGACAAAAAAACAAGCCTATTTTTTTTATAACGATGACTAACAAAAATTAGGATAATTATAAGTAAGTGCTAAGGTAAGTAAAGAGGTAAGCATATTAATGATATTATTGCTACAGTTGTGGTCCATGCATACTCAAACTAGTGGAAGTAAGTAATTGCCACATTTGTACCCGGATCGCAGCCCGCAATGATCTAGATTGATGGTGCGGGTAATTCGAGCTCCTCGGAATATCGACTGTCATCCTTATCGACAATCACCTATAAATTATCTTGACATTTTCGTTTCGTTCTCGTTATTTTTTGTTCGTAGCATTCACATGTAACAATTTCTGCTCTTTATATTATGTTTCGTCAGCATAACTCAAGTTGTATGAACGTTGGACTGCTAAATAGGGGTGGGTGAGGTCTGGGTCAGAATCCTGTAGGAAACTCTAAGTTTCAAAAATTATTTGCGCATTAATATTTAATTTTCATTTGGTTCGGTGAAGTAGAACATCGTGGGAAACCTGCACACCTGAGAATTCGTCATAATCTTCACAAAATGTGTGTGAAGTCCGCTAATCCGCAATTGGCCAGCGTGGTGGTCCTTGGCCTGTATCCTACACACTGTGGGAGAAGATCCGAGCCCAGCAGTTGCGAATTTTTCCGCTTCCGGCTTTCATGAATACGAATAATATCAATATATATGATTGTTAGGAATATTTAAGTCTTACTGACTTCTGATTACATCCTTGGGTTCAGTGTAGGTATAAATATCGCTGGACATGACAGCAATAATGTGTCTGTACACATTAATGTTGTTGTAAAAGTTCTACGGGGAAGTTTCGCCCGAGTTCACTTGTGAAATTAATTGGTTATAGCGAAGAATTTAAGGGGAGGTTCTGCCCGAATTTACACTTGGGTTCGTGTCTCAAGAGTAAACTCGATATGGAAATGTTTCGTAAATGCTGCGCCATCCTGGTTTTCTTCACATGCTATGGTGCAAATTATCATAATTATAAGTATTCGAGAAACACGCCGTCAAGTCTGCTACAGATGTAAAACTGGTCATAATTTCCTCTGTTTTCACAACAAACCAGCCATGTCAAAGCAGAAACTACTTAATGCACAACAATTTTAACTTGAAGCGCAAAGAAAATTGCTTTAATAGTGTCGTATTATAAAAGACTTTCATCTTAAGAGAAAATTGGCTCCAAGAACAGCGTAGCCGTGACATATGGAGGTCAGCGTAACTAACCTAAAAGGATGGAAGTGACGCGGCGCTAAATGAAGTGCTCGTAGTCGGGTTTAAAGAATTTTAAAGTATAAAAAGCTCTTTAGAGATTTATATTATTATACTCTTTCCATTTCTTTATTTTCTCGATGACAGTTCAGTAATAGTGTTGTGACCAAATAAGTAATTATATCGATCGCATATATTTATTATATTAAATTCATCAGATTTTGATTAAAATAAATAAACAAAGATTACCTGTCGTTATAATTATTTCGTTTCATTGTCGAGTATCTACCTATACCTACTTATTTTACAACATCTTCGAAAAATTTTAAGTACTTGGCATTATCAATCAAGATAATTAATTATGTGTAACATCTTGTAATGAAATTAGTATAATATTAGTTAATAAATTTGTACAAAAGTATCCGGCAGCAGTTAGTTTCTTACATTTTGTAAAAAAATATAGGGTCTGTTATCGTGTTACGTTTATCGATATAGCCCATCCCTATCAGTTTCTCCGAATCAGGTATAACCTTGTACGTGTGTAAACGTCATA
This sequence comes from Ochlodes sylvanus, assembly GCA_905404295.2. Lineage (NCBI taxonomy): Eukaryota > Metazoa > Arthropoda > Insecta > Lepidoptera > Hesperiidae > Ochlodes > Ochlodes sylvanus. The sequence continues at coordinate 10,375,105 of FR990142.1, read as the reverse complement.
TTTTTATAATATAATGCATACATAATGTAAAAAAGACGCTCGTTCAAGTTTTCACAGGAGCTGTCATCGGGAAAATAAAGAAATGGAAATAGTATAGTCGGGAAATGAGCAGACTGATGTTAAGTGGTCACCATGTCACTGGACATCATATTACAAGAGTATTTAATAAATAAAAATTAAATAACCGTTCAGCACGTCAACCCGCTTTTATAGAGGGTGGTATCCTGGTAGATGCCAGCCTTCGCCCGTCAGCTCTACCACGACGCAGGGGCTGGCTTTCGACGCCTCTGGTTAACCGGCATGAGGTTATAGTCAGTATTATAGGCCGCATCAATACAGTCAAAATTGGGGACAGACTAAGTAGATCTTATTGATATTGCCATAATTTTTATTGATAATGGGCACAGAAAAGTGTTAGATCCGATCATTATATAAAAAAAACTATCGTGAATCCGTCCTTAGTCCGTACTTAGTAATGAAATGAAATTAACTTTTTTCTTAGTCGAAGTCGCTTAAACAAATATCTACCGTGAATTTTCTCATTTTAAAGATATTGCCTTTCATACAATCGATGCATTCTGATCTAGGGTTTTCGGACCCGGGTACCCGGGTCGGGTATACCCGGGTATTCAAGAGTTTTCGAACCCGGGTAATATTTGACTTAAGACCCGGGTACCCGGGTATCAATAAAGTTATTCTATATTTCTGTCATTTCCGTTATAAAATAACGCCTTAAGAAAATGATAGAGCAAGCAAAAGTACTTATGAGGGGGCAGAAAGCGGAAAGAAAAATTGGTTGTCTGTAAAGTCGGTTTACTGACGATAGTTGAACGTGACAACGTCTTAAGAAAAAAAGCACGAATACCTATTTGACAATATATCACTGAATATATAATTAATATCGAAAGAATCATTACCTTTATCGCTGTAATTATCGTTGCTATAAACAATTGACACCACATTCACTTTTCACTGCACTTGATACTCGATCAAAACATATAAATGTACTATAGTATAGCAGCTGTCCACGCAGACGCATCGCTCACTCAAGTAGGAGAGAGACGGATGTCGGACGCTGCCGAACGCTGCCGAACGCAAAGGCCGATTGCTATGCCGTTACGGTAACGACGCATGAGTCATTTTTTTTCATGCGTGCCACCGGCTCTATCGAATTATAAGACGTTGTCACGTCAAAATCAAATTTCACCCGCGATCCACGCGGACAATCGTGACCTGTGTGTTATATTTTTATTCAGGTTCTAGAAACTTGATCTACTACGAATCTAAGATTTAGTGGAGTGCCCAAAGGTTTATTCTACTTCATAATTAGTATTTTCAATTTTTCTAATTTCCTGCGCAATTTTCTTTTCATATTTATTTCTTTCATAAGCTTCTTCTCCTGACAATAACAAACACAATAAAAAAAGAATTAGCGAAATCAGTCCAGCCATTCACGCATGATGCTGTGACCAAGGGAAATATGGATTAATTTTTATATATTTGTCGTCGTCATCGTTTTTATTATGTTTGTACATCGATTACGCAGATATTTATGATCCGATTTACGTGATTCTTCTTTAGTTTGATGCGGAATAGTTGCCATTTGGTCCCATAAATATTAAACATAGTTTGGCTCAGTAGTTTTCATTTTATGAACATTTTTTTCAGTAAATTATTGTTAAAAATTGTTGTAAACAAGAGCGGGCATTTTTTTAACTTTCTTATTTGAGCTTTTAACAATGCAGTTCAACAGTTTTTATGAGTATTCATTGACTGGCACTGGATTCCGAGGTTTTACTATTTTTACGTCTTTCGGCACTCCTCTAATTGTCAATTTTGCTTTATACCCCCTCTTAAATTCGAGATATCATTTCTGTGTTATTAAATAAGATTTAAGTGTTATTTTATTCGAAGTAGATAGATGCCTTCATTACAGTCATGTTAATTCAGTTTAATTTGATTGAACTTGTATCTATGTCATATTAATAAGATGTGATTTTTTTAGAAGTAGGTATCTTTATAAAAGTTTATTTTTGTCAGGTTTTTGTGTTGTGTGATTTTGCATGCACAATTTTTTAGAGTATTCCTAGAAAGAGTTGAAAATACATAGTCTAAAATAAGAGTTTATGGAGAAGAAATATATTTTTGTTCTTTTTTTCTTGAAAAATATATTACTGAAATGAGTGAAATTCATTAATAATGTGAAGCTTTATTTAAATTGAAAATACCCGGGTACCCGGGTCTACCCGGGTATTTAAGAAAAAAATACCCGATACCCGGGTATCAAAAAAGTCCGGGTACGCGAAAACCCTATTCTGATCACGGTTTTCCTGTTTTTAATCTACATTAATATAATCATAATTATGCTTTTGAAATACTAAGAACGTTTACACTTATTCTAACTGCGATTTTTTTTCGTCAGTATCCTTAAGATGGTCTGGAAGAAATCGCTTAGGTATTACGTGTATTATATTGTATTGTACCATTGGTGTATTCTACTAAACTTATTAATGAAAATCAATTAATATTTTAGCGCCCATTTTAAACCACATTCAAATGTCACTTTTAAGGCTATTAAATCGTTATTCAAAGGGGTATTAATCGCAATTCCAGTTCATTATGCAAATAGATGGATTTGTGGATTCCATTGGGCGTAATAATTGTGACGTTAGCCTGGAATCCTGGATTGATAATGCATTGTAATTAAGCGTCACTGAATATTAATTACTTTGCAATATGAATGGTATTTATTTGTTTTGCTTATTTTAATAATAAATAAACACGGATCATTAAATTTTGTTCAATTAACATAATTTATTAGTACTTAGCAATTTAAATCATTTCATTATAATTACAGCACATTTGAGGTGGTCTTTTATACCGAGCCAATAAATTTGAAACGATTGTTTACATAACATAAGCAGTTAACCACTTCTTACACGCATTGGTAATACTAAGTAACTATTCACTTCAAAATATGCATTTTAATCATAACGAAACTACCACTACCACCTTGAACTTGAACAATACATCTATGTAGTTAATTAAGCACCGGACCGAAGCAGAGAGGTTGTTTGTCAGCGGGACAAAGGCGGAACGATAATTAAACATTGTAACTTGAACCGCTTGAAGATTGAGGTTAAGTCGGATTTTCAAGATTACTTCGTAAGTTATTCAGCTGTTTCATCCCGTGTTATCGTAGTGGCTTTATCACAATGTTTTACGCACATCAGCAGGGTAATGTTGTAGCACGATCGTATAATTGGCTATTATTGCTTGGGGAATTCATGCGATGCCGCTATTTCATGATTTGTTTTGACGAGTAGGTACTTGTATTGATGTCCATACATAATACAGGGCCGATCGTCGAGAGAATCCTATTCGTCGATATTCTTAGATAGAGCCTAACTTGGACATCCTACATAAATCACTGAAGGAAAACCAAGGATAGGGAGAACTAACTAGGATTCGGCTTTTTTTAATCCGTGCGGAATGAGGAACCCCGCGGAGCAGTTTCGCTGCGAGATGTGACGTAGTCACATCACATTATTATGTATATAACTTCAAGTATTGAACAGTCAGACAGAAAAACTAGACTCGAACAGGCAAACAGAATAGCTTGACAATGTGCTGCTGATGTACTAATACCGTACAATAATTACGATGGTTATTTAAAACTAATATTTTGCTCGCGACGAAAACCACGAAGTACCAATAAAATTATCCCTAAGGGTATTAATAGTAGTAACGTAAAGTAGTAACATATTATCGGGATAAAAACTATTTTATGAAAAGGATTCAGGGCCTTACTAACTCCATAGAAAATTTCATCACCAACACGAGAACAAGCATTTATCTGTCACATAAACATCTGCCCCGGGCGGGAATCCAACCCGGAACCTCTCCCTTCGCAGGCAGGGCCACTACCAACTAGGCTACAGGGTCGTCAATTATTCTCTGAACAGATTAAATTATAATCGATTATTAAGTATAGTTACCTACCTATTTCATTAAATAGGCATCCTGAAAGTCAATATTCATGTTTTACTCGGCCCCTCTTAATACATAAAACTTTAAGATAAGAGTGAATAGCATTTTACAAAGTTAATGCGCTTACCATCTTTAGATCATCGCCACTTAACATCGGGCGGGATTGTTGTCAAATATAATTTTGTATCGACTCAAAAAACATCGCTTATATACAAAAATAGCGCTTAAATGTAATATTTTATATTATAGCTACTTTTTACAGCCGTGTAGCACTGAAATAGCCGCCGTTATTCCCGAATATATCCGCCATAATGTGCTATTTACAGCGCTATACCGCGTTTGCGATAAAACCGATGCTTGAATAAATAATTAGCAGCGTGATGCGGAGCTAAAACGGTACATTGTTATTTGTTATTGTTTATAGTCAAAACCAACATCGATGTATACTTTTTCGTACACCGCTACCCTTTCTCTTAAGTATAGGCTCCGCGCAAATTGACCACCGACCACCGGCCACTGGTGGCTGGCGGCTAGCAGTTTCCAAGCCTTTTCATACATTTAGTAGAGATTCGGTGCAAACTGGCGGTGGCTGCGGCGCGATGAAGGCCGTTGGCCGAAACGACGTCACTTTTAACCTCTCTGGCACGAAATTATGAAATGAATGAATGAATCTAATGAAATAAGTATATTTTTATTGAATACGTTATTAACGTTGGGCATTTATTTTGGATAATATTTGACAATATATCTCAGGTTTACGATTACGAAAAATCAATATTATATCAATACCGATGCCCACAGATGAACAAAGTTCATCTGTGGACAAAGTTCAGATGACAAAGTTCATCTGTGGAAAAAGTTCAGATGACAAAGTTTATCTGTGAACAAAGTTCAGATGACAAAGTTCATCTGTGCCGATGCCGTTCGTGGACAGTGACGAATATCGCGTATTGAAGAGAAGTAAGAGAAAGTACTCGTATAGTCTTACAATTACAATAATACGTATTACTAATTGCTCCAAATGACACCTTGGTACCTAAATTGCACCTGTGCGGGCGGGAGTTACCCAAATCCGTCCTTCTTTTGTGAATAAACTAAAACATTGCAGGTATAAAAAGTAGAAAATCTGGGAAATATTTGGAAGCTCGCAACCGTAACCAAATATGCATGGCGATGGCGGCGTTGTCGCGACGTGTGTTGCATCATTTATTCCACTTTCCCACAAACTTGCTAAGTGCTCGTGATCTCGTGCCGTGTTCACAAAATGTTTGCGTAACTTAAAAGTGGAATAAAACTGTAATTTTTTCTAGTTTTAAGAAGCTTTGTTGCATGTATGAATGAGGGTTAATTTTTGCTAAACTAAACTCAACGCTAGCACACTCAAATTCAAATTCAAATAATTAATTCATATAGATACACTAATGCACGTCATTTTTTTTTATTTTATACTCATACCCCCGCACAAAGATTCCCTGTTTCACGGGTGCTATGGACAACACAAATAACACATCACTATTACCCCAGGACCTGGGAACAAATACCCGTCTCATAAACGTCTGCCCCGACCGAGAATCAAACCCTAGAACCCTCGCAAGCAGGGCCACTACCTACTAGGCTATTGGATCCTCAATCATACGATTAAATGTATACTCTTTAATTAATTCTACTTTAATATCTTGTGCTATGGTTCTTTAACATAAGCACGACCCGTATGGCGCAACGGTTACCATGCCGGCGATCGCAGGGTTTCACGTATTTTTATGTCCAACTAACAGTTAAACCTAACTAGTTAGTTACTACTACTTAGTTACTAGTTAGTTATTCAACATTTAGACCAAATTAAATAGCTACATAAGAGAAAAATAAGTACAAACAGTTATTGTGTTTACACATACAAACTGTCACTGTTGTTTATGAAAAAAAAAATTAAAAAAAATTACAATTAAATTAATACAATTTTATTTAACTTGTTTTTAATCATAGCTTACCAATGCCATGGCGGGCGAATTTTCATCTCCTCCAAAACGGTCATTGAATAAAAAATTAAGTGTTCTCGGGAAAAAAGGTTCGTATCTCAAATTATATTTTTTATGTTCATTGCTGCCAAACCGGCAGGTGAGCTACCTGCTGGTAAGTGACCGTCACCGATGGATAAGAACAACTACAAACTTCTTAATACCTACCGAAGCGCACGAGGAAATTCCTCATCTTTGTGAGCTCATGAGCATAACTTTCCTGTCGTTGTGTACAACATTCCAAGTAAGACATCGAGTTCTTAAGAGCGCGTTAATTAGTTGGAGAATGCAAGTAAAGCCACTTTATTTGAGAATAGGTATGTCGCGCGTCGCGCCAGCAGTAAGACTCGTAAGAATTTCAAGCTGCTGTAGTCTAGACAGAAATTCTGTTGTCTTATATCTTTGGAGTTTGTTAACTGGCTTCAATTTAAAAGGAGGAAGAGATTGCCAAGACGATCCTCAAACAAGAATATTACGAATTGATCGATGAAGGGATGAGTGTCCAACTCAATTGTCCAGAACTTATGCTGATCCATACGTGACAACTTAACTATTCCATCAGGTTTTGAAAGTTCACTATTGGACATAGGTTTCCCTTAACTTGCGCCACTTTGACTGGTTCTGAACCTTATATCGATCAGAAACCCTGTCTTCCTTGAATCACCCTTTCGTCGAAAGTGGTAGTTTCTGACAAATAACTGCTGTAAAAAGCAAAGTGCACTTTAAACTGTTACTGGATTAAAATATATTTAATATTATTAGCTGTATTAGCTACTTGCATCCACTTGCATCATTTTACGCACTATCCAAAAGTCAGCATCTCAACTATGCGCTTCTAATGAAACAGATAGCTTCTAGTAAAGCAAACCCAATTTACGGACCAGTCATAACGCCTTGAAATACAGTAGCCGAGTATTCTCCAAAGCACGATAGCGCCCCAGATATTCTGCCAGTAGCCATCCAACTCCCGATAATGAAGTTAGTGAACTCGGTCGATCATTTACGATTAACATTAGCCGTCGGGCTACGGACGCTGAGTTTGTAATAACAGTTGTGAAAAGATTTTGTGCAAATAATAGCTGGATGTCGCGTTCTTCTGCGGAAATTTTATTTTTATTGTTGCATATTACCCTTCATTTAGCCTGGGGGATGGATTTTGAGAAATTTAATACGCTTAATGTTCAAACAGCTGTTCGGATTTTTTTCAATCATCTCTAAGTACTTTCTAGGTCAAGTCACATAATATAAAAAACAATCTTTTTTTTAATAGCCAACAAACGAGCAAATGAGTCCCTTGATCACCTTCGCCAATGGACATCAGCAACACAACAGGCATCACCGATGCGCAGCTGGCCAAGAAAGAAAGAAAGAAAGAAAGAAAGAAAGAAAGAAAAAGTGAAAGAAAGAAAGAAATCTTGTTCCTAAGCCCTCAGACATGACATGTCGTGTGACGACAGACTCAAGCTAAAGAGTGGTAGCCAACACCAGCCAAAAATGAAGCTAAAGTTTGTACGACCGTACAAATCAAAACCTAAGTAGTAAAAAACATCTAAAATCGGAAAGCGGTCTGAAAAATAAAGTTGATTAATGTAACGTTATTTTAACCTTACCTTGGCATTCATTTTAACTTTCCTTAACAATTCGACCAGGGATGTTTCCGGAAACTAGTTAATTGGAATTGATGAAAACCTTCCTACTGTATGAGCAGCGAAGCGTTGAAATTCGTTTTATTTCATACGAGTTCGTCCAATTTCCCGACGACTGTCCGGGCCCGGTATCAGGTGAATGCAAGACCGCATAAACGAGGGCTGTCGCAACTTGAGTTATGCGACTAACCAATTCCGTAGCTGAACTTTTTGTTTATTTATAAAAAATGCGAGCGTGGTGGACCTCCGCATAACTGCGGAAACCTAGAGCATAATCCATTGTGCTGCTTCAGTGGGTATTGGTGGAGATTAGTAACCAATCCAAGTGTCAGAAACTTTTACGCTATTCAAAGTCCTCCAACATGGCAGCTGGTATTTAACGATCCCTACCAAGACCCATGCGACAGCTTTACGTGCCCTCCGAAGTATGTCAGAAGGTATACTGGGTGTTTTTTAAATGGTTATATAATGTATATGCAATGTTTAAAATATAAAATCAAAATTCTGCACGATAAATATTTAAAAATGGTAATCAAAGATATCGTAAAATCCTCGGGAAGTGTGGGCACAGTGTGCAAACGCTCAAAATACTATTGCCGTACGATCGGGGTGGTGGGGGTGAACTTTGAGTTGCCGCGCGCTCACGCCGCGTGCGTGAGCTCCGATTGTTCATACCTTTTGGTTTTTAATGGATAATTAAGTCAAATTTTAAGCACCCTTTTTGATTACATATTTGGAACGAGAATCGAGTACTGAGTATTAATATATGTTATGTGACTTACAAATCACCTTGTATATGGAGAGTAGGTAGGTACATTACTGGAACATATTACATTTCCAACAACGCGTTTTTGTGTGGGAAGATAATATTATGACGTAGTTTCCCAAATTCAGATAATCCTATGATAAAGTCCTTTGAGTGGCTATAAATAATCGCATTCATATTCGGATCTAGTTACAGACGACAGTAACGAGCCATAAGCTAATATAATGTGGGATTAGATTAACTACGCTATTATTAACACTCGAGAAACTACAAATAAATATCACACGTTATAGTATGTGACTGTATTTAATACATTTACAAAGTTACATATATTTTATGTACCCAAGTGGTCCTATTCACTTCTGATGCTATTCCAGTTAAATAACCTTAGGGCATAAGACTACTTTTAAGAACTATTATTCAATAATTTACTAATAATATCATCCGATTTCATAATTTACGGGGTAGTAGTAGGAACCATCGCCCGCCACGTTGTTGGAATGGTGCGGATCTGCTTCCAATTTTTTAATTACTAACTTGACTATTATTAACAACAACTATTATAAAAGAACTAACTGTCACTAAAAGTTCCCCAGTCGTCATATTTACTAACGAACTTACCAACTAACGATACTTATGAACCTGCTAAATGTACTAACCATTGTAGCCCCGTAGTAATTTTAGTCTTGTTCGTGTCGTTTGCACAGTTGTCATGTGTGGCAGCGGAAGGGTGGTGCTACATGCTTGTTTGCTATCCTAAATCCATTAAAAAGTCTCTCAAGGGCTAAAAAACTAAGCTACACTGGATTAGGTAACAATTGTTCCTGTATTTACCAGTTAGTTACGTAACGCCGCGCACATCACGCGGAACATTTAACTCACAATGTCAGTGATCGAGATTGCTAGCATGTCCATTGGTCCGTGTCATCCGAACCCGATCCATATCATTTTTACATCATCTTTTTAGTGCTTTTACGCTCCGGTAATGGAATAAAATATGGGCACGTCAGATAGTTACGCAACTGAGAGTCGTGTGCGATCCCAGAGGAGATGTGGGGACGACACCCTGATGCCTCGTGAGGGTTTAACGGGTACAAAAATCCCACATGTTCACTTTAGAGAAGCGTCGATGAAGACTATCTACAAAATAAAGCGGTATGTAAGTATATATACGTACATTGATTAGCATTAAACTACTGTTGCAAAATATAGTTTTACCAAGACGAGTGCGAGTGTAGTACCCAATGCAAGTGTGTGATAGGTACAAACTTGTTGTAGTAAAATGTAAGTAAGATAGAAGGAATACTTATACGACGTTTTCTACATACAATCTATACCTATGGTAATAGTAACTGTAATATTGGTCTATTTCTGTCTAGAATATGTTTAAGAAAATAATTTATGAGAATTCTTTACCCTAAACGAATTTATCCGCGTAGATTGTTTACGTGCGCCAATTAAAGATACAATACATTATTAACAATACCTACGATATTAACAATAGTTAAAGTTTCCCGTAGCGAAGCGACGGCGGGTATACTAATAGTAGTAAAATTATACCTCGCCTTCCGTTATAAATGAACCTGTCTCCCCTGGACCATGCAAGGGTATGCTCGGCTGAAGACTGAGCGATCCATTGCGATTTGTCTTGCTCCCGAGTCCAGAAATGACGGCAAGCTACGGACTTTACGAATGTTTACAAGACCAAAAGAGTCGTAAAACCCCGCTACAACCGCAAGCGGTCCCTTGGCCCGTAAATTACTGACCATTGTCGGGAAGCTTACGTTCTTATCTGAAAACAAAGTACTGGTATTTAATGCTGTGTAGATAAAAGCTTTTTAGTTAACAATAAGGCCGGTTTTTAATAATAAGTATATAGGTACACTGATATTCGTAATCTCAAGATAAGTTAAAATATTCTTACAAGTAAAAAAACAGAGTTCAAAATCATGCACATTTTAAGACTAAACTTGCATGGTTTTCTCATGGATGCCATTGTCAGAACTGGACCAAATTTAAACTGGACCACACTGGAAGCACCAGCATTCAAATAAAAATGATGTGGTGTCGTGGGACACCAGGTAGGAACGAAGTTCCTTCGGCTAATGTAGAATCGACACAAATTGCAAAAAAAATCGTGCTCAATTTTATGTAGGTTTTCTTGATTTTTCTCTTAAATTTTGCTGATTAGTTTTTATTTAAGTACAAGAAAGTCTTTAGGAAATTCAGTATTTTAGGAAATAATATAAAATAATATAAAATATAATATATAAAACCCATGTGTATCCATTGTTATATAAAAGTATAGAATAGAAAATAAAAATGCATAAATTTCATTTGTGTTTTATTTAATTAGAGAATCTTGTATATTAATCAAATCACAAGCTATAGTAAAAATATGGTTAAATGGTATATTTGTCTGTTCTTGAATCAAGTTAACTAAATAATAACAAGTTAAAGGATTGCCAATATAAGAACGGGGGCTTTTTTTAATTTTATTCAAGGTACACTCTAAGGCATTTAAATTTTCTCGTCTTTTGTCATCCTGTATAATCACTACAATCTGAAGAAGACTCCATTTGAAAAGATATTGATGATTCTGTGAAAGTTACAGAGGGAGTATAAGATGTATCACTATCTGATTGTTCTATTTTTTAACAATTTTACTCAAATAATGTTTAATTAAGTTTTTCCAAAACAACTCATTTATTCTCAAAATAAGTTAGCTTTTCTCAAACAAGTTGGCTTTTCTTAAAATGAGTAAACTTTTCCAAAACGAATAGGCTCATCGAACGTCACTCAATTAAATGTCTCTTAAAACAAGACTAAGAATAATTACATCTAACCTGTATACATAGCTCTCATATGTATCGTCCATCCCGATACAACTGTCCATTGGCACTCTCCAATAACAGAACTGAACACCTCTCTCTAGTGTCTTATAAGGGCTATGCATTGTACAAAAATAATTTCAAAATGAGTTATGTTCGACAAGATGCCTGAATTTTATTAAATTTTCAAAAAGAAAAGAAATCTCATTACAGTGAATATGTGACCGTCTCTAAGTATCAGACTAATCTGCTACCTATATCACCAGTAAACCCTGTGTGATAAAACCAAAGATGGGTAGGTACTTCAAATGTTATACTCCTAATACCATATTACCACAAAATTACCAAAAAGTTATTAACTTTATCAATGTCATAATTAGAACTCAATATTTAACTTCAAAAACTCATTTTCTTGATAATTTAGTTCCATTGTGTCTAGATTATCATTTTATTATTTTGATGTTATTCTATTTCATAACTAATGAATAACAACTCAAACTCAAAAAGTACTTGGTCATACCTGACAAATCCTTCAGCGTGGACTTGTGGATAGCGACTCCTGGATACAGGTGATGCAGACTGCAGCTCTCTTTGACCTCATGTAACATCCTCACTCAATAATTGTATACCATGATATCCAGATGACATCTTGTACTTCATAGTCATCTCAAAGCATCGCAGCCTTGCTTGCCAGTTCATATTGACATCCAAGCTTTCTCAGTAGCTAGTTTCTTACGGATTCTTTATCCCAGCTTCTGATATCGGCGTCAGGTAGGCCGGGTGTGGGTGTTTGTATGGTTTTTCAGTCGATTCTACTCTGTTTAGCATGTATTTTCATGAAAGTAGGTATTCTTCACATAACCTCCGTTGTGGGCTTATTCAGCGATTCTCAATATTGATTTAAACGTTTTAACCACTCGCTCTATCCGCGATATCACATTTTATTATAACTTCATCAACAACTTTAAGAGACTCCGCGACTTATGACAACTTTCATAACTTTTTCCGCGGGAACTCAACATAATCATATTCTCCGTATTAGCACTGTCACTTTCACTTGCCATTTTCTTTTACTATATTTATTTACTATATTATTATTTTATATTACTATATTATATTATTAGTTTATGAAATTATATGATATGAAAACTAATTAAGGCAACGGCGAACGAAATGAAACAGGGAGAAAGAGAAAGGTAATATACACTACTCGCTTGTGTATGCGACTGTCGCGCATGCGCACGTCTCATTATTCCACGCATTTTTCCTTACGGTTTTACTATCATATATTTTTCAGTTCGGTCGCCGTAGCAAAACCTATCCCCTCCAAGCCTGCCGTAAGGAACTTCGTTCCAAAAATATATCTAACCATCAAAATCGGTTCACCCAGTCGAAAGTTCTGAGATAACAAACATAAAAAAATACTTGTCGAATTAATAACCTCCTTTTTCGAAGTCGATTAATAACAAATTCCTTACACAATCATAAGGAGTCCATTGCCCTATTCTGCGCTGTCTGCCATCTGATATAAATGAAATAATATCTACATAATTAATTTAATTATAGAGATAGTTTGAGAGCCAAGAAAGGACATATAGAAGTTTTTATACCGGATTTTTAACAGTATTTCGATGTAATAACGAATCTGCCAGCAAAGACTAGTTGTTGATATATCTAGATCTAGATTCTAAATAATAGTCTAGTGGGTTAACCTATTTTCAAATTTAGATTCAAAATTTATTTATATCTAACTACAAAATGTAAATGTAATCTGCGGCAATAAAAGTAAAATGGATTTAGACCGACCGAGATCTTTGCAGCCATCAAATCATATCCCATACCATAACATCGACAAGATTGGAGTTCGGTATTTGCCATAAAAATTCTGTATTTGCGAATATTGAATTTATTAGTATTTATGTCGCACTTGTAGATCTCATTTGATTCGCTGAGAAAATTAAGTTATTTTACAGTTATTTATTGCAACATTATATTTGGGGTGGCGTTTATCAGAGAACGAAATTTTATTTTTTTCATATTAAGAGGGGTTAGTGTAATATTAAATCCAAGTTTTCGGGGTCGCAACCCATGTCCCAAGGTCTCCATCGTGGAAATAAGGATGCCGATGGTTTTTATGGTTTATCTGCCAAAGTAATGGCCTCACATAAAATTTGTAAGAACATTTTTCTTTGCTTTAATTATCTACAATTGTTCTGCAACTTTTAGTCGTAGAATCAAAATTATAGCATTAAGTAGTGCATTATTTTACAAAAATCCATGCTAACTAGATAAGAATCACAGACCGCTTATCCAATAGTCTGTGATAAGAATAAAAGACTTATAAAGTAGTAGTATACATACGTATATAATTAGTATCTATACATTATATAGTATACATTGGTATATAATACAAAGTATAGTACTTGCCAACAACCCACCCACATTTTCATTATGCGACTACTTAAGACAGCCTGATGGTGCTTCGTTTTCGCCAAAGACATGTTATTGTTGATAATATACTCGTAATATACTACCTGGCATGGTTTTGAACACCTTCAAGCTTGAATCAGCCGTCAAACAACTTGTAATATTCCGGGTGGGAGCTTCAGTTGAGCAGTTGATGTCGTTGAATGGTATTGCTGGTGACTTACCATCAGATGATTCGTTTGCTCATTTGCCGACTCTTAACAATAGGATTCTGTCAGACCATCAATCACTTAAAAACAGCAATTGTCTTTAATTCTACTAATCTCTTGGTAGATCTTTAATTATTTTTATCTATTATCCCGCAGAAACTATTTATAATAAAACTATATAAACTAAAGTATATTTATTTTATAACTAAGTGAACTTATTAGTTTCTTCATTTCCTGTTTTATTGAACTACTTATGAACGTTTCATTGTGGACTCAATGTGGGCTATAACTTTTATGTTAACACTTAACTAACTTCAAATACACTAACTTTACTAACTTTCTTTCAAGCATAGACGTGATATCCTCTTAGTTATTAACAAGTAGGAAAAATGCTGACATTTCTTATCCTTAGAGGACTCGCTCATAGTAAAAACTACTGGAACGGACGTTGACTTCTCGTCAGAAGTTCTCACTAATGAGCCCTGGAAAGATGCTTAACGGGCAAGTTTTGAGATAAAACTTTTACTAACTCTGCTTTTATCTCCTAAAGTGGCCATGTCAACGCTTATAATATAGTGCGTACAGTCTGTGTTTTAATTTCGTAGATAACGTACTCGTAATTTGATATTTTGTGTGTTGCAAGATTTTGCTATTACTTGAATAGTGATGTGCTACGATCGAAAAGATATGAGTTATATTTTCCGATTTTTGTATTCAAAATAAATATTCGAGGTAATGAAAAATAAAAGACAAATTATTTTATAAAATCTTATATATTCAGAACTAATTTATCAGATTGGTCTGAATCGCTACTAACTTTTATTATTAGATTTTCAACTAATACAGTCCAAAAAAAATTTAAACGGTAAAGGAAATTAACCGCTAAAACATACAAGTATAAACGACGACGAGTCAACGAGTAAAACTTTTTAATTAATTTTAATGAAGTTCTAAGGTAGCGATTTAATTTTTAATCTCGTGGTATACTCGTATACTCGTATTTGCGATGCGACAATGCCGGAATATTCTGATGAAAAAAGTTGCAATAAAAGTTACAAAATTTCACGCGCCGAAATGAAACCACTTTCGGGAATTTGTGACTTTTATTCAGCGCTTCCAATTTCGGAACTGATATAGAATTGGATAAAAGGAACGTTTCATCGAATTTTGGAATATTTGGAATATAACCTTTTTATTACGAACAACTTCATTTCAATTCGCTTAACTATATTGTGAAAAATCAACGCAATCATACTTTTATTAGCTTCACCTGAATATATTATCTCATAACTAACTAGCCTAGTTGGAAGTGACCCTGGCAGCTAAGGGAGAGGTTCCAGGCTCGATTCCTGGAACAAATATTTAAATATAGGTATATGTATATATGTTCTCCGGTCATGGGTGTTGTTAGTAATGTGTTATGTGAGATATTTATGACAAAGGGAATCCTAGTGCGAGGGTTTGAGTGTGTTAGCGTTTCTTAATAGTGTTTACTATTTAAGAAATAGTTTTTTTTCACTCACTTGTAGCCGTCTGAACGCTGATCCGCTTTGCTTAAAAATTTGCAACAACACACACCACACAATAATTTCAAAAGATTAACTAATAACTTTAACTATTATTTCAAAAATCTTACTTTTGGTTACGACTAAAGCGTGTTTTTTCGGGGTTTAGTTTTTATCTGTCTGTGCAGTCTGTAACATTAAAAAGAGTACATTTTATTAGGATACGGGTACTCACGATACCTATATATTTTGTACACGCATATTTCGACCCGATAGTTCAGCGACCACGATCCATGCAAATGAGCCGAAATATTGACGTACAAAATATATGTCGTTGCCCATATCATAATACAATTCGCGATGTAAAAGTTTAAAAACTTTTTTATGTTTATTAATTGCAATGTACTTTGACAGCGGACGAGAACGGTTCCATATCGGAGACGATCCCCGACCGGCCGGTGGAGCTGAAGAGCTTCCCCAAGCTCTGTGACCAGCGACGCAAGTTTCCGGTCCTCTACAAACTTGAGTTTCAGGTATGTGTTTTTTTATTTAAATAAATATATTTTAATCGTAGTAAGTAAAGAATTGTGGGACAATATTTTTGGAACGAAGTTCCTTACGGCAGGCTTGGAGGGGATAGGGATTTTGCTGCGCGACCGAACTGAAAAATATGTGATAGTAAAACCGTAAGCGTGGAAAAAGGTGAGCGTGGAATAAAAGTGAGCGTGGAATAAAACCGTTAAATGAGACGTGCGCAGGCGCGACAGTAGCCGAAGGAACTTCGTTCCTACCTGGTGTCCCACGACACAATTAGTTTTTTTTTATAAATATGTAGCTATATACTGTATTCAAAATAAATATTCCAGTACGTATATTTGTAGGTAAGCAGAAACAAAAATCAGAAAATCGCTCATTAAGGATAACGTTGAAGAAAATACAAAAGAGATCAGAGACTAATTAAATGTCCGAAGATGTTGTCGAACGAGCTTACTAAAATTACGGAGTCCTTTTACAACTTAAAAAAATCTTTTTTGTTCTTACAAACGTTTTTTAAACAACGGCCTTGAACAAAAATTATGTTTTGCAACTTTGCTTTAGAATCAGCCATTTGGCTGTTGTTGTAGGACTATTTTATAACACGTTCACTGAAGCAAACATATTTTCATTACGTCCAACGTGCTACGTCCAGTGACATTTGACACACACTACCTATGTACATCTGTCTGCTCGACGTTCTGTTGTATGAACACAATAATTTTCATGTTATTTTAGGCAATAACATTGTATACATAATTTAAGTCGAAATAGCATTAAATAAATATGTACCTTTTTAGGTTTAGCACTTTGGGAGAGAGCTTCCAGCCTTATATATCCTTTGAGAGAATTACGGTCGTATTTCGTGCGTAGAACGGGTCTCTAGTAACATTATGATATGATTAACACAACCCTACATTTGGGCGTAGTTTAAGAATACGTGCGAACTGTCACCGAACGTTTTAACATAGCTATATCGGTTAAAAATTCAACATAATAGCAACGTATTTTTCACCAATATCGCACAATGCTTCTGCACGATAATCCAAGCTTTCGTGCAAATCCTCGCATTTTTGCACAAAGTAAAACCAATTACGCGATTGTACAGAGACATACAAATACAAAGTAAGTGAAAATAATAATATTAGCGGTAAAATACGTGTTTGTGAATGTTCTTGAAATGTTTTGGATCAAGAATATATTTATACATTTCATTTTTTCTTCTAGATTTTCTGCAATTATACCGCATCACGACTACGCTATCTATGCAGAGAATATCGTATGGAAAATAATAGTTTTATACCTCACGAATGACTTTTTACCGCGTTTCTAATATGGCAACATCGCACACTCGTTATCTTTGTTTTCTACACTGCTCGCCTATCTTTATATAATTTATGGACCAAGTGATTAAGAGGACATTGTAAATGCGCGCGCAGTTTGAAAAATACCCAATATGAGAGGGCAATGTGATAACAATGATTGAAATAATGAAATCGTCCGGGCGTCCGTCCGGTCGGGTTTAGTGACACCTCGACCGAGGGTTGTAAAGGCTTTCGGGAACCCAGGCGAAACCTACACTAACATTGTTCGATTATTATTTCATTTTAAAATGATGCTATTATCGATTAATATACAATTTGTCCTGCTAAAATAATCTATTTATTTTAGGATTAACTAATCGACTAATTTTCATAATTGAGATAATCGGATCGCCGCCATTTATTGTTGGCCGTAATTGCGGTCAATATTGTTATCCGTAATCTCATAGAGCGACATACTAATGTTACTTTTGTTTGTGTAGACTTAACCGACCCCACGCAGCTGTAAGTTGTTAGTTTAAGAACTTTGAGGTTTGAATCGTTTATTTTCAGTTTTCTCAAAAACTGTGCGAAAGAAGAAAGTATTTATAATGGTCGGGCAATGTGAGAAATAAGGATGTTAAAATTATAACTTTTTACTTCGCCCTAAGTAGCTTGTCCTTTTTCATAATGCCCGGGCATTATGAAAAATGCCGCGTTTTATTACTTGGTCCATAACATATAAAAAGTCACATGCAGGCATGACCCCTCGCCTGACGAAAGATCTCCCTTCGCTAAACTACATCTTATATGTATATAAAATTCTCGTGTCACAATGATAGTTACCATAGGTACTCCTCCGAAACGGCTCGACCGATTCTCATGAAATTTTGTGTGCATATCGAGTAGGTATGAGAATCGACCAACATCTATTTTTTCATACCCCAAATGTTAAGGGTTGTCCAACCTAAAATTTTGTTTTTCATTTTTTGGACAAAAATTTTCTGCTTATTTTTTTATGGTGTGGCATAAAAAAATACACATGATCCCAAATTTTCACTTCCCTACGACAGCCCCTCAAATTTTACTCGCGCTTTAATCATTCAAAATCTATATGGCGGAACACCGTTCGCGGGGTCAGCTAGTAAATTATATAACTCACTTTGAGTTTGGGTCTTGTCTCATAAGTTGAATTTTTCTAAACAATTGTACACCTTCCTGAGAAGCGAGCGACCTCAAATTTCCTCAGCTCAGATTCAAATGACAACATTGAAAAGGATTGCCTTCAAACAAGGGAACTCATCAACGGTTAACAGCACAGTGACTAAAATTGCTTTACATTTATAAATTTCAAACGGCAGTCAAAAGGCAGTCTCCGTAAAAACTTCTACAACGGCTGTCAATTTCACTTCCACACAATTACATTACCCTGTATCCGTAGTACAGAGTAATGTTAAGCAAACATAATTAGATTTGCGGCCACGTTCGACAGCAGCTCGCGCCGAGTGTTTATCGGACGTAATTAACGTATCCATCGTGATTGAACTGTGAGTAAACTTGTATGTATGTCTTAGTAATGATTTTATGTAACTTTTATTTCGATACAACACAAAATCAACCCATATCTATTCTCCCGTTCCTATCTAAATTTCTGGAAGCCTATGTACAGAAGCAAGTCTCATCTTATATATTGAAACATAACCTACTCAGTGTATGTATATCAGTCTGGGTTTCGCTCTGGTCACAACACCACCACTGCATTGTTCAAAGTTACAGATGATATCCGACGACAGAAAGCTTTCAATGGTTGTGCTTGTCGACTTTTCTAAGGCTTTTAACACAGTCGACCACGTTATCCTACTTGCCATGCTTTAATATTTACAATTTACTTCCGCAGCTTTGGATTGGTTTTCATCATATATTCGTGGGCGTCAGCATTCTATTCGTATGAGGCAGCTAACCTCGAGTTGGATAGATCTTGTACTGGCGTGCCACAAGGCGGCATTCTCTCTCCATTAATTTTTTCACTGTTTATAAATTCCATCACTTCTGTTCTCGACTGTTCGTATCATCTGTATGCCGACGATCTGCAACTGTATGTTCAAGTTGAACCACATCTACTACATAGCGGAGAAGACATTATTAATTTTAATCTATCTAAATTACATAACTGGTCTCTGCGCTATGGAATTGCTGTGAACCCAGGGAAGTGTTGCGTGCTGTATTGAGACTTTCCTGATAATCATTTCTTACAATACTTAGCACTGCTATAAAAGAGAATAAAGCATAAAGCGTTCCATCGGTAGTTCTACCTTGTCGCTGCCACCCAATTCCCACAAATATCAATTTATGCTCGGAAATAACCTGAAAAGAAATTAAACGCAAAGAATTTCCAATTTTCGATGTAATTTGGTTATTTCCTAATGTTTTTTATTATCGTAAAGGTCACCTGTTATTTTGGGTTCGAGCCCAACCTTCATGTAAACCGTTCAAATCTCATTTCGCTTGATTGAACTTGAACAAGCGGACAGGATTTTAGGTAGATATATCGCTATAATTATAGACCATTTTTTTTTCAATAATAATCGGGTAAGCTTTCTTAGCGAGATCCTGGTGACTGATTTAGGCTGAAAACATAATAGTTTACAAAATTTAAAAACCCGCTACTATAATGCTCAAAGTTAATCATAAAAGGAAAGTAGTTTTAGTCCCCGTGCTTTTACCGTAAAGCAGTTCCCTTGTCTGCAGCCAATCCTGTGTACAGTTCCTACTCATGCTTGTCATAAAATTGCTTTGTCATCGGAGCTAAAGCTATATGCAAACTTTCAAAAGCCCGTAGAATTAAAGGAAGTACCTATGTGTAGTTCCAATTAAACTTGTAAGATTTGACCAAAACATTCGATGCAATAAAACACACTGACATTTAACAAAAAAATAATTGAGCGCAGTGAAAATTCCCAGCTATTTCTTAGCCAAAAGAACATGTTAGGATACTGTAAATCAGCTCAGCTCATTAATTTCCATGCGGAGTTAAAGTACTCGTAAATGCATTTGTAGTTTTAATGGTGCTTCTTTACTACGATATAAATTTTGTACGAAATACATTTGGCTGCATTATTTTAAGGGATTCATAATCGCAACCCATTTTTGTTCTACTGCTAGACTAGACGTGAATCTCTTCTCACTATTTGAGAGGCATAGGCCCGTCGCACACTGTGGATTAGCTGACTTGACTGACTTAATACCTTAGAGAACATTATGAACATTTTTTACGGTAATAAGGTAGCAAACGAGCATGCAGCACCAACCTTCCGCTGCCACCCATGTCAACTGTGAGCGACATTGAATAAGACTCAAATGGAGACTAGGATGGTAAGTGCTGTTAGCAGATGGTGTTACACATTGGTTGGTTACTTTTTTAGTAAGTATCAGGACTGGGACAGGGACTGTTAGTGATACTTAGTTACTTATTGTTAGTAATAGTTCATTTAGAACCTAATTTTTAGCAAGAGTCTCGTTGGTCGTATGGTTGCCTCTAAAAAGTGTAACCGGCTCCAAACCTTTTTCTTTTAAAACAATTATAATTGTTTTAAAAGAAAAAGGTAATTACCTAATATACGGTAGAAATGGTAGTCCTACGCCGAGCGAACTCTAGGCTCTACTACTATACAACATATATCCGATTCCAACTCGCACTCGACTGGTTTTTTAATAGTCATGCAAGATTTATATTTTGTTAAGTCGTAACGACTTAACAAAATATAAATACCATATACCGACCTAACAATGAGTCAACCATTTCAACCATTTACAAAATCCAATATCCCCCGAAGTGCTATTGTGGAAATGTGTTAAACCGTTCCAGCTAACTCCAATATTGTCCGGAGTCCAAGTTGAATATTGTCCATAAACGCGCCATTCGGTTTGTAACGCCCAAACTCGAATATTGTCCATAAACGACTGAGCTCCCCAGGAAGGCTTAACCTGAAGTTAGAAAGCTCATCTTTGTAATACTTCATACCTACGTCGCGAAGAAATTTAGTTTCGAGTGCTTGATCTTCCTTAGATTGCTTTCCTATTGATCATTTCACGAAGCAAAAGCGCACAATAAACATTTTAAATGTTTGTATGTTTTTGTGAGTGGTATATTGTAAGTTAAATTACAAATTTACAGCTTCAGTAATTAACAATACAAATTTAATATTAAATATGAATAATTAATTAGTTCCACAACAGTGTTCGATAGAGATTATTTGTTTGACAAATTAATTTTCATAACGTACTACGCGCAACGAGATGTCGTAAAAACTGAACAGGATTCAGGTAACAAGGTTTATTAGTATCTCTAATCAAACGTAGACTAGTTTGGTCTTTTGCTCTCTGTGTGTGATAAGTAAAGTTAGATACAATAAGTAGTTTAGTACTTTAACCTAAATTACGCCATTATCCGCGATAATACTTACTCAAATATTATCGTGTAATATTAATACGTAAATGTTCTCATACCCCATTGTGTAGTGCTATTATCGTTAGCTAAACAACTATAGGCGAAAAGTTGATTAAACGTTCTATTTTAGCTAAACCATTTTGTTTTATAGTTAGCATAGTAACCCAAGTACCTTTCGCTTCGGGAAAAATAGGTAATCCTTAAAATTTGAACAGCATTCAAAGCCCCTAAAATTTTGTAATCCATTTCAATAGAAGTTAGAAAATACGAACAAAATATATTTATGATTACGTACTACTTATTTACTACAGTTAATTACAATTTTACATTTTCGTGAATTTACTATTTTATTTAAGTACAGTGTTCTTGACGTAAAATGTTATTTTTATAATAGATAATAAAATATTATGAAGACGAAAACTTCTGATAGGTACTTGTCAAACTGTCGCGATCAGTTTAGGTTATACATCAAACTTTATAACTTCAAAAGTTAGTACCTACTATTGATCCTCAAGGCATAAATGGCGTGGAATTAATTAGTCCACATTAATATTTTAAATATGAAAGTAACTGTCTGCTGCAATAGAATGGTCCCTTTCGTATTGGTTCAATGATGATTTAATGGTCTCTGGACAAGATAAAAAAACATAATACACACATAAACACTTACTTAAACTGTCATATAAAACTATAGTACATAGGCATCGCAGTCATTATATACATCATTTCATGAATATAGAGTGACATTATGAAGTTACTTTCAAATAAGTCTACTTACGGAAACAAAATAAAAGGCATCTAAACATTATTTACTAAACCCTTACCTAAATTCCTACACATATATTGTACTGCTTCAGGGAAACAAAGTATCGTCTTCTAATGTCCGGATTCCATATAGGAAAAAGGATTCGTTGTGCTTGTTTAACTATCTACGAGGCGTAACTAAAAATGTTCCTATAAGAAAAGATTATAAGGAACTACTTTTACGACTTTTTATAATAACTCGAAAACGATCGGTTTAACGATTGTACCTGGCATTACCAAAAAAAATGATGTGGTGTCGTGGGACACCAGGTAGGAACGAAGTTCCTTCGGCTAATGAAGGCAACGGCGAACGAAAAGAAAGAGGGAGAAAGAGAAAGGTATTATACACTACTCGCTTGTGTATGCGACTGTCGCGCCTGCGCACGTCTCATTTAACGCTTTTATTCCACGCATTTTTTCTTACGGTTTTACTATCACATATTTTTCAGTTCGGTCGCCGCAGCAAAACCTATCCCCTCCAAGCCTGCCGTAAGGAACTTCGTTCCAATAACCCTGTATAAAATGTTCACCATGTTATTCTGTTGCAGACGGCTGTGAAGGTGGAGACGCACGCCTGCCGGCATGCCACTAAGAAAACCAACCTTCACAAAAACCAGAACCAGAAAGTTATTCCATGTAAGTAAAAATTAATTCAGCTATAATTTTCTATCGTCTGTTATGTACCTAACTGTGACGACTTAATTACTAACACTAAAATTAACAACGGCGACTACTACATTACTACATTACTTGCGACTTACTTATTTCTACATGTTATTTAGAAAACCCGTAAGTAACCCGTTGTTAATTTTAGAATTAACCCGTTGTTAACTTTAGAATTAACCCGTTGTTAATTTTAGAATTAACAACGGGTTTGGATTATTGTCAAGCGTCAGAAAGAAAGAAAGAAACTATTTTATTGAAGACAGTAAATTATAAGTAACATTTAAATGAATGATCGAATGAACAGAGTAGACATAATTTAATTTTCTTTGAAATTATTGTCACTGGCAATTTTGCTTATTGTACTCGTAGTTCCTTATTCGAATTTCATAAAATACCATTTCAAGCCTCGAAAATTGGGGTTTAAAGGCGACCGGCAATAATAGGCGGTCGGAGAGTAATTGCCCCGCCGCGGCGTCGCTTCAGGATTACAGGATGGGGACAACTGAGAGCGCTCACAATAAGTAGCTAAACATAAAAACCCTGCTGAAAGCAATTGAAGTGAAAGATTTAAAACGTCTGTCGTTTTAATGATGCTTAAATAAGTTTACAATAGATACCTCATTTCATAACCTCGTGAGCTCCGTTGGGGTTAAATGTCTCTAGTAATATTCATTATATGACCGAAGTAATGACTGCCCTTTCGCGTCGACACTATAACGAGAACCAGTGCTTAGTATAACGCCCGTTTTCCACCAACGCGGAGAGGAGAAAACAAAAAATCAGATATCGGTATTTCCACATCTCTTACTGCGGGAGTATGAGTGTGTAAGCTATCTATTTTAATGTATCTTTACAGTAGAAATTTCTAATAGTGAGGCATTCATATTTCTCCATTTCATCATAATTGTGTGCAAATGTGAAGAAGTCATTATTTAACTATGACTTCAACAGAAATATTCTTTAGCAGTTTAAAAGGTGCTACCGTATTTTTCTTTTATTACACATATTTAGTTGTGTATCTACATTATGGGGTAGGAAAGGGGTCGGCAAAGTGTGACATCGATTGACAAGGGTCAAGTAATAAACTTTGTGAGTCCCGTAGCCTTGTTGATGGTGGCTCTGCCTGTGAAGCGGGGGTCCCGGGTTAGATTTCCGGCCGGGTAGATATTTATGTGATAGATAAATGATTTTTCCCAGGTCATGCCACCCGCGACACAGGGAATCTTTTGGGGGTGTGAATAGATTAACGTTTATTTAATGTTTATTTCATGTATAAATCTCAA
The DNA here is from genome assembly GCA_905404295.2 of Ochlodes sylvanus. Lineage (NCBI taxonomy): Eukaryota > Metazoa > Arthropoda > Insecta > Lepidoptera > Hesperiidae > Ochlodes > Ochlodes sylvanus. The sequence goes on along the minus strand of FR990142.1, from coordinate 10,350,681 downwards.
ACGCTGAACGTTATCCAGCACATAGGTATGTAACTTTGAAATGTTACCAACCCCAACACAATAACACTGTTTGATTTATTGTGGATAGTATGAAAGAAGATCTAAATTTGAAGCCGTACCAGAAGGGCCTGGAATATTGATCCTATATATTCACATGCAGGCAGATCAAGGTGTCGCAAGAGGCAGCACAAACCGCCCTGCTTGGTGGTAGGCCCGAAGCTCGATTTCGCTTGAGTCGTCCGCCAAAAGAATTGTCGTGTTCCGACTGGAAAGCTTGGAGATGATTTTTCTTCCCTCTTCCTTCTATCCTAGCTGCCAATGGACCGGTATTAACCATAGTTAATACCCATGCCTATAGATAACTATAACTCTATATAGTTAACCGCTGGCTCGTCTGCTGGCTATTACCATAAAAAAACTTAGTGGTGTTTTCTATGAATAATTTAAAAATGTAAAAATATGTGACGTCACTCTAAGGGTATGTGACTATCTGTGACAAAAGGAAGATTAAAAAATCATTAAATCCTCGTGATGAATAAACAGAAAATACTGTGGCCTATTCATAAATATCGCAGTACGTTCAGTTTTATAAAAAGTGCTGTTTTGGCTCTTTAGCTAAAGGGGCCAAACAGCTTCGAGTAGTCATTGACAGCCATTTGCAGAATCGGCAAACGAGAAGTTCGGCTGCGAGGTGTTAAATGCCAGTCTATTGGCCTTTTTGTCTTTAAAAATGCAACGTAGCCAATTCAAGTCAAGCGCTCATTGGGTGTTTGCGAGTTCAGCGAATTTTCAAAGCCTGGAATTTTTACAGTCGAGGAAGTTTTTATTGATATGGAAATATAAAAGGGGCGATCCATCTGGCTATAACTCACGGAAATGTTTTAACGGATTTAGCGGTGTCTATGTTAAATTCAAGTCAAAATATTGGTGAACAATATTATGGGTACCCGTAAAATGTATAATCCATTTTTATTTTGTTTCAAATATTTAGAATTGGTTTAGATGGTATGTGAAATGATTTATTTGTAACCAAGCTGACTTATGTCTTCAACCCATTAATCGCCCACTAGGAATGCTGGAGCATACTCCACCACGTCGCTACAAAGTGGATAGATAGATTTGGATTGGTGTGGATTGGAGGATTGGTGGACCAAGTGTCAGAATCGCACAGCATATGAAGAATCATCTCAAGGGATTTTGTATATAAATAAAAAAAACATGAAATGTAAAGGATACTGGAAATTGTTCAAGTTTTATTCATTAGTAACTTGAACCTAGATGTACTTAACATATCGTTCATTATCGTACGTGTAGCCGCACTTATCCCCGCTTCACGTCTGGCAAACCATGGAAGGGCCAAGTTTACAGCGGCTTACAAATACGTAGTTAACCCGAATAGTTGAATAATAACTAATTGGTTATTAAGCTCATTATGCACGCGTTGATTTTGACAAACGCATTTGCTACCTACTGTTTGTTGAACTGAAGTATTGTTTATGTATTGGGGGGTAATTTTTTTTACACTCCTTTTCCTTTTGTTCTCATTTTAATACCTGTCGATTTAATATTTTTTTTTTCAAATTGATCAATTTTTGAAGTCGTGTTTTTTAAGATAATATTATATTATTCTAATCGGTGCGCACAATAAAGTATATTGTGTACATGTACTTTCATCTAACTAAAGTTTTGTTTTCTATATTCAAATGTACAGAGCTGTGCCTGAGTTCCGTTTAATAATGCGTAATATTTTGTTGACAGATGACTACAACAGGGTGGTGTTAGACACAGTGGATCGGGAACCGGACTCGGACTACATTAATGCTTCCTATATAGATGTGAGTATTGTTTGGCATCCTATTATCCTGTACATCAGCGCTTCCCAAATGGTGGGTCGCTAGAGCATCGGGTTACGAAAACGGAAAGTGTACCGGTGCCGGGTACACTTACGCTGTATTGAATTAGGCCCGATATTCTATGTTATGAGTAGGTATATGAACACTCGTTGTGTTCTCAGGGTGTCAATGCCAGTACTTTTTGTTCTTTTCTGTATTGAACAGCAACGCGTTGGTGATTTCTGTGAATTCGCTAATGTTCATAGACGGTGATCACTTACTATCAAGTGGTTCGTCTGCTTATTTGTCACAAATGTCACAATGCACAACATCCTGTTTAAGAAACGTGTCGCAACTTCCGTTTCAAATAAACGTGTAATTTTTTATTATAATCGTGAAATCGTTGACTTCAATAACACGAGTGTGACAGTCGTAGGCATTTAATATTCTAGTTTGGATGTCAGGGTTAAAAAAAGTACCTGCCATATTAACATTTTTTTAATACCACTTAACTTGTGTACTTTTTTATTAGAAAATCGTTTTTATAAAAAAATTAAAAATAAGCTGAAGTTCCCACGGGAATGGGAAATTTATAGCGTTTTATACTACATTTGAATTATACCTATAAGTTGCTATGGTAACCGTGGCCATGATAACCAACGGAGCCACAGCGTAGCGTGGCCGAGATTGACAAGTTTTAATGAAGTTCTTTCTTTAAAAACATTCAAATGAGTTTTCCTTTGCAAGTTTTCGCAACAGGATAATAAAAAAGATTCACAAGCCGAGGTAGTAATAGTTTGAGAACCGCTGCTCAAACGTTGTATTGTTGTGACAGTTTCAGATGTCCTTTGTTTACATGTATTGTATTTAAGACTCGTTTGGAAATAAACAAGTCTCTTTATATTCGTTTTCTTTATAGCTTGTAACGTGTTCGCTATTTTATACATGATCAAACAAACTTCTAAGTGAAGTTTGATCAGTGTTGTATTAATCATTTTATTCGAAGAATCATCTGAGAAAGAAGAATATATCTGAGTCTAACCTACATGTTAGGTATGTTTTTATTACCTCAATAGATTCACTTGAAACTTTTGTTTTAAGTATCAATATACTTTATATGATTGATGTTAAAACTTTGCATAACATTCCCACCCAAGGACCTTATTTCCGTACCTATCAATCTTGAAAACTTTGTAATTAGACGGAGAGAGTTGATAATTGGATGTGTACCTTAGTTGTAAAACTAATTAGGCGAATAGAACATTACATTACTGTACGAGATATGAGCGCTTCCTACTGAATTATAGCGGTACAAATGGAATTACGTCGAAATTGAGTATTGGAGGTACTGTTCTACTATACTATACATACATGATTATAAAGATATTAACAAACTTTCGAATAACATTAGTTGTGTACGAAATTGGCTTCAACCCATTATGACTCACTATGGAACACACTCAGGAGGCTTATAGCATACTCCACCACTGGATTGGTGAAAGGGTTAGTGGCCTAGCCTCGGAAGTTTTTATTTCAAAGGCCTCTGAAATGGCTTAACGATTGTTATCTAGCGATACCAACGGGGACCGATGGCTTAACGTACCCTCCGGAGCACGAAAACGCTCAATTTTTGCCACATGCGGTCACCCATCCATCCATCAAGTCCACTCAGTCAGTCGGTAACTTAACTCGGTTGATCAAGGATCGACGATAGCCGCCGGGCTATGAGCTAAAATTACTCTATGTATGTATATTATTATTATGATAAAGTATATGAAAAGTATACTCACAAAGTATCTACGTTGACAATGCACCTGGATGGAAGACCAACGTTCAAACCATGATACGACTCTTAATAAGATTTAAGAAGAATAAAAAACGGCGTAAATAAAAGAAATCCCTTAATACGAAACTAGAAAAAAGAAAAATCCGTTTCGGTCTAGCGTGATATGAAGAGGTAGTTCGTTGTGCAAAAAGTAAAGAAAGTTAATTAAAACTGGACCTAGAAACCGAGTTTCATCCAACTAGCCAACTTCTTTGTTTAGTGGTCGTCGAGGGCAAACTGAGCAACGTTAATCAACTGTCATCCATTAATAAAATTAATTGAACAATAAACTTATATTTAGGTAATTGTTATTGTATGTCTAAAAGCAATATTAATAAGCGTATTAAAAACCGAATTATGAGGAACAATTGTAATATAATTTGATGTAGGTTTTTTATGACAGTTCTTTTGGAACATGATTAACAATGTTTACTTTAATAACGAACGAAATTGAGGTTATAGTAATTTATAAGTATTGTCCCAAATTTAAATTTGTGAAATTTTTATTCATTTAATTCAGTAAATTAACTCATAAAGTGTATGGCGGCCATTACAGAAATCAAATTACCAAGCCAAAAACACACAGCGAGGCGGAAAATGCGGGGGTGTGTGTGTTCTTGTCTTGTGTGTTGTCCATGGCTCCCACGACACAGGGAATCCTTGTGAGGCTATGAATGTGTAGCGTTTTTAAATGAGTGCGGATTCGCACGCAATTGCAATGTCTCCAAGGCGCTGATTGAAGTGTGCTTTTTTAATTTTTGCATTATTATTCGGAGATTAAAGTCACGGTGTTGTAATTTTTAATTGTCGTAAAAATAGAACACTATAGCCAGGGGGTCTTGACACTGTATTATAATAAGTCAATGACTGTATTATTATATAATTTATATACAGTTCAATCAGTCCAGTCAGTCCAGTGATTGTGTTTAAAATTAAACCATAAAAAACACGCTATAAAGCTCATATTTCAATTATTTTTTGAGTTGAGTTGGAAAGAGTTGTAAGTCAAATTGATCTTGTGTGAGACCTTAAAATGTCCGATAAGGTAGGTCAAGTTGTAAACCAACCTAATAAATTTATGTTATCAGATTTCATTTGAATATAAAAGAAATAAAATGTTCATTTCTCTCATTTCTATTCATAATCAGATCAAATACTGTCTGTCCTAAATTCGTTCATCATTTAAATTTAATAGAAATCTTTTGAGTGAAAATTTTCCTGACTCAAGCTGTTCCTTGACTGTGTTATCTTATATAATTATATACCACAAAGTTATCAGATTCATAGTAAGTGGTTATATTATTAGATTTATTTATTTATTTAAACATTATTATATCTAAGGCATGTTGGTAAAGGCCAATATAATTCTAAAACCGTAGTGTATTATTGGATTAATATTAATCCAATACGATAATTGTTACTTTACTCTTGGATTTTGTAAGTGATTACACATTTTCATTATTTATTTAAAAGTTATTGAAGCAAGCAAAATGTATTGGCGTACTAAAGGCGAACTTAATGCTTAAAGTATTAAGCGAATATGAATTTTCTTCTTCAGTTAGGTATTTTGTTTTTCTTATACTTTTCTTATTATTGCTTTATGGTTGGTGGTGGGGCTGAAACCCCGCGCGCTAGCTACCATCCTCTCACTTGAGGCGACCACCAGACGTTCTGTTGTGTTTCGGCTAGGAGCTTAGAAGCCAGCAATATCTTTCCTTCATTGTTAACCGGTAACGCATTGGTGATATCTTCGCTGTTACTGATGTACTTTTACGACGATATAATCGGTAACTATTAACACTCATCTGCTCATGTATCGCCTGGTAACATAAAAAGTATTGGATAATAATATTCAAAATAAATTAAAAGTAAAAAAAACTTAAAGCAATAGCTTTTATTTACATCCGCTAAAAAGAATAAAACAAACTTGTCCTTTATAACTTGTACTATCAAATTTTAACGTCATAACACAATTTATATGATATAAAAACATTGATTTTTCTATTCATAAAGATCAAAGCAAAGCAAACGGGGGATACTAGAATCCCACGAAAGATAATAAAAACCATGATTTCTGTGACTAAGGTTTTAATAAAGTGACAATATACATCGAAAACATACGGTGTATACGATTTATGACTGTGGTTCGGGCCCATACATTACGAGGTATAATGGCGTACCGTATCAACTTTCGGAAAAGGGTGTTTGATTGAAAGACCTCAGGGGCAAAAAAGGGTACCGGAAACATATAAGTTGGTTCCACTTTCGTGCGCATCTGTATCTTTCATAACTTTTCATAGTCACGTCTACAAGTTCCTATATAAATGACTGTGTAGGTGTGAATATAATAGTGAACCAAATAGGTTATAAAAATATAATAAGGTGCACGTGAAACATTACCGCAAACGAGTATTGTTCCATAAACAAATGTAACATGTAGAAATCTGAAAATATCACGACGAATCTACTGCTGAAGAATATTAATAATTGAAGTGTATGCGTTACCTACATAATACCTTGCGCTTGAAATTCGACCGTAAGGCACTTCGTCAAAGGGTTATTTCACATTGAAGTAAACTTACTCATTTCAAATGTCATGTCACTCTGTGTAAAGTGTTTGAGAGGCACGGTAGTGCGTATCACGGTGCTTAAAGTAATTTTATAGTGTATGTAATGTTTTACTTATTAATTTAATGTCTTTCTTAAATATTAACTTTCTCCACTCCTCCATATAAACTTTAACAATGAAAATTTTCTCATACTCCTATGTCCGCGTAATTTTCGTAAAAAGGGGTACAAAGTTGTTGCATCCCGTATTAATGTATAAATTTACGCAATCCATAATAATCCATGAAAGGTCACTAACCTTGTAGGAACTAGCTAAGCGACAATGTGTCGAGTTATCATCTGTCCCCTGTAACTGTTACTGTAACGGCACTGGCCCCGTAAAATTAGTGACCCGAGTCCAAACGCGATTAACAATGATGTGACGGAACAAATCGACATCATTTACCTTTATTACGGTCTAATACGAGTATAAAAAGGACCTTGAATTTCATTTAAGCATTGCATACCCTAGATTTATCTAGATCTATCTTGTTTATGCAGGGGATATCGGTGACCCGAAATTTTCACAAAATGCGCAATGACATTATAAGTAAAAAGAGGGTGTTACTTTTTCGCTATCACAACAAATAATGAACAGTAAAGGTGGTGGTTCGCGGCCGAGACCGAGTCAAGCGACCGAGACAGGCGACCGCGACCGGCACTTGACCATAGGCAATGTATAGGCGACAACTCGCGACCGAGACCGAGACACTCTGTCGCGCCTATACAAAGTGACAGTCGCGGTCTCCTGTCTCGGTCTCGGCCGCGAACCGCCAGCTTAAGATTCCAAAGGCGGTCTCCATACCAATAACGTTAAAAATTGTTCAGGCTTGACGTGACGTCACCGTGTAACGTGTGTGCGATGTCGCCGCTTTATTATTTTACTTATATAACCTGTGTCCGTGTCCACTTGTAACCTGTGTCTAATGAATTTCACTATTGTCTGCAGAGTATTCTAAAGCCGAACGCGTACATAGTAACCCAGGGGCCGACGGAGGACACAGTGGTTTACTTTTGGCGAATGATCTGGCAGGAGCGCGCTGCCGCCATCGTCATGCTTACTAAGACTTTTGACTTTATCAAGGTAAGCTAAGAATAAATTCATTATACATTATGCTAGGCGTATAATCTTCTTTCAACTCATAACTGTCTCTTGCTCGGAATGGTCTCCTCTCACACTGTGTGGGGTACAGGCACCGACCACACAGCCACTAGACTCCTAATAACAGGCGAATGGTTTCAAACAACACATCAGTATCATAGTACCGATATAAATTCGTGCCGTCTCATTCTTTCCCATTGCTTAAATTAATCTATTTCTTTCCAACGTTTCGTGTGGGCTTGAATTAGCCAATCACAGCGTTGAATTAGCCAGTCCCCCCGCTCGTCTTACCTCAGCTAGTGGTGAATGTTCTCCATACGGAAAATCAAACATTAGCTGTGTGGTCGGTGGGTACAGGCCATGGTACACCACGCTGACACTTTGCAGTTTGGAAGACTTCTCCCACCTTTAAGAACATTATGTCGAACTCTCAAGTGTGTAAGTTCCTCCAGGTGAAGGAACCCCCTTCATCAAAGCAAGTGATAATTAATTCCTGTTACGCACGTACTTTTTGAAAATTATAGATGCAGGATTTGAATCGGCCGCTGTTCAGGAGTCCAATTTTAAAAGTACCGAGTTATCACTGCTTCTAGGCTTACAGGCGGATACTAGCTATCTAACAGATTTTTTAAGTCTACTACATGGGGGGCCTCCCCATGAAAGGAGAACAGGTCGCCCCCCGACCAGTTAAACTAATGACCTGAAGACGACATTGGGAAGCCACTGGACTCAGAGGCATCAAGAATGGTCGGAGTGGCGCCAATTAGGAGAGGTAGATACTAAGAAGTACCGCGTGTAGGACAGTTGTAATCGTAACCGTAAACAGTGAATTAGTGAACGTCAGCTGAGCCAAAGATCCAAATCTTTTCTCGTCCGAATCAGCTCTATTCTAATCTCAGTGGCTACACCATCGATAAATATTTTGATACTCTTGATTCCATCAATATTTATGAGTAAACACGTCATCAAAGTTTATTCTATTTTAACTCGTCAATATTTATTGTTTCTCTAAACGCTCCCGACTGCGAGACAGTCAATAAATACTGAATCCTGATATTTATTGACTGTGAATTGCCAATTAATTCTGATTTTTAATCTAACAAATTGTCGCGAAGGATTGGAAAAGCTTTCCTATGTCAGTCCTCCCGCATACGTATGATTTGTGAGAGTCTTCAAGAGCAGAGTGAATAGGCTTGTACTAAGTTAGTGCGCTCAACATCAAGGACTTCATCGCCACTTACCATCTGGTGGGATTGTTGTGAACTACCTTATACCAAGTAATATAAAATAATTGTTACATTTTTTATGAAGTTAAGGTAGCAAACGAGCATGCAACACCACCCTGCTGCTGCCACCCATGCCAAAAACTGCGACCGACACAGAACAAGACTCAAATGGGGAGTAGGATAGTTAGTCTGGATAGATTAGTGTTAGAACATTAGTTGGTCAGTTTATGTTACTGTTAGTGATGGTTGTCTTGTTAGTTGTTGTTAGTAACTTTTATTGAGTGTCGTTCTATTCGGACACAAACGTGTTGCTACCCTCGAGGACTGAGATGGTCGCCTCTAAAAAAGTGTATTGCACGGTAGTACGACATTGTAAATTGTAATACTCTAAAAATAACATTCTATTCTATATTTTTATCTAACAAACAATATTAACTGTGCTACAATGCAGAACGATAACTCAATAACTATGTTCCATCGATGTTCCCGCCAAATCAAATCATAAAAATGCTCGCGGGACTCGTGAACACAACATTACAACAAGAAACCACAGTTTGTTAAATAAATTTTTTAAGTGCCGTTAAATTTGTAATAAACACGTACAGAGCATTGATCCCTTCAGCTAATCTATAGGCTCATTATAAGAGCAGTGTACGATGTAGAGCTTAGCTAAAATTATGTTTTTTTAAGTGAATATTCTAAATGGTCTTCAGAAACGGTTGCGTTAAACATTTAACGCTGCTGTGTTGGTGTAGCGTGAGTCACAGAAATGGTAAGGAAGGTTACGGTTGCGTTGAACGTTTAACGCCACTGCGGAGGACTCCCCACGCCAGTTTTTTTTATAATTCCTGTTCAGTTTCATTACTTAGTAAAATTTAAAGCTCCAAATTAACATTATGTAATTATTTTTATTGAATACTGTATTGTTAAATGTATTTTTATTTCTTGTGTGTTTTAACAGTATTAATAATCCTTAATGAAGTAAAATAAAAAGAAATGTTTGAATAAGATGCCCCGGGGCACTCCGGCTTATTAAAATGAGACTCTACTGAATCTAATCTACGTAGGTACAAATGATAATTGCGAAATAAGAAATTATTTCCTTATGTCAGTCTACATGTCAGTCTTGATTTCTCACTGTCACCGATACTTATTCAGGCTGAGATGTATAGACGATACTTAGCCTTAGCTCGGACTTTACTCTGACTTAAGACAGCGTTCGTATTTATAAAGCGATCTTTGACTTGGCTGATAAGTTCATGAAATAGGCGACTTACCATAAACTTTGGCTATTATCCGAACAAAAATAATGGTCCGAAATGAACCTTGATATTATTCGGTTTCTAAGACATTTTAATTTTTCGTATTAACAAACAGATAGATGACAGCAATCAATTATGGCATTAGCGGTTTTAGCTTTTGCTCAGCGTGACATGTCTAGTCAAAGTCAAGTTTTTCGTAAGTATAGTCTGAGCTAAGGCTAAGTTTCGTCTATACATCTCAGCCTCAATGTTGAACGCAAAGTCTGCAAGTGAACGCTAATCTTTGAAATTCAACGTCATTTAATCATTTTCTAACTAACCTATAACTCATTTTATTAAGCTTTGCTTACCTTGGCAACCACTTAACTTTTACAAAAATCTTTGCCTTATTTAACATCTAAAATGAAAGTTTATAATACAAATAAAAGTCAGTACCATTATCGCGAGCTAGCAAATGGGTTCACCCGTAATTCATTCCTCACAAAATTGAGTGTGAAATGGAGACGAATTTTCAGCATAATCATGATAGAAGAGAATTGGACCAAATGGAACGCCTTATTTCAATTTAGTTTCCAAAATGCTCCTCGAGTCCGTCAATTAATACGCAAAGTATCTATTTTATGGAGAAATGATTTACAATCCTGATTTTGGTATAAACAAAAAAAATATAATCTATTTTACGAAAATGTTCATAAACACTTAGCCATGTCATTGTAATCATAAGGCCTAAGGGTAACCATTAATTAATTAACATAAATTACATCTGAACTAATGATTTGCAATCTGGATTTTGCTGTATATAATTGACAAAAACAATAAATAGGTATTACGAAAATATCATCTTAAAGCAACAATCTTCATTAAACCCGTTGACATACTTACAGGTTTTAAACGTGGATGTCCAAAAAATGATAAATTATTAATTTCTAATCTACCAGAATATTTAAAAATTCACCAATCTCAACTTGTTACGGCCGAAATATTCCATTCCATATACCTTCTCATGGTGATCCAAAGTCACTTCGCTTAGCGAAATAAATCTAGTTTGCAAAATGTGCGCGTACAGCACGACGGAATGGTTAAATAATGTAGTTGTAGTATATTTAATTCAGTCAGCTATCACCGTTACTAACTCCAAGTTAGTATACCTTCTAATATCAGGTGGGCAAATATAAACACAAAAAAAACACGAAAATTGTTGTTGCTTACATGCTTTTATCAACCTCGTGTTTGCTCAATTAATCCTTTGTGTGATCCATTTTTGGAGTTCTATGAAACACAAACAGATTGTTTCAGTATCTGTTTGCGAATACGCCTACATCATTACTCGAGTTATTTTTCCATTAACGGATTTACGATACTAAGTAATTTTGTTTCTTTCGCGAGAAATAAATAAAATGAGAAGGAAGTATTTTTTGTACCGAAATAAAATATAAATACCTGCGACAATTAGCTCATCGAGCCGCTTCGATTTCTGAATTTATAGAACTGATGTTTTAACTTCTTTATATGTATAGTTGCTGGCGACTTCGGCCGCGAAACTTTTATCTTTCACTGTAGGTACGAATGCAAAGACATGCGGAATTGCTCCTAATGTACAAATGTTCACGTCACCAATCCGCACTGTAGCAGCATGGTGGAGTATGCCTTATGGAGTATGGAATATGCTAGACTCTCTCGTAGGCCTTCTCAGTTGTGAGTGGAGACCCGTGCTCACTCGTGGGCCATTAAAGGGTTGAAGCCATTTACGCTGTCATTAAATATAAAAGACATATTATATTTTTAGGTAATGTGTGTCCAGTACTGGCCGCCGAACAAAGAAAAGGACGAGACATACGGAGACATCAGCGTCGGAATCGTTCAGGAGGAGGAGCTTGCCAACTTCCATATACGAACCTTCAGGCTGTACAAGACTGAGAAAAATGTGAGTAGCCACTTTTTACCGACTGCGCTATGTGAAGGAGGGTAATGTTTAGCAGTCTATGTATGTTTGAACAAACATTTTTTTTGTTAAACATTGTTTTGAACAAAGCTTTGTAGCGTTCTGAAGACCAAACGCGTGTGGACTGATTTTGATAACTATAACATCAATCGATTTTTCTTAATCTTGCAATTAACACAATATATCGTACAATGTCATGCATTTTTTATCTTTGTAATAGGTAATGTTTTAATAGGTAATGTTTGGGTATATTAGATGATTTATTACTAGCGAGTAAACCCGCCCTCGCATCACTTCGGGAAACATACCTACCTATTTCCAGCGAAAAATAATACCCTATTTCTCACGGTAACAAATATTTAGTATTATTAGTATTACCCACGTAACGCCATGGAAATAAGATAATTTTACGCGAAATATTACGAATTACAAAGTATTTTTATTGATATCACACATTACCTAATGTGTGCCCAATATCTTTATCTCGCAGCTTTTCCAATGTGCCTTTTGCCGACAGGTGGTTGTAGAAGAACGCTTCATCCTTCAGTTTCACTACACGCAGTGGCACTCCCACACCTGTCCGTTCAGCAACGCGTTGCTGGAGTTCAGGAGGCGCGTGCGAGCGGTGGTGGGTCGGAGACTGGCGACCAACCCCGCCGCTGGACCAATGGTGGTACACTGCAAGTTAGTGTTATTTCACTATCTCTTGATTAAACGCCAAAACATATAGGCTATAACATATAGGCTGAGATGTATAATCGATACTTAGCCTTAGCTCAGACTTTACTCTAACTTAAAACAGCGTTCGTATTTATAAAGCGATCTTTGACTTGGCTGAGTACGAGCTGAGCAAAGTCTAATAAGTTCATGAAATAGACGACTTACCATAAACTTTGGCTATTATCCGAACAAAAATAATGGTCCCAAATGAACCATGATATTAGTCGGTTTCTAAGACATTTAAATTTTTCGTATTAACAAACAGATAGATGGCAGCAATCAATTATGACATTAGCGGTCTTAGCTCAATCTCAGCGTGACATGTCTATAAATACCAAATCGCAGTCTTTGCAAAGTCAAGTTTATCTAATAATAGAAAATTATCCGTAAATATAATGCTAGCACTCTCTCACACTGCACACAAATCTGCAGCTGAGCCAAACCTTATTTGTCTGTGAGTCTCAGTAAGATGTAATCAGTGTTAAATGAACAGCTGAGCGGTTTTAGTCGACGATGCAATACATTTGTAAGCAGTTCGACATAGTCCGCATTTCTGTACCCTTGCGCTTCATTGTATCTCTATGAATTGCTTAATTACCACACCACAATCTAAAATTTACTTTACTCTTTATAGTATCAATGTAATAATACGTAAAGAAAAAACCTTTGCACCCTTTTTGAAGAATAATGAACGCACGAGAGTCTGAGTTTGGTATCGTTAAAGTTTACAAGGAAAATAAGTGTAGCAAGTGCTAATTATTAAATAAGTGCAGTGAGCTAAATTGTAGCTATACAATAAAATTGTTTGAAATAGGTAAATTTATTACAGATAATGTGTACGTTTATAGAAAACAATGTAGTCAATGTAAAGTAACCCCTAACCCTTTCTCAGAAAAAAATACGGTTGAATTTGGAGCGCAGAGCTCTAATATTAATGATTAACAGAGACATAAAAAATTAGGCAACAGAAAACATTAAACAGTAAAAAAAATATTAATGAAACAATTTCAACCCTGTATAAAAACATTGTAGCGATAAAACAATATTAATTTAATAATAAGTGGTGTGGTAATATTTTAGTGAAGTACAAGGAAGGTGAAGTACAAAGGAAGAGTAAAGTTACTCTTCCTAGCTATGTTTATTATTGTAAACACAAAAGAAATAAGAACGGTGGTGCTAACAGCAGAAACGTGTTACCTGAATACATAAATTAAAGTGTAAAGAGGAATCGTACCAAATTGGACTTATATTTAGCTTCGCATTGTAAAAGCAACTCATTTCAGTGACGGAGGTGGAAGATCTGGCGTTTATTTAGCAGTCGACGCAAATCTCGAGCTCGCTGAAGAAGAAGACTGTTTTGACGTCTTTGGATACTTGAAGAAACTCAGACAATCTAGGAAAGGACTTATAGAAAATGAAGTAAGATACAAGATATTACATAATATAAAAGGAGAAGTTGACTGACTGACGGACTGACATATCAACGCAGGGCCTAAACTATAAGGGTTAGAAACTTGAAATTTTGCACAGGGGCTCCTTTTATAACGTGGGGGAGCACTATGAAAGAATTTTTGAAAAATCACCCCCTAAAGGGGTAAAAGGGGGGCGCAAACTTAGTACGAAAGTTCTCTGATTTAGGGATTTTTGGCGGGCGAAGCCGCGGGTGTAGGCTTGTATTACATAATATCGGTATGGACCAATGCAATAATGTTTTAAGTTGCTCCAAATTTCGAATACATATTCTGATTCAGCAACATAAAAGATTAGTATTAAAAATAATTGGTAACAAGTCGTGATTGTCTTTCTTCCAAAGCATCTACTCCCATTTTGATACCCAATAACAATGTTTGTACCAGGAACAATACAAATTCGTCTACGATACACTAGAAGAGCATGTCGTGTGCGGAATATCCTGGTTCCCAGTGTCGGAGCTGTCGCAGCGCCTGAAGCAGAAGTCGCAGAGAGACCCAGTGTCCAAACTCAACGAGTACCAGAAGGAGTATCAGCAGATTTGTAAACAGACCCCGAGATTCACAATAGGCGATTGTGCTGGAGGTCACAGGGGCGATAATAGAGAGAAAAACCGCGATGTGCTTGTGGTTCCTCGTAAGTTATTTTTGTAGTATGAAATCGGTTTTATGAATTAAGTGCTTTGCCTTACTTATATCTTTTTAGGGCAGGACGCAATAATAGATTAACAATAACCTATATTAATTGTAAACTGAAACTACTGTAATCTATATTTGTAAACTGAAACTACTGTAATTTGTATTGCAGCTGACAATTCTCGTCCATACTTGACCTCCTTCCAAGGTAACAGTTTCACGGACTACATCAACGCTGTGTTTGTAGATGTAAGTATCTTCATTATTAACTGTTTCTATTTATATATTTACACATGGAATTTATGTTTTGTACATAACTTTGAATTAAAAAAATCGTAAATAGTTCAAATCAATTGTCTTATTTACTTGATACACACACACGCATGCACAGCCACACATTGAATTACCAATAGTACATAATAAGTCTTAATATGTAGGTATATAACTTTAAAACTGCATAATTATGTATAAAATCTCTATAAGGGGAAGATGTTGGTCTTATACACAGGTATCGTAGTGAGACCAACAATCTTTAACGTTATTTTCGTGTATTGTAACCATTGACATAAATATGTCAATGATTGTAACTAATCTGTAGCAACGTTTCAGGGTTACACCAAACCTCGAGAGTACATAGTGACGGAGTGGCCTCTAGTTATGACTCAAGGGGAGTTCTGGTCTCTGGTGTACGACTATGAATGCGCTGCAGTCGTGGTCCTTTGCGTGCCACCTAAGAACTCAGTAAGTACAACATAATCTATTATATAAAAATAAGTCGGGTTTTCCTTCCTGACGCTATAACTCCAGAACGCACGAACCGATTCGGTTTAAATTTTTTGTGTGTCTTCAGGTGGATCCAAGAATGGTTTAGATTCACAATTGGACCCGGTAGGTGGCGCTGCTGTCGATATGCATATTTGTTTATTAATTATAGAGCGGTACGAAGTTCGCTGGGGCAGCTAGTTATCGATAAATAATTATGAAGGGGAGTTATACAGGGTATTGTATTATATTTATATTAGACTGGTATGCACGTGGCTACGTTCGCGACATAATACCGTTTAAATTATGCCAAGGGAACGTATTATTGAAATAAAAACATTCTGTGTCCTTTCTCGGGTTTAAAACGATCTCCATACCAAATTTATCTCAGTTGATTCAGCACCAGCAGCATTCAGGATTAAGCGTGAATCGGTAGCAGACAAACAAACATATAGACAGATAGCTATGATGATGCTATATGATGGTGATGGTGCTATGATTAACAGGGATTACAGCCAGTATTGAGTATGTCGATACAACTTTCCTACTTTGATACCAACAAAAATATCTTACTCACGTTAATTTACTTTGAGATTCCAAAATATTACGTTGGCTCATATATTTTTTATATTCCAGCAACAATATCCGCCTTTCTGGCCCGAAGGTCGGCACTCCAAGAAATATGGGCCCGTGTTCACGATTGATCACGTTTCACATAACCACTACACTAATATCAAGACTTGGATATTCAGGATCAATAAGAAAGTAAGTGGAACGACTTAGCTTCTATTGCAAATTAAATGACGACCTCTTAGCTTAGTTGGAATTGACTCTGTGAAGCGAGAGGTTGATTGATTCTCGGTACCAGACCTTTATGTGACAGATATGTTTGTTCTCGGGTGGTAGGTGTTATTGATGTGTTTCGTGTGCGTAATGGTGCACCCACGATACAGAGAATCCCAGTGTATGCCATGACTGTATACTGTTATTATTTATTTATTTAATGAGTAACAAACATGTCTACAATCCCAAATACAAACAATCCCAACATTTACAACTTGTTACCCTAACAGATTGTCTCCCTGACTGAATTGATGGCGGGAGTGAAGGCGCCCCCGAAGACAGTCCAGCTGTTCCAGCTGACCTGCTGGCCCATGGGGCACAAGGTGCCTTCCTCCACCAACTCGCTCGTCGAGCTAATGAACATGGTCGAGAGATGGCGCCAGCGCACTGACTACGGACCAGTCTGCGTTGTGTCCCCGTACGTAATTAATAAGTGAATTTCATCTTTAATAGGTGATAGCCGAGTGTTTTGAACGTTGGCATTCCGAAAGATTTCTTCTATGTATATATTGTATGTGTCTGGGATTACACATGTGTTTATTATACAGGGATGGTCGAAGTCGTGCAGGAGTATACTGCGCTGCCAATGCATGTATTGAGCAGGTGATCCAACACGGAGAGGTCGATGTTTTCCAAGCCGTCAAGACCGTACGTCGCCATCGTCCCCAGCTTGTCGAGAACATGGTAACAATATTTCCAAAATTATACACGCTTGTTGAAATATAATATGAAACTGCACTCTTATTTTACATGTTCTTCCGCAGACTGAGTACAAGTACTGCTACGACCTCGTCCTCCATTACGTCCTCCACTACTTAAACAAGGATATGAATGAAAAGAAGTGAGAGTGCGAACTCAAAGACGAACTCTGGTTCATAGAATTCGGGCGCGGCGCGGCATTACCCACTACACCGGAGGAGACCAGCCCCTCAGCAGTACCACGTGATACAAAGAAACAGCAACAAAGGCCTCCGCGTCCTCGCCGAGGCCTTTCGCTCGACCGTTTGCTGCCCAATACAACGCGCCCGCCGCTGCCCCATGCGGTAACATTAGAGGCACCGCGCCGCCCTCGCCGTGATCGCCCTCCTCTTCGTCGCTCCATTCGCCTCGAAGATGACGAAGCTGCTGCCGAAGAACGCCGCCGAGTGTTCGGACACGGCCCTCGAGCACCTTCGTTCGATGAAGGCGATGTCAGCGATCACGACGAGGAATGCGAGTGCCAACGCACTTCGTTTGAGCGATCGGGACCATCCACCGATACGCCCGAAGAAGAAGTATACGAACCGGAGTTCGTCGCCTCACCTCCAACGGAACCACCGCCCGAGCCGCACTATTATACTCCGCATCAAATACGTGGTGCATCTGCTGATCGCGTACTTGACCGCCGGGATGGCATCTCACATACTCTTCGGGCACCATCTCGAGCGCAATCTCAAGGCGTATTTGAGCGGAGGTTACCGAAAATTTATAAATTAGGCTTGATGGATAAATCAAAACGGGCGAGTTCTAGCGCTCTATACGAGCGGACTGATCGATCTCCGACGGAAGCTTTTTATAATGCAACTGGCTCGACTAGGTTAAGCTCACAGGAACTTTTTGAAAAATTTTGCTCTGAGGATTTCACTTCATTATATGGCCGCGAGGATGATAAAAGGCGAAGACCACCCCATTCCAAATCTACTGGCAGTAGCGGTTCTGATGTAAGACACGAAAGAACGTGCTGTAGACGTCCTCCTTGCAGCTCCCAACCTGCTCTTACTCGACGACACATTTGTCATGCGCAAAGATCAGATCGCTCTACAGATTCAGAGGACACATCTCCTCGCAAATCTACCCTCCACCCTCTGCCCCTCGAGAAAGATGCACAGGCTTCCGATGATTGCTCGCGGTCTGCTCCTCTTCTAAGCCCCGACAGATTCGGAGCGCGGTTCACGTTTGATATCTCCGAACGGAGTGAGGCAACTTCCAATCGAGACGAAACTCCTTCAGATGCAACTGAAACCCGGAATTTGACATTGTATGAAGAGCCGCACTCTGATCGCACCAGTCTCTGCGACTTATATGATGCTGCATTTTCATCTCATCGCCCATCTTTTCGACGGAATAGCTCAAAGCGTCGTGCTATGGGTACTTTTGACCTTAGTACACTCGATTTTCGAGCAATAGATGACGAGAGTCCGCGCACCAGTCGCCGAACCTCGCAGCGAAGCGTCGACGAAACGATGAGACAAAACTCAGAAGCTCGCAGCTGGGCATCAGATTCCGTTTTTGCAACGCCAGAGCGTCGAGCGGCTGTCGAAACTTCGCCATCCTCAACGGACACGCGGCGTTACGTCACGGCGCAGAGTGATTCAGAACGAGCGGATTCCGCGGCGGCAGATTCCACATTGGCGGACACGACTGTAGTGGAGGAGGTTCCGAGCGTCGTGGAGCGATCGGAGTACACCCTGGCATTGAAATTGGGACGGATAGATCTCGATGAGACGCCAGAGCGACGATCGTCGACGCCGGCTGCGGAGGGCGCGCGACTGTCGAGTCGACCATCAATGCACAAGTTGGAGCCTATTGAACCGGAAAGGCTATGCGGCGGCGGCGAGAGCGACGCGACGAGCACGCGGCGGCGGCGCGGGGCGAGCGAACCGCGGCGCGCGGCGCGCTGTTTCCCGCTCTGATACCGCGCGGCGGCGCCGCCCTCCGCGCCGCGCCGCTGCCGCCGCCGTGCCCCCCATGTGCCTTCTAGCCGCCGAGAGCGCGCGGACGCGATAGTCAAACTAAAGCTACTATTCAGCGCTTTGGACGCTGATGTTATATTTAGAGGGTCCAGTGTAGGTATAGCTTAGCGGGCCCGCTCCTTACTAGGCGTAAGCGGCGTTCGATATTTATATCACGTCGACGTCGGGTTCCCTCGTCTTCGCCTAGACCGAACAGTACTGCCAAATTTCTTACTTAATGTATGTAATATAATTGTAATTAATTAATTATTTCGGATATTAATGTAAGCGGCGTCTCGTCGATATCGTTAAGCGGTCGGTGTCCGACACGACTATGAGCGTAGATTCTAAATTGAGTAGATAAAATTGATCCCGAGGTGAACGCCTCGGTTGCAGTCCACGACTGACACAGGGTCAAATTTTAGATTATATATTTAAAGTATTTCTCACACTTATGCTTGCAACGAAATTTTTATGTGATCCTTTCGTTGATTTCATGTGTTATACCCAAATATTTTTAAAGCAACGTTTATCTATTATAATTACCTATTATAAAAATTTTAGGACCTGTTTTTTTACTTCTCAACGTAGACATTACAATCATCAGTGTGAGAATAATCATCGGTATCATCTTGACGAGAGTAGCTAGTGTTCTCATTTTATTTCATTATTATATTCGGATTAATTCGTAACAATATTTAAATAGCTCGTGTTTCTTGAGCAAACACATATTGAGCAAAAGTGATGCACAATGCTTAATGAGATTGCTCTCTACTGGCTACCACGTTGCGTGTCCCAAAGTATATTTATGAAATAGAAAATTGAGAAGCGAGGATTTTTTCAGTGCAAAGTTTAAATTTTAAGAAAGTTTAAGAATTGTAACATTGCATTAAAATGTTGCTTGATGAAAACGGGGACAATTAGGCAACTGATTTAAATACTTTTATTATTTTCGCTTGTATTTGCAAATTGTGTAAAATATTTATTTAATGTTTTGATGTCCGTCAAGTGAAATTATTATGTTATTAGGTGTCTGTAGTTCTATTCCAATATTTTAGTGGCTATTAATTATGTTGGTATTTGGATTAAAATTACTAAATTATATTATAGTAGGTGTTTATTGCAATTTATATTTCAGATTATAAGTACCTACATACCGTCGAATGTTGGAATACTATTATATTATTAATATTAATACATCATTTTATCTTTTTTCCTCATATAGTCTTGCTCGTTATCTTTGTTATATACCTAATTACGAGTACATAAGATTAGCTAAACATTAAAAATGTATTGCTTAATCCAATGTATAATATTAAAATGCAGGTAATTGTATGTGAAGCTTTTACTTTTTTAACGCAACAACAGATTAGTTTGTAAAAGAACCAGAATTTTTCTAGAATTTATAAAATGCACAAGAGCTGTGTTAAAAAAATTGTGCCAATTATTTCATTACTTCCAAAGTCGTCTTCATCTTGGTACTCTTCGTGACTTCTGTTTGAAATTAAAATACGAAGAAGCTAGTATAGTTTTTAAAATTTAAAAATATATAATTTTGCTTAGTATGTAAGAAATACTTCCATTAATGTTTAGGTACATCCCTTGTATTTCTTTATGGATAGTTCGTGTAATCGGTGTTGTTACCCTTTTGTGATTTCAATATTGTATATTTTGATGTTGGACCTGCTATATATTTTAATATAAATTAATTATGTAACCTTATAGTGTTTAGATTCTGATTTCGTCGTCTGTTTATAAATTTTATGTAACTATTGATTCTGTATCCAGGTTTTAATAATCCTTAAGTCATGAGCAAAAAGACAGTGACAATTTTTAAGCTTCCGCGATGCTGGCATCACTACAGTAAAATAATACAGTTTTGGTTATGTAACGAGCACTTGATGATATTTATATTTCTATTGTGACGCAGTCCCAATTATCCTAGTCTCGAGGAGACTGTGCTGTGCTGGTGGCGGGGAGAAACTCATTCAAGATTGACAGTTTCACTTGGTAACTAAATTCCTTCGTGTAGAACTATTAGACACATTATTTAAACTACAGGTAGGTAAGTACACAGGAGAGATCCAGTAGCTAATGTTATATGTCGATAAGGTTCTTACCAAACCAAACCCAAATAGGCATAAGCTCATCTGTCATTAGTGATCTGTAAAAATTCTCAAAATACAAAATACAAAAAATTATATAAGTCGTCAGTACCCGTTACATTTCAAATGTTATTGTGTAAGAAGTTTATTTTACTCATTGAGATACTTTGTACTGAAGTACTTAGTACATAATATCTCAATGATTTTACTGTATCAAAAAAAAAAATACCGAAGAATACTTTCTTTTCAATAAATTGATATAATTGAATTAATTTTTATGGAAAGTCTTTTTTTATCAAATAACATCTTGTGTCAGAGAGCAACCATTGCTAACGCATTGCAGTAAAATTTATAAAAAAATCATAAATCAAATTAAATTATATATACTTTTTGATTTTACATTTATACTAATAATGTTAGGTTAAAATTAGATAGAGTTGAGCAAATAAATTTTCCATATGTTATTGTTGTGTGAACGTAAATAATACTGATACCCCACAACATAATTAAAAAGGGCATCTAATTGTATTACCCACTGTTGTATTAAAAACAATTTTAATTTGCGCATCAAAGATCTCCCCTTCACTATATCCTCTCTAGATGAAGCGTCACGTTGTCAGCGATACAACAAAAATGACCTAACTAATACAAGCTTGTGTGCGCTCACGCACACAAGCTTGATGGCGTTACTCTTACGACACACTTACACACTTACGACATTTAGAGGCTAACAGTTAGTGACTATTTTTTCGTACGCTTTGTTTGGTAACTCTCTATCTAGAAAGCATATAATCAAAGGATCTATCTTAATTTCTAACGAAATTCTCATCTTGCTGTACTAGGAACACTCATTAACTGTTTAATAGGGAATATGCATGTAGTCTACAGTGAATTTAAATGTATTTTTATAATATATTTTCTTGCTATGTTATGCTTATAGGTCTAAAAAGAAACAAATTTTACACATCCCAAAGAATATATTTCGAATACAACCTGTTGGGATGCGACCTTTTGATCTCTATTTTATAAACGCGTAATTTTATTTTTTATTCTAAAATTTAATTCACACAATTTTTCTTCCCTATAATAAATTATCTGTAAGAGACCGACCAATAAAAACGTAAAAAAGTAGGTACATGCATTTTCCCTAACCACAAAATAAGTATTTTGTATCGTCCAACCAATGTCAAGTTTAGATATCGAAAATATTTCTATGTAATAAAAGGTAATAAATAAATGGTAATATTTAAACCTTATTTATAATTATGTAACGAATAACAACGCACAACCTTAACTCAACATTTATAAATTATATGGACTCTATACGGTAACATGTCGGTTAAAAAGAAAATCTATTATCTCATTCAATGCAAACTCGAGCTTCTGTTCTGTTTTTAGGATCAACTTACGAATAACATTCAAAAACTTAGTAAAATAATTTAGAATAGCATGCTAAAAATATTTATCGTGGCATAGCATACTAAATTATTTAGCATATGCTATAGATAATGCGAGTGCTTTGTATCAAGTAGTTTTATGTTATTACTATTTAAAAACCTAGGTTCAAAATGAATAATGTAGTACCTATTATTGATACTATTTTAAACAGTTAACAATTCAGTGCATGGCTGATATATAAGCTAAATGGAATCAGAACAAATTGATAAATTTTGAATCTACTTCAGACTGATAATATTTACTAATCTCGCAAAATACCGCCGCCTTGGCTTTTAAAGCGTCTTCAACATCATAGACTGCAGACTGCGGGATTGGAGTCAATACCCAATTTAACCACAGCTTCATAGAATAACCACGCAGAGCAATTAATTATAAAAGTTTTGGAAATTTGTTTAATACATTGTTTGTTGATATTGCCAAATCCACGATTAGATTATTATTAAATTAAGCATTATGGTTAATTTAGCTACTGTTAATGGGTTAATATAGGCGTAATGGATTAATTTGCGAGATTACAGGAGAGCCGCGCATGTGAATAAAATTATAACTAGAAAGTTTGAGATTCAAAATTATATCTGTATCTATATAATAAATATGTATTGAAATTAATATTACATTTCATTGTTTATTATGAGTGTTTACCTTAACATTTTCTGTTCGACCGATTGTTACCGTTTCCGTGTCCACTTTTATAAGAGCATTTTTTAGAAGAAACGCTTTTTAGCTGCAATTTTAGATCCGAGATTCAGGTGCGGTGTATAGAAATTAAGTATCTACCTATGTATGTTAAACTAAAAGACATTGAATAATCGTATAGTTTGTGGATAGTTAACATTGGAAGAGATTGAATCGCTTGCGGGGAAGTATTGCTAATGATCATACCTATACCTAGCATAAGATAGATGGAGCAATGTATTGCTCATGAACCTTTATAGCTATAAAAAGATCAATGAAGATTTATGGAATATTTCCAAAATGATAAACGAAAATAAGTTAGTCAAGTATTTTTGTTTTATGAATGTTATAAGCTCATATTTCCTGTCGACTTGTATGCTACTCTGAAAGTTTTGCATACTCACGAACTAGCTCGGAGAATACTATTCAGAAGTTTCTGCGAGTTTCATAAATTTCTCTTTTCTGTTATTATGAATCTTTTTTCATTTCATAAAAGTATTTTTCAAAGCGAACGACTAACTCGTCAAAAAATGCTTTAACGTCTACTATTAAGCCAATTTTTATTTATAAAATAAGCACTTAGTGACTACCACAAAAGCTATTAAGCATCTTTATATGTAAAGCTTTCAGGATGGTGTATGTCAGAACAGAAATCTCTTCCGATGTAAAACAGGCATTCAGAATGAGAGTATGCAGTAAAAGTTGCATTGATGGAATGTAGATTTATTTAGAAAACCAACTATTATAATTATATTATAATTTCATTATTATAATTATCTTGTAAAGTATAATTGTTGTTGGTTGGATTACAGTAACATTTGTATTGGTTTAGTATTTGAATAAACATTTTGGCTTCAATCCATTCGGGCACTGTGAGGTACACGTATATTTGTAATTATGAAAGTTAGACTGCTCTACGATGTTGCTTCAGTACTGTTTGTTAATTAAGAATTTCTGAAATGGCAACTCAAATCAATCAAGCAATCAGTTGGTTAATATAACAACAGAGATTGTAAGAAATAGGTTACAGTAGTAGTTAAATTCTTCTCTTGCCTTCGTAAATAAAAGTGTTCGATGACCAATGCAAGTTGTAGGTAAGATTTCAAAGAAAGCGCAACATTCCACCCATCAAACAAGAACTACATTGTTACAGCAGAGTTCAGCAGACCGCATCAATTGTTAAATATCAACTTCTAACGTATCCACTTTAGGCAACCCGCCAGGCGGACTAGCTGACAGATGCATTTTAAAAAGATTTTAAATTTAGAAGATACCTACGTAGGTACATCTGCCAGCGAAGGATATCGAATGAGATTATTGAAGTGACAATTAGAATAGGTCATAAACCAATGCGGCAGAAAATCAATGCATCTTTTCCTGCTGTATTCCAGTAGATTATTTTATAAATTTCAATTATTATAAGTACTGTACTGTTTATTATATTCGTATACATAGGCATGGTGTTGTAATTGCTTTATGTTAGTTAAATTTCATGTGGACCATTAATCGATGTTTTAGTGTTTTAGAACGATGTAAGCACATGAACTTAATAATTTTCTTTTTAGTAGGTAATAAGTATAATGTCTTTGTATTAAAATTACCTATCTTGGAATTATATAAACGTCTCAACGCTGACCATCTTTTATGTAAATAATGAGAAATAGTGACCGATTGAGTAATTTAGTCAGAATCTACATAATTATATTGTATAATGATAAAATTATTGTATACCGTATACACATATTATGAATTCGATAATTATAGAAAGGATTATTAAACTTACTATTAAAATTATATAGAAGCATTGTGATTTCAAGTTTCAACTTCCAAGTATTGTAAATTACTTTAATGAGATATTGTTGTCATGGATGTTATTTAAAAAGTAATTTTAAAATTTATACATGGAACTTAATGGAAAATATATTTATTTGTTGTATAATTGCTTTTTATTGTTCCCACATACATCGTCATAGTTATTAGTCCACCCTATGGTTATTTGGGGTCTCGGTTAAAAATACCCGACGAACCACCTTATGGTAACTAGTCACCTTCGCCCATCGTCACCGGCTACACCAAAGGTCAAGATAATACCATTAAAATTATTTAAATGACTTAAATAATCATATAATCCTAAACATCTACGCATATTACATCGACTCAACTCCAACTCAATTCCAATTGAAATCATAGGGTATGATTGAATCATGAAATCTTTCACACACAACACATAAGTGATGTCTTTGGTGACAATAATAATTTATAAAGTTCAATTTTGTCTGTTTGTCGGTTATTTTACATAAAAAAATGCATCTCCATTTAATGTGACACAAAAAGACTATAGAAGCGAAAACAGATCAAACAGGAAAACAGGTCCAAAGGACTATTATTCTTTGCCGCAACACACGAGTTCCCATGATCTGAAGCACTTGTTACGATGACTGCGGCAACTGTCGGCTAATTACGGGCTGTTTGTGGGGTTGCACGGGGCGTTGGAACTGTAATTATTCAGAGTGAACTTCATTAAAGCCCACTTTATACCCTCAACTCCGTCTGTTGTAGAGCTCATAGTACCGACCGTAGGCAGTTTGCCGGCGTTCTCTAGTTAATAACTCGTTAATAACCTCATTTGCAAATACAGATACGTTTCTTGTATGTATACTTTAAGTTATAAATATATTTCCGCATTTACCTAATACAAAAGTATGTAATAGGTACGGGCAAAAAATAAAGATAAGTTTGTTATAGTGCCGGTACAAAAATATATGTACTAGGACTACACAAATACATACATATGTATAGTATTACTCCAACAAAATATAGGATTTCTAACTTTAAAAATGGTGCCAAACCCGCATAAAAATTAAATGGTTTGGTACCTATCTGAATAAATATCAAAACCTTTTAAGCTAGCTCAGGGGAACATGGCACTATAAATCTTTCTTCAGTATATTTTCGAACATTCACAATTTATTTCGCAGTTTGCTGCTTTAGAAAAATCGCAGAAAACGATTTTTATTATAATACTTTTTCCGATTTTTAAAAACTTTTGCAAACAAAGTTTGTGTTTGCGATGGTGAAATAGCACTAATACCCGAGGGGATCAAACGTTGCACTCCCGAACCGGGAGAGGTCGAGTTCGAATCCTGCACTTTTCAAAACTTATGTGAATATTAGAATGCTGAGGTCAAGGAAAACATCGTGAGGAAATCTGCACACCTGAGTATGCACACCTGACTATGGCCCCCAGCAGTGCCCAGCAGTGCCCAGCAGTGGAACAAGACGAATGAAATAAATGCACGAGAAGTCACAAGAAGCTTAACATTGGACGTTTTGTAAAAATTAATGTACATACATACATAACCGGCCCCCGGATAATAGTGGAATGGAACTCCCCTGGCTCGCCGGCTACCATCCTCTGCTTGAATCAGCTGCCAAACAACTTATCGTTTCCAGCTCAGAGCTTAACAGCGAGTAATTTATAGTAATTTGTCCCTTTCCTTTAATTTGAATTCGAATTTAAACACTCCGCATATAAATAAGTATAACTGTAATTAGTAAGAATATAGCTAATATAACAAGAATCGTCCATAGGAAATCTCTACATTTTAGGGTACGGGATTGCTTCCAAGAACCTACGTCTACATGACAATGGCGTATATTACCGAGATAATGAAATTTTATGCGTTGCCATAAAATTCAACTTCACTTCTTCATGTCCGTAATGCCTACGTGAAATATACATAGTTACTGTCGTTGATATCTACAACATTTAAGCAACAGTGGACGTGGTCGCTACCTAGTTGGATGGGTGACGGCTAGGAACAAAATTTCCTGTGCGTTACCGAGCTTAGGAGGGCATATAAAACAATCGGCCCCGGTTGTTATCATTAGATAGAAGTCGTCAAGCCATGTCAGAGGCCTTTGGATGGCATGAAAATTTCCGACACTTGGGTTGGCCACTAACCCCTACACCTATCTGCACTGAAGCAGTCTGGTGAATGCTCTAGACGTTCTCAGTTATGAAGATAGACCGGTGCCCTTTAGTAGACCATTGAGTCATCATCATCATCATCACAACCCATAACTGTCCCACTGCTGGGCACGGGTCTCCTCTCACAGTGTGAGGGGTATAGGCCATAGTCCACCACGCTGGCCAAGTGCGGATTGGTGGACTTCACACACCTTTGAGAACATTATGGAGAACTCTCAGGTGTGCAGGTTTCCTCACGACGTTTTCCTTCACCGAAGCAAGTGATAATTAGATTTTTAATACGCACATAATTTTTGAAAATTAGTGGTGCGTGCGGGACCATTGAGTGGTTTAAGCCAAATATTACCAACCGTTAAACTTTCGAAGAACTGTCATTTGTTTACAAGACTTAATTTATCTTCCACGTAAATTGTGAAGCTGAAATAACTTATGAAAATTATTTCCCTTATTAGAAACACGTTAAGCCTACTTTTACTTTTAAATTGATTTTGGGCTTCCAAACTTCGTCGGCGAATTTCTAACTTGTAAGTTTGGGGGCAAGATAAAATTATGTTTTACAAAATTGGTAACATCAATTCAGTCGACCTTAGTGAGTTTTAACTTTTTGCCTATCCATGTTATATGTATGTCATTTAGTTATATGTGTTACCTTATCCAAAGACAAAAGTTTATGGCGGGTATGGACACGAATACCGCAGGAGTCGCCAATGGAACACGGGCGCTGAAGGAGAACTAATTTTACACCATTTATGAAGATCCTGTTCCTTACTTTTCTAATACTGCGCAATATCGTTTTTGGGCCAGCGCTAGCTCGCGCTTTGCAATCGATTCTTTTTTTGGTGACAATCATAGACGTCGAATAGGGATATACTTAGGGGACATCAACTTAGTAGGTACTTGATGGTAGCTTCCGGTGGCGCTGTAGAAGGGCAAAATTATGCTTGCCAACATAAAAACGCCAATAAGCAGTCATAACTACAATTGTGACCACTCTTGAACACACACACATAAGTTCCCTTTACTTAGTAAATTTATCGCTAGAACTACGAGTACATTTTAAAATGTCATGTCTAAAATTGTGCACTTGATTTAGATCCTTGCTGATAAACACCAGCGGCAATGAATCAGCTGTCAGCATGTCATAATAAACGTCAAGAGAGCAAATATTTGACGTAATAAAAACACGAGTTTTTATTACCAGCTGACTTCACAATTCAGTTAATTAACGACGAACTTTACGTAACACGTCGGATTAAACTTTGGCCAAACTGTCTTATCGCACATTAGCAAGTGCCTGTCGCCCTTACTCCGAACCGTCTCACAAATTCATAATTTCGTATCATTTGTACGTCGGCACTCGGTCGTGAATAGGATTAACACGTCAGATTTATTGTGACATATCAGTGTTGAGGAGTTTTAATTTATTACAGATTTGTATAAAATTTGTATTTTCAAACATTTCCTATTGGCTGTATATAAGAACAACAATAATAACAACACATTTCAACGTGATGGGCTGAAAAGTAAGAGCGTGACGTCAGAGCTAGCATTTAGAATAGTTCTGCTACTGGAACGCTGCCGCGCGAGCTTCTTCTAGAACTTTTACAATAACCCCCGCCCACCTCGATGGAAGCCATTATTTATAACAAATGTTGAATACGCGACAACGTGTTTTCATCAATATTTCTTTATAGCGTTATCACGTTAAACTATCATCCGTAAACCGAATTATCAGACAACCGTTTTTTTTATAAACGCTATTACTCTCATACGTTCGCTAGGATCCGCTGGGTCGCGGGTGGTAAATACTACACAAATAACACATCATTAACACCCACGATCGGGAACAAACATTTATCTGTCCTAGGAATCGAATCCAGGACCCAAGGCAGAGTCATATATTACCAACTAGGCTATAGGGTCGTAGCTTCGATTTTAATTAGAAGTAAACTTGTATCGTATACATATATAATTAATATCGCTAACGTCATAGTAATACCCGAGTTTGTATTCCGTGTTCATTAAGGGGTTTAGAAGGCCCTCCAGTGTTCGTCTAATGAGAGGATAATGCGATGCTTACGTCCGAGTTATTTGACGTCATCTTATTTGATACTTAAGCTAGGGTATAAAAACAGAGCCACATCTTCTCTTTCCATATACTTACTTACTTACCATATACATGCATACATATAATACATAATATAATTAAATGTATTTGTATGATGTGGTTATGAATAATATGTTTATGTCCCGATCGTCTTTAAAAAAGTATTGTAATTTTTGAAAGGATTTGGGTACAGTTTGAACTATGATTTAAAACATTTTCATAAACTCGTGTGTCTGCCGCAGTCAATTTTTGAAATGAAACTTCTACATCGACTTACTGGCGAAAAAGTGGATATGCTAAAACAAAAATAATCGTTACGGAAGTGCATAATACGTTTGTGACACAGGGTGAGAGTCAAGTTTAGGTCGGGTCGGGTTAGAAAATGGAGGGAATCAAAGTTAAAAAAAATTAAATGAACCTTTTAAATAATAGATACAATAATAAACTAAAAATCTTAAAAAGTTTACTTTGTACGAGTGTACATAGGTACGCGTATACTTTTTTATCATTTCATTTACCGGTTTTCACCAAAAATAACACAAAATCGAGCTTTCCTTATAAAGCTTTAATTTAATTAACTATTTATGCGAAGTACCTGTCTAAATCGGGAGTACCTACCTAAGTTCAACTTATGAAGTAGAATGAAATTGACCGGTTTGATTGAAATTAGGTGGCCAGCCAAAATGTCAAATACACATCGAAAGGCCAGAATCCGTAATGATTCCCGATCCTGATTAAGCCTGTTATCGCCGTAGTCAAATCCAATTCAAACATCTGACAAAGACGATTTCGTAGGCTTTATTGGCTACCCAACTAACTGTGATGGTTAATGATTTAAGTTTTTACCGGTTTAACGCTGCCGTTTGGAAGCCCTTTTTTAACTAATGCATGCAATTTTGTAATAAATGCATTTAATCACCTTTTTATGGATTTAAGATAGCAAGCGAGCATGCAGCACCACCCTTCCGCTGCCGCCCATGACAACTTCCAGAACAAGACTGAAACCGAGACTAGGATGTTTAGTAAAGTTAGTGTTATTAGGAACGTCAGTTGTTTAGTTAGTAGGCTTACGAGAACTAGATGAGGAACTGTTAGTGATAGTTAGTGCTGTTAGTTGTTCTTAGTAATCATCCAATTAGTAATTGTTAGTACCAATCTTGTTAAAATTCTGTCACAGATAATTTGCTACCCTTGAGGGTTAACTAGGTCGCCTTTAAAAAGTGTAACCGGCGACAACGATTGTCTATCGTGTGTCACAGCCTAAAACTTATGGCTTTATTGGCTGTGAAATAAGAAGGAGAACATTCAACGTCTGTTGTGTGTTACTCACAACTTTGTTGCAGCACATTGTCGACGTTGATACCGGAGATGTCAGGCACATACACGTGTCGTGCTCGACCGACTGAGATAGTTTTGGCATTTGAAAGGTACTCTCTATACCTATGAAGAACTAACTAAATAAAATCTAAACTACGTATGATGTGAACACAAAGAATTTCTAGGAAATCAGTTTGTATATTAAAAAAACATTAAGACCAAGGGTTGTTATCACAAACTGGATCATTACTTCAAGGATGAATTGTTTGGAGATACATTTCATGTATAGCCGTAGTAAGAAGTCTATATGTAGAAATGAAAGTGAAATATAACTGTGAGTAGGAAAAAAACTCCTTCGGAGTTTCTTGCCGCATCGACGTACCGTAGGAAATTGAGGAAGCGATGGCGCAGTAATTTCGAATAAAAATTCATTTCATTACAAAGATCCTTCTTTGAAGTCGGTTAAAAATAAGCAGACTAGTTCAAAATTGTTACTGTGCCGCAGCCACTGTACCGGAATGCCTCAGTACAAAGGGAAAAACGTAACAAAAGTCAGATCCACTTGTATCACTGAACGAGAGATCGTTATTTAGGTACTAGGTAGACGAGGGTAAATGATGTAAGAATGGAGAATTTTCGCTAATACTGAGCTTAATGCTGAATGCATTCTCTATTAGCTTACTACTCGGTTAAGCAAACGGGGAGTGATATAGAATCGAAAGTTCGATTTCGATTTAAGAGGAAGTCGAAATTTATCTGTTAATTTATTGTTTAATTAAGTTAATTATTAAGTATCTACCTACAAATAAAAATTAAAATATTGAAAAAAGTATTTATTTATTAATGTCCACCACTACAAACGCAGAAGCGTTTTCCAGCTGATTTAACTATAAAAACCTTTTTTCTTCCCTCTCCTCTTAAAGATCTACTGTGATGCGGCAGCAGTCTACGGGATACTTGCGATGAATAGCGGCATAACATGAGGTAATGAATAAGAAATGTGTTTAACGACTTTCAACAAATAAGGATAATAAATCAAAAATGATCCCATTGTTTGCTCAAAGTGTCCTAACTTCAATCATTTCAAATTATAGGGTGTCCATTTCTAAAGCTATTTTCTGACAGATAAAAGACGGGGGTGCCAGTGAGGAATCGCCGAACATTCGCCCCTAATGACAGCAGCCAGATAAGTCGTCCCCTCGTCGTCTTGGAGATACCAAGTATACACAACTTATGTATATTATGTATTGACAATAGAGTATAATAGGTGATATTATTAAAATATTTTTAAATAGCGTCACAAATTCATTGTCCTACACTAGGACTTTGTGTCGCGGGTGCCACGGCCAACACACAAATTACACCATCATCAGTTACACCAGTTAAATGTTCTCAACGTGTGGTGAAGTATCGACTTTACTATTAAAAGGAGAAAAAAACACGAAATGACAACAAATTTACTTAAATATTTTATGTTACTTATAATACATAACTAAACAAAACAAATATTAGTTCGAAGCTACAAATCTGTGTCAAGTTACGAATGTACTTGTAAGGATAATATTCCAATAATATATTAGAAGGTGCCGAATTGAAAAACGTGGGAGGCAAGTCGGCATGTCAGTGAGAAATGGCTAGATGTACCCGCCTAACAGCCCTCCAGATACGCCCCCGCTCCAAAATCTTGGGTAGGAACACCATGCTGACTTCAATTGGTAGATATATAATAACAAGCTGAATATATATATTAGATTACTGAACTATTGAACTATAGGTACTAATAATACATAATAAGGAAAAATTCATGTACTAAAATTAGATGGAATGACTTCATCCATTAATGAACCACTACTGGGCACGGGTCTCCCCTCATTACCAAAGAGAACCCTAGAACATACTCCACCACTGTTCCAACGCAGATTGGTGGAGGAGTTAGTAAGCAACCGAATTTTCGGACGTTTTATGCTATCTGAAAACCCCCAGCATGGCTTAACTAGTATCTAACGTAAGAATCGGGACTGACGTGCCCTCTGAAGCAGAAATACTTGATTTAGTTCTTGTTATTATTATCATTATGATGATGATGCTACGGATGCCCACTAGTTTAAATCATTATTAATAAATAGTCATCTTAACGTAAAGAGAAACAGCTTGTTAAAATATTTTATAAAAATCCATCGAATCAATATCATATGGTTACACGACGATGATGCCAGCCGAGAATAAAAGACGTGACAAGCGACAGAGAACTTATAAAATGAGGGTCTCAAACTTCCCCGTGTGAGAGAAATGCAACGTAAAATATCAGTTGTATGTAAAGTCGGTTTACGGACGATAGTTCTACGTGATAATGTCATAAAGAAACATTGATGAAAACACGTTGTCACGTATTCAACATTAGTTATAAAAAAAGGCTTCCGTCGAGGTGGGCGGGGGTTATTGTACAAGTTCTCGAAGTAGGTCGCGTGGCGGCGTTCCACCAGCAGAACTATTCTGACTGCTAACTCTGACGTCACGCCCAGTCGAAACGGGACACTTTTTCGTGCCGCTGCCAGTGTTCATCAATTTATAAGACCTTACCACGTCAAAATGATTTTATAAAAATGTTATACGAAACACTTTCAGTCCAATTAGCTAGCTTACTCCGCGAGTCTGCGCTAATCTAGATTGCAATGACTTCCACAACCACGCCACACTGTAAGTACCCATTCTAAAACACTCATCTTTCAAATATATTTGAATGATGAGTTTTTTTTCCGTTCTCGGTTTGGGTGTAGTAAGTACATAATTTATGTGTTCTTGTCTTGTGTGTTGTCCAGGTATCCACGGCACAGATAATCCTAATTTGGAGCTATGCGTGTGTAGCGTTATTTATTTATTTATACGCTTGAAGTAAGTAAAACATCATAAGAAGTGAAAGCTACCTAATACTAAGCAGCTAGTGACTATTTAAAAAGTAATTTGGCAAGAACTCAAATCACGCAGTGGCGGTACGTGTGGCGTCGGTAATGATATGCTCGTTACGTCATTACTGCGAGCCGTCACTCAAGCCAGGATCGCCGGTTGGCGTCCTGTGGTTAACGTGTTATGTATTATAATCAGGACACATGAGGTATAATTTAGTACATAAGCGGTATCTCTTTTGACTAATAACCGCTTTTGAAGCTCTCGAAGAAGTCTGTAGAAAGCAATCCGCAACCGACTGGTGTGGTGGTGTGGCTGTCCGAACCTGTAAGACCCGAGACCAGCTTTAGGAAAAATGTGTATATTAACTGGTAGGTCCGAATACATAACTGATTAAACGTTCCGTAATGTTTATATAGATTCCGTAATATCATGTTGACTTCAATCCTGTATTGGCCCTACTGAGTACGGGTCTCTCCTCAGAAGATATGTGGTTACCTGACGATAGTAACCTTCGTCTTAACGCGCCCTCCGAAGCACGGAAACGGTCAAGATATTTGTTGCCATTAGCGGTCACCCAACCAACTCCCAACCGCGCCTCGGTCTTAACTCGGTCGATCACTAAAGACGCAAGCCGCCGGGCTGTGAGAGCTTTATCACTTGTATTAGATAACATTAAAAGTGTAAGTAATGACTAGGGCGCGGACGTTAGAGCGATCAATCAGTCTCGAAAGAGATCGTTTGCTAAACTGCGAGTATCATTAGACAAAATATTTAGGTTACATCAAGATATTATGTCTGGTACCAGCCGTAAAGGAATTCGCTTAGGTGATTGCTTCGAATTCGAAAATCAAACGTATTTTGCTTTTTTGGAAATTATTGCTATGTTATACGTTGTATTTTAATAATTAAATGCGATATGTGATTGTAATAATGTTTCATTTACCAAATGGTAACCATTAAACTCATATTATGTATGTAAATTATGTTTTTGTCGTATTATGAAACATTATTATTTTCAGGACACTCTAGAGTGGAAATAGTGCAATACTTGGCTCATGGGGAGTTGAGCGAACGATTAAACACGGGCAGTTTTACGCAGTAATTTTCTAAGACATGTCAACGCTAGGAACACGGAGGAGACAGTTGCCGAAAACACGATTCAAAATTGAATACGAGAGAATTACGCTCTCACGGAATGTTTGAGATGATTTGTTGAAGCAAGTTATATAATGTATAGAGGGGTGTTAAAAGTTTGACGTATGTATTTATATGCCTGTCTGTAAGATCGTAACTCCACGATTTTGATCTATTTATTTTCCAACAGTTGACTATGTTAAGCTATAAGTGATTGAAGGAAATCTATTCCACTCATGTTTCAGCTCATTAGAATGGTCTCAATTAATAGGGTAACTTTTTAAAGCTTTCAAATTCAAATTCAAATAGGTTATTGCTTCAAACATGGTTACAATTACAATAGGTAGAGGTTATAAAAAATAAATAAATGTGGCACTCGGAGACTGCCGCGGTAAAGCTATTGCATAGCATTTTTTATCAACTTATGCAATTATAATTATTAGAAGTTATATAGTTATATCAGAACAGCGCCATCTAGTTTGTAGAAAACATACGTACCATACCTTAGTATTAAGGTACTAAGCATCCAGCATTAACATTCAATAAATGACTTGACTTGACTTGTACTGAAGAAGTATTTCTTTAATCTTTATTGTGCTTGCCTACTCGTTCAACGAAACTACTGACTACTCTTGGGACCGCCGAGTGGTCGGTAATTTATTCAGGGGGTGTTAGGTTTTTTATATTTGGTTCTATATATTTGGCTTTTGTGAGCGTGCAACATTAGTATTAAAAATCACATAATAATAAAACAAAATGAATAAATAAATCAATGTCAGTGTAATTCATCAGCTAAAAGCTAAGGGAATTTTTGGCTTCTACCCATTACCACTATTGAGCACGAGTCTCTCCTCATATCAGAGTAGACTTAGAGCATACTCCACCATGCTGCGCTTCAGTACGGATTGGTGGATGGGTTAGTGGCCAACCCAAATGTGTGAAGTTTTTATACCGCCCGGAAGCCTCCGACATGGCTAAACGATTGTATCTTGTTTAAAAATTAAACATATTTTTGAAAGTTTTAATATCTATTTTATTTATTATTAGAAACATTAACTTAAAAATACGAGGTGCGTGTAGAGTTTGAACTAAAATATCTCGTTCTACAAGCACTGATTTTCAATCCATTATTATTATCACTACTCATCGAAAGGCCCCGCTGGATTATACGAGATTGGTGACGTAAATAATGTACAATCTAAGCTTAGGTAAAATTAAGGGTACGAAAAAATCGTTTAAGATTTTCTTCGTAGCTTCTCATTTCCGTATTGTAATTTACCTTTGATTATATACACGTCATTTACCTACGAAACAGAAGTCGTAGATAATTAGAGCGTAAACTCTGAAATAATTAATGTAGTGCCGGCCGGAAGGACAGCTTTATCTCACCGTATTTTTGGATGAAGAATGGCCTAACTACACGTATTTACGCGAAAAGCGTTTGTCGGTTTTCGTTTGATTTATTGTGCGAACAGGGAAACAAAAGATTTTTGTGCGGTAGGTACTGTTGTTGGTCTCTAAAATATTGCCATTTATACAAAACTGATCTGAGAGAATGAAACCTAATGTAATAAAGAAGATGGATACATGGACGGATTATAAAGGACAAAAAAATCGTATTATTAAAATACTTGTGCTCCGTGTTACAATCCATTTTATTGAATGACAATATTGACATGACTACTTTGTTTTTATTAATTATCTGATTATTCCTGAAGATGGCCTGTTCGCTGCCAGTAACATTTTGCTGAAATACCTGAAACATTTGAAAGACTCCCAACTCATAATATCTCTCCTCTCCACTCCTCAAACCAGCACGTCACCCCTCCACACCGCGCCTCACCAGCTCGCCACACCTCACCTCGCTCCACCACACAACATTTCACCGTTTCCTGCTGATCCAGCTCCTCGCAGTTGTTTTAGTAGAGGTATTAAATTGCCAGGTTAAGAGTACCCTAAACCGAAGGGGAATAATGAAAGTGGACGAAGCAAGTGGAAAGAAGTGGTCTCTGCCCACCCCTACGGGAAAGAGGCGTGATTATATGTATGTATGTACGTATAAAATTACCCCCGTTACGACATATTATATTTATTTTTAGACCATATAAAGACAAACGAAAGAGACGTATCTATAATATACGAGTTGACTCGCTAGCACTCTCTTACTTGAGACAGCCGCTAAAGACTTGTCGTGTGCCGGCTGAGAGCTCGAGAACCAGCACTTTATTACTGTTCTCTTCCTTATTTCTTGACCCACAACGCATAGGTGATGCCTTTGGCGTTACTCGTATCCATAGACATTATTCACAATGTAATGTGTTGAGTAAGGACGCGTTCACACTGACGTATCATATAGCACTCCCATCGGCGCAGGTGTGCCTTGCAGGCAGTCTGCGACTGGACGGCAAGTTATGTAAAAACTCAAAACTCAAATCATTTATTTCACGTAGGTATTTTGCATACACTTGTGAACGTCATTTTTTGCGTTTACCACCATTTCGCTAAAGTGCCTTTAAATTTTAAATCTTAGAGGAGAAAAAGGAACAACGAAAGAAAACTCCTCGGCACATCTTTTAAAAA
Organism: Ochlodes sylvanus; assembly: GCA_905404295.2. NCBI lineage: Eukaryota > Metazoa > Arthropoda > Insecta > Lepidoptera > Hesperiidae > Ochlodes > Ochlodes sylvanus. The sequence continues at coordinate 10,313,470 of FR990142.1, read as the reverse complement.
TAGTGCTTAAAAACGAATTACAATATTTTTGCTAGTTACTACCATTTTATACCTAAATACTAGATTCGTTAATGTCGATAATATAATAAAGTGAAGTATTGAACAATAATTGTGTTTTGCATTGAGCTCTCACTGACTACACTACAACAAAACACGCTACATGGGTACCGTAGAGCCCTAAAACTTCGTAAGTACAACAGTACAAAAATATTCAAATCAATCCAACTACACAAGCTTCGTTTAAATTATTTTGATTGATTACATTTATTTTACCATATATTTACCATATTTTTACCATATATTTACTGCTGATATAACTACTTTGAAGGGTTTTGAATTTTGCGAACATTTTCATAACATAAAAATTGCATTACTTTGAAAGTTCACTTAGATTTATGAGTGGGAAAAGCGCCTCAATTCACATCAAAGTAATTCCAAAGTAAGATGTTACGTTCAGAAAAAGTTTAGCACAAGAATAACGAGGCCATTAATCCCAAGTTTTCGCTAACTAAAAGCTTTAATCAAAACATTACCACGTAAAGATACTTGTTATGATGCGAGTAAACTTTTGGTATTTAAGCGGAATAGAATACGGACCCTTAATCCATGACCACGGTTTCGTAAGAGGCCACAGTAGCCGGCTCCTGCTTGGCGGCAGGGCTTTTCGTAAGGATTATAATATCAATATTATTTTTGTCAGTAATATTATCTACTACTGGTAAGTTTGTATATCTTTCCGTGACGCCGAGCTGGCTACCGTCATCTTGCTTGAACCAGTCGCCGAACTAGAAAGCCAGCACGCCTTTTCTTCTTCTTTCGCTCTTTGCTGGCATATGCCGCTTATAGACGGTGGTAATCACTTGGCAACAGTGCCTCATCTGCTCGTTATTCACCATTAATATAAAACAAAGTTGATTTTAGTACCTACATCGTGTATATTTCATACTATGAAATGTATTTTAAAGATCCAAGCTGTTTCTAGGTTCCACCTGCACTCAGTAATGATCGGTAAAATTGGGGACGAGCACTCTCCTCTGACATTTCAAGCGTTTAAAGATATCGAAGCTGCGGTTCTGTGCGAAAACTAAGCAATACGTGGAGCTTAGTAAAATATAGATGTTTCAAAGTAAGCAAAGTATTAGGATCACCTCTCCTTTGTGAGGTGGTAGGGCCTTAATCCATCCCGCCAGCCAGGTATAAAATGAATTACACGCCTTTGTTACCTTTGAGAACATTATTTAAATTTAATTTATCAAATGTAAATACATTTGTTTCAGTAAAACATCCAAGTATCCAGGTTTGCTCACAATTTTTTCCTTCATGGAAACGAATTATACCTATTTCATTATAGCTTTTATTAATTTATTAAGTTATAAAAAATTAGAAACACTTAATGAAGTGTATTTTTAGTTTTAGACTTGAACTCGATTTGAAATCCATAATTAATTTAATAAAATATTCTTTTTTTAATTATACATACATATTTATTTAAGTCTGAGGCAAGTATACATATCATACGATATTAAGTTAAGATGCGCCTTACCATTAAATCGTGAGCTCAAGGATGTTCACGACAAGGCGATGGATACGCGCTGTGGGTCGGATCGATCGATGATGGAGTGTGGTTATATGAATTAAGTCGTGTACCTGATTCCTTCGCTCCAAAATGCATCCTATAGACCACGTTACAAGGCGACAAAGGTAGCAACCATAGCAAAGACAATTATTGGTACCATAGCTTTGAGGAGATTTCAAGGTACTTACGTTACAAAAATATTTCTATCCATAACGTACAAGCCACATTTCCGTGGCGACACTTCACTCCTTTTAACGAGAAGAGCGAAGTAAATGCACTCGGTCACGACTCACGATACCTCCCACTCAGCTCCGTCAACACGGAACACTCGTTGCACGGCTTGTATAGCGTCAAGAGAGTTTTGAGGGTTTAGTCGTCAGAATTTGATATACAAACCTACCGTGCTTGTTTTCAACTTGCTTGATATTACGACGTTTGGTTTACGACTCTTCAGTGAAAAAATGAAAACAGTGAAAATAATAATAAAAAAAAGTAAGAAAATATTTCTCAAGCTTTAATAAAAACATAAAGATTAGAATAAGGGATAATTCAAAAGTTTCTCGTCTGATCTCGCTCAAGTGTGTAAACGGGACCATTAAAAATTAGATAACCACCAGCTTCCGAATATAAAAAGAATCATGAAAATCGGTGCACCCAGAAAAAAGTTATTTTTGAGGTAACAAAATAAACCTCTCTTTTTAACCGACTTCTAAAAGGAGGATGTTCTCTATTCGATTGATATATTTTTTAGAAGTCGGTTAAAATAGTTTAAAAACTATGTTTATACAGGACTAGCAATTGCTCCTGGCTACGCTCGCTGTAAATCGCCGCAATATTGTTAGGGAAATAATAATAATGTACCTAACTCCACTTTATCCCGAGGGAAAATCAAAAAATTCTTCCTTAGTGTGCCCAGTGGGAGAGAATATTACCGCCCACGTCATAAAAAGAACCGACTGTCATTTAATTCTCCGCTCATAAGAGCGTGGGTGTGACGCGTGAGTATTGTTTTTATACATACTTACAGAAAACAAATAGCTTTCCCCCGCGGCTTCGCCCGCCAATTTCCAAAAATCCTTTCTTAGTGCTCACTTTCGTCACTTGAGGAACCTATAGATAAAATTATACAAAGTTTCAAGTGAATCCAATGAAGAAATAAAAAGTTTCAGTTTATCCTCTTTTTTATCCCCTCAGGGGGGGAATTTCCAAAAATCCTCTCTTAGTGCTCACCTACACTCCCCAAGGAACATAATATGTAGGTACGTGCCAAATTTCAGCTTCTTGCGTTTAATAGGTTCAGCTGTGCTCTGTCTGTCCGTCACTTAGTAACGGAAGAGTTTTATATTTATTGATTATGATTATAATATGATAGTCGTATGTGTTTGGAGCATAAAGAAGCCCCGTGGGCCAACTTACCCTACTCATGGTGCACTCTGGGCTAAGTAGCATCCAGTTTAAACTTTAAACCTGACCTTACTCATGCATGATGGTAAGGGTTCACGCCTGGCTAGCTTCCACACTTCGAATAATTCGAATAATTCGAATATTTCGAATACCATTCGACATTTCTATTTGGTTCGGTGGTATATTGGAGATTTTATTTTCCTTCAACCTAACAAGTATAAATCGTCACAGCGTGAATTTAAGACTAATTTGATTATAATTGTACTTTTATTTAACTTCAAAAAATATTGCCACGACAAAAACAGTATGTACAGTAAAGTAACATTACTTACAAAAGCCATGCCCAGTAGGCTGGTCCCAAGTATAATTGTATCATCCTGGAACCTCTGAATTATAATTGCTCGCGTCTCGGCCTCGCAGGTAACATTCCTCCCGGATTATGCCACCCACCTCACACGACCCTCGCTAAAAGGAATTATTTCAATTTGCGAAATTAATGAAAACTGACACACGGATTTGGGCACTTCAGGCGTCAACAGTAAATGTAATACAAGTAATCCGTGTTTTTCTGATCAGCTTTTTACGAGATTTTTTTTACGCTTACACACTCATACTCATTAGGATTCCCTGTACGCCGGGTGGTATGAACAACACAATTAATACAACAGTTTTTTACCATTTACCATTATGTATTTACCCCTTTCAAAAAACTCGTTATTATTACTTAATATTACCTTAGTTATTTACATAACCTATGAATTAAAAAACAAAAATTTAAAAGCCTTCCGGAAAAAAAGGTATTTGGTAATAAAAAGTGTTGTTGGCATTAAAAATTACGTCCATGAGTGTATTGATAAATACGTACATAACGTAATTGTTTGGAGTGTGAGTTAATTGGATTTGTTGAATAAGCATGGCCATATTAATTTAAAATATCGGTCTAGTTACATCGCGCGTATTAAGGTTCATTACCTCTTATTAGTGGATAGTAAACGCGGAGTTGCGGTTCACCATTTTGTCGGTCAATGGTTTGGAATTAAATACATTTATAGTTTAATTGACCTCAACAATCATCAAAGCAATAGTTAGGTATTAGGCCAATTAAAAGTTTAGATTTAGACAAATAAATAATGTATACCTATGAAGTAGTAACATTCTCGTGCACCGTCTTCTAATACATTTTTGATAACATCAAACCCTTTTCCCTTGTTTTTATTATTCATCTGTCTATTCTCGAAGATGGCCTGCCCGCTAATAATCTGCTTCAAGTATTGTTATTCATTTCCATAAAGAGTTATTATTACTACCACCATACTCACCAATTATTGTGCATCAAGAGTAAGAACCCCCAATGACGGATAGAGACCCTTACACCCCAAACAAAACTTGTTGCCATTGCGTTACTTGATTAATGGCCAGTCAGAAAAACTTGGCTTCCCAAATCCTCATTCAACGATGAATAAAACCCTGAACCCTCAAATTAACTTCAAATTAAATTGCTATCGATCAACTACTTTTGTCAATGGCCAATGTGAGCCCGCTTGATACAGGAGTTTTGCAAAATATTTGGATACTTTCGTTTTACCTTGAGGTTTACAATAGATTGCTGAAATAAATTGGCTTCTGACATGTTTCATGCATTTATTTGAAACTTTTGAGGCTTTTAATGAAATTAATAATAAATGATAACAAACTCATAAATTAATCATCTGCCCTAAGATTTCGTGTCGTGGGCGGCATGGAAAAACACAAATAACATACTCGTATCACTAAGAACCATCGCCAGGTGACTCGGTTGGTCAAAGTCAAAGTCAAAGAGATGTATTTTTGATAGGAGATCTCATTGGAGATATCCAACACGGTGCCTTCAATGGAAGTTCGTAATATAATTTTGTAACTTCAATTTATTAAAGTTCTAACACAGCCAAACTAAAAATACGAGGCAGCTCTATCCCGCCTCTATATTTAAAACTGACCGAACCGTACACAGACACAAACTTTCTGTTGAAAGAAATCCATTCAAGTTTGACTAGAAAAGATGTTTCATTCAACGGAATTCTATGAAAACCTACATAAATTGTAACAGCACGAAGCTAAGCCAGATCTGTAAAATATATTACTAAGGGAGGTTTTTATATAGGCCCTTTTTGTATATAGCGCGCCGAATACTGCAGTGCTTATCCCTAAGTTTTATGTATACAGACCTGAACATTGTTCTATTCAAAATCAATTCCAGCTTTGATCTTACCCGATCCTAGCTTAACATCTGTGTGGCTGTTAGTCCTGAAACACAAGTAATTTACAGCGTGGGCACTTATTTAATCGGTTTTCTTCTAATATATAGGTAATGTGTTAAAAAGCAAAACAAATATTTACGCTCACTTCGTCTATAGGTACACATATAACATATTAATGTATACGGGTACTCACAATTTCGAATTGTTTTTCCGATGTTTCGAAATCGTGCGTAGCCGTATACATTTCAATGTTTAGTGTCCGCGATAATATCAGTTTAAAATTATACATATACCTAACATAGTTTAAAACTTTCTATGATTTTTAATGTTACTTCGTTAAGGATATGCTCCAACAAATATACAGCACACAACACTATAAACACTTCATATCAAGAGACATAACTTAGTACGATGTACAAAAACACTTACTTTTCCAATCATACTAGCGCGCAAACGTGTGCGGCCCTAAATTGAAAAGCCAAGAGCTAAAGGAGACCTCATTACTTGGGTCGGTTGTTCAACTAAAGCGTTCTACAGAGCTGTTACTCTAAACAGCTTTATCCAAGTTTCACGAGTAATTGGAACTACTGGGTCAGTAGACTCGTACGTATAAGTTAGGTATATCGGTGATACTGAATACGAGATTTTTGGGCATATTGGGGCGGCCTAGGATACTGACCCCAATCCAATGCAGCTCAGGGTGATGTAAGGAAGAGAAGCCGGCCTCTGTTCGGTGGTAGGGCTGTAGACCACCTTGGGATGCCTTTGGTGTTATTAATGTCCATGGTTTGTTGGCTATTAAGATAAAAAGAAATAAAAAATTGTATATACTCGTAGCTTGCCCTCGCTTGGCTTTGGGATTTTTTTTATCACCTGAAACCCTGAAACTGAACCGACTGAAATAAACCAACAATTAAAAGTTACCCCAAGTTCACAACGTCAGTTAATCCGTTTCTGATATTAGCGGGAAGAAACATAGGCATATAAAAATCGTAAAAATGACTGCCCTGGCATCTATTGCGGTAATAATAGATAGTTGGTCAAACAGATCATGAACATCATTGAGAACTTATTACCTCACGATATTTTCAATAACCGGAGCAAGTCATTATTGTATGTACATACTTAGTTTAGAGAAATAGAGCTGCGTGAAGCAAGGCTATCACAGCTATCCTATTAATATTATAAATGCGAAAATTTGTATGGACGTATGAATGTTTGTTACTCTCTCACGCAAAAACTATCGAATGGATTTTGCTGAAACTTTACAATAATATAGCTTACACATCAGAATAACACATAGGCTATAAATTATAACGATATAGTGTGAATTATCCAAAATATATAACGAATTATTTGCAAACCGAAAGAATAAGTTTCCCGAAGCGAAGCGAGGGCGAGTCGCTAGTAGTTAATAATAATTTAACACATAATAATTATAATTTCGATCACGTTACTTAACGAATAAACCAAGTAAAAGAGCCACCGAAATTAAGATTACACGTGATAAATGGCCAGCAATGACAGTATCTGGGCCCCATCAGTTCATTCCTCGGTTCTCGGTCTGAACGTTCTAAGAAATGGAACATTCAATGCTCGCGACTTGGCCACCGGTGTTTAAGTTGCTTACTCGGCCGGACACGAGAGATAACCCAGTTGGGTACACATTAAATAACTTTCATTTATGAATTGTGTAGATGTACATCTGCTTAAATCGTTATAATATGTACCTACGTTGAGTCTAAAAATATAAATAACGTGCCTGTGACTTCGTCCGCGTGGAATTTTAAATGTTACGGGGAAATTTCTCGGTTTACATTTATCTACACAGACAAATAAATAAAATTAGAGTGGCGTGATTGAGTCTTTTTGACTCAAATGCCTCAAATGGGGACTAGGATAGTTAGTCTGGTAAGGAGATGGTGTTAGAACCTTAGTTAGTTAGTTTGTTAATAAGTATGAGGACTGGGACAGGGACTGTAAGAGATAGTTAGTCCTGTTAGTTGTTGTTAGTAATAGTCCAGTTAGTAATTGGTAGTTAGTTAGAGTCTCGTTCCAATTCGGATGACAAAGATGTATTACTACACTTGTGAACTAAGATAGTCACCTCTAAAAAGTGTAACCGGCTCCACACCTTCCTCACCGGAACATAATTGTTATTGAAACAATTATTACCTACGGTAGAAAAACGTGATACAAACACGGTAAAATCACGGTACCTTGGCGGGAGGTAGTACCTACTACCTCGGCGAAGATCTAGGCTCTACAAAATATTAAAAAATTGGTTCACATGACCTCCTAAATTTTAAGGATTAACGGACAAGGGTGAATATACTTCTTTGTTGACAAAAGGAATACCATTTTTTATCAGAAAAAGAACAACGAACTGACACTTCTCGTGGAGATTCAAGATACGATTTAAACCTCAACAGCATCCTCGGTATTGCTTTGAGAATCACTGAAGTGGATTAAGAAATCTGCCTACTTTTAAGGTTTCGTATTGTTATATAACTATTAAGCCTTCCTCGATATCTATCCAACACAATATTTGAACCACTAGTTCCTGAGATTAGCTCGTTCAAACAAACAAACGAACGAACGAAGAAACGAACGAATGATCGAACAAAAACCAAAAAAAGTCTTCAGCTCATGCGTATAATATTAGTTTAGATTTATTCGTTAATATTCAAACAACTTCGTCGCGCATATACATACATAGGTACATAAAACATGCTCGCACCAAAACCGTATCAATGATGTGCCAGCCAGCACTTCGCAGGAATTGCGCTTGTCCATTACACGTTATATCATCGTAACGGACGTGAAATGCGGCTTTTAATTCTGATGACCGTGTAAAGATATCCATTAGCTAATAACCTCGTAAAACAACTCATGAATTATGTAATAATTGAGTAACTGAGACTGGAAATGGCATTCCATGTAGTTTAGGCGATGATGCTGTTAATTATGGAATATGTTCTGATGTTTAAATCAGCAAATTCCAATTTTTTGAAGTAATAATTTCTTTTTCGAACAATTTTAATAGCCTTCTAAGAACCTGAATCACATAACTGATAGCGCTAGTTTGTTTTTTGAGCCTGTACGGAGAACCATAAAGTATCCAAAGTAACCATAAACAAATGACACGAATCGACAATTTTCAAATAAATTGAACACTTTCGTATGTTCGCTCGCCCACATTTTCCTATTAGGTACACATAATTTACTAATTATGGGCATATCAGTAAATTATGTAGTCTTCAGTCGATAGACCCAAAAAAACTCAGATTTATTTAAAAATTAATTTAATTTAACTTAATATTTTCAAAAGAGTAACTATTGTATTATTTAACTTTGACCAATATTATAGTTAGTCACCCTTTTGTGAATATTTAGTTAAATTAAATTAAATTAAATTTTTAAGTATATTTGCGTCTATCAACTGAAGACATAATTAGTATAACGTCAACAAATATTTTGTTTTAGGGTGTAAATAATAAATCACCAGAAGTTACGACCAAATAATAATATTGGATCCGAGCTCTTCGGATTAATCACTTTCTTCGACGATCTCGATTAATTAGGACAAAAAGCAGTAAGATTAATTGCCTCCCAATCAAATCAATTGACTGGTACAATTTTAGGCGGGTCATAAGTAAATGGAGACAGAAATAGGTCACTAATTTCTATAGTCTTCCTTTGTACACGCTCTTGTCGTATTTAACTCTTTTTATTTTAAACCCACCCTCGCTACGTTTCGGGAAACCTGTCCTTAGTGGGCACTCGAAAAACTTCAGATGTGAATCGTCTTTAAACTTTTTTTTTAAACTGATTGAAATACAACAGACACTAAAAAAGTGAAGTTAGTATTGGTGAATGCCGCACTCAAATCGGTTAAACTGTCTCTGAGATATATCTGCCCTTCGGGAGTAAACAGAACGGCTCAAACCATAGAGACCAACAATATGAATTACTGTAGATTATCATTATCTTGTCCTTTACTAAGCAGGATGCATCACGAACGAGTGAGTGGTTTCGAACTAAGCTTAGACAAAAATAATAAAAGAGATACATTTTATAATTCAGCTCTATACATGTTGTCACAAAAAAACTCCTCTCGCAAGAGATCCCAAAATTTCATTCTCTTTTCTTCGGGTAAGAAAATCATTTTCATGTTTTTAGTCAAGTCCATTCCTCGTATCCCTTGACCACGTGGCAATGGTTCCCATTTTAAATTGCTATTCCCGACGGGTGTTGGATTCCTGAAATATCAATTATCAATAGTCTCTTGTATACAGGTAGTTCAATAAATTAGTAGCAACCCTAAAAAATACATACCTAAAGCCAATTTAAGTAAAATTATGTAACAATGATCTAAGAATGATAAACATTTTTATTTTAATCTCCATAATCCATACCAACCATTAATCTTATTAATATCTGTATAATTACGGTAATTAAACAGATCTTAATGAGACCAAGTTACTACGAGATTTTTTTATAATTATAAAAGATAACCTGCACACCTGAGAGTTCTGCATAATGTTCTCAAAGGTGTGTGAAGTCCACCAATCCGCACTTGGCCAGCGTGGTGGACTATGGCCTATACCCCTCTCATTGTGAGAGGAGACCCGTGCCCAGAAGTGGGACAGTTATGGGTTGTGATGATAAAAGATAGATAAGTTTAACGTAACAATAAGAAACTTTAACGTAAAAAATATATAATTCTAGTGGACTCGTCCTTGCTTCGCTTCGGGAAACATGTCCCTTACTATACTTGACTTATTATTACTATGGACATCTAATCTCATACTAAAATCGCGATAAAAATGTCCCAGTCAGTTATGTCATGTCATGTCATGCAGTTAACAAGGTAATTTAAACTCTAAAATCATTTCATCACGGTTTAATTTCGATTGCAGTCGTGAACGCCAGCCATTGCAAGAATAGAAATGTTAACAAGGTAATTTAAGCACTAAACTCATTACATCACGGTTTAATTTTGATTGCAGTCGTGAACGCGGAATTGTTTCTCTCCTTGCGTTTTGTTGCTCATTTGGCTCGGACATTTTTCAGCGCGGACCCGACGTCCATTGTAATAATAAGTCAATGCTTACTATGCATATTCGGAAATTGTTAGGCGTGATTCTTTAAACTGACATAACTTTTTTATTTCTCAACCGATTGAAATAAAACAAACGCTTAATGTTAAAGCGAAGCTTACCACAATATATTAGTGGACCTCACCCAAATCGGTAGGCCGTTTCAGAGATTAGCGTGTACCACAGACAAAAATTCTAAAATCATTGTTTTGGGTTCTATTGCCTTAATACAGACCCCCAGTTAAAGTTTTTCTCATATATCTCTCATGTACAGACAGCGATTAGTTACAGATTTATTATTAGTATAGAAGATTATCAACTTTACCCGATTCTCACAAAATTCGCCAATAATCCCGCAAGTTTTTTGATGAAGTGTCTTTCAGCGGTCGTTTCGGCGCTATCATAGATGTCATTAACCGATTTACATTTGAATAGGTAGCAGATTTCATCTCCTGCCGTGGCTCCAGTCCAATTTAAATTTGGAACCGAAGATTTCCAACCGATATTGAAAGCCCCTTTGAATCCGAACCTATACAAGTAAACATTATTGCAGGAAGCTTCACAATGGAGAATAGCTTGCCGGAGCAGAGGATAAACAACTTGGTCTGAATGGTACTTCGCGTAACGTCTCAGACTTCGTTCCCCTACAGTTCCATTTAGAAAATAAAAATCCATTATCCGCTTTCTTATTCTGTTGTATCGTTCAGAATTGTACTCGGCCCTTTGTCCCTCGAACGGTAGCAGATACTGAAAATTGTAGTTCAAACATTTCAACAGCTTTCTGTTACTTGCAAATCCGCTCAATTCGTTTAAGCGCTCTAAACTGTTGAATCCAAACATAACATCGACGTTGTTGTTCGCCATTTTTCTATTGTACACCTCTAGAGGAGATTTATTCATGAAGCTTTGCTTGACCGAAGTCTCGGCGTTACAACCGAATGAGGTAATAAGACTTTGGCAATCTCTTACTTCAGAGCTATCAAACAGACTTCGTGATATCCAATCTAATTTCACTTTAGAAGCATTATTTAGACTTTCATAAAATTTTGTACGGTTAAATTTTTGCCTGGATCCCGTTAGTCTAGTGTACAACTTTCTTTCGATTTCAAAATTGTAAGGCCTATAATCAGCCGGCGATAAAGCACTGCCACTCAAAACTAAAACTCTTATAAATAAATCTTCTGCTGGTGCTGATAAAATAAGTGATGCTGCTATGGTGCTTCCAATTCCTGAACCAGCAACTGTCACTCTGCTAGGATTCCCATGGAAAACACTTATTTTGTCTTTGATCCATTTAAGAGCCATCAACACATCCTTAGCACCCATATTCCCCGAAGCGAAATTATCACCTGTACGCAGAAATCCAAGGATGGATGTTCTGAACGATATTGTCACTACCAAAATTCGTTCATCGATAAAAAAGTCCGGTCCGTGATCACTTGAATTTTCGTGAATCCATACAAGGACTGGGAACAAGGTGTCATTGTTAGATATGGGTACGTATATGGATAACTTTAGGCAATCTTCATTTAAGCTTGTTGTACAAGTATCGTCTGCTGGTTGACTGAAGTCATAAATTGTACTGTTAATCCAAAACTTACGCAATTTTGGTGGCTGAAAATATAAAATTAGAATTCATTAAAAACTCATTTCGATACACGTATTGTCTATGTTAGGCTCCATTGCCAAAGTAGCTCATTGAGTGAAAAAAATGCTACAACCCCGGAGCTTCCCTCAAAATTTTAAAGTCGCACGAAATTCACGATTCAAATTGGGTTTAATGAAGCCACGTTACGTAAAATACGTTGTGGTCTAATTTTCAATGAGCGATTTAGACTAACACCTACATAATACTGATGAAATATAATGCCAAAAAGTTTAAAATGATTGAGTGATGTGGCAAGAAAAAAAATGTGTGTAAGTATATTTAGAAACGACTAAAATATATCTTTGCATATCTGACCATCATGTTATAAGCACTAAACTTTCTAAATTATTTCTATTCTCCATTCTTCTCTCAATCTTTTCTTAGCTTCAGAACTAAAAGAAATACCTTTGATTAATCGAACGACATCTGCAAGTTGAGATGGGTCTGGCATAAGACAGCCCGATGCCGAAGCAATTGCATCTGGACAGACGGACTAATGTGTTTGCAGTTCCTCCGTAGAGTTCCTACGTTGGAAATCTGTCGCGCAACAATTTATTGCGAAAACTCCTTTAAATCATTTTACATACGAGTAGGTACAGCTAGCTGTTGACCGATTCAAATAAATTTTCATAAATTAGTTTATATAATCCGTCCGTTATATTTCAAAAATACTCAGGCTACTTGTAACTTAGTTCATGTTATTTAGTACACTTCGTGGTTTTGTAAAAAAGGTAAGTGCCTGTGGAGTTCTGAATGATTTCATTAGATTACGTAAAAAATAAGTTTTTTAAAATAGGTATGTATTATATATTAGTTTACAACCTTCAGTAGGTACTTATTATATTTACCTACAAGAACTGTAATTAACATCACTGCTGTATATACCAATAAAAAATTAAGAACCTTGAATCTTAAACCTCCTACGGGAGGTTCCGCATAGGGTATGTTGCAATAAGCTGCGTACGGTCGCCTTTTAAATACTGTAAATAATTTTCTCCCAATAATAACACTTCCATTTGATGATAAGAATATATTACAATATATACAAGAATGGCAACTGAATAGTATTATCGCTACTATTAATGAATTCATCACAGACTTTGAACTAAATAAAGTACCTATCAGATATATGTAGGTATATTTTTAAAATCGTGATTTAATCGGACCACGTTTTAAACTTTGTTAAAAACCATTCAAATGTTTTGAAAATACGTGACAATTGGAATTTAACAAGTAATGTTCCCCTGAATTCCTTGCATTACGGCTACAACAACACTGCATCTTAAAAAACCTTTAATAAGACTAGACTAGGGGATAAATTGGGGCTTGCCCAACCGCAAATACTCTTGCAGGAGTTGAATACTAGACGGAAATCAGAAAAAATGTAGGCACGCCTTGATATGTCAAAGATCTGAAACCTGCACCGGTACAATGGTTCATTTTAACGCCAGGCGCAATATTTAAAGAAAATTTGTTTTGATTTAATAAAAAGATGGATCCCTTGCACTATATTGATATTTTTTACACACATGGCGCAAGTAAGTGATTAAGGAACAGTAAAATTATCGTTAGGTCTAAAAAATCTTTAATGCAGTAAACAAAAACACCTTAAAATTAACGCAATTTTATTTTGTCGCTTTATAATTATATATACCTAATAATTCTTTAATCCACATTATAAAGATTATTTCGAAACATGATATCGCAGTAGATAAAAATGTTTAGGGACTACCGGTAGCCAATAAACTTGTAATACTTAACCTAAAAATGTCACAAATATTGATTAATTCTACATTCTTTTTAATTGTGTTGTTAAGTGCAATAATTTCAGTGTGTGCTGAAAAAGAAACTGTTGAAACTACACATGGATTAGTATCAGGAAAATTGCTGAAAACGTTACTAAAAAATGTTGAATACTATGGGTTTATGGGTATACCTTTTGCTGCGCCACCCATAAAAGAGCTGAGGTTTCTGGTAAATGCTATTTTAATTATATGTTTTACAATAATAGGCTTTTTCTATCCGCATGTATGTCAAAAGTGTTATTCCTTTGCACAGTTACATTAATAAAATTACCTTTAACTTACGTGGTGCGACCTTAATCTTATCTAGTGTTATTAAGATTTCATAAGTGAACCTAATTTGGAATGTTTTGCATATTAACTTACATCAACACCTTACCAAATGAAACTCTTAACATTCGTAAGAACATAATGTACAGTATACGTCTTATTCATTATTTCAGCCTCCAAAAGACATTGCTCCGTGGGAAAATGTTCTATCCGCAAAAAAAGAAAAACCGGCCTGTTTTCAATTTAATTTTAATTTCAAGAAAGGCCGATCATATGGGGAATATGGCCAGGAGGACTGCCTGTACCTAGATATTTATACCCCGGCTCCAGATAAAAATAAACGTGCTACTGTGGTTTTCTTATACAACGAACATTTTAAAAATTCTTACAACAAAACTAGGGATTATGCACCAGACTTTTTCATAGAAGAAGACGTTATCGTCGTTACTGTTAGTCACCGCCTCAATATATTGGGATTTTTATCAACGGAAGACAAGATACTGCCTGGCAACGCCGGATTAAAAGATATAGTTGCCGGACTACAATGGGTTAGTAATAATATAGAACGATTTGGTGGTGACCCTAAAAGAATAACATTGATGGGATCACAAGGCGGAGCTGCTGCAATCGATATACTTATTCGCTCGAAAGCTAACAATCTTTTTAATGCCGCCATTCTCCAAAGTGGCACATCGTTGATACCTATGTATTTTCAAGAAAACGTTCGTGAAAGAGCTTTCAAACTTGGCGAGTTATTGGATATGCCTACGTCTAGTAGCAGCCGTCTTTTAGAACATTTAAAAGATGTTTCTCCTGAAGATATATTGTCAAAAGAAATGCGCGCAGCTCCTGACCATTACAACAGAGAAAGACAAAAACCATTGCTTACTTTTGGTCCTGTTGTTGAAAATGATCCTGATGGGCTTGTGACTGATTTTCCTGAAAATTCATTGCAAAAAATTAACATCCCGCTAATGATTGGGTCTAATTCTCGGGAGGGGCTTGACGCAGCACTACCATATCTCTTAGAGCCGGAGTACCTAAGAGGCATTGAAAAAGATTTTCTTTTCATAATGCCGCTTCGGTTAAAATTTAAATTCGATATTATGGACGTGAGTTTTGAAAAACCCATAATCGACATAACGAAATTTTATTTTAAGAAAAAACAAGTAAATATGAAACATATTCCGGAATACATAACTTATATAGGAGACGTGTTACAATCGTATCCTATAGATCATATGGTGAGAATGTATTCTAATGCGACTTACAGTAACATCTACTATTATAACTTCGACTATTACAGTGATTTAAATGAAAATAAAAACAGCATAATGAATATGTCGACGGTTGGAGATGGAACTTGGGGTGCGGCCACAGCAGACGAACTTTGCTACCTTTTTAAATGTCCAAGTCTTAAACAAAAGTACATGAAATTCCACAAACTTGATTCTGAGGAAATACAAATGCAAAGGAAATTAATCAAACTGTGGGCAAATTTCGCAAAATATGGGTAAGCATAGCATTATAACATTTTTTTGCGTTATGCATGCATGACATATAACATTTTTTTGCGTTATGCATGCATGCAAGCAGTATGTTTGAAGGACAGATGCTGAGGAAAATATATATGAGTTTAATTGTGCATCATCCTGCAATATGAAGTTTGTTTGACATTCCACCAGATCATCAGTAAAAAAACCACATTGCACTGTACATTTGCCGAAGGGTGACTTGGGTAGCCACTGTGACCTAACTTCTCTTGCTAATAGTGTACTGTACCTTTTTAATATTAACCTTATATTATGTACGTTTAGGCAACTAAAAAATCCGTCAAAGCGTAGGAGCATAAATAAAATTCCGAATTGTGTGAAATTCAAAACCTGGTTGGATTGAAATTTCTTTTTTTTTCAGCAACCCTACTCCAAGCACAGACAATCCGCTTCCCGAACAATGGCCGTCCTACTCCACAGACACAAAGGAATACCTCTACATTGGGAGACAAATCCAAATCAAACAAGACCTCTATAAGGAAAGATTTCAGTTTTGGGAGAAATTTATAAAAAAATGGCAAGGATTGGCCAAGGATGGTATAGTGTCTGTCAAGAAAAAAGATGAACTATAGTATTTGTAACAAAACTTAACTGGGACCTCATAAAAAAACCCTGCCAAGTCAAAGTTCAGATACACAAATAATTTGCTAAGGAACTGAAAAAACTCTTGTTACTAATAGGGCAAGTCATTGGGTCCAAATTGTACATGACTGAATACCTTTCGTTACTTTCTAAACAATATACTTTGTAAAGTACTTGTTACTAAGTTTCTCTTTTTGTCTTACCCATATGCCAATTAATATAAAACTCGTATATAATTTACTTTTGAGTAATGTAGGTAAGTGAAGCCTATGATTTATTGTACACTTTATACAGCTATATTCTTTCTCAGCGTTTAGCATTATGATATTAACTTTGGTATTTACTACATCAAAAAACAAATCGAAAGTTGTTGTTTGTTAATGTCTCAGTAATAATGAAATATGCACCTATAAGCATTACAAATAAAGTATAGTATAAAAATATTAGCAAAAAATTATTTGTAATAATAAGAGTAATATCAAATTAATTCAGCTTAGAACTATCATTATTAGCGTTAGAAAAAATATTTCAGGAATATTAAAAGATTATCAACTAAACGACAGCGTAATGTCAATAATTACTAATCAAATAGGTACACTTTATCATCCGAGTTAGCTGACACTCATAAACTTTATCAATAACAGATAAAGGTACCGGTAAACCCAGAAAGATTAGTACCGATTAATTTATCTAAAGAACACGTCAAGCGTCAGGTTACTTACAACATGCACAATTTCTATAAACAACATCTACAAGCCGACCATGGCCATCAACATTGCTATAGTGTACACGATCCTCGCTTTAAATTTTGTGTCGATATACGGTAATGTGATAGTACAGACGAATTATGGAAAAGTTTCCGGGATACAAGTAAACTCTGTTATACCGAATGAAAATTATTACTCCTTTTTAGGCATTCCCTATGCCCAACCACCGCTGAAAGAATTAAGGTTTTTGGTAAGCTAATACATTTTTTTATTCATTTTATTATCCTTTCATAGCGTTCTAATTAACATAAATAATGTGCATTTGTCAAAAAATGTTCCATTTTCCTGATTTCAGGCACCCAAACCACACCCCGGCTGGGAAAATGTTTTGGAAGCAAAAAAAGAAAGGAGTCAATGTCCCCAATTTTACATGCCCGATAGACTTGTGCCAACATACGGACATAATGGTGACGAAGACTGTTTACATCTTAGCATACACACACCAAAACTACCCGTTAATGAGGAGTTGAAGATGCCAGTAATTGTTTTCTTTTACAATGAGCATTTTAAAATAACTTATAATGCATCCAAGGATTATAGACCGGATTTCTTCATGAAAGAAGATGTCCTATTAGTAACTGTCAGCTACAGGGTGGGATCTTTCGGATTTCTGTCTTTTCAAGATGATCTCCTGCCTGGCAACAATGGACTCCGAGATGTTATTTTAGCTCTTAAGTGGCTTCAAGAAAATATAAAAAGCTTTGGAGGTGACTCTTCGAGAGTTACTTTAATGGGTAACCAAGGAGGAGCGACACTTGTCGACGTATTACTGCACTCTCCAAAAGCTAAAGGTTTCTTTGATGCAGCCATATTGCAAAGTGGATCCTCGTGGGAACCGCAATATTTTGATGACAAAGCGAAGAAACGGGCCATTGATTTTTCTGAATACCTTCAATATAAGGCAACAACCAGTTCGTATCTACGTCAAGTATTATTAGATATACCTGCGATCAAATTAACTGAAGCAGAAGTTTTCGTAATACATGCCGATGAAGCACGAGCTATCCAACGTGGTGTGATTCCCTTTGGTCCAATAGCAGAACATGATCATCCAGATGCCGTAATAACTGAGTCACCTGACAGAAATCCGAGAAATATAAACGTACCAGTAATGATTGGCTATAATTCTAGAGAGGGTATAGAGAAAGCTGAACGGTATCTACATAAACCATCGTTTTTGACATTTGCTGATAGAGACTTTTTATTGATGTTCCCGAGGAGAGTTGACTATCATTTTAAGATTAATGATCAGGTATATTACAATGCTGAAGATGAAATCAAGAAATTCTATTTTGAAGAGGCCTACGTCAAAACAAGTAAACCTTCAGAATATATGACTTATTTAGAGGATATTTTCCTTATTTACCCCATTGATTATACTGTCAGAGCTTATACCAATGTTTCCAGTCATCCAGTTTACTATTATATGTTCGATTACAACGGAGATCTGAACTTAAGAAAGAAAACCTCCTTAGAAGAAGCAGTTACAATAGAAGGAACATGGGGAGCTACGACTGCTGATGAATTGTGTTATTTGTTTGTTTGTAACCCTATAAGGAAACTGTATAAGAAGCTGATTGAAGAGAATGCAGAAGAAATTTCAGTCATTAAAAACATGGTTAGACTATGGACTAACTTTGCTAAGACTGGGTGAGATGGAATTTTTAAACATATCTGGTACTTTAAGTTAAGGTTATATAGAAGGTTGGTGGGAAACTATGTAAATTTGACCAAATTGTAGAATTCTTGTAGTAGCAGAACTGTTTTTGACTTTTATATGGATCAGAACCATTTAAATATTTGTAATAAGACAATAGAATACGTATATAATCATAAAAATGATAGGTGGTGCAGTACTGCTACAGTTGAATATTGAGAAGGTTCTTTTCGGTCCTCAGAAATAACAAGACATCTTTGACCAACATTCATCAATGAAATTAAAATTTTGATACGTCTTATGTAGTTTTTTTACCTTCCATATTTGCTATTTGTATCGAAAAACTGTAATTCCGTTTTTTTTTTCAGGAAACCATCGAAGCCCGACGACAGTGTTGTATGGCAACCAGCAACTAAGGAAAATAAAGAATGTTTGGTTATCAATGATCAACTACAAATGAAGTCCAATCTTCATAAAGACAGGATAGAGTTCTGGGATAATTTCATAGCAAAATATCAAGCAATGGCAAAGAATGGAATCATTAAGGACATTAGGGATGAGTTGTAAATAAGACGTGTATTAAAGTTTTTACAAAAACAAATATTTTTCTGTTCTTTTCCTTTTTTTGTCTGTTTACGTTAACTGTTGTTTAATGCCGACAAATGAGTAGACGAGCCACCATGGTAAGTGGTCACCATCGCCCATGGATCAGTAATACCAGAGGTTTCGCCTATATTTTACCGGCCAAGAAAGAAGGAAGTGAAGAGAAAGAAAATACTGACTCGCAAGCTTCCAGCCGGAACACGACAAGTCGGTTGGCGGTTGACTCAAATGAGAGTAACCACTAACCAGTACTCAGATGCAGGTCGTTGTCTTTTTTCAAAAAACAATTCAGCTTTATTACTTTCTTTACATCTTCCGTGTCATACATACATACATTTACAATTTATTTTATAACTACGTATGGCGACAAAAAATATTAACACGTATAATGGGTACATAAAATTTGAATAAACCGTCAGAATTTTTATTATAATAAACCCCATCATAAATTATTGCTTCGTTAACGAAAATTTAATAAACATAATTACAATAAACATTGTATCATATCAACTTTGTCATCGACCCCAAAAAATTGAGTGATATTCGTAGGTATTTACATCAATTACTTATTTTAAGACCACGTAAGCTATTGCTTTATGATTTATTGCCATTAATTCAGCTCGTTATCGCAAGAAATCGATAAACGCTTCACACATTCTGTTATCGATTTCTGTAGTAAGAATTGTTCAACTCTTACCTATAATCAATAAACTGTTACTAGACACAATGATACCACTAAAGTATCATTTTAGTTCTATAATACTCTATATACTATTTATTATTTGTAAAAGTGATGATCAGATAGAATTAAAGATAAAGCAAGGTGTCTTATTAGGGAAAATAGAGAAAACATTGCTAAGAGAGCAAAAATATTATGCATTCAAAGGTATACCGTATGCTTTGCCGCCAGTGGATTCGCTTAGATTCAAGGTATTCGTTTTAATTACATTCTTAAGTATTTCCTTTAAAAATACCTATATTATGTGATGTTATTTATAACAGTTGTAATAAATTAGTAAGAAAATGACAGATGAAATTATAACTAAAAAGAATAGGATTGCAAGTTAAAGAATTTATAAAAAAAATGTTTATTTCAGAAAATATTTTCTGAAAATGTAATGGTTCGAATTATTTGTTTTCAGCCCCCAGTTGAACATGGTGGCTGGGAAGACACGTACGAAGCTCTGGATAATAAGCCACCCTGTTATCAATACAACATTAACAGAAAGTTCGGCGAAGAATTTAGTATATTTGGTTCAGAAGACTGTCTTCATCTAAATGTTTTCAGCCCTAACCTTGAAGCCTCTTTACCGGTCTTAGTGTTTGAATACAATGACGATTTCAGAAGTGGTGTTAATGGCACTGACATTTATTCGCCAGATTTTTTTATAGAAGAAGATGTCATTGTCGTAACGATCAGCCATCGGTTTGGAATATTTGGATATCTGACAACTAACGATGATGTTATTCCACCGAATGCTGGTTTAAGAGACTTTTTGTTGGGATTGAGATGGATCAAAGAAAATATTGAAAAGTTCGGAGGTGATCCTCATCGCGTTACTTTAATGGGAAGCAAAGGAGGAGGAGCATTAGCTAATATACTATTATATTCAGAAAAGGCCAAAGGTCTCTTTGATGCTGTCATAATACAGAGTGGAACAGCGCTTGAATCTACATACTTTGACAAAAATCCACGTGAAAAAGCCTTTAAAGTAGCAAAAGCTTTACAAGTTGAAACAGATGATAGTAAAATATTACTAGCAGAATTACAAAAAATAGATGCAAATTCATTAATCTCTAAAGATGGTGAGGGTGTTGACACCACATTGATGAATGAATATCAATTAAGCATATTTCCTTTCTCTCCTACTATTGAGGAAAATGGCCCTGGTTCTATTATTACAGCATTACCGGAAAATGCGAAGATTGTAAATGATGTCCCTGTCATAATTGGAATGAATTCAAGAGAAGGACTAGATTTAATTTCCCACTACATATTTGAACCCCGATTAGTAGCAGAAATGGGAGGTGAATTTTTAATGACGTTTCCGATAAGATCGCCATTCGCCTTCGACCGTAAAAATTCCACAAGTATATATGACCAAGCTATTAGGGAGATTTTAGACTTCTATTTCGAAGAAGGATATTTTTACTACGGGAATATTCTGGAATACGCAGTTTATGTTGGTGATATACTGCAAAATTATGCGCTAAATTTTGCAGCGAAGACGCTGGCTAAAGATTTGGAATCTCCCGTTTTCTATTACATGTTTGATTTTAGAGGTTTGTTGAATGAAAATAGCCAATACCTTGCTCTAGGCGCAAGAACTTCTATGAAGCACTGGGGAGCCACTCTCGGAGATGATCTATGTTACTTACAATTGTGTAAACGAATACACAAGACTTATAAGCAGCTTAATAATTTAGTATCTGAACCGCCAGAACTTAAAGTATTAAAGAAAATGGTGCGCCTCTGGACAAATTTTGTCAAAAACAGGTACTTAAATTACTTTTACAACGAATGGGGTTCAAAATCTTATTTAAATACGCCTTAAATTTTCGGTACAAAAGTACGTTATATCTCTTAATTTGATTTATTTTATTGATAAAATGCCTCATTCCGACATGGTAAGGATCTGTTTATCTACATATTGAGATATTGAAATCATATTGGTACAAACATATTATTAGTTTGCACTAAGAGTTTGAACAACTTTTAACTCGAATCAATAACTGTAATTTTCAGGAATCCAACACCGGCGCAGGACGAAGTACTAGGTGGATTTAAATGGGCGCCAATTAACAAGGATAGTGAAGACACAAATTTTCTGCACGTTACAAAGAAACTGCAGATGTCGATAAATCCTCTGGGCCAGCGGGAGAAGTTCTGGGACGACTTCTTGGATAAATACTCGAAACTAGCTGTAGATGGCGTTGTTAGGGAGTTAAAAGAAACACACGACGAACTGTAATATAATATAAATCATAATGTATTTATATAACTTTAGTTACATATGCGCTGTTTTGGAAATTATATTAAGTACCTGCTATTCGAATGAGTAGTGTATTTTCGTCGGGTTTCGTTATTTTATTCGCATGATGTGAAGAAAACTAACACGCAAGGCCAACTCATCAGGCTCTCATCATAAACTTTTATTAGGTGTTTACTTGTAAGTAATAAGTGTAAGTAGTAGTAATAAGTGCCTAAGGGTATGTGGGAAAAACATACTTAAGCACAAAATTTACAAAATACGGGGTGAGTCATGCTTTTGCTCATGGTCATGAACCATAATAGTTCTCTCACTGAAAAGGGAATTTTAAGATGTTTTTATGTTATTGAATGATTTATAATTTGCCATAGTTGATAGGTATTTTCGTTATTATTTTAACCGTTGCTACCATTGACTTAATATTACTATACGGTAATTTTGAGCCACATCGAAACCTTAATTAATAATTACTTATTAATCATCATATAAAATTTTATTTATTTTACATGAATAAACTTCGCTCACTACAGAAAGTTCCATCTATCAAACTGGTGTATAACTAAAATAAACAAAGATAATACATTTAAGTTTCACAGATGGCGCTTCTTGTCTATAGCATACCGGGTGTAGGCATGAAGCAATGGATATTACCAAGGAGCAAATGTTAGTAGGTACTATACATTCGTTTAAAATTATTAATAGAAAAATTTAATATCAGCCACGGTCGATAAATTGATGGGGTGGAGACTATAAGCCGAAGGCAGGCATTATCTCCTCATTAGAAATATTTAACGCCAATTACCGTAATTCAAGACCTAGCTGTAATTGTCATTAAATAGGGCACGCACGAGCTATAATTTCCTTTATTTTACACGTGTGTTTTCTCATAAAACGTGGAATAAAAATACAACAACAATTAACTATAATGCTCCCCATTATTTTAAAAAAATTCATCCTTATTGCGAATTGAATAGAAATTACAGTTGTGTAAAATAACACGAGTAATAAGGCGAAGATATTAGGTATTTCCTTGAATAAGGTAGTCTTGTATGTCATTGTATAAGAAGGTACCTATTTAAGCAATTATACGCCGTCAAGGAGCCAATTGTTACGATGGTTACGCGAAAATTTAAAAAATACAAGCAATTACTTCAACTTCATCCATCGTAACTTAATAGTTACGATACAAATTTATTCTCGTATAAATTAGGTGTTGCAGCATAATTAGGAGTTGTAGGTAATAAATTGCTTCAAGTTGCTTATTATGTATTGTTTTCAAGTAGTTTCATAGTTTTTAATATATAATGTTCACCTTTGTTCTTAGTTTTCCAAGTGTTTCTTGTACAAGTGATAAGGCCATCTAGTTTTTTTGTTCATTCGCGTTTATTCCATAAACAAGTTTACATACAGATTTAAATATTATTTACTTGGCGCAATGGTTTACACGCCGGATCGCTGTTCCGAGGGAGGGTTCGATTCCCAGCGAGGCGGAAATTTGAATGATCCGTTCTTGGTCTGGGTGTGTGTGTTTTTGTCTTGTGTGTTGTCCATGGCACCCGCGACACAGGGAATCCTAGTGTGGGGCTATGAGTGGGTAGCGTTATGTAGCGTTATAGAAGCATCAGGTGGCAAATATCACCAGAGGACTAAGAAGGCGGCAATGCGACAAGGCATTATATCATATCAATAGTTAATAAGTTGATAGTAAAAGTTTTAAAGGAAAAGTTTTTTATTATTTTTAGTGCATTTAAATAAAAGCTTGTTTTTAAATTTTCTTTTTATTTAATTTTATATTTTCTTTTCTGTCTGCCCTTGATCAGTAATCAGAAATTGATCATAATAAATCGAAATAGACGCATTAGCTAGTTGCAATCAGAAGCACATCCAGAACATTCTTCAATAGGTAATTTATTAGACTTAAGTATTCTTTTTTATTACCCTTGCATGGATAAGTACGTATAATTGGTACGTTTTGTACTCAGGATAATTGCATCCAATTAATTGCAAGAACTACTACTTACTGCATCCTCCAACTCTACAATATTTTGTACTTTATGCTTCTACGATAATTCTGCTGCTACCAATCAATTATTATTTATGAGAATGTGGGGATGTATAATATGTAGGTCATTATGGGTGCAGGATATACATATGAAAGAATAGAATTAAGCGAAGTGCTCAGTGTTACTCCTACCGCGCCGCGGTAGTGCGAGTATCTAATATCGCGCTTGATCGGTTGACTAGTTTTATTATATAGATTATTTTATAGATATCGTATCTTTTACTAATCTATCTATATAATATTATATAAAAGGAGAAGCTGCCTGACATACTGGCCGACTAACATATCAACGCAGGGCCTAAACTATAAGGGTTAGAAACTTGAAATTTTGCACAAGGGTTCCTTTTATAACGTAAGGGAGCACAAAGAAGGGATTTTTTTTAATTCACCTCCTAAGGGGTAAAACGGAGGTGCAAAGTTAGTATGAAACTTTGCCGTTTTTGAAGTTGTTCAAATGAAATTCAGTATAAAGGTTTTCATTGAAAGTCACGAAACACGTATAAAATATTTTTTTGAAAATCATCCCCTAATTGGGTAAAAGGAGGGTGCAAACTTAGTATGAAAGTTCTCTAATTGTATAAAAACAAACATAAACAAATATTAAAATTAAAATTTATTATTACAACCGCAAAATCGGTGTAATATAATAAAATACAAAAAAAGGAAAAAACAACTGTTGTATAACCATGGAAGTTATGCATGAACAAGTTTCACCGGTGCAGGCTACCGAGAACCTGTTCCGACCCGTCCATAGTCCATAACCCAAGCTCTTGTTGACTTCATTACACAAGCTGTTTTAATTTCACGCGTAATAGTATAACATCGTTTTTTTTATGGAATTAAGGTAGCAAACGAGCATGCACTACCAACCGTCCGCTGCCGCCCATGACAACTGTGACCGACAAAGAACAAGACTCTACCTAATAGAGATTACGACGGTTATTTCAGTTAGCAGAGTTTTTGTTATTAATAAGGCTAGGGTGTGTGTGCTAAGGGTGTAGGGTGTAGGGTGTGTGTGTTTAGTTGTTAGTTTAGTGTTTAGTTGATCAGTTCGAGAGGTATGAAGCAGGGACTGTTAGTAATAGCCCAGTTAGTAATTGTTAGTAAAGAGTCTCGTTATAATTCGGTCACAGATGTGCTGACACCCTTGAGGACTGAGATGGTCGCCTCTAGAAAAGTGTAGCCGACTCCACACCTTTCTATTCAGAACACATTGCTGTTAAAACAATGATCACACAGTAGAAATGGTACTAAGTACCGTGGCGGGCGGTCTACCCCGGGCGAACTCTAGGCTCTAATACCTATTAAATGAATCGTTAAATGAATAAAATTTTTGCTAACCAGCTTTAAATGTTGATGGATCGTAAATGGTCATGAAATGTAATGTTATGGTTAGTTGTCCTCAGTGGGTTTCTCATGCCAAAGTTCAAGGGGTTCTGATTCAAGGTTGGTCAAGGTAAACATCGCGAACAAGGATTCTAATCTATGAAATTAATGTTTTTGGCAATGTCTATGCCATTTATAGTAATTAAGTTGTTTCTTTTTAAACACACAAAACTAAACAAATTTGAACGCGCTAATCTTTAGAACTGGTAGTAGAATTAAAAAAATATATATGTTTTTGTGTATGATAGCCACATTCATCAGGAAGGCGATAGGCGATAGGAGGCGAAGGTTGATCAGATGGGCTTTCGGATTTTCGTCGCTAATAATTGTTCTAAGTCTGGCTACAAACAACAATTAATTCGAGTATCACTAACAGTCCCTGCCCCAGTCCTCAACTACTAACGAACTGACCATGTTGGTCACTGACCAACTAACGTTATTAATGAGTGACACCCTCTGCTATCTGGACTAACCACCCTAGTCCCCATTTGAGCCTTGTCCTGTGTCGGTCACAGTTGTCAGGGCGGCAGCGGCAGAGTTGTGCTGCATGCGTGCTTGCAATCTTTAAACCATAGAAAATAATAATATCTACCTGTTTATTTTAAGAAGCTATAAATCTCACTTGGAAGACAAGGCTTGTATCCCCTTTATCCCCATAAAAATATACTACTTCAAAACAGACCGGTCTCAGGTAGAGCAAGACATTTGTTGATAAAAAATTAATTCCACCGCACAGTATACTGTACACAAAATGTTATTTTCGTTTTTGATATCTCAATAATTACTACAAGTAGGTATTTAATTTTAAAACTCCTCTATTTAGTGGCTCTCCGCTCTGACGCGACCTTAGGTTTTCCACCTAAGGTCGCATTTGTCATGTTACTCGTGTTACTAAAGTATCTTTAAAGTAAACAAGGCTTCAGATCGTACTTACTAAGTACTTACTATAAAAAATGAAGGTTCTCTTGAAAAAAACAAAAACTGCGCAGTAACATTCCTTATAATTATTAATCATTAATAGTTAAAGAAACACAATAAAACAATGAATGTTACTTTTGCTAAAATTATGGTTATATATGCTTATGGTATTAATTATAAAAAAAAAGAGCAACAATTACATTAAATGTTCAGTGTACTGGCGTAGACAGGGAAGAGTATAGACATCTTGTGAGCGTGGCCAACATGAGTTAGCACGACAAAGTACAAAATTGAATTTGGCATCAGCTGTCTTTGCTTGTAAACAAAGCAACTGTGCTTTCCTAGAAAAAACCGGCAAGCAAATCGAGACAACGCATCGTATCATTCGGTCTCGTTTTTTTCGTGTCATTGACGTACGTTGTTCCTTTCTCGTGTGAGTGCGATAGATAGCTACAATGGGTCTATACCCTTGTCCATCTACGGGCACTAGGTACATATTTACCAAACAAGGGAAAGATTACATAAGGCGGCAGTGATTTCGCGCTTGTAACTATCCGTGTGTTATTATCGCCGTTCCGTTAGCTTGTAACCATTATACGCGTTAATTAAACCGTGGCTGGTTCTTATGTGAGCATCTGTTACACCGTAATAGGTAAGCCAGGTATTAGGTATACACCAGGTATGTACTCGTTCTGCATCGTACCTTTTTCCGGCGTTGTTAGTTCTGCTGAAAATACTGCTATAGAATTGGTTTTGGTATAGTACTTATTTCACTACTAGTAAACCCGCCTTCAGGAAACATGTCCTTTAGTACGCACATTCAGAAATTGTTAGTCGTGATTGTTTTATTTATGAACCGATTAAATAAAATCTACACTAAATGTTAAGTGAAGCGTACCACAATATATTTGTGAAACCGCACCCAAATCGGTTAAGCTGTTTCTGAGATTTTGATTGACATACAGACAAAAATTCTAAACATCATTGTTTTGGGTTCTGATGCGCTACTACAGACCCCCAAGTTAAAAGTTAAAAGTTTTTCCCATATTATATCTCTCGTGTACAGACAGCGACCAGTTACAGTTAAACCAGTTACAGACAAAACAATTAAAATTAATTATTTTACATAGGTAGTAGATCCTAGGCTCTACTACCTAGAAAGATCTTTTCGTGGTTACCTTGTTCCGTTTAATATATAATATACCGTTGCAAAGTGTCGATTACAAGCCCTCCTCAAATTAAAGTAATTTGTATTATGCAATATTAGAGATTGCAAACGATTACTTTCGCTAGTCTGCGTGTCCGCTTATGCGTCATTTTAACATTTCTTGGTTATAAATAACTGAGATACATTATTTATACGAGACTGGTTATTCAATTCTTACGTAACACTTTAATTAACAACTACCTACTTTCAGTAAAAATACTACTTACCATAAATTTACTCAAAGTTACTGAATATTTCAGTATCGAAGCGGAGCTAATAAAACGTAGTGATAACCAAGAGATTCGAACGTTGGTCTCCCGGACAGAGGGACCAAGGTTCAAATCCTGAACGCACTTATGTTCAAAAAAATGTGCATATTAGAATTTAATTATCACTTGCTTCGGAAAAGGAAAACATCGTGAGCCAACCTGCACACCTGAGAATTCTCCATAATATTCTCCATAATGTTCTTAAAAGGTGTGTGACGTCTGCCAGTCCGCAGTTGGCCAGCGGTTCTGTGTGGAAGACTGTGCATCTAGTCTTCACGTTATGAGAGATTATTTTATTTGTTCATTAGATGTACTCAAATAGTGATAAAAAAAATTGATATAGGTATATGCGCTGCTATATATCCATAACCATTTATAAATACAATAAAAATACATCATCATGTTAGTTATTTAGTATAGTTATGTGGTATCGTCATCGTGTAGTATGTCATACTACTTGACAGCTCCGCGCGTTAATAACAATTGATTATAATTTTATACAGTATTTTTATGTTCTCTATTAGTGAGTTTGTAAATTATTTTGAGGAAATAAATGTGTATAACGGTAAACAATTTTTACTATCACTTAAAAAATCTAAAGTTAATGAACACACTTAAGAGGGGGTACAAAGCAAAATTGGCAATCGTAGATTCAATTTTTACAGTAGTAGATCAAGTTTCTAGAAGCTGAAGAAAAACATAGTTATACTTCATCATATTATTGAGTGAATGCAAGAAGCAAAAACATAAAAAAATTAAATTTTCTCGATAGAAAAAAATCACAAAGTTAGGTCTAATTTTCAACTAAAATCTATTTATTTTCAATATGGTGCATGTTTTTGAGTCAATATTTTAATATATTATGCTAATTAGTATCACGGAGGGATTTGTAGATCGATTTCTAAATCAAATCTATAATTTACGAATTATTTAAATAAAATACATTTATCTTTACCGTTCCATTTATCAGTACCGTTCCTCCATTGAGACGGGCGGGTGAAATTTGATTTTTTCCTAGCTTTATACCCCCTCTTAATGCTTTCATGCATTTAACTAGCAATGTTCGTATGTATGTCGGGTCAATTCTTGCAAGCTGGATTAGAACAACTTCTATTTACTCCACGGACTTTAAATTGCTTTAGTTCCGAAGATAACACAATTATACGACGAACATGACCGTATAGGTATTGGGTACCTACTACGCTCAGGATTGACTCCAGCCAAACTAGGGATACTCTTGAACAGTGACTAAATTTATTGCTCTGTTTTTATTTTACTTAGCATTACAAAAGCGTGTTTTTACTTTTTCAAACTATATTAATTTATTAATCATATCAACACAGCAGCGAATAAGGTCTGTATATAATAACTTTTGGCTCCTGTTTGACATGAGATACTGGGATTATGTACTTATCACAATTTGACAGGCTACAATTCATCCGGGGCGGTCATTTATCATAAGCACCCTTTACAGTAGACATGTGACACGCAATGAAAAATAAATCCTAACTCCCAGCGGCCAACAGATCCATCATCCCTTATCAGCGTAGACAGAGAAGGATATAGACATCTGGTGAGCGTGCCAACATGAGATAGCACGATAAGTACTATTGTATGTGGCTCAAGGAAAGTTCGACATCTGTGTCAAATTTGCTTGAAAGCAACTGTGCTTTCCTTGAAAAATCGCCACATAAAGCGAGACAAAGCATATTATCTTTCTGTCTCGTTTTTTTTCGTGTCATTGGCGTAAATTGTTCCTTTTCTTGAGTGAGTTCGAAAGATGGCATCCATGGGTCTATACTCTTCGTTGTCTACGCTTATCAGACAATGTTACTACGAACAACAATAATACCTACTGAGGAACACCACAGATAACTGGAAATATTATTAGTTAACTTAAAAATTGTGTGGTGTGTGTGATTTGGTAAAAAGTCGTTGATGTTGCCCGATTATCAAGTGAGGAATTGGTTTTCATTTCTATCTAATCGTACCACCCAACACGATATAAATATAGATGCGTTACATAATATGTGACTTGTATTTTTGAATGACATTGTAACTATGGATTTACGGAACACATGAATTGAGACAGAAACAGATAGCTAAATTAAAATTGAGATTATAGTGCCTCACTTTTCGCGCGCTAGTGACATCTATCACCTCGAGCTACATACATCGATGAAAACACGCATGAGCTAGAGCTACACAGTACTCCAAATACGCCAGGGTTACAATCTTGACCTTACTAAGAGCTTGTTTAGTACGATTTCATTTGTTTAGTTGAAATGCTGACGCCGGTCGGACAGCACGCTAGCGATACACGCGATAGTGAGGTGCATGTTATCGATATCGACGCCGATATTGATAGAATTATAATCGATACTAATATCGTCATCGCTGAGGACATCCCACCGACTGTGACTAAAATACAAGTGGAGGAAAAAAATAGTAACATGAATGGAAATGGTAAGTGCTTTATACTTAAATTAAGTGTTATAGTCTTGTAAATTGTTAATGAATTCACCGGTTGAGATATTAATGTATATATTGTTATCGGCTTGTTATTTGTTTTTAGAAGTCAATCGCTGTAGTCAACTTGGTTGTGAATTTTATATTGTAAAACAACTCAATGGATTGTGAAATATAGCATTCCGACGTCTTTCAAAATAGCTGTTAATATGAATATGCTAAAGAATCACGACTTTATAAGAATAAAATCACAATAATTCGATTATTTTATTCATACAAAAACATAAACTATGAATGTATCAGTGCATTCTACAAAATCATCTGAAAATAAGTACCAGATCTTTCTATTAGTCTACTAACAGTTCAAATAATATGCACGCTCACAGCCCTTCATCGGGTTTCCCGTATTCCGAAAATATTCAAATGCAGTCACAAAGAGCTGGAAACCGAAATTAAACATTTAACTATCACATTTAAATATTTATACTCCAGTCGTGAATCGAACCCGGCACCACGCGCTCTATTGCAGACAGAGTTCCCGCGAAATTAGCTTGACAAACAATATTGTGTTACAATTACAATATTGTTAGTTGATTGCACTAACATCAAATTTAGTGCAATCTTACAGTTAGTGTAAGTTAGTCGTAGTTACAATTACAAGCGATTAGGTATAATTATTATAAACCGACAAATTGTACCTGAGATGATCTTGAGATATATTTTAATAACGGTTGTCATTATTACGCTGAAATCGTTGTCGGATAATATTTTTTCAATTTTAATAACCTGACGAAACTGGACTTTATCCCCAGACATAATAACATGAATACTGCGTATGAGAAGACATATTATTATGTGTATAATGTAGAAATAAAAAATATACCACCTCGGTCGCTTCGCTTCGAGAAAAAATAGCACTTGTTGATTCAGTAGCAAAACTTTTGACGTCATTACAGTGGATAAAATAATTTATATACTTTATTTCCACAATCAAAGTGTAAAGAAACGACTTTTCATAAAAATGAATAGTCTTCATAAAGGGTACATAAAAATATAAGGAGAAAGTACACAATTTTTTTACCGACAAATACTTATATTTATTTACTTGTTTTACACCAATTTTGTTATTATTAAGTAAATCTGACGTTAAGAAATAGTTATAACTTTTAAACCAAGTAAACCTACGATGACGCCCATAGTATGCAACAGTTCCGCGTTATAAATATTTTGATATCGAAGCTGTTAAAATTATTATTATACCAGCTGTGCCCGCAACTTCGTCCGCGTGGAATTTCACAAAAAGTTATTGTTCTCTAAAATAAAATTAGTCTATGTTACTCCTTATTACATCAGCTATCTGCCAGTAAATGTCTCATCAAATTCGGTCCAGCCGTTCCAGAGATTAGCTGAAACAAACAGACAGACAAAAATGAAAAAATGTTATTTTGGTATATTTTTTTTATAGCCCGAAGGGCTGACGTAAAAGCAGACGAGCCACCTGATGGTAAGTGGCCATCGTCGCCTATGGACACGGGCAACACCAGGGGAGTCGCCAGTGCAACGCAATATTTACCGTGTATACATACATGTATTGTGCATTTAGTAAAAAGCGGTTATCTTAATATTACAAACAGATACTCCAATTTTATTTATTTGTATTTGTAATTTGTATTCCATTAAAATTGGACCTCGAAGGTCCCTGAATGCAGTAAAAGTATATAGCCCAAATACCGCCCCACTGCACGGCTTGCATCCTTTTTCACGATCATTGAGATTATTTCTAACAAGTAACTTCGGAACACCGATACATCTTTTTTATTTATGAAACGATTGAAATAAAACAATCACTAGATATAACGTACTTAGTAATAATATGTCAATGAACGTAGGTACTAAAATACATCAGAGCGGCAGCTCCTCCATACAAACACACTCAAACACAATTAAGTACATTTAAAATACAATTAATTACATGACCCCAGTTTATCTCAAATATTTTCCATGTCCATACATCGAGTTACAGGTATACATTTAAATTCGAATAAACAACCTTTGGACTACGAACAGTAACAGATTCCACAGTCCGGATGACTAATGAGATTATTTTTGCCTACAGTAATATTATGGTCGGAACCATACAATATAATATTTTATCGTATCCAAACATGTTTTTGTTGATGTTAATCTACAGCCTTTACTGCCTCAATAATAGAGTACACTATCATTATAATATTATAACATAACCTCATAAACATTACCAGGAAAATATCCAAGGATAACCATAAGATACCTAAAGGTCAAGTCACAAAAATATTATCAACTTCACATTTAAGTTCCATCCATCTTTGTAAATGTTTTATTTATTTAGACTTTTTTGCGCCATACAAGGCGGACTTAATGCTTAAAGCATTCTCTGCCAGTCAACCTTTGGGCATTGGGAGAACAGCGAATGCGGTCACAAAATGCAAATTTACCTACATACATACTTAGAATACATATCATTTTATTCATACCATGGCATAAATAAACATACATACATAATTAATAATTATAATAACATACATAAACAAATTAAAATACCTATAACAAATTAAAAGGTATTAGTGATCACTTACTGACTTCAACATATAAGCGAATACCTGCTTCATAAATGTGTATTTGCTATTCGTCTCCTAAGGATATCAGGAATATCAGTATCAAACCGCATCACCGATGCTTTACCGGCCTGGGTAGACGGAAGGAGAAGGAAAATACTGGCTCCAGCACCCAGCCGGAACTCAAGCGAGAATGTGGCGGCTAACCAGCCGTCCTTAGTACTACAACCAACCACAGAGTACATTCGGGATTAGGCTTCTCAGACAGTCAGACTTTTTGTAGGACAGATAATCGGGCCGATTTTTCCTCCGATGCTAAATGACCGTAATTCTGACCGACTTTCTGTAGGTGTGCTTTGCACTATTGCTATCAGTACGTTCTATTTTTCTACTACAAATCCTAAAATCCTAAAATCGGCCACCTATTATCGGACGTGGGCGAGAAGCCTTAAAGTGATGATGCAAAGTCCAGCGTCAACTGAAAAGAGGGACCGGGAGTCGTAACCTCATCCGTCGTCCAAAACACCACGATAGGGAGAGGACGGTTTGGACTCAAAAATGGATGGAGCCCCTTACACCTCAAAATGCATAAAGAAGTATTTTATTACGAACATTTACCCCATTACCTTTATTGCCACAATACGTAATGAAAAGTGCGTGTATACGATAAAACGGCCTCATGTTAACATTTTTTGTTTTAGACTCAAACTCAAACTGTTCTACTGCTTGGCCTCAGAGTGAGGGTTAAGGTCATAGTCCACCGGTCCACGGTGCATGGCAGTTATAACATACATTCGAGAATATTACAGTCATTATACAGTTTTAACTCGTTTAGTTCTCGTTCATGAGTTATACATCTCAGCCTAAGGCTGAGATATATAGACGATACTTAGCCTTAGCTCAGACTTTACTTGCGAAAAACTTTGCAGGTGTGTTGCATGTAATGCAACAAATAGTGGTATTATGAAATTAGCGGTCTTAGCTTATGCTGAGCACAATCTCAGCTTGACATGTCTATAAATACCAAATCGCAGTCTTTGCAAAAGTTTTTCGTAAGTAAAGTCTGAGCTAAGGCTAAGTATCGTCTATAGATCTCAGCCTAAGTCTCGTGGTGTGCTTACAACGTAGTGTTTGCAAGCATAATTTAGCAATGTAATATCCTGTCCATGTGAACTTGAGAAGGTCATTCGTTCATTGCGTCAGAGAAGTTATGACCATAGAGACGAACGGCCTTCAAAGAGAACTGACGAACGAACAAACTTAAATTATATGTTACATCAAGTTAAGTATACCTACATACCTAATGATAGTCATATAAAAAGCAATAATTTATGTTTATGATTTTATTATTAGATCTCGTCAAAGTTTTTCAAAGAATCATCATCTTTTAAATATTGTAGTCAGCAAAAATGTTAAAATGGTAATATAATGGTATAAACGGTTTTTAGTTTTTACATGCTTACGTTTTTAAATTTGACAGCATTCTTTAATTCTACAAACTAATACTGCCACTCATAAAGGTTTAATATAAATATATTATGAAAACAAAATAATATTTATATTCTTTAAATATCATATTCATAAATATGACATTTTATTTCATTTAAAAACGTTTCGTAACCTGCACCCAATTTTCTATCTGTCCATAATCTCTAGTAACTTTTGTAGGTAAAGTACATAATAAAAACACTACAATGCATGAT
This sequence comes from Ochlodes sylvanus, assembly GCA_905404295.2. Classification (NCBI taxonomy): domain Eukaryota; kingdom Metazoa; phylum Arthropoda; class Insecta; order Lepidoptera; family Hesperiidae; genus Ochlodes; species Ochlodes sylvanus. Next base: position 10,278,671 of record FR990142.1, on the reverse strand, counting down.
GACTCTAGAGTCGCCGTTCAACTTAAAGAAGCGCTCATAGCGTCGATCCTAAACGATCGACCGAGTTATAACAGAAATATTATATCGGAAACCGTCTTTCCCCGCGCTTTCCTCACGACGTCCTACGCAGTCGAAGCCATATGAAATATTTGCTAGGGAATAATAATAATTGTGACAACCACCAAACCCAGTTGACAGTGATCCTGCCTGCAAAGCGAAGATCCCGGCTTCGATTCCCGGGCGGGGCAGATATTTATTTGACAGATAAATGTATGTCATGGGTGTTAGTGAGGTGTTATTTCTGTTATCCATGTCACCCGCGCCACGGAGAATGCTAGTACGGGGATATGAATGTGTAGGCGTTTAATTTTTTAATTTATACAGACAAGATTTTCATCGGTGATAGGAGATATAATTATGTTTATTCGTGCATACAACATTACAACAGTAATTAAAGTAAAATTCCATTGGACCTTGTACTAAAAATATTTTTTCCACTCAGTCAAAATAAATCGAGCGGTTTTATATTGCATCACTTTCGATATCCACTGCGTTAAATGCCTTCGGCGAGATCTGTATCTTCTGTCCTCAAGCCATTCACCGGCAAGCAGACTGGCCAGCTTGCCCCGTGACAGTTAGTGGTCATCGCTGTCCATTGTATTGCATATTTATAATATCAGGACAGGTACAGATTCGTTACTGGCCAATGAAAAATTGAGTGGTTGCATAGAGAGGAAGAGAGACAAAAATAACTATAAACATAAAATATAGGTAAGTGGAAAAATAAATTTCGAAATGTACCTATTCATTTAAATTCTCTTACAAATTAAAGTAGGATAATTATACAACCCACTTACAAATATTAGCATGATATGGTTTAATCATTATTTACTTAAGTTGTATAGGTTGTTATATAATTATCATACACACCTTCAAAGAATAGGTACAAGTATGTTGGCATAAGAAACTTATGCATCAGCAAATAAGTAGTCCTCGTCAAAGTTCAAGTGACGTAAATCAACGTACAACGTACGACGTTTGCGGTAAAAATAAACTGACATTGAAATATGACTTTACATTGAAATTGAACTTTGACTGCTTGATGACTTGGAAGATCTCTGAGGACGCGTTCGAGTAAACGACCACAGCGCAAAACGACGCTTTAAAAAAAATTAACATTTTGAGCGTTTTGATCGCTTAGTGGAACACGCGGTGAATAAAATATACCTATTCAAAGTACAAGATACAATTACAAACACGATGTATGTACGTATGTAAGTAGCTATTTTATAATGTCTTTATAGAGCTGCTTACATTCCTCAGGTAGTGCTATACAATAATATTTTAAATAAAATAGTAGTTAGGTTATAGCGCAAAAAGTGAGGCAGTAAAATTCGGTTAATGTCGTATTTTTAATTTCAAACTCTTTCTGTTTCATACGTTCCGTATCTTCTGCATCCATAAGTACGATAATGTCTTCGGAGCGGATCAAAAAATTACAACTCGCGTTGTGTCAACGAACGTTTCTATAATTATAATATCTTTACTGATAATATATGTTTTATCTATCTATGTTTTATCATGTACATACCTATGCATGCAAGGAAGATCCATCCATTTACCGACCGACCGGCCGACCTGCCCTTGACGTACTCCCAACGAAGGACGAGGTTACAGCACTCGGTCCGTCTTTTCAGGGGTCGCTCAACTCTGTATACTCTCTCTCTCTCTCTCTCTCTCTCTCTCTCTCTCTCTCTCTCTCTCTCTCTGTATACTCTGTATACAGTTTAATCTCGAAAGCTCTTTAGTCTGGTGGAGGGTGTTGAACCCGGCTGGCTACCACTTTCTTGTGGTTGATTGATTCCGCCGCCAAACGACTGGTCATGTTCCGGTTGGAGGCTTGAGAGAGAGAGAGAGAGAGAGAGGCAGTGTTTCTTTCCTCTTCCTTCTTTCTTGGCCGACAAAGCATCTACCTTGCCTTGGGTGTTGCCGATGTCCATGAGCGATGGTGACCATTTACCACCAACTGGCACGTCTGGTCGTTTGTCGGTTGTTTACATAAAAAATAACATACATTTTATGTAATAGGTACTAATAGAATACTACATCTATAGAAACATCATCAAGCATCCGAATCGGATAAGCCATTTCTAATATAAATGAAAACAAGCACATTAGCAAAAAAACTAAAAAAATTAAAATCATTGTTATGGCTATACATATTATTCTATTTATATTAGTAGTTTACTTTTACCCTATCTATTTTTGTCCTATTATTATTATTACACTACCTATTTTTTATTAAGTAGGTACCTACACTTAATCGATGTAGTTCAAATAAAAAAGGCATTTAACTAATACAAGATACTCTTTTGTAAATAGTTTTAAATTCTGACATCCCGTTGACATCTTTCTGTAATAAGCGGGAAACTAAAAGTATATCAGGATCAGCGTAAGCTCGAAATCATAATCCAGACTTCAATATAAAAACTTAAAGAACGTTCTCTCCACAGCTGCCTCAAGAGTACTGAACCCCACTTAAATTACAATATCAATATCAGACTCGTTTAAAACTCATCACAGCTCGTGTCGGGCCGGCGGATTCTCATAATACTTAGCATCAATTTTAATCTAATTTTTACGATCCACTCGTGCCGTCAGTAGTTTAAAACTGGCAGGAAATGGACCTTAGATAAGTAGGTAAACCTTTTAAAAAATCTTTAAAAGAAGATTGTGTTTTTACTAGCCTGAATTTTCTTAAGTCTTTCTGTTTTCCTATTTTCATATTTCTATTTTCCGGTGTAATCGTTGGAACGGCTAAACCGCTTTTAATAGGACTTCCACTGGAAGATAGAGGAGGTTATCGAGCAACATTTCTGAATTTCAGATTTTAATCCCGGAATCCACGCACGCGAACATAGCTACCACATGAGATACAAAGATATGACCTCATAGGCATAACCGAGCATTTTAACAAAAACACCTTCCATTCAGAACAATTACCACAAAAAAGCATAACCACGGTTTAAGTATACATAGATTAGTGGAAGTACCGGATATAATTGCACGAATTTGCGTGATGATGGCTTACGTCACTGCACACAATGAAGGTAAAAATAAACCATGTCTCGTACTCAACAGCTTACACAATGCTAATAAAACGACCGAGTCCAAGTGAAAGTTACTTTTTGATCTTCAAACACCGTCCTATTTTCTCCGAGCGCGCGAAAACTGAAGCAATTTTGTCGCATAGCAGATTACTGGAGTTCGATGGATTACTCTCTTTTTGTGTCGTCGCCATGTTGTAAATTTCGCCATATCCTAATATGACTAGATAATGATAATGTTGTAGAGCAGAGCTTAGAATCATACTTCACCAGTACCAATTTACTAATATAATTCAATAAATAAAAAGCTGAATTTTCAGATTTAGTCACCTTTTAAACCTTCCCTGGACTTCCACAAATAATACAAAACCAAAATTAGGCAAATAAGTCCAGCCGTTCTCGAGTTTTAGCGAAACTAACGAACAGCAATTGATTTATATTATATGTATAGATTTAAAGCTATGGCAACTAGCTTACTTGGCCATGTATCGCACATAAATATACAGGGTGTTAGGGGCTCAAACAGAAACCTTGTAACCACGCTTTAGGACCGTGATTCTAAGTAATACTACATCGAAAAAAAAATTTTTTGGTGCATTTTTTTGGACCATATATTTTAAATATTTCGAAAATTTTAAAATATCATAATTATTCCACATACTTACCACATACGTACTACGCCCGCGTTGCCTAGCCGCCTCCATTGATATGCGACGACTGACGTAATTAATCGTTTCATTATTTTTTGACGATTTATATCTGACATACAATACTCATAGTCCTGTGATTCAAAGAGCTGTCTCCCGCTTGTCTAAGGATAGTAATTAATGAACTAATAGTATCACCGTAAATAAATTTCCCTATTTGTAGTTGCGTCAAACGAGAAGTTGAAAAATAATATTGTTTCTCCTCATGTTTGCCATAAATTTCGATATAAAGTTCAATGTATTTTGGATATCCTATAACCAAACTACGATTATAGGTATTGTAGATATTTGTAGGTAGATCTACTAATAGTTAATAGAGGCAAATCATAATTTCCGATCATTGGCACATTTTACAGTTCGACTACAACGCGTTACATTAGCTAACGTTGTTCTTTATAATGTTAAGTGCTGCTGTGACTGGGTTTATTGTAAAGAAGAAAGGACTATTATTTATTCAAAAAGAAAAATGAATATTACAAACAGTACGTACCTACAATCCACTTTGCTTATAAATACATTTACATTTCCAATAACTTAGGCTCTCTCATAAAAAGGGGTTAGATCAAAGACTTATAACTATAATATAATACTCGTAGATGCGTTACGTTTAAACAACGCGAGTTCCACTTTGTGATCGACTCCGATGACAATTGTAACTGTGGATGCGAAAAATAATTACGGAACCTATGTAACAGAAAGAAAAATGAAAAGTTAATTATTTGACTGGCCGCACTTTCGGCTAATATCTACGTTTATTATGTCATTGGCTGTCCCAATGATTCGTGTATTGCTCAATTTGTTGTGTCAAATCATCTCGTAATATCCATAAAAGTAAATTTGTAACGCATACTTCATCCGCAACTCGGTGGAAATTTTACATGTGCCAAAACCGGTTCAACTAGTTTAACTGAGGTTATCGTCATCTGACCTCGGAAATTAACCGTTTACAAAAATAGTAAGATGTTCTACTAAATGCGGCTTCATTTATTATTATTTTTCATCTAAACATAGAAAATATTTGATGTCTGTTTACATCCCAATAATATTTTAAACGCGCAGTTTGTAAGGTTAATGTTTGTTGCTCTTTCACGCGACTCTGTCTGTCTGTCTGTGTTAGGAAAGGTATGGAGCTAGTCTGAGGCCCTAGTACGGATAAAACTATCCGGAGTTTTTAACTCGGAAATCATCCCCTAAGGAAGTGAAAGTGAAGAAGAAGTTTGTATGGCGAATCAATCTTTCTCAATTAATTATAATGAGTTTTATATCCCTTATATAAAACTCATTATAATTATGGATAAAATTTGGCACACGTACAGGCCAAAATCTGAACTGGGACATATTACACGATATTCGTGGTAAGACTATGCTTGGGACAATTTTATAGGATAAACTATGTAATAAACAAACTAAATGTGTTTCCGAGTGGTTCCTGCGGTATTATCACATTTTATTTCTACATAATACATATTAGGGTCGGATTACTGGGCAGATATTAATTAATTGACCGATAAATGTTTATTCTCGGGTCATGGGTGTTAGTGATGTGTAATTTGTGATAAACATGCCACCCACGAATGGAATGGTATGAATATGTAATCGTTTATTTGTTATTTATTAATAATGCTGGAACACAAAAATTGCTATACAATAACTTAATAGTCACCACCAACTTCTTTCATGAATGATAACTTAATACTTATCGTCCACTCCACCGGGTACGAAAGATGCGCACGCGCAGAGTAGCGTCTCGCTAGCAGTGACAATGAGTCCGCCGGGCACGACCGCCGCGCCGCTGTACCCCAGCGTGGTCGCCACCATCCAGGACATACACCCCGCGGTGACAGTCACGCGGGCCGCCTCACGTGACACTGTTATTGATATTCGTGTGGATAACTTGCGTGACGGTAATTCTTACTAGAGAATTGTTTTTAAGTGAATTTAATTTTTTTATGTTTATCTTCCCTGCTTAAGTGGTATAAAACGTTTTTATCTTTTTTTATTTCAGTTTTATTATTTTTGTGTATTCTTATAAAACCTTACATTGTGCCTATACATTGTTTTTAACTTTTATCAATAAATAGAGTGATTTTCCGCGATAAAACCTATTCTATGCCAAACTATCTCCACAACAAATTTCGTCTAAATCGGTATAAGGTAGCAAACAAAATGGATGGACATGGGACAATATACTACTTTATAACGCCAGATGGAAACTAAACTAATTACGTACCTAAATATTATTATAATAAGGTCATTGACATTATTACCTAAGTATAGTATTACTGTATAGACCACTGTCTTGCTTGTATCAGCCGCCACACTTAGGATCTATCTTTCATCTTTATTCTTTAATCGATAACTCACCAGTGGCTAACTGACCAGGGGGTCGTCTCCTCGTTGGTGTAACTTGGTGTGATTTTACTTCTGTACGGTTTAGGCCACACTCATTGAACAAGTATCGCCGAGACAATGGTTCATAGCTATGCTAACATCCAAGGTAAAAGTATTTTACATTCATTAACCGGTCGCATTTTTAAATGTCAGGCAGGACAACCTCTGATAGATAAACTGTTAGATAACTCCAATAAACTCAAAAATTACTAATAATTTTCATGCATTTTTCTATATTTTAAGGATAGCCCATTCGAACTTCCAAAAAATGTCACGTACAATGCGGTAATTGGAAAGCTATTTAGACGTAGGTATATAGTATTAATCCATAACGATATAAATACGTTAGTCACCTTATGATAATTCTTGAGATTCTTCTTGATAATCCTTTACACTATATAATTTAAATGAATATCTTAGGAGTTATCGCAATATATAACACTACGCGCGTTAAATTATTTATCACTACACCAAACGTGAAAGAAAACATCGTAGGAGAAGCTGCTTATCTAAGACTTCGCAAAGGTTGACGTTATACAAAGCATACCCTGTACTCCTCGCATTGTGAGAGGAGACTCGCGCCCAGCAGTGGGACAGTTATGGGACGTGATGTTGTTGATAATTAAATACAATTTTCATATACAAATGCAACACAATCGCTATTCATAGTTACGCGTAAATATTTCGCCATTGATCAAGCAACCCGCGTCAAAAAAATTCATTCTTCATTATGAAATAAATAATAACTCATTTTTCTTGTGAAATAATTGCCCGGTGCAAATGCATAAAATATACTCCAAAGAAATGGAAAGCATAGTTAAGGATTAAGTTTTACAAAAAGTATTTATACTATAGTTACTTTAGTTAGCCTTGTCTGTCTGTTGTGTATGTATAAGTTTGGACAAAGAAACTTTTTTTTATATTAAAATAAGTTAATGCTTGACTACAATCCCACCTGATGGTAAGTGGCGAAAAACTATAATAAACTATAATAATTGGCTTCAACCCATTAATGGTCCACTACGAAGCACCGACCTGAGGAGAGACCCTCTTCATACCTGAGGAGGCCTAGAGCATACTCCACCACGCTGCTCCAGTACAGATTGGTTGAGGGTTAGTGGCCAACCCAAGTGTCTGAAATTTTTATGTCGCCCAAAGGCATCCGATATGGCTTAACGACTGCTACGAAATGGTAACAAGCGGGACCGACAGCTTTACGTGCACGTGAAGCACGGAAGCGCCCAAGAAGTTTTGCCACTAACGGTCACCCATCCAACTACCGACCGCGCCCGCTGTTGCTTAATAGATCAAAACGTCTACCCCGGCCGGAAATCGAACCCGGGACCCCTCGCTTCGCAGGCAGGGTCACTACCAACTAGGCCACGAGGTTGTAATATTGATTATCTGTTGGTGATCTGTTAGCAACTAGCCTAGGGCGCCGCTGTCTCACTTAAAAGAGGTTGGACAAAACATTGTCCTTTGCCAATGTTGCTTGTTTGTCGATTGTAGAAATATTACACGCGCGAGGAATTCATAATAGCAGCCATAAGACATCACACTCATTGTGTCTACAAAAAAAAATTTACGCCAATTAACACTCAGCGCGTGTAGCGTCAAAAGAATGCATTGTGTGGTTACAAACACAATTCATCTTTGTATAGGTTATGTAAACAATGTTGGTTTTAAAATTGTCATTTACATTTATATTGACATCAAAAACATATTTATTCATGCTTCTTGCTTTCTTTACAAGCCATACACCCACCGCTAGGGTGTACTTGACACTTGACAGGTTTGCCTGTATCGTAAAACTTATATGGCAAACTTGGCCTACACTGAGAAAAATCGATTGAAGACGACGTAATAAAAGATTATGCAAACATTATAAAATATAGTGCTTGCCACTAATAAAGCAGTGCTTAACATTTTATATAGTGCCATGAATGTAAATTTATTCTGCTGGGCATTAAACTTATTGTGCATAAGCCGCACCAAAACATATAGTGCAAATGCCTAATATTTTATCGGACGAAACATCATAATTTACAGTGATCAATGCACGATAAGTCAGTGACGGCACCATAAAATATGGTTCTTTGCATAGAAAGTTATGGTTCAAGGAATTGCACCATACCATTTTGTGCAATGCACGTAATATTTCAGTGCTCCACGCAAAAATATTCTGCGTTTGCACATAAAAATTACGTGCAGCGAGCCAGCGACTAGCGGGCAGGGTGCGGGCGGGGCGCGGGCTGGGGTCGGGGAGGGTGAGCGATTCATTCTGCCATGATTTTACATGTTTATTGTTTTTATTCTGGCGTAATTCCTTGCGGGCTTAAATTGGTCTTACCGGTCCACCGCTAGGTGGCGATGCTATATATCAATCGACTCAACTTTTGATTCTGAGTCGATCGGCATGACCTTCAGCGTCCGGAAAGGTCAAATAAAAAAGTTGCTAGAAAACGGTTTTCTCGATAGATGGCGCATGTTTCATCGGTTTCTCATGTCAGCGCATGCTCAGCCACTCCTCCCAATAATAGGTCCGAAAAATAGGTTCAAGGTTATATTTTTTTTATGATGAGTACCCCGAACTGCGCGCAAAGTGAAAAATAGGTTCAAGGTTATTTTTTTTTTATGATGAGTACCCCGAACTGCGCGCAAAGTGAAAAATAGGTTCAAGGTTATTTTTTTTATGATGAGTACCCCGAACTGCGCGCAAAGTGAAAAATAGGTTCAAGGTTATTTTTTTTTATGATGAGTACCCCGAACTGCGCGCAAAGTGAAAAATAGGTTCAAGGTTATTTTTTTTATGATGAGTACCCCGAACTGCGCGCAAAGTGAAAAATAGGTTCAAGGTTATTTTTTTTTTATGATGAGTACCCCGAACTGCGCGCAAAGTGAAAAATAGGTTCAAGGTTATTTTTTTTTTATGATGAGTACCCCGAACTGCGCGCAAAGTGAAAAATAGGTTCAAGGTTATTTTTTTTTATGATGAGTACCCCGAACTGCGCGCAAAGTGAAAAATAGGTTCAAGGTTATTTTTTTTTTATGATGAGTACCCCGAACTGCGCGCAAAGTGAAAAATAGGTTCAAGGTTATTTTTTTTTTATGATGAGTACCCCGAACTGCGCGCAAAGTGAAAAATAGGTTCAAGGTTATTTTTTTTTTATGATGAGTACCCCGAACTGCGCGCAAAGTGAAAAATAGGTTCAAGGTTATTTTTTTTTATGATGAGTACCCCGAACTGCGCGCAAAGTGAAATATGTATAGTATCGCCCCCTAGCGGTGGACCGCTAAGACAAATTTTTACCTAAAATTAATAATGAATCCAATGGGAGACCTGCTTATCAAATGGGGCTTTGGTGAAGAAGTCGTGGAACACTTTGCGAGTAAGTACCTAACTGTCTTATTATTCACTGACCTATTGTTATCTTTGTAAAATGTACCTTGGTAGGTAAGTTTATAACTTTCATGTCACGAAGCGACGTGAGCTTTACTTGTTGTGTGTGTAAAAAGTTACACTTGCTTGGTGTCTTTTTACGCTAAGAATGTGTGCGTGAAGACAAGTAGGTAGGTACCGTGACTTCACCCGAGACTACTGAGAGCTTCGACCAAATTAAACAGTAATGGATAGGCCTTAGTTAGAGTACAATAATTTTGACGAAAAGGCTTTGAGATTGAAGCTTTGTGCCGGAGTTTTGTGTTGGAATGCATGGTTTAAGCCAACTAAATTAATCATGTCACGCCTGAGTCCCACAAGGAGTAATAATAATAAGATAATAGAACTCCACTTGGTACGACACACCTCTATCGCTTCTACGTTTAATAACCGTAACTAAATTATTAATTGAATTTATTTTAGGTCGTGACTCTCTGGCCACTGGCTCTGGTGGGGCGACACCACAGGTGGGCTTCACTGAAAGCCTACCAGAGGGGCAAGCCAAACCTGGCCTCTGGAAACCAAACTTCTGGAAACCAGCTGTGTGCGTATTTAATTACGCAGCAAACGCCGGCTGACGAAAATGTAAAGCTGCCTGAAAACCATCACCTCCTGCAGTTCAGCCTGGATTGATCTAAGTCATCTCAAAGCAGGTAAGCTGGGGGATCATGGATCCAATAACACTGCCCATTATTCTTTGTGTACGACCGCGGGCTGTTTTCTTGTTCTATACTTTTTTAAACGTGTCTGTGAGTAATTGGGTTTTTGAACTGTTTTTTACATAATATTCCTAATATAATGTTTATTAATATTATCAATTTTTTTCAGGTGAATTTGAGCTGGTAAAATCTTCGACTGAGCAGCTTCGGGGTAGTATAGTAGGCGTTCCCTGGCCAACAGCAGAAAATCTTTTGTCGGAGACGGTGAGAGCCCGTCTAGTCTCTATACGTGCTACCATGAATACGGATAGGTGCAAGGATATCTACTTTATTAATTTGGGTACCTACCTACTTTTTTTTTAATTAGTAATAATAATATCAAATGACGGTTAACTACTTCTGAAAAAAAAAAATTTAATCTTGCTTACTCATGTCACATGTGTATCTGTATAGGTACTCGTACCTATGCTCCCTCCAGATAATATAAGATAGAATATTAGTTGTCTTGTCACTACGAGTATTAATTTATTTTCTTATATTCATGGAAAATAATAATGTAATTTAATGATGTTTTAGTATGTCTATGTGTTTAACTTTATGGTGTACAATAAAGAGGATATTGTATTGTATTTGTAGATATGTCTAAAATAAATATTTATAAGAATTTTGCATTTTTTTTATTTACTTACCAATACATACCAGTGCATACTAGGTACTGCTAGGTACTGCTGCTTTTTAATATTGTGATGTCATTGTTTTTTTCAGGATTAGCGTCACATCTGTCTCATAATATAATTCTAAGGATGCGGTTCCCAAAGCTTATATAATTATGTATATGTACTGTGCCACTGTATAGTTTTGTTTAACTCTGCTATCCAGTAGATGGTATATAACATAGCTTAAAGCTGTAGTATATACATATACTCTATATAAGCTTTTGGAATCGCAACCTTAGAATTATACCATGTGGCAGAGCGAAGTGTAGGTTTTTTCTCTGATGGTCAGTACTAATTACTAATAAATATGAATAACTGGCAGAATGAGACGAACTCCAGGATTGAAAAAAAAAACTTCTCCATACAACAGTTTGAAATTATTTCGCACTTTTGTATGGAGAAGTCGATTTTTTCTGTTCATTAAATGAGCTCGTCCGTCTCATGCTGAAAGTTGTTCATATTGATGAGTACTGACCACTAGAGAAAAAAATTTACAATTCGCCCTGCCACCTGGTATAGATTTTGATGCCAATCCTGGAAAAATATTATGACATCACGATATTAAATAGTGCTCGGGCACGTAAAATAATGATGAGGCACTAAAACATTTAGTGCACTCGCATGTAAAAACATGGTTCCAAAGAATTAAATAATATCATTCGAGGCACGATATATTATGGTGCACAGGCATAATAGTATAATGTTACGGAACTATAAGTAATCGCAGTGCATTAAAATTTATAGTGCCTTCGCATTAAGTATTTTAAAGCGGTGCACTAAAAGTTTTCGTGCCTTGAACTATCTTTTATAGTGCAAGTGACGTCATGGCACCATAACTTTTTGTGCTCAGTTGGCAGCATAATTTTACGTGCTTGCACGATTGGTCAAAGATGTGTGCATGCACAATAATTTATAGTGCCTCAGTTTTCTCAGTGTACGCTAGAAGCGGTTCGCTAGTCGCTCCACATGCCGCTGCACCGGCCTTTGCCTTTTTTTTTTCGTCCAAGAAAAAGACACCCTCAGGAGAGGGAGGCGGAGAATGCTCGTAGCATACCAACGCAGAAAGTCTGCGTTGGTTATGTGGGACTCTTACCTACTAAACTCCGCCTTTGGGGATGGCTTTGGCCCTATGGCCTCTAAGCCTTCATCGGAAGCGACCACGCATGGAGAGGCGGGGCGCAAGGCCTTTGCCAGTCAGAACTTGTATTATATACAAGTTCCGACTGGCAAAGGCCTTGCGCCGGTTTAGAAAAAATCGATAGCGTGATTTAGGTTTGTCGTGACGTCACCGTGTAAAATGTGTGTGATGTCGCTACAGGAAAAGCTTCAACACTATGATTCTCGAACAAGATTGCGTGTTGGGGCTGACTGCTCCAAGCGATCCATGTATGGTAGCCTGGCATATCCTTCACCAGGTCGCCATAGCATCGACATCGCCAGCAATGTCAAAAATGTACTATAATGTTCATGGCCTAGCGGTACAAGTGTCAGCCTAGTCGCCTTGCATTTCAGCACGAAACAATTGGTTACAAACCATAGCTGGTAACGTCTTCATGGCGTTCTCATGAGGTTTGACTCTATCAGGCGTTTTATTCTTTATTATCTGCGTGTGTATGTGCGTTGCGTGTGTGGCCATCGAACGTTGCTGTATATCTAAACCTAATGCCACATAATAGTTTCTAAATTGATTGTTTTATTGAATTGATAAAATCAATTTGTAAGCTGATGGCAGTTGTATGTAATTTTACTAATTGATTTTTAATAGTCTACCCACGTTAGGTACATAAGATTATTTTATTATTGTCATTAAACCCTGTGGATTATGTCGAATAATTTAATATTACTAGTGGTCACCCATCCGACTACGACCGCTTTGTCGATCGATCGACGCAAGCCGCCGAGCTATGAGCGCTTCTTTTATCCCCTTTGGGGGAAAATTCCAAAAAATCCCTACACTCCAAGTCCAGATATAACATGCCACAGCCACAGGGCAACAGCTTCTTTCGTGCAGAAGAAACTACTGCGCTGCGGCTGTGGCAGCTGTCAGTCACTCAGTAACGGAAGATTGGCTGAGTTATCAATGAATTGTGTAATTATTTTTTTATGTTAATTAATATTTATCTATTGGCTCACTGCTTTATGTGGCAATGGGCACACGGCGTAGACAGAAAGGATATATTTGTCTACGGCACACGGTATTTAGACGATTAGGTACTACTTTCATTTCTGAAGATTTTTATTTTTTCGCTAAATAATATAAAATTCACTTCACTTCAACAACACTTTCTTTTAACCGTAGAATCACAAATATATGACAAACGACAAAATTATAATTGAAAATCGATCATTTATATCAATGAAATCAATGATAACATTTGAACAAATTTTCTTTTTGTTATTCTTTAAAACCTTTTTTCTAATCGATTAAGTAATTAATTTATAATAAATGAAATACAAAAGTACGAATTAATTTATTTATAAACTAAGAACACAATAAAATTGTAAAATATACTCAGCTTTTAGGTACGAGTATTTATTTAAATGTAACCTCATCCCTTTCTTATCCCAAAATCGACAAAGGCTTCCAAAGCCGTTCACGCGGTGATGCCGTGACCAAGGGAAATAGGATTCATTTTTATATAGATAAGACCGCCGCGCCGCCGCGCCGCGCCGTTTACCTAAGTTGCTTTGAATTAAATCGTAGTTGTGTATTCCGACAGACGTTGAATTAATATCGTATTTGCATTCCTCGTGTAGAATACGCATCGTAGTAGGCCACACACGCGCCCATCAATATCAATGTGAGGTAATGAGATGCACCAATTTGTATTGGACATTCCAGTTCCGCTCCCATGACGAAATCTTTTACTCGTTTATAGGATAAATAAGGACGACCACCTTTATAAATCATTAAGTTTAACATCACAATCATGTAGGTATTATTGTTCCATTATCCTATTAATATTATAAATGCGAAAGTTTGTATGGATGTATGAATGTTTGTGGCTCTTTCACGCAAAAACTACCGAATGGATTTTGATGAAACTTTACAATAAGCTTACACATCAGAATAACATATAGGCTATAATTTATAAAGATATAGTGTGAATTTATCCAAAGTTTCCCGAAGCGAAGCGAGGGCGGGTCACTAGTAGTACATAAGTACATGATTCTCTTTCCTCTGCGTTCCTTCTTGGCCGGCATCGCCAGCGCATCGTTGGTGCCTAGTGCTACTGATTTCTATGGCATATTTCTCTAAAATATTCCTTCCTAATCTCTTCAGAAAGCTTCAAAACCTTGTATTCTGAAACTAGTACGAGTCGATACAAACATTCATTAATTGTAATATATGTATGTGCCATATAGGTAGGTCGTATTTTTTGTCTGTTATCGATATCATCGAATCAATAATGATTAGGTTTCGTGAGACGCAAGAGTAACACACTGAGCAGTGCGCACTGCCCTATTGTCGACATTGCGCGGCGTTACCAATCGCAATGGACACACGTGCAACCAATAAAATCGTCCTCCAGCAATACGGGTGTCAACACAGGTACCAACCAGCGACGTCATACGACGCGTTTGCTCCATACAAATAGCATGGGCAGCGAAACATTACGGTGCTTATATTTCAACATTAATATTTCATTCAGGACGGACGATCTGCCTGGCGCAACGTTGAAGTTCGAAGGGGTTTGATTTCCAGTGAGGCAGAATTTTAAATTTGATGAATTAATTGAATTATTTTATAACATGTTTTATTAGTATACGTATTAGTAGGTACATCTATAAATTGTACCCAACATTGTACCCTAATCAGTATGGGAAAATACACTCATAAATCAATATTCACGATAAATATATTGAAAAATAAAATGTGAGAAGTAATATAATCGCAGTTATAGCTCGAAGCACAAAAAACAATCTATAGAACAATTATTTATAGGGGTTAGAACTTTAAATCACGATTTTGAAACCAGTGCAGTTATAATAATATCAGTTTGCACAAAATTATCTCCCAAAATTATAGCAAATAGAAGAACGTGAGTTAGACCAAAAAATCGTATTTTTTTCCTATAAATTATATGTTGAAACCACAAAACTCGACTTATATCACTCATCACAGGAGGCACAGAATTGTAATCTGCAATCGTGATTACATAATTATTAGAACCCAGCGGCCAATAGGAAGGACCTGGCGACATAGCCTAATCCATCATTCAATACAGGGCAATGGGAGTAGGAAATATTTGGACTGAAGAAATGTAATGGAGCCCCCTACATCCAAAATCAAGTCATCCAAGGTCAAGTTCGAGTCAGACTCGCACGCGTAGTTCCGTAACATAAATTATAACAATCGCTGACAAAATGTAAAAAGTTGCCTGCGACGGTGTTCCCGCCCGATTATAATGTGTCTTTATGTCATGAGTGAATAGGTAGTCAAGCGTTTTTTTTTTTATATTTAAGGCAGCAAACGAGCATGCAGCACCACCTTCCGCTGCCGCCCATGACAACTGTGACCGACTTAGAACAAGACTCATAGATTTAACTTATATTCAGTAAAGTTAACTTATATTCAGTAAAAAAAGTCTAAGAAAACACAAGACAGACATACAGACAGTAGCGGAGGTATTTTAATAGGGTCCCGTTTTTTACCGTTTGGGTACGGCACACTAAACCATAAATAGCAACAGTTCTTCAGGATAATCCAAGTTATACTCGTGATGGTATCGCATCTGGAGCGCCACGTTTAGTATTGGTATTCCAACCTAAGATTAAAGAGATAAGAAATATGTAATCTAGCGAATTTTAGCAACTGGTTATTATTTGTAAGATTACGTTGGTTTAATGTGTTCCAAGATTACCTACTGACATCAATAATAAAATGTCATCAAAACGCAGTCTTTGGTAATCTAGTCTAATCTAGAGGAAATAAGTAAATAGGTGGAGTTAAAAACGATAAATTTAAATTCGAACTTGCCTTCATTGACATAAAATAAAATAAATTCGAAGAATATAATTATCTTCTTCGTTATTATTAATATTATGTTTTAATAGTAGTGGTGAGTACTTGATAAAATTCTATGGCATTTAATAATGTCATAGAAATTTCACTCCACTCTGGCCGGCGGGTTAAGCCAGGCACAGAGGTGGAAGTGTCTGTTCCTAAATCACTGCTCCACCTTTTGAAGATAGGGGATTCCCCCGGAGCATTCAGCTCCATGTTGCCGCTCTCACCAATAGCACTTGTAGGTGTATCTTATTATGTACATTATTATTATTATATTATTTTGTCTAACTTAAAATTACAGCTAACACTCCGTAGTAGCTATATTACTTAAATGGCTAGTCGTAACACTCGTAACAGTACGAACTATAAAGTTATCTGCATCAACATTATAACATACTGTTGTTCACCGTGAACTTAATACCACAAGTAGGGCTGCCAGGCCTTCGGGTTTGACCCGAAGACTACGGGCTTGAATGGTGCGTATCTAGTCTACGGGTTTAACATCGATGACTGACTGACTGATACTGACTAAAATTTTACTAATGAGATCTATGGTAGGGTGATATTATGTAGTTTGTAATTCATTGAGTAGGATTGTACTTAATAGTTTTACTAAATGTTGCTACTTAGTTATAATTAGTTATTATTATTTAGTTAAGTTTTGTTTTTGTATCTACCGCGTTGGGTTTTAATCTGCAATGATTGGTGTCAATCGTAAATAAATAAATAAAATAAAATGTCCCATTGGTGAGCGCACTTTTTTTTCAAAGTTGGCAGCCCTATGTACAAGGCAAGCGACAACTCGGTAATGAATGGCTAAATCTTGAATCACTAGGTATTAAAACAAGCCCTTGTGTACAAATTGTAAGACCGAACGGCATAATTATATTTTGGATGGATGTGTAGGTAGGTATTAAGTATGTACAAATACATAGAATGTAATAATAATATTAATGTAATAAGGAGAAAAACTATTACTTGGCGTATTTATTAACGCAATAGATTGCATGACAAAAATTTTGAGAGGTTTGGTAGTTTGTCTGTGTGTTGGTTCCGACTAACCTCAAAAACTTAACTTGTCCGATTTACATAACCGATTTCAATACGGTTATTACTATTGTATAGTGTTGTTGTCTATTGAAGCGCTCATAGCCCGGCGGCTTGCGTCGATCTCAAGTGATCGACAAAGTTAAGCAACAGCGGGCGCGGTTGGTAGTTGGATGGGTGACCGCTAGTGGCAAAAATTTCTTGAACGCTTCCGTGCTTCGGAGGGCACATAAAGCCGTCGGTCCCGGTTGTTATCATTTGGTCGTTAAGCCATGTCGGATACCTTCGGGCGGCTTAAAATTTCCGACACTTGGGTTGGCCACTAACCCCTCCACCAATTCGCACTGGAGCAGCGTGGTGGAGTATGCTCAAGGCCTCCTCAGGTATGAGGAGGCCCGTGCTCAGTAGTGGGCCATTAATGGGTTGTAGCCATAGTGATGTAAGTTTAGGGTAAAAATCGCTCTACAAATAAAAAAAATATGAAGGAATTTCGTTTTTTAACAGCTAAATAGATGCAATAAATAGGTATGTTCTTCAGTTTAATTGTGCTCAGAGGACTTTTTCCCGCCGTTTCTTCTTCTCGATAATGAAGCGCCTTTCCTAAACTACGCTATTAGCAATAAAAAGTGTAATTTTATAAAATACCAACATTTTAAATTCGAATTTAGTACGCCTTGAATGACGTTTTGTGTATGTATATAGTTATTATTTGGGAAACTAATAAGAGATGGCGGATGGCGCTGTATTGTTAATGTCTTAGTTGAATTTGTACTCTATAGTCAGAAAGGTATATTATAATCTGTGACAATAGAATTACGTAGATACTCTATGGATTTGCATAGACTACTTTCTGTTATCTGTATTCATTTTATATCTGCGGCCAACCCGCTGTCTGACACAATCTGACACATGACATATCACATTGACACATCACATTGACATTTCACTGAAGGTTGCCTTGTCAAATCTCGTAGTAAAACTTTTATTTGTATTGTAGTCATTTTGTATGAATTGAATTGTTCATTAATTATTTACTTAATTCTGTGACAGTGTGACACACCAACACCACACCACTGGTGAAGCTGATGACCACAGCGATTACTCGTTTAGTGTGTTACGGATCCGTTCGCTCTTGGTTGTGCGTTGGTTAACTTTGTGAACAGTTCTGGAAAGTTTTATTTTTGTATTTGATCATTTCCCTTGCGTGGACTTTGTTTACGTGTTTATTTATTCACCATGACTCTAGGTAAGTTTCAGTAAAGTTTTTTTGACAATGAATTAATTTTGATGAAATTTAATATTTAAAATTGAAAGGAGAAATATTCAATTATATGTAAAACAAATGTTCCACATTTCTATAATAGTATTAACTGTTTGATTGTGAACTTTTTACGTGAGGATTCTGTAAGATTATCCAATGTATATTACACAATATCAAATAGTCTTCGATACTTTAAAATTGTGTTTTTGTTACCAATATTATTATTTCCTGAACATTCTGTAGTACCGAACACATAGGGAAAGGGATAAACGGATATTATGTGTACAATATACTACTTACATAAATTAATTCAATGTGAATTATGTAAAATGAACATTCCAAATCAATGCATATATTTATTTAACATATTTTTTGGAGGTTGATGGTTTTGTTAGCAAAGTATTTTAAAGTTGATTGTTTAGTGGATGTCATCTTCAACATTGGTAGTTGTAGTGTTGTTGATGTGTATCCCAAACCCAAAGCGCTAAAACAAATTAATTAATATACAATTGTTTCAAGAGAGAAAGGGTAATCGGGTAACTTTCCTAATCCTATTTATTTTTATGACATAATACACTCAAATCACTTTGAAAACTTTTATATTGGTGCGTTTACACAAAATTTTATAAAATATCCTTATCAGTTAATAAGTTACAGCCCTTACAGTGGGCTAAATGCAGGTCTATGTTCTGTAGACTTTTCTCTGATTTTGCTAAGTTACAAAAAATCTCAAAAAAGGGGTATATAATATTTAATTAAATATTTTAAACCCGTGTATAACTACATCGTCAGATCATTCTTTAAGTGTAGCCATATGTCCGATTTATGTCAATTTTTTATCATGATTGTGCATAGATAATAACACAACCAAATAAACTTACTCACACAAAAAGATTGTTAAGACAGGATTATTTCAATTACCTCACCTCCTCATACACCTTACCTTATCTCACCTTCGCTCTTCTCACCACATCCTGTTCCTCTCTTTTGATATTTATTAATATACTACCTAAATAAGAATTTTCCGTTCCCCAACCCAAATCCCAATCTAACTCCAATTTGGGCTTGTCTTTTATGCAAAGTCATGTACAGATCAATTTTATTACTAATCGGTATTGTTAACTGAAAAATATACTTTAAAATGTTTTATTCTGTTTCAGGGACACTAAATAGCACAAAACCGAAACCAGTGAATCTTGCCGAGGTAAGTTTATCATCTTATTGCAATGACAAGCTTAAGTGTTGAGAATAAAGTTTTCCTTAATGAGGGCATCTGATATGACAAAATTATAAGAATTAATCAAAAGGGTTGGGTTAGTAACTTAGAACTCTAACTTGTTAATTGAAACATATTTAAATACAGTCCTCCAACTCTCTAACCTCTAGCAGAATAAAATCTAGCGCCATTACTTCATCCTTTGCTAACTAGGGTCTGGTTTGGCGTTACTTAAACGGCAGAATGGAAAAGGCTTGCTGTATGGAATCGGCTTAAGGCTTCATGTCTATTGCTGTCCGAGCTGTGTAGGATCAGTTTTCTTTTCAATACCTCAGCGTTTTCTATTTGATTTAAGGCAATCCCGAAACTATTACGGTAACATCCTAAACAATATAATTGGCAACAACTCCGAACATGACTCAAATCAGGACTAGGATGGTTAGTCCAGTTACCTTGCAAACTTATTAGTAGTAGTAGGAGTTATTAAGAACATTCGTTGGACAGTTCATTAATAGATATATATCTATACTCAATAGAATATACTGGAGCAAGGAGTTTGCAAAGACTAAGAATGCTCAATTTCTGCTTAGGTTGTGCAAAAGGCCCATGATACTTACAACCAAGGAGTGACCAGGCCGATAGAATGGAGGCGGCAACAACTCAAGAATCTTCTAAGAAT
Organism: Ochlodes sylvanus; assembly: GCA_905404295.2. Lineage (NCBI taxonomy): Eukaryota > Metazoa > Arthropoda > Insecta > Lepidoptera > Hesperiidae > Ochlodes > Ochlodes sylvanus. The sequence continues at coordinate 10,258,438 of FR990142.1, read as the reverse complement.
GTATGAGGAGAACTACAGCGCCATGGTGGATGCTCTCCACAAGGACCTGAGAAGAAGCAAGACTGAGGCAGTTCTCTTAGAAGTAGACTATCTGTTGAATGACCTGAGGAATGTTCTCCACAATTTAGACGAATGGGCAGAACCAGAGAGGGTGAGTGTAGCTATATATTTTGTTTTCGATTTTATGTATCGCATTGCAACTGTAACGGGTACTCACAATTGTTAATATTTTCCATATTAATCGTGAGTACCCGTCACATTTTAAAACTAAAAAAGTAATGATGTATCGCATATCGTGTCGTCACAAAAATGTAAATGTGTTACCAAACAAGATCATTTGAATTGTCTATATCCTAAAGAGAAGTGTCATAATTTTACCCTAAAATTATTTGAAAGCGTGTTTAATCAGTTTTGACACGAATATCCTCACTGCCCGCTATAATCAGCTTCGTTTTATGTTAATTGTTTGAACTTTTTCACCTCGTTGGACATTGCCTCTTACGTTACTGAAGTGCTCCAGTTAAAGGCAAAACCGGTATCATCGATTTAATTTAGTATCGAACGTGCCTTACTATATAGTGGTACGACTATGGCTATTTTTGTAAGGCAGTTGCTATCAAAACTGTTAGACTTAATATCCATCTATATATCTATATATTACTTCGTAACAAAGAACAACAGTAACATCAGCAGGGACACGGGCGGATCTATTTAAGGGCTTTTTGGGCTCCAGTACAGGGCCCCGTGGATACAAAGGGCCCCCAGCCTGCAACCCGACTACAAACAATAGATGACATTTGTTTTACAAATAGTTTGTCAATTACGAGTAGTTGAATCATTAATAGGCCCCCTAGTAGTATTAGCTTAGGGCCCCAACAAATTCTGATAGTACAGACACGCTATTATATGCTAAGTACCTAAAACCTGGGAACTAATTTTGTATTAGCATCGTTTTTATTCTCCTGCTGCAAAAAATACTGTTTTTCGAAGCGAAGCGAAGTTCCTAACTATAATTGCTTAGAATAAGTGTTGAAATAAACGCTGAAGTAAAAACCTGTAGGTAAGTGGGTGGGTTGCTAGCCGCAAAAAATAATTAAGTGCAGTGTACTCGAGTGTATCCGTTTGTATACAAACAAATGTTCAATCACATTTTAGTTACATGACATATTGCATACTTTTATACCCCAACATTGCACTCAGGTTTTATGTTTTATAAAGTGACAAAAAATAAAGGGAAAAGTTTATATATTTTCCCATTAGATATATGGGAATAATGCATCAAGAGGCTACAGCCGTTATACGTGCAACGCAGTAGGAGCTGCGCCGAGCACTAAGCGCAGCGGTAAGCTAAGCCGCGCTCCTTGTACACCCGACGATTTCGTTTACGCAGTGCGAGCGGGACAGCTCGACACCTGCGTCACCGCTCCTTCACGCTGAAATTCATGGTTGATCCGATATTTGTCTCTCGCTCTTACATTTAAAACCTGTTTTCATTGGTGTATACAATTTGTAAATAATTTTAAATCTTTAATATGCAATGTGATTGGTCGATCGTTTTTGTAAATTTTGTATAAATTAGACTGTAAGTTCCCAAATAAATCATACCGAAATAAGCAACAGAAAGCTCTTGTATACTTTCTTCCTACAAACCTCCAACAATTGGTGACCCGACGCTGAAGAAAAATAATGGAAGAAAACAAGACCTGCACTATGGACGAATCCCTGGCCGAAAAACCAGTCCTGGACCTGGCTGCGGTATCCATCCAGTCCAGACTGCTACCCTTTTGGCGGGAAATCCCTCGAGCCTGGTTTATCCAATTCGAAGCTGTGATCGACCCCCTGAAGACGTCCGACGACCAGAGGTACAGATATCTTCTCCAGCAACTGCAATCTACGGACCTGCAGCATCTCACGGACATTCTGTACAACCCGCCGAAGACTGACAAGTACGTCGTCGTGAAGAACCGGCTATTGGCAGTCTACGAGAAGTCCGAAATCCAGAATTTCAAGAAGCTCATCAGCGGCCTGGAGCTAGGAGACCAGAAACCAAGCCAGCTCCTACGAAGAATGCGAGAATTTGGCAACGGCATGATCACTGACAACGGCCTGAAGATCGAGTGGTTGAACCAGCTACCCACTCACATCCGCTGCGTACTGTCAGTTAACGACGAGTCGTCATTAGACACCCTCGCTGCAATGGCCGACAAAATAATTGAGTACTCCGGTGGCACGAGCACCATAGCTGCGGTATCAACAACAACGGCACCGGCGAATGAAAACATACAATTCGAAATCCTTTCAAAACAGTTAGAAAAACTGACACTTGAAATCGCCGAACTACGTGGCCGCACTACGCAACGCTCCTATCGCCGTCCCTCTCACACACGGCGAGCATTCCATTCCCGATCAAAGTCCAACTCAAGAAGAGCATCAGTGAAACCAGGCGATCCGACATGGCTTTGTAAATATCATCTGCGCTACGGGGACGAAGCAAGACGCTGCGAATCACCTTGCGCAAAAAGGAAACGCACGGAAAACTGAATCCGACACCGACGGCGGCGGTCGTCGGTGTCCCGAGCCAAAGCAACCGCCTTTGCGTTCACGACCGCAACTGCCATGAACGACTACTGGTAGACACCGGCGCTGAGATATCTGTTTGGGCAGCCAACAACAAAACGAGAACGAAAATAGCGAACGACTATAAATTGTTCGCGGCAAACAATACATGCATCAATACCTATGGCGTCAAAACTATCACATTAGACATCGGATTACGAAGAAACTTCAACTGGACTTTCATCATCGCGGATGTCAAAACGTCTATCCTGGGCGCAGACTTCCTTCGTCACTATAAGCTCCTGGTAGACCTGCATACAAAGAAATTAATCGACAAAACTACGAATCTCGCCGTCGATGCCATTGAAATAACTACATGTTCTGAAACAATTCGTATGATTAGCACCGATCAAGCCTACTACAACATAATCAAACAGTATCCAGATGTCCTTCGACCCATGTCCTTGAAGAAACCAGCGAAGCACGAAGTCCTACATCATATTGAAACCACAGGACCGCCGCTGTACGCTCGCCCGCGTCCGCTAGCGCCTGACAAATATTGCGTAGCAAAAGCGGAGTTCGAAAAAATGATGCAACAAGGAATCTGTAAGCCCTCAAACAGTCCGTGGGCCAGTCCTATGCATATAGTAAAGAAGAAAGATGGGGGACTGCGTGTCTGCGGCGATTACAGACGATTAAATGCCGTAACTCAACCCGACCGCTACCCCATACCCCGCATTCAAGATTTCACATACCAGATGCATAATAAGAAAATATTTTCAAAATTGGATTTGAAAATGGCTTACTATTGGATACCGATTGCACCCGAAGATGCTCAGAAGACAGCCATAATCACTCCGTTTGGTTTGTTCGAATTTAACTGCATGACCTTTGGCCTTCGTAACGCCAGTCAAACATTTCAACGATTCATGCATCAAGTATTACGAGGCATTAGTGATTGCTTCTGTTTCGTCGACGACATCTTGCTTTATTCGGAAAATGAAAATCAGCATCAAAAGCTTCTTCATCAAGTCCTTGAACGCCTGAACCAATATGGCGTAACCCTAAATATAGAAAAATGCACCTTTGGGGTAACCAAAATCAACTTTTTGGGCTACGAAGTATCAGCAAGCGGTATCAAACCTACAGAAGAACGCATTGAAGTAATCAGCAATTACCCAAAACCGAATACTGTCATGGAACTCAGACGTTTCTTAGGCATGCTCAACTTCTACCGCGACTGCCTACCTCATCAAGCTGACATCCAATATGAACTCAACAAATTTTTACATAACTCAAAGAAACATGACAAGACACCCATTGAATGGACTACCGCATCTAACGAAGCCTTTGAAAAATGCCGACAAAGCATTTCAGAAGCGACCACATTGAGCTACCCAGTCCTCGGATGCCCACTCGCTATCATGAGCGACGCGTCCGATCACAGCTTAGGCGCAGTACTTCAACAAAACGTCGACAACATTTGGAAACCGCTGGCATTTTTCTCAAAAGCAATGAGCGCTACACAACGAAGATACAGTGTGTACGATCGCGAATTATTAGCAATGTACACAGCTGTCAAACACTTCAGAAGATTGATAGAGGGAATTGAAGTTACTCTATACACAGATCACAAACCGCTTACCTATGCACTTACAAAGTCAGCGAGTAGCAACGACACCCCGCGACGCGAACGGCAACTGCATTTTATTAGTCAGTTTTGTTCAAGCATCAAGTACATACAAGGAAAAGAAAACCCAGTCGCCGACGCGTTATCAAGAATCGAAGAAATACAATGCCCAAGCGAAATAGATTTCAAGCAACTTTCCATTGACCAAAATAAAGATGAAGAATTACAGAATATAAAGATAAAACCAAACTTGAAATTCGCCGATATATGTTTACCCGGATTGAACCAACCAATCACCTGCGAAATGACTACTACATCTCCACGGCCATACCTACCTAGGGCATACCGCTATGCTGCCTTCAAAGCACAACACGGTATTTGCCACCCAGGTGTGAGAACTACAAGGAAACAGATGACATCAAAATTCTTCTGGCCTTCAATGAATAAAGAAATCGCATCATGGGCAAGAGCATGCATCAGCTGTCAACGCGCCAAAGTTCATCGACACGTCGTCACACCGCTATCAGAGTTCCCGACGTCACAACGCTTCGAACATATTCACATCGACATAGTCGGACCACTCCGACTATCTAAGGACTGTCGATATATTATAACAATGATCGACCGATGCACGAAGTGGCCTGAAGCAGTACCCGTGCAAGATATCACAGCTGAAACAGTTGCGAAAGCGCTGTACGAACATTGGATAGCGCGATTTGGATGCCCGCTACGCATATCTACCGACCAAGGACGCCAGTTCGAATCCGGACTATTCAACGCGCTTATGAAAAAAATGGGAATTACTCGGATACGCACCACAGCTTTTCATCCACAAGCAAACGGTCAGATAGAGAGATTGCACAGAACTATGAAAGCCGCACTCATGGCTAGAGGCAACTGCACTCAATGGACGGACGAAATACCTACAGTCCTTCTTGGATTACGCTCCGCAATACGCGACGACAACAAACTGAGTCCCGCGCTAATGACCTACGGAGCTACACTACGCATGCCGTCCGATTTTTTCGTACCTTCACAGTCGAAAATTGATGACGTGGACTATGTACGGCAACTCACAGAGACTATGACGTCATTGAAACCGGAGAAACGCTCTCTCACGAGTCAACGGACGTTCGTACATAAAGATTTATCAACATGTACACATGTTTTTGTACGGAACGATACAGTTCGATCGCCGCTCACACCGCCTTACGACGGTCCCTACGAGGTTTTAAAGCGATACGAAAAATTCTACAAGATACAATTACCTTTACGGACTACAGTAATATCGCTAGATCGCCTCAAGCCGGCCTACATGCTCAACATGGACACGAGCGACCTCACCAATGAAACACCCGCAACAGTTGTTACTGCGACTTCGCCGAACTTCGAAGAGTGCAAACAGAATCAAGAACAACAACAACATCATCCATACACAACCCGAAGTGGTCGAATCGTAAAGAAGAATGTACGCTTCGCTTGAAGGGGGATGATATGGGAATAATGCATCAAGAGGCTACAGCCGTTATACGTGCAACGCAGTAGGAGCTGCGCCGAGCACTAAGCGCAGCGGTAAGCTAAGCCGCGCTCCTTGTACACCCGACGATTTCGTTTACGCAGTGCGAGCGGGACAGCTCGACACCTGCGTCACCGCTCCTTCACGCTGAAATTCATGGTTGATCCGATATTTGTCTCTCGCTCTTACATTTAAAACCTGTTTTCATTGGTGTATACAATTTGTAAATAATTTTAAATCTTTAATATGCAATGTGATTGGTCGATCGTTTTTGTAAATTTTGTATAAATTAGACTGTAAGTTCCCAAATAAATCATACCGAAATAAGCAACAGAAAGCTCTTGTATACTTTCTTCCTACAAACCTCCAACAGATATATACGAATAGAAAAATTGCTCGACTCAATTCACAAACACAAAATCATACCAAAGTATGAGCATCTATATGTGTTTATGAACAACGATTATGTAGATAAAATCAAACAATGAAGTCAGATAGTTATTTCCTGCCTGGACTTATTTATTATTATGGACCTACCTGCGCTCGGCCAAAGACTACAATTTATACTCGTATTTTCAAATGATTAATATAAAAAGTACTAGTAAAAATACTTGACGATATTGATTATTATTCGAACGGCTATTTGTAGTTTTACGTGCGTTTGGTGATTTGCTTAGTAAATTTGTTGTGTAGGTACATAAATAGACCTAGTAGGTATCTTGGATAGGTATATTTTTATTTATGTAGGTAGTAATTACTGTTTGTAATCTAATTTAAGCGGTTAATTAAGAACGTTTGTAATCTAATTTAAGCGGTTCAGAACACAGTATCGTGTATTATTTTAATATTTTAGTCTATTTTGGTAAACAAACTGTAAAATTAGGTTATATTTTCCACAAAATTATACATTCTTGGTCTCGGTCTCGGTATTGGTCTCGGCCGAGAATGTAAATTTAGTCTCAGTCGAACCTTAATTGCAATGATGATGATGACGACATAACTACACACAACTACGTTTCCCTTTATCATCAGATCGAATTGAAGTCAAGCGCTAATTTATACTATACTATTATACTATTTAATTGTAAAAAAAACACGATACCTATCTATTTTTTTCATGTTGTGTTTGTGTTATGTAATAAAAAAAACATTTTTCATGTTAATCATTCTCGAAATTTATATTTTATACTTATTTATAATGACCCCTGAAGATACTGAAATTTATAAGTGAAGTAATTACTGATAAAAGGCATAATTATCACTTTTGTACTCTACACAATCATGTATGAATGTGGATGGACTTTGATCGTAACGATAATCACTAGTGTTACGCTATCTACATGAAGAATCGTAGGTTTTCTTCAAACAAGGGTCGCAAGCAAGGTTCCGTTGTGCGCGCACCGCCGCGTAACCATGTAGATACAAAGATTTGAATTGGGGTCCTGTGGACATTGGTGCTGTTACCATTACAGTATCGATATCTGAAATCTGTATTGCGGGTCTACGGAACTGTTTTATCCGAGTGATTATTTTTTATTAAATTACATTATATTAGATAGAGTTAGCCCTACGTGTCGAGCAATTAGTAAGCTATTATTCCTCCTAGAACAAAGATGGCTGACTTATATAAATATAATGGTCATGAATATTTTATATAATAAAAATGTACAAGGAAATTAAATAATCAAGAATATTTATGAAGAAGTATATTTTTTTTAGTGCTCATTATATAAAGATTTTAGATATCTTAAGTCTACAAAATATACAAAACAAATAACAAAAACGCCAATAAATATGCTATAACGGCGTATCGGTAGGTATTTAATTGTCCTCGTTTCATCATTAACATACTATTAGTACAAATATCAAGACTACCTAATAAAATTCCTTACGTATAAACAAAAGTTGAAAACAGTGAGCTTGTTGTCAATAGATTTTTATAGGTACCTCCATTGCCTTATTATATAAGTCAATGGGTACCTCCAAACCTTTAAAGTCAATCTTTAAAAAATATGAGCAGCCACTTAAATAAGACGCAACGCAGCCCTAATTTCACAAGTTTAAGTATAAAATGTACACTGAACATTTTATACAAAATTGAGCTCAAGGTAGGTAAGTAGTGACCTAACAAAGTTAAGGTTAACTTTTACCTGTATGTTATGTTAATTTATACTTTAACCGAGCGGTAATACACACAAGAATATTATTACTAAAACCGACAGCAAAAACACCACATTAACGTGAAAAATATTTAAATTAATTTGTAAGCCAATTTACTCATTTCGCGATTGATGTTTATGATAAGTTAGTTAATGCGATATTTTGCATTACGCCAAGAGTTAGAAGTGTCAGAAATAAGATCGAGAAATTACAGAAATAAGGAGAGACCCGTGCTCAGTAGCTCAGTCAGCCTCGTTATTATCGAACGGTAACAACCGGGACCGACGGCTTTATGTGTACTCCGAAGCACAGAAGCGCGCAATACCTTCGACATGGCTAACGATTATGATCTCACGATAACGACCTGGACTGACGGCTTAAGAGGAAATGCTACGGGTCATTTTTCCATACAAACGTTCTCGACTAATCCCTCGCTGGTTTTTGACTCTAGATCAATATTTTTTTCACACATGAATAATATCATCATTATCTATGTCGGTACGTTTTGATTTTTTTGATATTTTTGTTTCCAAAAGTTTTAGGCTACTTCAAACAGCGCTTAAAACGGCCAAATAAATATGCCGCAAAGAAACGCCTAGTACACAAATTGTATAATAATTAGCACAAAAAGCTAAACGCTCCGACACAGAATATCTCCTTCCCATTCTATTTACAAAATTTCGTTAAGATTGCTTTAGTTTTGGCGGGGGGATTAGTCGAGAACGGAACCTCGATTTTGATGATTTTTGCCTCGGGTTTTTACACGCAGCTGCAGTTGTCTCTATCGCACTGACATACACGCCGCTCGCAAGCGCGACAGAGATATTGAATGAAAAAATCCCAAATTTAAAAAAAGGGTTCGCGTGGTATTTCCTCTTAACGTGCCCTTCAGTTCACGGAAACGCTCAATCATTTTTTTGCCACTAGCGGTCACCCATCCAACTACTGACCGCGCCCGCTTCTGCTTAATTAACTCGATCTGTCACTAAGAATCTATGCAAGCCGCCGGGCTTATGAGCAAACGAACGAAACCTATGAAAGAAACTTCATCTCCCAACAACTGAATACCGTCGGTTTATGCATGTATTTTTATGATATAATCTAAGTAATAAGTAATACAAATTATTAAGTACGAGTGAAGCCTCAAGGTAAACGGGCTAATATGGCGATGAATATAACCTAATTATAGGCATTGTCATTTAACCTTGCATGCAAATAATTATAAATCACCAATGATTGTCATTGTAAATCACTAATAAAATTAAAGACAGATTTAAATATTGCACGTAACTCAGCTCGTAGTTTGTATATAGTGTAGTGTAGGTATGTGACAAAGTCCAACATGTATATTTGTTAACCCAGCCTTGACACTTATGTATAAGCTACGATTATAAATGTAGGTACTTATACGAGGGGTGATCCAAAAGTAATGATAATCGGGAATTTGTAATTCACCTAAAAATCTGAAAAAATTAATTAACTGTTAACTGCTAACCCTCAGTACCTACTCATAGTGAGAAAATCATATAAATAGGTAATAATTTCCGGGAGATAAATTCATTTGAATATCACATCAGACCTTTTGCTGAGATCACTGAGATTTCTGCTGTGGAAATAATAAAATTGTAGTGGAATATTTTGAAAAGGGGGCCACTATTATGGGCTCCAAATAAGTGGATTACGCGAGGCTATTAAGGAAAAAAGACGGGGCAAACTGCGAGCAAAAAACGCAAAAGTCCTGTTTTATCCAGCCAGGCAATAAGCGCTTCGATGTCCTTCATCATCACAACCCATAACTGCTGGGCACGGGTCTCCTCTCACAGTGTGAGGGGCATAGGCCATAGTCCACCACGCTGGCCAAGTGCGGATTGGTGGACTTCACACACCTTTGAGAACATTATGGTGAACTCCCAGGTGTGCAGGTTTCCTCAGGATGTTTTCCTTCAGCGAAGCAAGTGATAATTAAATATTAATACGCACATAATTTTTGAAAATTAGTGGTGCGTGCGGGGTTGAACCCGGACCCTCCGGTTCGGCAGTCCAACGTTCAAGCACGCGGCTATCACCGCTTTCACGGCTATCACTGCTTCGATGTTCTTGAAACTCTTAAATTGTTTTTAATATTAATATTTGTTTATTAATAGCCACCCAAGACGCTCGTGAACATCCTGGACGACGTGGTCATCTTCAATGACCCGTACGGCGTGGTGCTGGTCATCGGCGCTTGGAACTATCCGCTGCAGCTGCTCCTGCTGCCGATGGCGGGCGCCATCGCTGCGGGGAACGTGGTGATTGTGAAGCCGAGCGAACTGTCTGAAGCCTGTGCCCGGTTTGTTGCTGAGACTCTCCCGAAGTACTTGGATAATGTATGCAATAGTCTTTTTTTATCCGTTAACTAATTCATCATCATCATCATCACAACCCATAACTGTCCCACTGCTGGGCACGAGTCTCCTCTCACAACGTGAAGGGTACCGGCCATAGTCCACCACGCTGGCCAAGTGCGGATTGATGGACTTCACACACTTTTGAGACAATTATGGATAACTCTCAGATGTGCAGGTTTCCTCATGATGTTTTCCTTCACCGAAGCAAAGTGTTCATTAAATTCTAATACACAGACAGTATAACGAATAAAAATTTGACATTCACTCTTCCTTTCGTCTTAGACGACAAGCCATCGATGATACATTCACAAAAATACCTTAAAACATGTTTAGGACGCCGTGATAGTAGTTGAAGGGGGTGCAGAAGAAACAACTGAGCTGTTGAAACAAAAATTCGACTACATCTTCTACACCGGCGGCACCAATGTCGGGAAAATTGTCTATGCCGCTGCCACCAAGCACCTCACTCCGGTCACTTTGGAGTTAGGTGGTAAGAGGTGAGACCAAAACATAAATAAAACTCACAACGCACACTTGAAAAATCTAATTGCTATATTCGATGTATAGAGCAACTGACAATTGCAGATTGTTTAATAGCTCAGAAAAAATAAATTTAAGTGCATTTGACGAAACATTAAATTCATTAGTTGTTATTACTATTTGATTACAAGTTTGCAATTACAGATAATGTCAAAAAATTTAGCTAAACACAAATATTATGATAATTAAAAACTGACGTGCATAAGTGTAGCAGTGATACCTATATACATATAAGAATAATTTAAATTTTAAATTTGATAATTAATTATTCATAAATCAAACGTTGTTAATGCCGCCTCAAATTATGTTTTTCTATTTTTCCTTACCATTTTTTACCTTCCCACTTAATAATTATATATTTTGCGAATATAAATATATTTTAATATTTAATTATAATGTTATATCACTAATTTTTTTTATATTTGAGAACAATCGTTTAAGAATAATTTATTCATTGGGTAGGTACATCTACAAACTTTTACAAACTTTGGACAAGCAATATATAAAATAGTTCAGTATGAATGTTTATAACCCAATAAGTTTGTAAAATATTATTAATTTCGATTAAAACTCAAATAACATCTAACCAAGGAAATTTTGTCAATTTTTTTTCTCACACTATACTAATATTGAAGTGAGCTATTTCAAATTGCATTCCTTCCTTCGCCAGTCCAGTGTACATAGACAGCAGTGCCGATATTGATGTGACGGCGAAGCGGGTGCTGTGGGGGAAGTTGATCAATGCCGGGCAGACCTGCATCGCGCCGGACTACATCCTCTGCACGCGAGAGGTCCAGGACAAGTTTGTCGAGGCCTCCAAGCGGATAATCAGGGAGTGGTACGGCAGCAATCCCCAGGATTCGCCAGACCTCTGTAGGATTATCAACAGCAGGCATTTTAGGTGAGAAATATTGTTGCCGCTTCTTCTTCCAAGACTACTCTCGGTAGGGATTTGTCGAAGCGATGGCATAGATTGACTTTCGAAAAGTGTTTGTAAAAAACCAACTTCGAATAAATTTCATTTCATTTTCGTTTCATTTCGTTGCGTAATATATATTTTCCTTACACTTGAATATTGCATGTTGAATAATTTCGTGATTGACGAAATGTATTCCTTTTTCTTTCAAGGCCGTTGAATATTTTTCATAATTGTTTAAATATTACTTTTACTCCTATGCATATAACCCTGCGTGAAAGTTGGTGATGAGACATAAATGTTATAAATAATCTTTCAATTGTATCCGTGCCCTCCGAAACATAAAATTCTAGTGCGGATGTATAAAAGCTTTTATCTTCATAATTAATATTTTAATTTAATTTAATTCTAATATTTCCAGCCGTCTTCAATCGATAATAGACGCTAGCAAAGGTAAAATTGCTGTCGGTGGTAAATACGACGCTAAGGATAAGTTCATAGAGCCCACTATCGTATCAAACGTCGTTGAAACGGATAAGGCAATGGAGGACGAGATATTCGGGCCCATACTACCAATTGTACCCGTAGAGAACGCTTACGAAGCCATCAAATTCATCAATGCCAGGTGAGTGATTTTAGTGTATAAGAAGTAGAAAGTTAAGTTAAATATTTGTACAATAAAATGCCGGCGAGTGGCAATTATAATTTGGAAGTTAGCCTTCACTTTTATAATGAGTCTAAGGATCTGTAAAACCATCTAAATATAAGTATTTTCAAGCTTCAACTGTGGAAAAGTAATATAAGATAACTGTAATCAAAAGAAAACATAATTATTATCTCTTATAAATAATTCCAGAACTTAGAAAAAATATTGACATATTTTTGTTGATATTTTTAGTGTAATTATGTTATGTTTTGGACGATAAGTTAAGTATCGCAAGTAAATTAGTTATTTTAAGTAATAAATAAGTTTAGATTACGAACCGACGTATCAGACATTCAAGTTTTCGTTTTGTTTATTTGGGTTCATATTACCGTATTGTGCTCATCACGAGGGTTGTTCTAAGGCAGGGATTCCCAAACTACTTAGGACATGAGACTCCATTTCCAAAATACACTGATACCTCAATACCCCAATAGCCAAATAATGTTAAAACTCCTATATCTAGTTTTTTTCACATTGATACAAAATACATACCAATTAAAAAAAACGATTGGATAAGTATGTAATGTAACGACTTAGACAATATCTTAAAAGTTTCAAATAAGAACTTGGTTAATTAGTAGGATCCGATTTGTAGACCTCGTCGACCCCCAAAATCAGTTTTTGTTTATGTCGACCCCTGGGAAACCGATTTCGTCCCCATGGGGTCGTTATCGTCCGCTTTGGGAATCCCTGTTCTATGGGATTTTAGGGATAGTTTGAGTTCGTTGGTGTTGGAGCGGATGACATGTTCCATTGGGGTGTTGTATACATTTTAAGTTGGACGTCCCATTAGGGGTTGATTAAGAACGTACATGGGGTGCTGTGACCATTTTTGGGAAGGACATTTGTCATGAAAATGCTTATTTCAAATATTGGAAATCGCATTAATAATGTTTTTCATAAGGAACGGAGCAGTGACATAGATGATCAATTGATGAATTTTGAAATATTTGTGGACATTTACGTACTTTATATGTCATTTATGTTAGTGTTCTTTTGTATTCAAGTCATTCATGGTTATCCTAATTAATAAATTTATACTGAAGCAAGAGTCCTTAGTTCTAATGATACTCGATATAATATGTAGTTCTAATTGTCAAATGAAAGGTTTGTGGCTTCTGGGATGCACCTAAATTTGCACTATCATCAAATTGAACCTTATTACAGAGTGTCAGGGTACGGTTTACATTAATATTATTTTTACCTAAATACTGGGATGGTATTTATGTACATTATTTTAATAACAAACGTTTATTAGCCACTTGTCTGATTTGATGATACAACGCAATTTCAACTGCTCAAGCCCCTATCAGGACGACAAGTGGCATAACGGCTGACGCAAGCAAAGTGTTGGTAGTTAGCCGGCCGGGGTCCAACCCACCCCAAAGCCTAGTGTAATGGCATGTACAATTTACATTATTGATAAAACTATTTTTATTTAATTAAAATAATGTAAATTAAAATAAATAAATAATGTATTTTCAGTAATTAAAAATAGTTAACATTAAATCACTTATGCCATTGTTTAGTATTTGTACTTGATATTTGTTGAGTGAGTTCAATCATTGAACTTTTCATTTATTCTTTACATTTTCAATTTTGTTTTGTATCACTATTGTCATTGTTCGAACAATGTCTGTTTGTATCCGTATCGGTATTCAGCGGTAAGATAACGCGTCGAATGCATTGTGTGTCGAGTTTAGTCTGTCCATGTGAAGGTGACATTGTCGTATACTTGTATACAAGTACTACATCGTTTCGGGATTCGTTAACTTTACTTTGCAATTCAAATTATGTTTTTATTTAACCGTATGCCATCATGGGTTAACAAGATTTAAATAATTTTACATACATACTTTTATTGTTGGATAAAGAATTTTACAATATAAAATGATTTAAATCGGGTTCCTATTATATTTGATGTTATGTGTATACGGTATTTTGTTACTATTACATAGTGTTAGGACAAACTTTGACCGTGAATTAGATTTTTTTGCAAAGGTGTACTTTTGCAAAGGGGTGCATAAGGGTACATGATTTTGAATTGTTAGTTTTGACATTAACTAACTCCCCGCCACAGTAGTCTGGCCGAGACCAAGATTGGTGTCGGAATGTCATTAAGGCAGTTCAAAATCTTGATTACCTGTTTGTTTTAAAATATAATATATAAAGTTTAAAATCATATATATATTTTAATATGGCTACATTGTTTGATAATAAAAATTATACATGTATATTCATTTTACTTTGCTTAATATGACTGCACTTTCGTGCAACAAACCATAATAGCCCATACTACTGTTTGGGCTGTTATCATAAATCGGTTGCATCCGCATTGTCAACGAAGGGTTCATGCGTCATTTCAGGGATCATCCATTAGTTCTATACGTGTTCAGCCAACAGAGCAACATCCATAAGTTGTTCAACATACAAACACGCTCGGGAAGTCTGTGCGTGAACGACACGATCATGTTTTATGGCGGTAAGGAATATATTACGGGCTTTTTGTAAAATTATCACGACGTATTAATTACATTGCGTTTTACGTCACTCTTGCTGGTGAAAAATGTGAAATTAAAGGCTTTTTAAGTTTGCATCTAATGGATATTTTGATAATACTATAAAAAGCCGAACGGTGGTAGGGAGGGGCACGATTTGTATTTTAAATTTATTCATATTTGACATGCATAAAAACTACTTTATAATCACGTTTTGGTTCTCAGGGAAAATTATAACAGTAAAAAATCTTTGCATAAATCCAACGAGTTTTTACATAATGTGGAATAAATCATCTAATTATGAATTTAAATTATAGTTGCTTATCATAATACAGATGTAATACTTTATGATAAGTAATTAATAATTAATAATTTAATTGATAACGAAATAATTAGTTATGATAGTTTCGTGTATCTAGTTTCCCGAGTATTAAAACGTGATTGTATAACTTATAATCCGTTTGTGTCCGGTGTGGGTTCATGAGCACTTTGGGTAATGGTGTTAGAAATATGTTGTAAGGTTTCAGCTGTTCGTCTGTTATGTCGATATAAAAAGGTGAAGGTTTTATATTTAAATATCATCTGTAAATAAAAATAAATAGCGCCTAAAACACTGTTCAGTTCGAACTAGTCGACTGATGTATTTAATTTTAGAATTCGTCTTGTTACTAAGCCGAAACGTCCTGATACTAAATTGTAGCTAGCGTGTTATAGTCCGATGCAGTAGCGCCATCTACAACCTGAAACAAACAGCATGCACTACCAACAAGTACTTGTATTTCCTGATTAGCTCTGTATTTTAATCCCTTGTAATTTTCTCAATAACTTTCTTGTACCTGGGTGGTGGTCTGTACCTATTTGCTTGGTGTTTAGAGAGAAGCCGCTCGTGTTGTACGTGTTCTGCACGGACGACAAGCTTGTGGCGAAAATTGTCGATAGCACCAGTAGCGGCGGGATGTGCGTTAACGATACAGTTATGCAAATGGGAGGTATGACGTTGATATTATTGTCTTTCACGTTATGACGTTACGGAGGTCAATGTACCATGTACAATGTTTGAGGGAAGTGCATTTGACCTTGACGCAACTCGGTAAAGGTCCTTTGATTAGTCATACAGCGCATTTTAGTTGCGGGAAATAGGAATAAAAAAAATGTACGAAGTGTTACTTCTTAACGACGCGGTATCTTTTTTTGTCGTGTTAATTTATTACTTTACCTCCAATCCCAACTCAACTTCACTCGTAATTTGTTGTTACTGCGGTAAATTCTACAGTCTTAAGTCATAGTGTTTTAAAATAAGAACACAAGACAGAACTTCCTGTTTAAAACAAGTGACGAATGTTTTGTTCGGATTTAACCCTTTCTTGGTCCACCACTGAGCGCACGTCTCTCCATAAAACTAAGAACGTCTAGACCTAGAGCATACATCACCACGCTGCTCCAGTGCGGATTAGTAGAGATCTGTTTTGTTTTATCGCTACAAAACTCGAAAACGTCGATATAGAGGTTTCACTTCAAGATAACGTGAAGAAACAGTGAGATAAGCTCAAATGCAATCCCCTTGAACAATGACCAGGGGTCTCGGAAACAATAAAATTAAACGTTTAAGTACAGTCATTAACTACTACTAACAAATTGGCTTCATTATCAAGGACAGTTGTATATAATTAATATAAATATTTGTAGTATAATTCTGTATCTTAATTTGCATGTAATATGGACGTTTTTCTTTTAAATTATTAAATATTAATATTTTAAACCCTTTTTTATATAGAAAAAGCTGTATTGTATGTCTTTGTGTTTGTAGTTATTTTAAAACCTGATACCGAATCAGTTATCAAGCAATGCTATGACCCATATCCAATCAGCAGTATAAAGTAATACTAAAATTGTTACAGTAAAATTTGAGAGAATGTACTATTATTTGTGTTTTTAGGGTTCCGTACCTAGTGACGAACGAAACCCTATTAATTTGCCCCCGCTGTCTATCTGTCTGTAATAATCCAAAAGTAAAAAAGTTAGACCCCAACTCGGGGCCCCAAAAAATTAACCTTGAAAATTGTGGTTTTTTTACATTCTATCTTAGTTGACCAATTAATGCAACCCTACGTGTGCGACTCACACTTGACCAATTTTTTTTCAATTTACACTGTTCTTACTGAGCCGTCTTATTTTTATTGAAATGGCTATAATGTAATGGCGCTTTATGAGGTTTACGATAATTTAATTCTTAGTTTAGAATTTAATATATTTTTTGCAATGATCGCAGTTGACACGCTGCCGTTCGGCGGTGTGGGCAGCAGTGGCATGGGCGCCTACCATGGGAAGGCGTCCTTCGACACCTTCACACACAAGAAAAGTTGTTTGGTGAAAAACTTCGCCGCAATCGGAGAGAAGCTCGGATCGTGAGTAAACAATCATTATTATATTCGTGTATAACTTGCGAGTCGGCTTCGCACGGATTCAATGTAGGTTTATACAATAACGGGCATTCCCCCGCGGTTACGCCCGCCAATTTCCAAAAAATCTGTTTATTCCCTTTTTTATCCGCTTAGGGGGGAAATTTGCAAAAATCCTCTCTTAGTGCCCCCCCCTACTCTCCCCAAGGAACATACATGTCGAATTTAAGCTTCTTGCATTCAGTGGTTTCGGCTCTGCGTTTGTCTGTCAGTCACTCAGTATCGCAAGAGTTTATAAATATAGATTTCATCATTTTCCTCTCCATTTCCCAAATTTATTTGGGGTCGGCGCAATATGTTCTTCTCTTCCATTCTTCCCTATTGACCGTCACTTCTACACTGACTCCTCTATCTTTCATATCATCTCTCACACAATCTATAAATTTTCTTTGACCGAAAATGTTACACAGGTAGCAGGTAGCAATTATTGAGAACATACATTCACACATACCTATTTACACAGTGTCGAATTACTAATACAGTGGTCGTATCCAAGGAAAATATTAAATACTAGCGACCCGCCCTCGCTTCGCTTCAGGAAACTTATTCCTTCAATTTGCAAAGATTTAGTTATATATTTTGGATAATTCACACTATATCTTTATAATTTATAGCCTATGTGTTATTCTGATGTGTAAGCTATATTAATGTAAAGTTTCATCAAAATCCATTCGGTAGTTTTTGCGTGAGAGAGCCACAAACATTCATACATCCATACAAACTTTCGCATTTATGATATTAATAGGATTGTTAATAATTTCCAGGAAGCGATACCCGCCGTACTCGGACGGCAACTTGAAGTTCATCGTGGCGCTGATGCGCAAGCGGCACCCGCCCTCGCTGAAGTTCCTGCCGTACCTGCTCACCTTCGCGCTGGGCGTCGGGCTCAGCTACGGCATATTCGCCTGGCAGAAGGTAAAGAAGTAAAATATTACTTCAGTTGTAACTTCTTTGTTTGAATCACGTATGGTACGGCCGGCGGTTCTAGGCCGCTCTGAACTTTGTTCGGATCGCTGCGCAATAGTCAATTTTAGGGTTGAAATGGTGGCAAGACGCGCGGGATGTCACTTTGAGCATTGTTTGTTTCAGTCACGCGCTCAATGTTCGCGTCGCTATCTCTCTCTAAAGTACAATACCTGTGCACAATATCCCAAAAGCCTAACTTCAGAGCGGCCTAGAACCGTCGGGCGTACTATAGAGTCCTTTGCTTTGTTAAAGGGGGCATGCACGTTGCAACGGTTTTAATTTTTTATTTTCCCATCCGATTGTAATGTGGGTGTCTTCAAATCAAGAGTGAATAGGCTGCTACTAAGTTAGTGCGCTGTACCACCCAAGACCACATCTCCACTTACCATCAGCTGGGATTGTGGTCAAGCATTCACTTGTAATTAATAAAAAAAATGGTCGCTAATACAGCACGCATACGACCGAAGTTGGTACGACGGTTCATGCGACCGTTGCAACGTGAATGCCCCCCCTTTCAGTATTACGACGTTTTAATGTTAAATAGTCTAATGCCCCGTTTGGATACTCGGCGAGAAAGGATCAGAACGCGCGAATAAAATTATGTGTACGGCCCATTCGAACATCTTCGGTACTAGATACGAGTTCACGACTCGGTGTTGCTTTTTTGGCGCGAGTCAAAAGAACATCTCGTTTGCATGGAGCAGCGCGTTTAGAGGGAGAAAGAGATATGATATGAATAGATAGAGTAATTAATAGTAAGAATATTCAGCGAGAAAGTGAACCGAATATTCGTCTAGTATCTAAACGAGGCGTAAGGCCTAAATATTCAGTTTTAAGAATAGAACGACATATTATAATACATTATTTAGTTGCACTTTATATTATTGATGGTTTACTGATAAAGCCTGTATGTACTTACATTAATTTCTCACTGATTGTGGCTAATTTAGCATGCGTGCAATATTTTATCAACTGTATCAGTAATATTATTATTGGCTAAACGAGATAGGAAATTCCGTGAACTTGACTTGTCGTCGGGGATTAGTTGTGTAACGAAAAATATTTGAAAATTCCGCTTCGCTACTAATTAATGAAGTGATAATCTTATGATGTTATTGTGCGGTGAAATCGTATCTTTCCGTTGTATTAATCGTTACCTTAATGAATCATTTGGGATTGTGTGAAGTGAGTGATGTTTATGAAAGGAAAAAGAGAAAACTATAAATATTTATAGGGTTTAGGCTATGAGAGAGTGAGATAAAACACGTTTCTATTTATTAACCACCTCCATAGTGTGTGTATTCATCCCTCTCTTAAAAATTAACCAAAATACAAAATTTCACACTCGATTTTTTGTTTTGTTTTTATTAGTTAAAGAATTATTAAAAACAATACAATGGACAGTGGCGTTCATAATAGCTTATTTCAACTACGATTAATGGTATCATCAATTGTATTTTGATTGAACTTAATTGGAATAATGATCATCAAATTATACAGAACTTTTCATTAGCTAAGTAGCTAATAGCTAAAAATGGAACGGTTAGATTATTGAAGTAAGTTAACTATTCCCTAGTTTACAATACCAGCCCGGCGGCTTGCGTCATATCGATCACTTTTTATGAAAAAGTCATAATTAATGATGCCTTCCAGAATGTAAGGTTAGGTCATTGTAATCTGTTGACGTTTACTTGCCATTACTTCATATTATATGTTCGGTAATTGTTTAACTTTTTCCTTATATTTTGACCTATTCAGAATCACACGTCATACATACCCTTTTTGCGCCCGTAACGCCATCTATAGATAGTATAGATACTATTTAATTAAAAAGTATTTTCAAGTGGAAATAAGATATTTTTCCATTAAAAACCTAGCGTATGCCACTCTCTAGCTCCGCAATGATTCGTCACGAAAGAATATATAATTCCTTCAGGTTATATCATATGAGCCTTTACTTCATCAAGTTGTTTACCCTCATGCTCCTCAATAATAGAGAATCTCTTCGACAATGAGCCTAACTGCTACTGTTTCTTGAATTCTAAAGTCTTATTATACACAATTCATATTTCTGTCCTTTTTATTACCTTCAACTAAAGAAAAAAGGATGATTTATTTTTTGTCTAGAAGTTAGTATGTATGAGAAAAATCGTTAACAAATATTATCGTCTCCTTTAGAATTCTTATTACTAATTACTCGAATAAAGAATTTATGTTATTATAATTTAAAAGTAAATATTGAAATATATCGATTAAAAATTTTAATGAAAAGCTTTATATTATAACATGTAATAATTTATGTATCTATCTGGCAGAGACTGTATAATTCTGACCGTCATAATTCATTGTGGTCATAATATGATAATATTATTAAAATTATCATTGACATAAATACTATGGACTTAGGGTCTCCTACTAAAATCGCGAAAATAATGTCCCAGTTTGACATCACAAGAATTTAAATGTTTACAAGGTAATTTAAGCACTAAAATCATTATATCACGGTTTCATTTCGATTGCAACAAACACTGATACATCAATGACACCTTATGATACTTCGAGTGCTCAACACACCATAATCACCATATGCAGCTCATAGTGAAATCAAACGCGACTAATAAAGTAATAGAGTAGTGTTTATTTAAAATAATACATTATTTATTTTTATTTTTATTACACATTAATTACATTTTTTAACTGAAACTTTTTTCGGAACGTTATGAATTGGATTCAATGAAACAAAAAAGAGTAATGAAAAAGATACAACTTATGAAATGAAATATAATGAAATTTATTCGAAGTTGGTTTTTTACAAACACTTTTCGAAAATCAATCTACGCCATCGCTTTAACAAATCCCTACCGTGAGTAGTCTTGGAAGAAGAAGCGGCAAGAAACTTCCAAGAAGCTTTTTTTTGCTACTCACATTACAGATAGCACTTACTACTACTTACTAGCTAGAATATCAAACTCATGTCCAAGCATTTTTATCTTTAAAATAAACATCAAGTTTGTAATAACCTTTCGTCATAAGTATGACTTTGACATTAATTTTTGACATGAAATTTACAGTATGGCATTTCCGTCAATTCGAACGGAATTTTATTATAGATTTTAATACATCTACCCCTGAACGAGCCACCAGTTTAACCACCAGTCTAAGTCTGAAGTTTAGCCTTGTTCCTAGTATTAATCACGTGAACATCACTCTTCTTAAGGAAACTGTCATAGTATTTTTAACGTACATTTGTACATTTGTTTGTAAAGTACATTTGATAACATTATCAAAAATTACATATCTGTCTTAATGGTTTTTCTATTAATATATTCGTTCTTACAGGCTATTTTGTAATTATCTTACCGCATTATCATCATCTATACTTGTAATTTCATTTTCATTTGATAGGTCAGTGACAGTCGCTCTATTAGCATCATCAGTTAACTATAAAGAAACAAATAATTACGGTTGAAATATTAAGTAGAAACATACACGTTATTTTTTGTAAACCATAAAGCCCAATAAGGTGAAGAGTAAGGTATAAACCAAGTGGTATTTACTTGCAATGTTGGCACAGCTGTGTTTTTTATTCTTCTTATGCCTTTGCCAGTTATGTACATGTCATCTTCTTTAAAATGATCCGAGCATACAACGTGGGCTGCTTTCGGCATAAAATATTCTTCCTCTCACGATGTAGCAATAATACTTCTTCATGCTTAACAACGTATTGGGTCTAAAGGAAATCTAGAAGAAATATATTTTATTGTACTAAAAAAAATTTAAACATAATCTATTTATATAACATCAACAGCGACTCTATGGAAACTTTTGTTCTATATCTTGCATTTATTCGTTTAATATTGTGCAATCGTGAAATCGTGCAAAATAATTTAAACTAAAGTAATGGATATGTTTATCTCTTTCTGACTACAGTCTGTATAGTGAGAAGACAAAGACAAAGATATATTTTTGATTCTTTTGAGTGATTCTGAGATTTATTTACGAAATTAATTCGATTTAAAATAAAATAGTGTGTATTCGTAGCAAACCAATACTTTAAAAGATAAAACAATGTTTTACTTACCGAAAATATGATATACCATCGCCTTTTTTCACTTTACTTGCGTAGTTTTTACACGATTTCAAAATACAATACGGCATCGTTGATGTCTAGTTGTCAGCACGGTCAAAAAGTGACTAACGCGGCATTGTTGTTCTACTTGCGTATTGTTGTTGAGTTGGCTCGGACATTTTTTAGCGCGGACCGTGCGTCCATAGTAATATCATATGTCAATGAAAATTATATATTTTTTTCATCAGTGGAATGGCGCCTAACTTTGCTAAAATCTTCTTATTCGTACACATTTTTATCATTGTTGTAGCTGTTGTTTTTTGGATGAATAAAATAAAAAATAATTATAATAAAAGTTGAAGGTACATACACTAAACAAAATCTATTTTCCCTTTTTTTATCGTAAATGTTTTAAATGAATCTAATAATTTATTACTATTATCGCAATGTAGATTTTATTATGACTTATTAAATTGATAAGTGTTACCTCGGAAATACCTCGTGTAATTCGACAAAATGTAAAAGTTAAATATATAAAATATTAATGAAACTTAATTAATTTGTTTTATTTAAATTTCCTTAATAAATTTTGAAAGATATCATCTTAACATATTATAAAACAAATCCCCCACCGCGTCTGTCTGTCTGATCGCGATAAACTCAAAAACTACTAAACGGATTTTTATGCGGATTTCC
The DNA here is from genome assembly GCA_905404295.2 of Ochlodes sylvanus. Taxonomy (NCBI): domain Eukaryota; kingdom Metazoa; phylum Arthropoda; class Insecta; order Lepidoptera; family Hesperiidae; genus Ochlodes; species Ochlodes sylvanus. The sequence goes on along the minus strand of FR990142.1, from coordinate 10,235,339 downwards.
CCAATGGACAGAGGGTAGGACGTAGGTTTAGCTATAAAATATATAAAGGTTTTGTGTAAATTGGTTGAAATATGACGACAGCTGTTGAGAAAGTCGGAAAAAGTCAACCCGCCCGGGAGATTTCAGGCAAAACACTGCCTTATCCCTTTGAGATATAACACAACAATGTATGGGGGTTCAGTCTAGAACCATGTCCGACCTTGACCCAAAACAACTGCAAATCTCTGACCTTGAGCTTACTGGCCGATGAAATAAGTTAAACACAAGTTAAAGGAAATACAAAACAAATCCATTTCCTATCATATAAACTCCAAGAAACCCTAACACATTCGTGATTCAGAAGGCGGTATAGCGCCATCTATTGAGGCATTAATGAAATACATAAATAAGCAAAAGCATTTTTCGTATAAAGCAGGCAGACTAGCCGACGGGTCATCTGATGGTAAGCGGTCACGTGGCCCATGGACTCTCAAGGGCGTCACTAATGCGCTGCCGACAAGGAAGCGGTGGACCCGCTTCCTGTATGTCCCCATATCATATCACTGGGACCGCTCACGGTAGTTCGTTGCAAAGTTCACACGTACGTGATAGGAAGTGACGTGTAAACCTTGGACTAATACCAGGTATCAATATGGTGTTAGAGGAACCTGGTATTGCGGCGTGTTGAACCTCCTCGCGTGAGGATCCTTCGAGACCTACATTTCATCCGCCAACCTCCTTGATGGTAGATTCCTGTATCCCCCACGTGATAGGATCCCACGGATAGATGTTTAAAAATTTATAATAAAATTCCGTTAGAATTGACGGAAATGTAAGTTATAAACTCATGCCAAAGGCTTATGACGATGCGTGATTACAAACTGGTTAATTATTTCAATGATTAATTTGCTTGAACATGAGTTTGAAAAGTACTAGTGTTGTATGTAACTTTGAGTAGGGAAAAAAAGTCCTTGGAAGTTTCATGTCGCTTCTTCTTCCAAGACCACTCACGGTAGGGATTTGGTGAAGCGTTGGCATAACTTGGCTTTCGAAAGTGTTTCTTATGTTTGAAAAAACAAATATTTCAATTTAAATGATGCGAATAAAGGCTCAAATAAATAAATAAAGGGTCTTGTCTTTATGCTCGCCACGCCAAAACAAGAAACAACAAAAAAGATAAATTTGAATTAGCATCACCACGACAACTAGAGAACAACTTGACTGTCACTAATTTTTATTTTCGCCAACGCCATGTTGAAAAAAAAATTTGAATTTCGCGCCGCGGAGCGAAGCGACCACCTTGATAATAATTGATGTATTATTCATGTTTTTTAACTTAATTTAATTTACTGGCAACCCTTCATGTCGTCACCAAGGACCAAAATTACGTCACATTACTTTAACACTACATACTATCATTGCCTTATTATTATTATGACGACATATTAAATTTTGTTTAATAATATTTCCTAAAGCTAATAATAAATATTTTGCTTACAGGTACACTCTGAAGACCTATAGAGGAGAACGGGAAGCTTTGCTACATCTAAAGGATGATAATTGTGTATTTATGTGATATCTTTGTTTATGTTTGAAAAGCTATATTTTATATATTTATACAATGAAATGTTAAATATTTTTACAGGAAATTTTATATTCTCTTGCATTTATTTTAATTATAACTTTTTTATGTCTTGGAGCAAATATGATATAATAATTATGAAGCAATAAAATTAATATCTACCTGTAAACATCTTGCCATGCACATCATCTTTGAATCTTAATTATGTAGTGGTTTTAATTAAATATGTAAGTCACATGAATTTATAATTGTTGTAATAAACTAAGTCAATCAATACTTAACACGATTTTACCAACACTATTTTAATAATAATATAATCATTACAAATGCAACATTAATGATAATTGTGTGAAGAATCAATTGATTTCCTTAATATACTATGTTAAGTGCAACTATCTATGGCACCTATAAAATTCGTTTAAAATTAATTTTATTACCAATGTAGAATATTTTTTTATTTATTTAAAATACATACCATGTATTTTATTTATAAATTGTATTCATAATGTAAACTTTGACATAATAAACAGATTTTTTCAAGGTATTTTTTTTATATTTAATAGATCTCTCAATAAAGAAAGTTTATGCCCAATAAGTTCTACAGATATACACAGAAAGATACTGCACGTTCTGTAGATATAGAGGCCATCTATCACACAAGAAAAGGAACAACTTACGCGTATGACATGAACAAAAACGAGACGAAATACTATGTTTTGTCTTACATTGCGTGCCGGTTTTTTTCAAGAAAACATTGTTACTCAGAAGCAAATTTGACAGCTGACCATCGACTTTTTGTTGTGCCACATACAATCTGGAAGTACGGCAGTGCGTTGCAAGGTGAGGACCACGTCGAACAAAAAATATAATGCATATTGATTGCATAAAATAATATTAATGCATGCAATCATATTGCACAGCCTATTCTGACTAATAAATATGACAGTTATATCATTGTTTTCATTCATACAAAGTAGATATTATGGACAAATAAACTGAATTAAATCATTTATGTAATTACTGTGCACGTGTCTGTTATGTTTCTCAATGAATGTATTTCAAGGTTGGTAACATTTGAAATTAAAGTGGAGTTAGGTAAGTAATCATCAATTAGAAATATTTTATTTAAAAAAACACTTTCCTACGAAAATGTTCATCTCCTGAAACACAGTTGCACGTTGGCCCAAACATACAAACAAACATGGGAAGTTAAATAAAAGCTTGTAAAAATGAATAGTGTTATGAGTTGTAACAAATTAATTCACATCAGTGATTTAGTCATTACGTTGTGATTCAAAACAGTTATACCAGTACTCTGTGGCCTATACTGAGAGTTAAAGAGTTGATGTCTCCCATTTATTGAGTAAAGTCAACCTAAATTCTGCTCAAATAGTAATAAATTCATTAAATGTTCCAATATTTCTTGGGTTTTAAATAGTTATTAACTATTAATAACCGAATGTAGCTTCTATTTGAATTCACCTATTCGTGCGAGTGTACTGACTCACTGTGTACATCACTATTACAATAAATATAGCAACATTTTTTTACAGAATGTCATTAACACCTGTCAGTTTACTTCAGTGCAGTGGATTATTTCGGACCTACAATTCTACAAAAAGTTAGAATTTGATGTAATTTCATTTTACAGGGCTCTACAAAACATACAGAAAGTATATCACTAAATTAATGAAATAGTTATAAATAGCTATTTAAGTTATTAAAGGTAATAATTCTGTATCACATTACATTTTTTTAATATCATTTTGATATTGTACGATATAATATATAGGTACTGTATTCGTTACAATTTAATAGGCCTTTTTTGAAAGTTTAGAGCATTGACAAAAAATCAACACATAAAAAAATGGTAACCGAATCGTTTTCCAGTTGATAAGTGTGCGGCAACCTTCAGAATGCTTTACTTAAATCGTAAATGCTCAAAAGGCGAATCTCCAAATCATAGTTGGAATTTGACAGCTGACTGACAAAAACATTGAATAAAGTTATTTCTTCTGGCAACAAACGTTGAAGTCAAAGTCCAAAAACGTAATGAAATTTTTGAACATTCATAATTCATCATAACAAATAAGTAAGAAAAGTAAGTAAGTTAAGGCATATTTATAACGGGGTTTTTATCATTACCTTTATTAATTCTACAAAGAAACAAAAAAAGTGTAAGTATTTTTGTATATTGCAATACTCAATTACGAACGATACGAAAGTGCTTGTGATGAGTAAAGACGAATAAGACGATTAGAAAAGTGTCGATAGGTCAATATTCTGCAGAAATTAGCCACAATCTTCAGGTATCTACAAAATATACTAAATAACCACCCTCGCATGTGAGGGTACTATGTGGTGGTGCTGTTCTTCTTCCGCTAGTTCAGGTGCTTATTCACAATTGAGGGCTTGTCTGACTACTCCCTTCCCATATTCCTATATGGCGGCCATATTTATAAGTCATGAAAGGCGTTGACGCTCATCATAATTATTTGCGTTGTATTATTTTGCAGGACCGATGGCTGCGATTCGCAAAAAATTAGTGATTGTCGGTGACGGTGCATGTGGTAAAACATGTCTTCTGATCGTGTTCAGCAAAGATCAGTTCCCGGAAGTGTATGTGCCGACAGTTTTCGAGAATTACGTCGCCGATATCGAAGTAGACGGTAAGCAGGTAGAATTAGCGCTATGGGATACGGCAGGGCAGGAAGATTACGATAGGCTGCGGCCACTGTCATATCCCGACACAGATGTTATACTTATGTGTTTTTCGGTGGACTCGCCCGACTCGCTCGAAAACATACCGGAGAAGTGGACGCCAGAGGTGAAGCACTTCTGTCCCAATGTGCCTATTATATTGGTGGGTAACAAGAAAGACCTTCGCAACGACCCGGCCACGATTAACGAGCTGCGTAAGATGAAGCAGGAGCCGGTGAAGCCGCAGGAGGGCCGCGCCATGGCAGAGAAGATAAACGCGTTCGCGTACCTGGAGTGCTCTGCCAAAAGCAAGGAGGGCGTGCGCGAGGTGTTCGAGACTGCCACTCGCGCCGCGTTACAGGTGAAGAAGAAGAAGAAGACTAGGTGTTCTCTGCTGTAATTGTGCTCTTGTCGGAGGAACTCTGATTTATGAATCGTTCGCATACTGCCTGAAACTTACGTTTGAAACGACTCGAACTCTGCAGCAGTCGCGGCGTTGGCCAGTGCTTCCTTCCGATACTGCCAGCCGACGCGATGTCGCGGCGCGTAGCACGCACACCCACTCAGTATTCGTGTGGCTATATTTTCACAATTGGTACTTGTATATTTTATAGATTATCTATAAAGAATAAGAGTAATTGCCTTAACAGAAGTAATAGAGGGGCGGGCGTGGATCCCCATTGCTGGTGGACCTCGCTGACATTTTTCGTGCTATACTATTGTTATATAATCAAGTAGCATTTCTTCAACATATAGATTATTCCTTGATCGGTGTCCCCACACCGAGACTTGATTGTTTAGTTTGGTATTTTGTATTTTAATTTTTCAATAAAATAGTTATGTATAAATTGTGTAGGATGTTTATTTGACATGGAGCGCTAGCCCCATTCTGACTCAGCCAAGCGCCTGTCAGCTGGATGCGTCTGTGAGATGTTTCATCTGGTTGGATTGCATTAGGCACTTTTATTGTAATCTATTGTTTGTGTGAAATTTTAACTTCAGTATGATAAATTGCATGCTACTATAATTTATTAGTAATAAAGGAACCCCATGTTTTAACAATTATTTTCTAGACTTTTTGACTTTTATAAAATTTAATACAGCATTTATAAATCAAAGGTTTCTATCTAGGATGGGGAAATATTTAAGTTAAAATTCAATCATCTATGTTATGTTTTATTAGTATTGTAAGTACAAAATTATCTTACTTGAATATACATGAATTAACATAATTTCTAGATTTCCTTTTATAATATAAGATTTTTTGGAACTATTCCAATTACAAATTTCTTAACTAATCAAACGAGCTTTCAATTTAGGAACCTCTTGACATTTTTAACAGCTGAACTGGATTGAATCTTCTGCGTGGTGTGAACATGAGTTGCTTCTGTTGGTACATTGTTGGCATGCGGTACGGCACCCTGGTGCCTGCTGGCAGACAGGCCTCCTGGCCCCGGAGCTCCGGCACCCAGTCCGCATACAACAATGTATCCACCACCTGGAGATCTTCAATTGGCAATGGTGTGATGACATACAAAATTCCTCTTTCAAAGTCAATCCCTCGAATAAGTCCTGCGAAGAAATAAATGACAATATGAACATATTCTAACTTATCACTTAATCAATTACTATATTACAGTACTTTTATTGATAACATAAATATGATACTAATGATGTACTTTGTTCGAATTACATCATCTTTGACTCATATAGGTGTTTAACTCAAGATAAAGTTTGTTCATATACATTACTTCATGTTCTCTGTATGTCCATAATGTTCATTAATCATATTAATTGTTTAATTACTACTATAGCATTATTGTTATATTCAAAATTTCCCATTAATTTCTATAAAGTTTTATATTTTTTAAATAGGTTACTAGATTTTTTCTTCTGAATATACATTGTCCAAATGCCACATGATTTGATCATAGCTAAAGACTGCTATTTATAATGGTATGTTTCTCACCACAAATTTAAGTATATACTTAGATATATTTAACAATTTGTTATGGTTTGAGAAACACCAGATTGCAACTTGAATTTCCTATCTATAGTATATGTTAACTTATTATAGGAATTACCGTGTCCATGGCACAAGAGTGGATTGTTGGCCAAAACATGAGTCTTCTCAGTAACACTGCCTACTTCGTGTTGACACAGTGCCACTATTTTACCATTGAGCACATGTTGAACTGTACCTTCGGGAATTTTTACATTCATGTATACACACAAATCTTGTAACTGCACTCTGGAAAAATAAAATTTTCTATACAAAATCTAATTAGAATTTTCCTCTCGTTCGTAGATAGTGATTGTAGAGCTAGCTAGTGTCATTAATGATAAGAGGCTTAGAGGATTGATTAATGAGGCTGCATCCGCGGCCAGGTTGATGTGTCACAACCGATTCCTGGAGGCAATGTGTATCTTACATTACTCATTTATATGACAATAATGATATTAAGTCTGAGACAACTTATTGGTCATTGTTGTAGACTATTCGTTAACTCTGTATTATTTATTACAGCAGTTTTATAAATAGTTTTATGTAATTTCTCTAAACAATATATGATTAAAAAGCGCCTTTCAAAGTAATACTCTCTAATGCTCATGATAATAGTTTGAGTAATTTTACGATTAGCATACGAACAACAACAATATGTATTCATATTGGATAAATTCACAAGAACATTTCCATTCTGTAAAAGCACTTGACTAACAAGCTTCTACTTTCTAGCAATTGATAAACCAGCACAAGTTAATTTGCTAAATGGTTTTAAATTAAAGTGTATAGTATCTTTCCCCTGCATTTATTTGAAGGCACGGTGCTATGACATCATTGCGATGCGTCATGAGTTATAAAAAGATGACGTGCAGATTCAACTTAAACTGGTATTTTGCTGCAATATGAAAGAATCAGTTTGATTTTTCCTTAATTAAATGTTACGATAAAATGCCTCGAATAAATATACAACTTATTCATGTTAGTACTTTGCATGTAAGTATCTTCTAAAATCCCTAAGCAACTACTTTTGGTTCTCTCCAAACTTTCATCGTGGGGAGAGATCGAATTGCATGCAGGGGGATGCTATTTTATAACAACATACTTACCTACCTATCAAATCCCCAAAACTTATTCGTGAAGTAAAATTAAGATTTAAATCAACTTACTGATAGGGGGTGATTGCCAACAAAGTTGAACTCCTGTGAATTTGAAGAAGCTCACTAAAGTATGCTAGAAAATTCAAATATCTTTCATCTCGCGCTGCTAAGATATTATTATTCTTTGGCGTTTCTGTATGATGTGACACAATAAAGCCATAATTCAAGCTGTCGGGGCACGAAGTGTTTGCAAACAGCGTTTTATGTTTGTGATGTTCATAATGCGCTGCGACCAGTTGAGAACGTAGGAACATGTCGAATCTTTTTTTGACATTTTTGGAGTCGATTTGTACGAGGTAAGTAGGTTGACAATGAAGGATTATGATTGTTATGAAGTGTAATCCGACAACATTGCAAAGTCCCATTGTGTTGATGATCCATCGCATGCCTCTGAGTCGTTCATCGCACGCACAGTAAGCGATTAGGCTGACGACCGCGTTCACGTAACGCCTCATGTTATCCAATGGGTTTATCATGCCTAAGTTCAATGTCCTGTAACAAGATTTGAAGTATTTATAGGCAAGCACTTACATAAAACGTGACATCCGACTGTCTGTTGTTCGTCTACTGTTTAGTTCATAAACACCTACACAATTATTTTAGATAGTGATATAGTACCTTATACACTACGTAGGTAATCTCCGCGCGTATTAACAGTATCCTAGGGCGTGTGACAAAGCAACAGTTAGATGATTGATATTACTGGAACGTCTCATTTCACAATCTGATCTAGGTACTTATTTCTAGGTAGGTATTTTAATGTAAACAACTGACAAGCTAACAGAGGAGGCACCCGATGGTAAGTGGTTACCATCGCCTGTAGACTGATAACTCAAAATGAAAGACTTTATCAATGCATTGCCTGCTTGGCAAGATTGTTATCAATGGATACCGGTCGTTAAGCCACGTCTGCGGGCTGCATAAAATCTTTCCGACATCTGGGTTGGACTCTAAACCTATCCACCAATCTGCACTGGAGGAGCGTGATGGAGTAGGCTCCAGGCCTCCTCAGTTCCAAGTAGAGACCTGTACCCTGTAGTTGCCATGGGTTGAAGCCAACCTGTAAGTGAAGCCCGACCGCTAGGGGCCCAGCGTCTATCGCTTCTTACGACACCTTAGCTTGCCGGTCAGTATTCGAGATTCGAGACTGATATGGCCAAATACTTAGATAACTGTAACTTTTTATTGCTTGCTCCAATTGTAATGGTGTCTAGAGTCGTGATTATGGCTAAAACTCAAAACGCGTTAGCCGTTATCACTATCCATGCAACTGTCGAAATAATCGTAAGTACTTATATCATAGTGAATGTCCATGGCAGGGGCATAGCTACCACCGTATCAGCGGTATCAATTATACGGGGCTCCCGACGTGCGTAAGCAAAAAAGTCATCATCAGCTATAAATGATTTAATAAATCAGTTTGCCGAAAAAAAGGCAAGGCGAGTGTATATTTAATTTGAATTATTTGTAAAAAGTGGCAGATAGATAGTTATGATGAATAAATATTTCTATCAATTTTATGCAAATTTTTTTTTTTGTAAGATATCTTTACCCTTCATAAGGGGGCCCCCAAATAAATTTTTATACGGGGCCTCACCAAGGCACGCTACGCCACTGGTCCATGGGTGACCGATCACTTACCACGAGGTGACCTGTCTGCTTGTTTGCCTGATAAGGTCATAAAAACCTTTTACGGTTGATTACAGAGAATGAGATCGCTACCAGCATTGTGTTATACACTGCCACGCAGTAAAAGGGCCACGTCTAGCATCGGGATTAATCTTTGAACCACTCATCTACTGGCTTGTAGGGTGCATCCTTATTAAGTTGTTTCTACAACACATGATTTAGATTCTGCAATTTTTCTTTACGGATCCAAATTTCTGTATTTAAAAACTTATATACCAAACCAAAAAAAATAAAAAAAAATAATACAACACCTTTCAGGCTTCCTCAAATGTGTGAAATTTGGTCCCAATAAGGGTTCATTCACAACACTTGCAGATATATTTCCTGCTACTGTGAACTCACACTGACCCATATCCAAATCTATTACCAGTACTGGTCCGTGTGCCAAGAGTTTGTTTACATGGTAACGGAGACATGTGGACTTTCCAACACCTTTACCTCCACAAAAAATCCCCCTGCTTTGCTCATCTGTAAAATAAGGAGTTTATTTATAATTTCATAGATAACTTAACCTAACAAGATGAAAATTAGTTCACACATCACATCTGTTAATATTTAATGAGTATTTTGAACCATGTTATATATTTGTGACCAAGGTTAAAGAGGATTACTCCTGTAGTGTGTTTAACAATCACTGCATGCCAGCTTGCTATTTCAGTCTCGGGTGTGTGTCCTGGTAGGAACAGGCATTTATTTTGCAGATAAATTTATAAAGTTCTTGGGCATTGGATGTAAGTGATGTTTTGATTATAAGCAGCATATGGTCAATATGACAGGGATTCCTAGTATACTATGCATTTATTTTGCAGATAAATTTATAAAGTACTTGGGCATTGGATGTTAGTGATGTTTTGATTATAAGCAGCATATGGTCAATATGACAGGGATTCCTAGTATACTATGCATGTATATTTAGCTCATTTTTATTAAACTTGATTAGAATTTATATCAATTATCTAACTGCTAAACACTTTCTATCTATCAGTTTGAAAAACACTTACTAAAGCAGTATTTTTTTATTTCCTGCCAGATGACAGGCACTTCAAACACTTTGGGAGGTGGACTTGTATAAATTGAGCATTTTAATTTTTCCAATGCTTGAGCATGGGAACTTCCCGCATGTTTGCTCGACTTAATAAATAAATTAGCAACAGAAAAATGTTCTTCAACAAAATTCATCTGAACAGTCTTCAATGGTTCAATTACCAGGACTGCATCAGAATCACCTATCGCTGTTACTATATCTTCAGCATTTGGGACTGTGAGACCTATTTTAGTCAATTGACTAAATAAGCCATAATAGTTGTTAACATTCTGAACAGTGGTTAAGCATTGAGCAAAATTGGTGTATGGAGCATAGACTTTGTAAGATTTGTCTGCTAACAATGTATGTCCAAATACTTCAACAGTTCCAGCCAGACATTGGACTTTGCATTTTCCATTTATGTATAGTTTTGCGGGATGTTTCATTACGCAAACACATAAATTCCCTTTAAAAATTAGTTTGACCGAATCTTCCAGATTTTTGGTTAACTTTACAGATTCTTCAGATTGTGTGTCATCAACATTTTCAATACTTGCTTCAACTGTTACTTCTTTACTTAATTCCATATCATCGTCATTTGTGGTATCCAACACATCAACAATTTCTTCAGCCATATCTGCTTCATCTATAGTTGTTATTGCCGCTGAATAAAAACTGGAGTCGTTCTCAGGGAATATCAATTCATTATTATCATAGGGAATGTTTTTTATTGTTGAATGTTTGTATTTGCCCACAACATCTTCAAACTTTTCTTGCTCTATATCTGCAGCATTGATTGTGATATAGGGTGGTGACAGGTGGTGATCAGGTAGTGTAGTCAGGCTTCTATCAGAAGCACATTCATTTACAGAGACTAAGTCATCTGCTACTAAACTTGGATGTAATACTCTAGGTCTAGGTTCATTAGGAACATCTTTCAAATTAATAACGGACTTCATTTTTTGAGGAACATCATCATCGCTATTTGATTCAATTGTATCCAACTTTCGTTTTGTCACTTTAGTTCTTTTATTTTTAAGATTCTCATGAATTTTTGATGCTAAAATACCATCATGATCGAACTCCTGTGAGCTCTCTGTGTCTAATAAGGATCTTACGGAGGAGCATGAAAGTGAAACTTCTTCATCTCCACTGTGCAAGGAACTGTTCTCATCGCTATCAAGCTGTAAGTCCTCTGTCAGATATGTAATATCTTCCGAGAAAGATTCTTCACCAACCTCTTCATCATTGTCACTGTTTAAAGTCAAATCAGTTATTTTTGGTGAAATATCAGCGTTCAAATCATCAAGAATACTATCGACGTCATCGGGCGAGCCGATCGTGGCCCGGGTCGTGTCACCTGCCCCGCTGGAATTGGATGTGGTTAGATTCAAGTCGGAAAATCCACTTACAGACGAAGAGTCGTCGCTATCAATGTTTAAGTTCATAGAGCTCTTGATAAGATCGTTGTCACTTTTTTTATATCCATACAACATCTGTTTGAGCTGTTTTTTTACAGTTTCTTCTTTTCTTGACTCCACGTTCTTCGCAACATGCGCTTGTTCAAAATATTCCATGATTTGTTATATTCACGGTGACTGTATTAACTTATAAAATCAAACAACAGTTGCAGGTTACTAAATTATGATCGAAAGTTATTGGTAAGGAAACGTGTATTTATTTATTTTATAGGACTTCAGCGAGTTCAGCGCATACGGCATAACATTATTTTTATTTTAACGAGAAAATCAGAAAACAAACATGTTATGACACAGATGACACTTGACTTGACTTGACCACTTGTCTTTTGAATTTTGATTTGAGTCTTTTCCAGTGTCCACAGAGTACTTTGTCTTTTCTTTTGACATTAAATCAATACAGTATACCAATTTACCAATACCAATGATAAACTTTTTTCTCTATTCATTGCAGTCCACAAATTAAGAAATAAGAGGAAATGCCCTAAGTTCACGTGATCTGAAGCCAAAATTAACTCTAAAATGGCGCCGACTCCGCCCACAAAAACGTGAACACACCTTTTAATACAACACTTCATCAAGTTAGGTATTGCTAAATTAACCTTAATAACTCATAACAATACATTAAACGCATAAATCTAAAGTTTTTATTTAAAAATAAAGTTCCAACAACGCTTTGAACGCGAATCTTCAAGGCGGTTCTTACGCGATATTACTAAAAATGTAACAATTTTAATGAAACGTGCTATATCTATTGTACTTTGTCTTCAAACGCAAATTGTGACGTGTAAAAATGAGACAGATATATTTTTGGTATTGTGGGCCATATTTGCATGATATTTGTTTAATGAAAAATTATATATGCAAATTAGGGCCTTCTTTAATCGTTGATTGCAGTATACATTCATTAGGTATACCGTCAATGTCAAACACGATCATGTCAAGATTTAGATTTAATTCCTAACCACAAAATTATGTAAATATGTATTCTGTGGTTTAGCTTAAGGGGTGTAAAGCGTGGACGTATTCGGTTTCATACTTCCATGGTGTAAAGGTTTACACCATGCTTATTATAAGCACGAAAGTACCTACCTACATGCATTGCTCAAAATGAGCATACTCAAAAACCGACTGTTATCCGTTAAAAAATCCTAGCCGTATTGCTTCTTATGCATGCTGAAAACGAGCATGCTCTTTAGCTGTGTACATTTGCTTGAAATAAGCTTACCTACTCATAGACAATACGACTAGGACTTTTTGTATAGAGACGTGCTCAAAGCATGCCCCCATAACCACTCCGTACCGTGCCCCCTTCCACCTGCGCCGCAGCAGGTAGCATGCTTTAGTAATTAAATAAAATTAAGCATTTGTCAACCCCGTCGTAGGTAGTGACCCTGCTTGCGAAGACAAAGTACTCTGTGATGCGAAGCGAAGGGTCCCAGATCCGTTTCCCGGCTATTTAATATAAAAGCGCTGTTTAGTTTTTTTACTATATGTATTTAATTTTTCTTTTTGCCATCGGTCCTTGATAAATTTACAAAGTTAGAACGATCTCTGATCGCAAGAGAGTCAAAGTAGAGTTCAAAGAAGTCCGTTACAAACATACAAGTGAAACTTGTTAAAAATGGCCTCTACGAAGGTTGAACGCTCAACATCTCGACTATGTCACTGACAATTACCATCAGGTGGCATTGTCGTCGAGCATTAACTTATTTTTTGTTAAATAAAAGAAATACTTTAGCCACAGGCCCATCAGGATTTTATTTGTGGGTACGAATTAAAATACAACTCATCATATTTTTTGTTTATATATAACTCCTGACTTTAGAGATAAATACATTCCATGATTGTATTCACATTCAATACATCCATACGAATGAAACTACGAGACCGCTGACGGAAGTATTGACCACCTAAATATAGAATGCTTCCGTTGACGGTCACTTAACGAATGGAATTTTTACGCAAGATTGTGGCATGAGTTGCCGATTTATAACGCACAACACAATCTCGAATCAAATCCTGGCTTCGATACTAAGCGTCTACTGCGACGTAAAAGTGGCGAGGAAGTCGGTGACGATCTTCTTGAGAGACGCATCAGATTCTGGTGTGATTTGACCCTCCTTGGCGATGGTGCTGAGGAGACCCTGGTGGCTGGTCTTAATGTGCTGGGTGAATTCCTTCTCGAAAGCGGTGATCTTGGTGGGGTCCAGTTTGTCGAGATGTCCGCGCACACCGCAATAGATGATGGCGACTTGTTCTTCAATAGCCATGGGCACGTACTGGCCCTGCTTCAAGAGCTCAGTAAGACGCATACCGCGGTTGAGCAACTGCTGGGTGGCAGCGTCCAAGTCGGAACCGAACTGCGCGAACGCAGCGACCTCACGGTACTGAGCCAACTCCAGCTTCATGGAACCGGCCACCTGTGAAACGAGTATATAGGGATAGTTGCTTAGTTAGCTGTACATAATCAAATGACAAAAGACTATTTTATACAATCCAAATGAAATTAAGCTTTACCACAGTTGGATTTTGTATTCGTTTTAATATCATTCCTGTAGGAAACTAAGTGATCACACCCAGGGTTGTTGCAATGCTCTAATTATACTTTTGCTGATGTTTATGTACATTCATCCATCCATCCATCAGCCTTTATTCATCCACTGTTGGATATAGGCCTCCCCTAACTTTTTTACGTACAAAACAATTGTATCTTTATTTTTGATGAATAATTTTTAACTTATCTCAACCACAATTTCTAATTAATCTTAAATATGACACATTCAACTGACCTGCTTCATAGCCTTGGTCTGGGCAGCGGAACCGACACGGGACACAGACAGACCGACGTTGATGGCTGGGCGGATACCCTTGTAGAAGAGCTCAGTCTCCAAGAAGATCTGACCGTCAGTGATGGAGATCACGTTGGTAGGAATGTACGCAGACACATCACCGGCCTGGGTCTCGATTACAGGCAGAGCGGTGAGGGAGCCGCCACCCATCTTGTCAGACCTGAAAGGTTATGGAATAATATTACAAATACAATGAAAGTACATTAGTGAACCTGGCTAATGAGCAGAGCATGTTTGAATCTGTTTGGAGTAAGTTACATTTATGTAAAATTAATCTCTCTTTGGTTATAACTTTAACGTGTTGAATTGTTTGCACACATGACTTACGAGGCTGCAACATGCAGAGTTCGACAGTGTAACCTATACTTTAACTCCATATTATTATAAGATAATCACTCAACCTTAAATTAGATCAGAAAGTCAGTTACACAGATTTCAAGGTACATAATTTAGGTTACGCAACTATAGGTAACTATGTTTCTGCAAGACAACTAACATACTTTTTCAAATTATGATACTCTTCTACTATTTCATAATAATACTGTAGAAATATTGGGAATATAAAATATCGAATTACAGTGGGCAGTTTATTTTCAGACTTACATCTTAGCGGCACGCTCGAGCAGACGAGAGTGGAGGTAGAATACGTCACCAGGGTAGGCCTCACGACCGGGTGGACGACGCAGCAGCAGAGACATCTGTAGAAGAGAGCATGTCATACAAATATTAGGACTCATTCACAGATACATTAATGTCATTTGATTTGTGATAAATTATGATTCTCTAAAGGCAAACAGATGTTCACTTTTATAAGCCGAATCGTGATTTAAAAGAATTGAAGAAACAGTACCTCCACTGAATTTACCACCTAACAAAATATTTGATTACTTTAAATATTATATATTGGTATAATCTAATATAAACCAAGTTATTGAACAATTCATATGTAAGCGTGTGATGCGAGATTCCTCTGTATGCCATCACACAGACCGAAAGAAGAGTGAGTAAAGTAAGTAGTTAGGAAAATCTAATCCACCAACCTGACGGTAGGCAACGGCCTGCTTGGACAGATCGTCGTAGATGATAAGGGCGTGCTTGCCGTTATCACGGAAGAACTCTCCCATGGCGCAGCCCGAGTAGGGCGCCAGGTACTGCAGGGGAGCGGCGTCCGAGGCGGTGGCGGATACAATGATGGTGTAGTTGATGGCACCTGGAAGGTTACAGTTTGCTTTGAAACTTGGCATCCTTGAAAATGTTGGATTACATAATATTAGGACTTAATTCTGTTATAAACTATAAGAAATTATCTATAATATCTCATGTTCTCTTAAATGTAGATTTTTATTTGTATTCCAATTATTTTTGATTAAAGGTTTCGATCTAAATAAAAAGGCTGCACCACCTTATTACTGAAATAATTATAATTCCTCCACAAGTCCAAATAGAAATAAAAAAGTTATAATATTATTTCAATAATCAAACCCATATTCACTTACCAGCATCGGTCAGCCTTTTTAGAATTTGGGCGACGGTGGACCTCTTCTGTCCGATGGCGACGTAGATGCAGTACAGCTTTTTCTTCTCATCCTCACCCTTGTTGAAACGCTGCTGGTTGATGATGGTATCGATGGCCAGAGCAGTCTTGCCGGTCTGACGATCACCGATGATCAGCTCACGCTGACCACGACCAATTGGTACAAGGGAGTCCACGGCCTTGATACCTTTATTGGGAACATTGTGGAAAGGTATTACAAACTGTTGTATAAAATGTAGTATGAGTTTCAACTTTGAATACTTTTATAATTACTCTTTTATGCCAGTTCCTTAGTGATTTAAAAAATAATAATAAACAGACACATCAAATAACAATATTATTAAATAAAGTGATATTAATTTTTACTATTTGTATCTTTTAATTTTATCTATATACACAATTATAAACTGACATGCATGGATTGTAAACTGATATAATTGACTGTAGAATCAATGCCATATTTCTTTATAAAATAGCAATATTTTTATGTCATAACATGTATTGACGAAAGTGTGTATGTATATTTGTGAAAAAAAATTTTAACATACCAGTCTGCATAGGCTCGCGCACAGACACACGCGGGATAATACCAGGGGCCTTGATACCGACTCGCATGCGCTTCTGCGTGTCAATGGGGCCCTTGCCGTCGATGGGGTTACCCAGGGCGTCCACCACACGGCCCAGGATCTGCTCGCCCACGGGCACGTCTACGATGGCACCGGTACGCTTGACAATGTCGCCCTCCTTGATCAGCTTGTCGTTACCGAACACTACCACACCGACGTTGTCGGGCTCCAAGTTGAGGGCCATACCCTGTTGATTATCCAGACATGCATTTTATAGACTACATACCATAGATACTGTGTAAATAAAAAATAAGTATAGCATTATTTCATAGCTATTGATAAGTGGCAAGGGCTTGACACAGTAGGACGATCTAAAGAGCACAAGGCAAAGAGTTTAATGCCCCAACTAGTATGTCACACCCTTTAATTTTTACTCTCCTAATGCATAATAAACCATGTAGTATAATATAATAAATCAATGTGTCAAAGAAAGAATTAGCACCCAAAAAATAATGACAATGAAGGGGAGTCAAATTTATCCTTCAGAAACTGGAATTTTCAAAAATTGACTTTAAGTCTAAGTTATTGTAATTACCCAAAATGGATAAATCAACACCAAACACACAAGTTATGCATAAGTAATATACTACTGCATGTATAGTTAGCAAATATGTTTGCTAACTTTATATTACAGTAACCTTAAAATTATAAATCTAGTACTATTACATATTAAATAAATAATAATATTGAATAATACGCCATATTCTCTCTGTATAATTTTTAATAAGATATTATTGCTGACACTTTGGGAAATTCTTTCTTCTAAGTCATTCCAATAAGCTTCATCTAAGAATGCGACAAATTAAAAAATATACAAACCTTAAGACCCGAGGAAAATTCCACCATCTCCTCGGCCTGAATGTTCTTGAGGCCATAGACACGAGCAATACCGTCACCAATGCTCAACACGCGGCCAGTTTCTTCTAAGTCCGCCTAGGAAATATAAAATACATAAAAAATAAAAACATTAAAAATAGAAATGTAACTTTATTTAAAAATAATTACATAAAGTTATACTCTTTCCTTTCATATTTCTAATTAAAGAAAAAAATTAAGCACAATTTAAATTACTGGAAGATATTTTTTCTATTAACCTGCATAATAGGTATCCCATAAAAAAAGTACTGCATGTGTTGATTACAGAATTTCTGAAAATTTTACAAAAAAATTCTTTGACCTAGATTCTAAATATTTTTTCTCAATTACCTAATTCTAGATACTAATCTTTAGAAGTCATTATTCCTGAATTAAAAAAAAACATTCATTCAGTTTTACTAAAACATTTATGGGACTTGTAAATAGAAATTATCATGAAAGATTATTATACTCTCACAATATACATTTAACCTTTTACGAAATCCTTAATCCTCACTTGTGATTGACCATAACATTATATGCCTCTGTTGACAAAATGTTTATGTAACACTCATCACTGACCTTAGGGGCGGCGCCAAGGATCCTCTCCTCGAGGATAGTGGAGATCTCGGCGGCGCGTTGGGTACATGATACATGGAGCTTGCGGGCCGCTACCGTCACTGCAGGCACTGCCACCTTCGATACCTACAAGACATAACCAATACATCCCAACTTTAAATTTCGACACTTGCGATTTTGAAAACGATAACCGATATAGACATTTATAGCAATAATATCTTGCCCTTAGTCAAGAGTACAGTACACGAAAATGCCCAACGTGACAGAAAAACTATCGGGCTCTATTACATAACACGAATTTTCCAAACCGATAACTTAGTTACAGGACTATGTGATAATGTCATAGAAATCCATAGTTAAAGTTAATGATATCGTCTGATTACTATTTTGGGACATATTTTTGTAATTACTTAGTAATTTTTAGTAATTTGTCATGTGAAATTGGTAGACATTGAACTCGGACATGATCGCCGGATAAGGGAATAAAGATAGTATTAGCAAGAAATTGTAATTTAACACGGATAATTACCTGTGTAGCGGCATTGGGTAAGCGCCTGGCCACCGAGGAGGCCAAGCGAGCGGAGATCAGCGACATTTTTCACAAATATTCAATTTTATGGCAGACTGAAAGGTGGTGCTCTCCGCTCGCGACTCGTTGCGATATTACCGGAAATGACACAATTGATTCTAGTCTGTGGTCGTCTGCAACTCTGCACCATAGTTTTTAAGCATAGACAACCGATTGATTATTTGACTGCATTACGCATAGACTAGACTACAGTCAAACCACAGAACCACAACCACATAGTTAAAAAATTTAATAAATTCACTGACCATACTGCAAAGACCACTATTTTGGATTTTAGCTCGTCTAACATTAGATATTATACATTTGACTAACTATTGGAAGCATTGCTTACTACTTACAATATAAAACGCTGTTATCTTTCTTGCTTTTGTAATTTGTACGACTGTCCAAATGTCATTAATTCTTGACAAACATCAAAAAAGACAAAAGGTCAAAATCTCCCAAACACCAAGTCAAGTTACTGTTTTGTCAGTGTCAACTCTCAAGTAAAGTCAACCAGTCAACTGATTGCTGACTTCATGATTCATGATCAAGATCAATTCATGACTGCTGTCAGTGTCACTGCTAGTGCTGACTACTGAGTGAGTGTGCTGTGCTGAGTGTTTTCAATTGAGTGATATCAAAATGTTTAGTGTCTTTTCTGAAGCTATTAAAATTAAATATTGCAAAATATATTCGATGTAATGGCTATATTTGAAAAATCTTCGCAAACAAATGTTCATGTCGACGATACAGAGACACTTTTGTGTAACTTGGAAAATGCACAAAATATCAACAAACATACCGTAAGTTTTCTTTTTTTCAGAGTTACGATTTTGCAGGAAGACCGTCATGGTCGTTTGTGTTTTTCTCTGGATAGTGATTCAGTATAGAGGAATGTTTTAGGAGTATGTGTTGCGAGTCCAAAGAGGTCCTAGTAAGGAGAACAGGTGGGCGGTATCACGACGATACCGGGACTTTGCGGCGCTCCACGCCAGCCTGCAGCAAGCCAACATCGAACTGCCGATACCACCAAAGAAGCTTATTGGCAACATGCAACCATCCTTTATTGCTGAGAGACAGATAGCATTACAGGTACGCTAAAATATCTCTAGACTTAAATTAAGGAGGATGCTATCATTTTTTCTAAGTGGAAATCTAGTTGCACTTATTATATATAGGAACCTACTTTTAAATGATTAATTTTCTTTTCAGTGACAATTTTGTATATTATCTATTCAATCCATTTTAAACTGTAATGAATTATGATGACTATTCATTATAGTCAATTGAGGCCTGACAAAGTAATAGTTAGCTGGCCAACAACTATATGTTTTTTATAATAGTTATGTTATATTGTAAACTTGTGGAATACAATTTATCATGCAGTAAATTATTGTGTATAAGTAAATTAGGTCTTAAGAGGATATATGGATCTAGGGCAAGAGGTTAGTTAAAAATGTTCAGTAATAAACAAATGAAAGTAGTGACGTAAAAAGTAGACATTAGGTCAATAAGAGAGCAACTATACTCAAGGATTAACATCATAATTCAGCATTGTACAAGTCAAGCTATGATCCTTTGATTGCAGTGTAATTATTTATCTTTCATTCATAAAGGTATTAATAGATTTTAATATTTTTGTGTTCAGGCGACAGCCAAACATGGAATAAACATGTGTTTCTTTACAGACTTACATTAATGAAGTCCTCAAACATCAGATGCTAGCGCTTTCGTTACCAGTGAGGAGTTTCCTGGATCCAGATCATTACCCTTTAGATATAGCAGGTATTTCATTCACATCCCTTTCAATTGCACAGACCTTCAGTCTTAACGAGTATTACCTTACTTTGTTTAGAGATTCCAAAGTTTTAAGATTTTTAATCTGATATCTTTCAATTTATATACTTTATTTATAATTAGACTGGTGTAAATATTGTGAAGTGATGAAGAACTTTATTTGGATTAGCTTAGTGGTGATCATATTTTACTAAGGTTGCAAGGAGATGCATAGGAATGAAGGTAATTTATGACACTAAACATGACTAATTGACTTCTGTTGACACATCCTGATATTAAATATACTTGTCATCACTCCATTGCATGCTCACAATGTTTATATATTTATGTACAACTAACTTTAAATGGCCACAATATCTACTTCATGAGAAATTCTGGTAGACTATCACTTATCAGTAACAAATTGAGTAGCTATTTATGTGATGTTTGAATGAGTATACATTTTTTAAGATAGAAGATATGTAGGCAGCTATAAATATAGTTACTTAGTTATTTCTACGTCGGAATCTTAATTGTGTTTTCTATTTTCATTATTTTTTTGCCTTTCATCTTACATTGGTTTGTCTCCGGTTAGAACTATTTGAGATAAAGACACAAAACATCTTCTTTTAATCTGAAGATGAAGTAAAAGATAATAAATAGTAATTTCTTTAAATAATTCGTATGATTCATAATTTTTATTATTGAAGGCATTTAACATTATTGAATTAAAATATCCTTAATTTATCAATAATGAATACTGATCAACTATAATGTATGTAATTATTACTATGTAAACTGATGTTATATTATCATTATTTGTTATTGTTTACAGAACAAGCATTGCAAACTATGTCTATCGCGTTGAGAGGTGACGGACGATACGAGTTGAAAGGACCTTTACAGAAAATAGGATGGAGGGTTCGAAAACATTATTTTCTAGTGAGTATATTAAATATTTTCTAATAAAATGTTGTTTTACTCATAATAATGCGTTAATTTTTTATCATATGGACACTCAAGTGTTGAAGGTGGGTAATTACAGTTTCTGTATTTTATACTGATTAAAAATAATACTATGGTATTGTACTCATGACAAGCAGCTACAAAGTTAAATAGCATTGATTAATCAATTGTAACAATATTATTATTGTACATGTCAAGTGCAATCTGTAAGGGTTAAATAAATAAAATAATTGGTCTCGAAGTTGCCATAAATTTTTATTGCATTCAATTATCTGCTATTAGGTTAGGATGGTCGAAGGAATGGTCAAAATGTAAACGTGACTCTAACTTTGACAACCTTATGGCGAAAATACTGATTTTGAAATTTATTTAGAATAATTACACTATAGAAACGAAGTCCGCGCGGCCGTTTTGAAGCACCTTAATTGGAGCCAGAAATGGCTCCAAACACCGGGCAGCTCATGTCAACGCACGCCAAACGTGTCTCGCGAAAAAAAAGAATTATGACGATTTGTCCAGTTAAATTGTGTCACAAAATATCTGAAAAGCTATTTATGTATTATTGCTAAAAACATATGATTATCCGCAGCCGAAGTTCGGGAAAGTTTCGATTTAGTGCTTCACTTTAGACAGAGCGCTTGTATGAAGACTCTTTCTATAGGTACTTAGTGTTATTATTCTAAGTGTATTTATTTATTTAAAAATAGGACACCCAACACAGATAACACTTAATACAAAACTATGGAACATAATGCTAAAGAATAATAAATATATTAGTGTACCCATAATTATTGGCCATTCTTTAGAATGTATGTAGTATTTATCTCGATGTTTTCATAGTTCTGCATATTAATATTTCAGCCGTGACAACAATCCATGTAAAATCATAGTATAATATTATGTACAAACAGTGATAAGCTCTGTTAATTTAGTAACCATCTTGTTCTTTATCTATGCAAAACATTACTGTCCCGCTGTTGGGTTTGGGGTTCCTCTCACAATGTGAGGAGTACAGGCCATAGCCATCATAAGAGCTTCACCACGCTGGTAAAATGCTTATCGGTAGACTCCATATACCTTTGAGAACATTCAGCAACTTCCTCACTATGTTAAAAATGTTGTTTTTGTTTTCATAATCTTAATCTTTACAATACGCACATTTTTTTATTAGAGGTGCGTGAGGGATTATTTTGTTTATGAATTTAAGTTCAATCTACATGGCTATCCATCTTGTTAGATACTAAAATACATACTACATAATGTTACTTGTAATATAATCAACAAGTCCCATGCACTGAGTGTACTAGTTTAACAATAAACAAATTACTAGTTTTATCAAAACATAGATAAAGGTAAAGAATGATGGACACTTTTCTTTGTATTGTTATCATCGATTTTTTAAGTAGTTGTTGTTGTTGGGTTGTTTTAAGGTGACTGACATGGACAGTAAGAGTAATTGTCTGTTGGCGTGGCAGAGCTATGGACCAGACAGACATCTGCACAGTAAAGATTTACAGACTGCTTTCAAGAGCTTGCAATCTTTGTCTGTAAGTCAATTATATTATTTAACGATTTTATTCACTGTGTGACCAATTTGGCAAGGTCTCGGCTTTGTAGTTCGCAACTTTTACATAATCATAATGTATGTTACAAAACTTGCTACACATAAATGCTTCATGGTGACGGTTATTGTAACACTGTAACTTATACTTGCAATTATTTAAAGAAATATGTTTAATATGTGTAATATAAAATATTATTATGCTGATTATGTATTCAGGATTCACTCTGCACTAACTTACATTTCGCCATAATCCATAATTATGGAATTTGTACCTTATAATTATCAAATTTAACCCTTTCACTTACAAATACAAATTATACAATAGTTTTTCATGGGCATCATTAATTTTACAGCACCCCTACATAGATGAAATATTGTCAGTACATAACTTGGAGACGGGAGCGTTTGTAGTCCGAAGGATACACGAGAATGGCAGTATCAGAGACTTGTTGTATGGAACTGAGTATAACAGGAGCTACTTATCCAAGTATGGCAACCCCAGGGTACGGAAGCCGTTCACGACAGGGCAGGTCGCGCACTACGGGTACCAGATACTGCAGGCGTTGAAGTTTCTGCACGAGAAGGGCTTGCCTCATGGTAAGTTATTTAGTATTTAGGGGGCGTCCCTTACTGATCGTGTGTGTGACCAATGTTTAAAAAAATGTATGTTGATTATGGATTTTTGGATAAATTAATGATTATTTTCAAGTTACTTTAGTTCCGTAAAGATTTTTAAACTCATATTATACTGACGATTATAATAAACACTTCATAATCTTAATCTGTACAAGAGCATAGCTTATTATGTAAGGCATTTGAATAGGGGCGGGGCGGAATCTCAGCCAATCTCACGTGGGGGAGAGGGGGGTTGGGAATCCGGTCCAAAACTTACTCTTACTAAGTTTCTTGTCTTGCTGACATTTGGCAGTGTTCAACTTCAAGATAAGAGTGAATAAGCCTTTACCAGATACACTTACTATTTCAGGTCATATCCACCCCGGGAACATAGCTATAGCGAACCAAAGAGTTCTTCTAATGGACTTGGAGAATATATTAATGGGCGCGCCCTGTCTGTACAGACCGTATTTGGTCGGACTGAGGCGCGTGACGAGCGCGGAGGCGGTCGACGTGTACTGCTTCGGGCGGACACTGTACGAGATGACGTTCGCTAGTACGTTAGATGAATTGTACTGGGATACGTATCCGGATCGGTTATCAGAAGACTTGGGTAAGTCACTTTCATAAGTCTACAGATAGTTTGACGATAAAGGGTCCTCTTGGCGGCGACGTAGTAAACCAAGAGATTAAATGCGTAGAAGGTTTAAAAGGAGGGTTGCAGGTAAACCTCATGTAATTAAGTGAAAACTTAACTATACACAAGTATTAGCAAGCTCTTGAGCAAAGGGAGATCTCCGGCTTTTCATGTTCGGAATTTGTGTATACGAGAGATATAGAAAACTTTAATAGCGTGATTCAGGTTTGTCGTGACGGTATTGTGTGTCGTGTGTGCGATCGTCACAGCTCATTGTAGCTCGAAGCATACACCTTTCTTGTTAAAGTTTAATAGCTAAAGTAGGACTTCAAATCATTAGCAGGTAAATGTAGGGCGTATCTGACGTTGTTTCGGTGCAGATTGTTGGGAAGGAACTGTAATACTTAAATGAAATAAAATTTTGATTTAAGAATCTGTGCTCCGGCTATGTCTGTCGAGTTCATCGTACAAACATGGCGGACCGTCCTTGGAGAGTCTCCTTCATCACCCATTCTTTACTGGGGCGAACCTCAACGGCCTCACGCCGCGGTACGACCTCAAGGGTCATCTCAAGTTCCCCATAGCCCTGAAGGAGGAGTTGAAGAACGCAGTGGACAAGATTGAGGGCAGACTCAAGAGCGATCAGAAGTTGGTGAGGTTCCTATAATTATTGGATAGCAAACGTTGATATCGAAAATCAGTTCAACCATAGATAAACAAGAAAAGGTTAAGTAAGTGATTTCACAAAATTAAGTACCCTTTCTATGTGTTTATTGAGCACAATCGTCGCTCAGAATCGTAACTATATGCAAACTCTGTGTGAAAAAAAAAATAAAAAAGCTTCGGAGAAGTAGTTCAAAAGTTACCCAAGTAGTAACAGATGAAGAAATTATTATATTCATAAAAGGCCTAAAATAAATAATTCTTAATACTAAGAAGTATATGTGTGTCGTACTCGTACCTAATAAAATGAAGAGCGCTAAAATGCTAAAGGATTTCTTCTTAAATGTTTAAGTTATAATCGATTTCAAAGTAATTAATTAACAATTGTTATAAAATTAGTCCTTTATTATGGATTAAAACAAAACTTTTCATAACCAGGTCCGCAGCGCGAAAAGAGAAGTTAGGATACAAGAGATACTCAACTCAGAAGAGGAGATGAAGAAACAGAGAAGAAAAGCGGTATGTCCATACGATTATTACAATAATAATATCGGCGTATATATTTTATTAGCATAGGACCAGACAGGTGTGAACTGTGAACAAATTTAGTTTAGTTAGTTTAGTTTTAGTTCTCTAGAAACTATGCGGGCCATTCATTCATGGCTTGGAGCCATTGATATATAGTATTTATGTCAATGCTTGGAGCTATGTCTTTGGGACGAATGGGAAATTTAGATACTCTAAAGAAACCTAATACAATGGGATGCTAATTTGTTCTCTGCTCTTGCCAGTGATTCAATGTCAATAACAATCATTATCAATGTCGTGTTATCGTCTCCGGAACTACGATACACTTGTTCGTATGGAAGTAAAGCGGATGGTGAAATGTTTAAATATAGCGACGATAAAGCTACGCGTATGTCGAGATATTGAAACTACGTCGGCGTCACAATGCGCTATAGAGCAGGACAAACGTTTTCAGGTATTAACACTGCTTGGTTGAAATTTGTAAATAAAAAACTACGAATGTTCCAAATTTAAATTTCCCGCCACGTTTTTACTAGTCGAGTTGAAACGTTTACGTACTTTGTGGAATTTATGACGAAAACATTTTCGCGTACGCTTATAATATGAAAGCGCTAGCTTGGTGCCGGGACATATTTCAATACATTGTCGTATAATCGTCGGTGGTGTATGTATGTGTATGTGTGTTGGTTGCAGAGGAAGCGCGAGAGCGTGTGGAAGTCGACGTCGTCGCTGGCGGAGACGGTGCGCTCGCACAGCGGCAGCGCGGCCTCGTCGCCCACGCCGCCCGCCGCCACGCCGCGCGCGCTCTGTCAGTTGTACACCTATATATAGTACGGCCGGCGGTTCTAGACCGGTCAGAACTTTGTTGGGATCGCTGCGCAGAAGTCAATTTTAGGCTCGAAATGGTGGCAAGACGCGCGAGGTGTCACTTTGAGCATTGTTTGTTTCAGTCACACGCCCAGTGTTCGTGTCGATATCTCTCTCTAAAGTACAATACCTACGCACTATATCCGAAAGCCTAACTTCAGACCGGCCTAGAACCGTCGACCGTACTATACCAACCACTTGTACTTCCTTTGGCGCGTACACAAAAGTTTTTTTCACTATTTTTATTAATGTATGCCCAGTGATTCATTCGTCATTCGCGATCCATTCGTGAACCGTATGTGTGTATGTGGTGTGTCATGTTTTCCGACTTAAATTTGACGAGTAATTTTTGAGTTATCCTTGTAATATTAATAACTATAT
Source organism: Ochlodes sylvanus (assembly GCA_905404295.2). Taxonomy (NCBI): domain Eukaryota; kingdom Metazoa; phylum Arthropoda; class Insecta; order Lepidoptera; family Hesperiidae; genus Ochlodes; species Ochlodes sylvanus. The sequence continues at coordinate 10,208,711 of FR990142.1, read as the reverse complement.
TGATTATTACTTGTCGATGTTTAAGTCGGTTTTTTTTTAGTTATAAAGTACCTAGTAGATAACATGTTAGTTGTCATGTTAGTCATGTCATGTTAGTTGTCATGCACACTAACAATATGTTCTGTCTCGCTCCAGCAGCGGACACGAGCGGCGCCAGCTCGCAGCACACGCCGCTGCCCACCAGCCCCGCGGACGGGCGCTCCGCCCTCCTCGACGCCATCTGCTCCTTCGACAAGAACCGCCTCGCCAGAATCAACTCGCGGTGATCTGCGCACGTCAGTCGACGTTACAACTTGGAAATAACTCGCTCACTGTGAGCTGGATACTCGTTACATTTGCGACCGGTGGCGGTTGTTGATTTGAATGCCTTACAAAAAATTGGATAAAAATTACGTATTTAACATTACCGAGACAGAACCACACAGAGAACAGAATGTTTAACATGAACCACGATTTTCGTATTACCGTGAATGTGCTACGTATCTGTGATAAGACCAGTGAAAACATTGAATAATTTATGGTGTTTCCTTTGTCTCAGATTTGCAAGCGCATACATTTTCTATTTGTTATTTTGTATTTGTTATAAATTCGTGATAGGTATAACCCGGAGATATTTCATGGTATCCTGATAAGAGAACAGGTTGGTTTGATTTCTAAAGTATGAATACTGAGATAGGGGCCAATTTCCAGGATTAAAATCGATAATACGCAGGCTATACTTCAACTTTGACTAAAGACTGAGTTACTATATACTTATGTGTATATGGTGTTATTCAGACGAATTTTAGTTAAACAAGTTGTCTATGACATGAGAGACACAACTGCATTATTTCTCTATGAGCAGTAAAATTCTTGAACCTACTCATAAGCAATTATTTGTTAATATTTTAGGTGTAGACGCCACTATTACATACAACTTATACTGCAAAAAATAAGTGAGACCAACTTCTTAGCTGATTATGAAGATATAATATGTTTCCTTGGGCACACTAGTATTGAGTAGTAGAGTTGAACTGACCTCCGAACTCTTGTTGCTGGTAAAATAATTGTTTCTATTCTCGAGGCCAAATTACAGAGTATTATTATTCGATATTATCTTTCAAGCAATGAACGTTGAATATGTATATTATTTTCATAAAAAAATTGTTTAACTACCTGGCTAAAATTGCAATGTAAATTTGCTAATCATAACGCAAGGTACTAAGAAATAGCCAAAGAGAAGTATATTTTAATGAACTAAATTATATTAAATTCGTGTATTTTTGTTAGAAATTATTTATTTTTCTTAATAACTTCTTCTAATCTAACTTTTATTATAATTGAAATACCTTTTAGTGATACTTTAAACGCTGAGCGATTGTGTCTGATGTCTGTGAAATACTAATTAGTACCTATCCAACAAATGCATCAATTTTATTGAAATGTATATTTACATACGTACGTGTACCTATTATTCCCTTGAATAAGAATGTTGACTACAAAGTTTTCATTACTAAACTGCCGTCAGCCAGTTATTAACATGAACTTTTATACACAGCATAACTTTTAATCTGCTTTTAGATATTAATAAAATATCCAACGCAGAAGTTTTTATATGAAAAAAATGCATTTTCTTTATAGATACATGTAACGTTTCTGTTGTTCACTTGCTCTATGTATTTTTTAAAGTATTATTATTATTGATTTTGCAACATGCATGCAGTATTTTATAGGAAAATTAAAAAATGCAAACAAACCCTTTCGATGTGATTGCAAAGGTACTCTCTGTTTATTTATGGATACAAACAAGAAGCTGGAGCCCTAAAATGTATGTTATATATGTACCGAGGTATATTTTAAGTAACATAAAACATACTTGCGACTATGACGCATTATATTATTATATACTACTATATTTTGTATATAGTATCATTGTAAACAGATCATATTAATGTAACTTTATCATAGGTAGGGTCCTTGTAAATAATATGTACAGTATTTTTTTTATATTTTTTGTTACATATTTTTATAGAAATATAAAGTTGACTATCACCACAACGAAATTACGTGATATTCATTGGAGATTCACACACAATTGGAGTATTTAAATTGAATATGGAAGAAGCGGTCGACAAATGATGACAGAGATTGGATTGTAGTCGGGAAACTCCAATTTTATTTTAATTAAACAAAATACAATAAATGGTGATGATCAAGTTATCATATTTGAAAAAAATAAATTCATTTTATACTTTACACATTAGAACAAAAAGCCTTAGACTTATTAGAGATTTGTTTATTCATATTATTATTGTTTTTAATTTGTTTTTTTATTCTTACTATTTTTAGACCAGAATTATTGTTTTGCGCGTTTAATCTGCTAAAGTTCGAGTGCAACCAACTTGTGAGACAGGTAGAAGTTTTTTATTATGTGTGAAGCTTCGTAGTGCACTTTGGAGCGCATGCTTTAGTTGATATTAGGAGATAAATACGTTAAAGTTCTTTGTATCTAAATGTTTTTAGTTGCGGGTGAGCCTTTAATAAACTTATGAAAGGCCTTGTGGGCTTCGAATTAATATTATTATGAAATTTGTTTTTTTAAGTGATGTTAGATTCCAGAGTTTAAATAAAAAGATCTTGGTAGTTTAAGGTTATTTTTAAGTTTCAAAGTGATAAAATGACTGGTCGTTAACATCTGGTTAATGTTATGGAATTATGTTTCGCGGCGCGTCTATATAGCAGCTTTAATGTCAGCGTAACGAACGTAAATTATTTTAATATAATTATGTAATTATTTCGTTGTAAACATAGGAGATTATAATAGTTGAAGTATTTACTTGTTTTATTTATTATCTTTACCTACATGATGTACGTACATGATATAGAATCACAAGGGTTTCGACTGAGATCCCAGAGGTGAAAAGGTTGACATTTCAGCAAAGCTAAAATTTTGACGATTACGACCCGTCTAATGAAATGTCCACTACGTTACAAAATATTCACGGTTGTACCTAACTTTTTATTTGTGCAAAATAAAAACGACGCCATCGCCAACGCCGCCTCGAATCAAAAAATGAAATACATTTTAATAATAATATTCATTTATTTAGAAATGTTGTAATATAACAAATATGAAACAAACATAATTATCCCACTTTCTGTGGTGTTCGTACAAGTATTGTTAAACCGAAGTATAATCTAATTAAATATACATTTAAATGAAACAGAGTCATATTACCTCACGAAATAATGGTAATCATGCATCTGAAAATACTTTCGACAAACTTAAAACCAAACAATGTCCACCTAAACTTAACCTAAAAATACAGTGGTATTGCAATGAAATATATAATTCTGAGGAAATAATAAATTTTGAAAACATCAATATATTTTTTTACACTGCACGTTATCACATTATCGTAAATATTTTCAATTCAGGATATTACTAAGATGACTATTCAATGTGACCTTCCGAACGCCGAGCCACATTGCAACCTTACAACTATGTATCAGTGTGACAATACTGCACTAACAATTTGCAGCATACAGGAAGCGTGTACTTATTAAATCTTACACATAAAGAAATTAAAATAAAATCACATTCCAATCAATATTACACGTTTAAACTCTTAAAATGTATAGTTTTCACTACACTAGTTTTAGTTACAAAATATCCTCCACTCCACTCCACAATATTAGTTGTATCATACTCATTTTAACCTACACAATAGGAGTCCTATGCATAATAATATACCAAACATAATGTTCCACATTAAAATATTTATAATAACCATAATGATATAATGGCTTATTACAATTATAATCGAATGTAATACAAGAGTAACAACGCGTACTTTTGTGGCCTTAAATCACCTTCATTATGTACCATAAAAAAAGGAGGTGAAATTAAAGTATACCCCTTTAAATGATTCGTGGGCTAAACATTTTTGGAACAAATAATATTTAAATGTACTCTTTCATAACGAAATATAAAATACCCGCAAAAGTAAGCGTATTTCAAATGAATTGTTACATTTGAAATACGCAATATTACTGCAATATGACGTCTACTCCAGTTCGATGATGTCGTCTATGTCATCGATGTCAAAATCCTCCAGGGTTTGGGCAGGCTCTGCAAAATCATAACATTATGATACTTTTATCACACGACTTCACATTGGAATATCTTAATACCTTCCAAAAATAATTATGGTATGGTATAAACTTGTGGCGAGGCAGAATTCCAAAAACACAATAGTCTTTGTTTTAGTGATCTGAAGTCTGAAGTCTAATATTTTGTTTATAGATTTGTATAAGCATTATTATTACTGACTAACTGTGCCCGCGACTTCGTCCGCGTGAAATTTCAATTGTTACGGGGAAATTTCTAAAATAAAAGTAGCCTGAGTTACTCCTTATTACATCAGCTATCTGCCAGTGAAAATCCCGTTAAAACCTGTCCAGCCATTCCAGACATTAGCCAAAACAAACAGACAGACAACAATTGTAAAAAATTGTATATGTACCGAGTGTACATCCCTAAGCATTTAGTAAAAAGCGAGTAATTTAATATTACAAACAGACACTCCAATTTTATTTATTTGTATAGATTTCATGCAATACTCACTGAAAAGTCTTTCTTTTTTCTTCTTCGGCGAATTAGCATCAGGCCACGAGGACATCCGCTTTTTGCTATCAAACTCTCGTTTAATAGTTACAGATTTAAAATTACTGAAAAAAATAATAATATGTCAATTCGAATAACCGCAGACCTTTTATGAACAAATCAAAGTCACAAATAGTGTGTAGATATTATGTACCGATTCAAGAAGAAAATGAGTATAAAATATTTTTGTCAACTAATAATAACAAGGAAGCGCTCACAGCCCGGCGGCTGGTGAGTGATCGACAAAGTTAAGCAATAGCGGGCGCGGCCGGTAGTTGGATGGGTGACCGCTAGTGGCAAAAATTTCTTGAGCGCTTCCGTGCTTCGGAGGGCACGTAAATAAAGCCTTCGGTCCCGGTTGTTACCATTTGGTAGCAGTCGTTAAGCCATGTCGGATATCTTCGGGCGGCTTAAAATTTCCGACACTTGGGTTGGCCACTAACCCCTCCACCAATCCGCACTGGAGCACCGTGGTGGAGAATGCTCTAGGCTTCCTCAGGTATGAGGATAGACCCGTGCTTAGTAGTGGGCCATTAATGGGTTGTAGCCATGTATATATTTGACATCACAATAAAAACCATTCTTATTCTACCATATCATAGACATCATCCATCTTACACCGCACTCCACACATTCACTTGAAACTTTGTATGTAGGTACCTCATGTGACGCAAGTAAGCGCTAAGAAAGGGTCTTTGGAAATTATGGCATTTGTAATACAAATCTCAATGAAAAGCGCTGTCGAGTTCATTAAATAGCGCAATATAACCGAATTTCACGCGGGCGAAACCGTGGGCGGAAAGCTTGTAGTTACACTATAAGTGTACTGTAAAGAGACTTTTACATAAATAGGCTGGTAGCTAGCCAGCTGCCAATAATAATATTAATAATATACAATGATAATACAAACGTACAGCTAAGTTTACAAATTTTCGTATATTATAAAATGTGAACTTTGTGAATACTTACGTATTGGCCGCCGACGTAGAAGCTCTCGTCACAGTGCTGCCAGTAGGTTTTGTACGTATAATAATATCCTTCGACGAGCCGACCACGACGGCGCTCTTCGAGCTAGACTTATCGCGAGAATTTTTCCCCACATTATTATTCACAATTAAATTCGTCAAATCTATCGTAGTAGGTTTAGTCGAACTTTTTTTATCCTTCCCTTCGATCATTATAAACGAACCCATATCTTTCTTTTTAAATTTACCAACTAACTCGGTAATTTTCTTCGATGCCGAGCTCTTTGGTTTGTCGTCTGGAATTGTTTTAACCGGGTATTGAAGTTTAATTTTACTTCCAGTCCAGTCCTTGCTCTGACTCTTTGACGTCATCGATTGCTTATTGACCTCGACATGATTCGATTTGTTAACCGCTTGCGATTTGGGTTCATCATACTCATCCGCTCGAATGTGAATTACGTCTTTTAATATTGACAGAGGGTCGTGTCTCGGGCTGGCCGCTCGGGCGGTCGTGCTAGACGTGGAAGGCTTACATTTATCGGCAACCGTTTGCTGCGATTTAGTTTTGTCAGAAGAATCAGCGGGAACATTATTCAACCGTGCCTTTACGCTTTCCGGCAGCTTGTCCAGTCTAGACAACAATGAGAAGTTCCATTGCTTCGTAATTCGTAATAAGTCGCCGGGCTTGGGCTTGGGCACCTTTTTATCTTGGTCGGTTCGTGAATTACCCAACACCTCCTCGGGGTTAATTATTTTTTTTGTAATCGCCTTGGGTACGTCTCGATTCGAACTCTCGTTTGGTTTCTGTAATAGTTTCGGATTTTTCGAAATCGGTGCAGACTTTTTGACAGCCGGGGCATTCTTCTGTTGGTTCACATTACTCGCAGCCGGAACTAAAATTATGTTGTTGTGTTCGTTTGCGTTTGTAGGTGCGTTTGCGTCGATTACGGGCGGGTGGACGGATTGGGTGGATGGGTGGACGTTATTTAATCGGATCTTTACACCTTGAGCGTTATTTTTTAATAAAGACAAGCTCTTTACACTTGTAGTGACCGCGACGGGGGTAGGCGCCGGGGCGGGGGCGGGGGCGGTCCCGGCGGGTTTGGGCGGAGGGGCCAGGTGGACGATCTGTGCGACTCCATTCACCGGGGCCACGTCCTCGTCGTCGCTGTCCAAACAGATGGTATCATTCGATGGAGTCATGTTTGAAACATTACTCGCATTCATATGTGACTGGACCAGTTTCCCTTCCGATATCGTGAGCGTCAGCGGAGGCTTCGAACTTGTCGTTACGTTCGACTGTTCCGGCGCAGTAGGCTTGAGATTCGATTTCGACAATCGGAACCTCGGAGTGTTCGGTCCTAAAATAATTGGAGATCGTTCCGTTATGGTGACATACGGTTCGACTTCGGAAACGGGCTTTGTAACTTTAGTAAGAGATATTGGTTTGGGTTTCGGTGCAGGAACTATAACCGCGCTAGGCATTTCGGGCACAATGGTCTCCACCGCGGCGGCCGGCTGACACTCTGTCTGCCCGCCGGTCGCTTTAACGGAAGTTATTATGAACTGTTGTGAGTTGCGTTTCTTATAAAAGTTTTGAGCCAGCGGCATTGATTCGTCCGTGGTCCCCAGTATACAATCCTCGTCGTCGGGCAAGATACATTCTCCGACAACTTCATGAGGTTTCTGGCTCATGTTACTACCTCTGAACCTGTAAAAAAAGATTTTTGAAGAAACAAGCAATGCTATTTAGAGCTCTAGAAAACAGGTTACATTACACTACAACACTAAACAGTGTGTTGTGACTCTGTCAGTACTGGGAATCCTTAACTATTTATGTTTCAATAAATTTGTAGTCATACAACAAACACTTACATTCCAATGGGCACGACATTCGGCTGCGACGCGTAGTCGGAGGACGTTACGTCATAGCTCTGTGGTGGGTCGTTCCTCGTCGCGGGCACTTCCTGCCTTGTGTCTATCGCTGTGTCCTGAGACCTCGGTGGATCAAGACTATCCGTTAGTGATGCTTCATTTCTCTTTGAGCCCTTTTTATTGTGCAGCTTCTTCAATACGTCCTTTGTTAACACCTGTAATTAAAGACACAAATATAGGTAGTTCATTGTGTCAAAAATTAACGAACAGTATTTTTTATCCGTAACCGTAAATAATTCGATAAATTCAGGTATCATTACTTATTTGGATATAATTGCTGACCATTTTAGAATTCTATGAAGACTATATTTAGTAAACAATATTGACATAATGAATGCCCGAAACGACCGAAAATCTATATGCGGATAATATAACAATGGTACGAAATATCTCCACAAACCTTTACGGCGATATCGTACAAGGGTCCGCTAGTGATGCCCTTCCCCGTGGTTTCGTACTCCTTCAGCGCTTTCTGCGTGCTGTACCGAGCGGCCAGCAGCGCCGCGTCTTCATCCAGCATTCTATTGGACTGATACGCGTACGCCACTATTTTGATGAAATTTGGATTACTCAACATCGATGGGTGTAGTGGGACCGCTTCCTCAGTCTCCGTCACGGAGGTTTCTTCACTTGCTGGTACATTTGCCTTCGAACTGACTTCATCATCAATCAACAGGATGCTTGAATCTCCTTGCTTTGAAGACCTCACGTCGTTCTGCGATGAGTTCTCGATATTCCGACTGGTATTACTCTTGCTTTTTCTCCGAGTGTCTAACCCTCTGGGCGGTGAAGGCAACTTGCTCTTTACACTATCGTCGACCCATTCCTCATCGTCATCCAGCGTAACGACATCTCCACTATCGAGGGTTTCTATCTGCTTCTCGGCCGCCATGGCAGCTTTCCTCTTTAATTTTCCATTGTAATATGTTTTTGCAGTAGATTTTACTGCGAAGGCTCTTCTTGGCTTTATTACTTCGGGCTCTATTTCTACCACGTCCGGCACCACGAACGGCTCGCAGTCTCTACTCCCACTGTCATCATCATCTATTACCGTGACATCCGATTCGGGAACTATATGAGAGTTCCGTTTATTTTTTTCCTGTCTATTGTAGTCGTCGTCGACTGAACTGTGCTCGGTGTCAGTTGTATTTTTCCTTGGCCGTCCTCTCGGCCTCTTAATCGCTGGCTCGAACACTTCGTCGTGAAAATATTTTCGAGGTCGCCCCCTTTGCCTCCTCTCCTTGACCGCTACGAGCAGCGACGGTACCCCGCCATCGATCAGGGTGTTCTGGTAAGGGGTTCTACCAGTTAATTCCTCTGGGGTTCCATCAAGTACTTCATCCGATGTTTCGTCTATCACTTCGTGTGGTGTTTCTTGTTTCACTTCATTTGGTGTTTGAGTCGTGTCTATGTCCCCGGTAATGATATCGACAAGGGGAGGCGGTTCTGATGATGGTAATGATATGTCTTCCTCCTGCAGCATCACGGTAGCGATGCTCCGGGTGAGCTCGTCGCACGATCCCAGCCCGGCGCCGCCCGCGTCCACGATCGCCCGCACTTTCGCTACAAGCTGCGATATTTGGTGCGCGTGCTTCGAAGTGTGAAAGTTGTGTTTGATTAACAGTTGCATGATTTTTTTTACTTTCGCCTCTTCTTTCTCAGGATCCAGCGGCGTTTTTTTTTGTTCACTGACGTTAGGATCTTCAACTGTAGGGGTATAATTTGAGGCTGCCCTCTTAGATCCCTTCCTCCCTTTGGGCCCGGGTTCAGGGACTATCTGCTGTGACTGTTCCCCAATTTCTGTTTTCAATGGGGCCGATCCCGATGGCTCCGCACTAGATGCTTCCAGTATACGTTGAATACCCTGGCTGGCTTCCAACAACCGATCCTGCATTTCTGAAAATCAATAAACCATTTTCAGTATATTACTAGTAATAAGGATAACAAAAAGAAATGTTCAGTACCAACCGCACTGGCGGTAAGCGTGACTGTAAAACCGCCCTAAACAGGTCGCGTACCTTTGTTGGCGTGCTCCTGCTGGAACTGCATCCAGGCGGCGTTCCGCTCGTGCTCGGGCAGGTGCTGCTCGCGCGAGCCGCGCAGCAGCGAGTCGTGCTCGCGCACGGCGTGCAGGCGCGCGCGCGCCGCCACGCGCAGCAGCGCCACGTCGCTCACGCCCGCCGCGAACCCCGCCTCCACCGACTCGCCCTCCTCGTCGTACCTGTACCACACACACACACATACACACATACTTTTTGGAATTCATGTAACCGATTCAAACTCTGTTTAATAATTTGATTTATGTAGTATATCGATTTTTTAATTCAAAAAAACTCAGTCCGACGAATCCATAGCCTAGTTGGTAAGGGCCCTGCCTGCAAGGGGAAGGGTCCCAGGTCAAATTGCCGGACGGGGTAGAAAAAATATTTGTTCTGGGGTCATGGGTGTTAGTGATGTGTGATTTTTGCCCACGCCACCCGCGACACAGGGAATCCTAGAGTTAGTAAGCGTTTATTTAGTTACCGGTACAACTCGGTGAGCTCGGCCAGGTTGTAGTGGCGGTCGATCTGCTGTTCGTCCACGACGCGGCACGACACGGCCTGCTTCGTCACCGACCGTTCGTAGATCTTTTGCTCCATTGTACCCTGGAAAGCACAAACAAATTGAAACAAGGGGCCAGCACGCTCTAAGAATTGATTTAAACTTTAAAAATAACAATATAAAGTAGAGTATTGTGTGAATGAAAATATTTTTCAAACAACCTAGAAACCTAAAAACCGATTGTTTTAATAGCCAATCGAAGGATAACGAATTTAATATATCTCAATAATGAGCAGTCTACTAATTGTTAAGTTAATAAAGTAAATAAGTTTTTTATATATTTTCCATTCAACAATTTTTTTCGTTTTATTCAGCATGACATATTGTGTTGTCATAAATAGCTGACCATTGCAACAAGTCGGTATATGAAGCAATCCTTCTTCTGTCCGAAGCGGTAGACGCGGAAGATGCTCTGGATGTCGTGCGCGGGGTTCCACGACGTGTCGAGGATGATGACGCGGTTGGCCGCCGTCATGTTGAGCCCGAGGCTGCCCGCCCGCGTCGATATTAGAAATAGCCTGCCAAAAACATGACAACAATATCGCACCATTAGTAATGTAATGGCCCAATTCAAACAAGTAGTTTTTTGGGAGATCACGTTTAAAAGATTCTGGACGAGACATTTCTTCATCTTATTACCATAATTTATCTGTCATCTTATACTAAAGGCTGTTGTTTCGCGAAAACGTTCCAGTCCACAATGACAGCAATTTGAGAAAAATGCAATTCAGTGTTTCAGGGGTATACCTTTTTGCCCAAACCAGTATAGGCGAATACTAGATTTTATTGTAGTAAAATAATCATTGCAAATTATCATGTACACTATCATAAAATGCATACTATAGTCGGTGCGCTGTAGCATGGTGCGGGTGACAGTTGCCTGTATGACGTTCACATCTGTCATCAGTACTACTATGCGTTACGTTATACGCATAACACTTTTCTTAATTTTCTTTCAATCTCATTTTATTTGGAAACTAGAATATTCTGTTTAATTTTAAATTAATTTACTACAGTTATAAATGATTTCATATATTACTACTACTATACTAAGTCACAATTTATAAATCGCGATAACTTTCAAGAGTGAAACGAAACGTTACTGAAACTGTAACCCGCACCATGGTACAGCGCACCGACTATAGTCACTAATTCACTTTAACTCAATTTGGGTGGGTTGGAACGTTTTTGCATATCTACGTCCAATTATAAAGCGATAGAATTATAATTAAAAAAATGACGTGCATAACTGCATCACTGATTCCTATTCAAGGAATGGAATGGATTTTGAATTAGAATTTAAAAAGGGGTGTCCTCACTTGGTGTTGACGTTGCTCGGCGCGTTGAACTCGCGGCACCACTTCTGGCGCACCTCGGCCGGCACGGAGCCGTCCAGCCGGAAGTAGTCCTGGCCGAGGCTCCACTTGTTGATCCGCTTCAGGAAGTACTCGAGCGCGTCCATCGTGTACAGCGACGTCGAGAATATCAGTCTGAACACGACCATCATATCTTTTTTATAGAATTAAGATATGATATGTTGTTAGTAATCGTCCAATTGGAATTTATTAGTAAGCGTTTTATACTAATTCGGTCACAGATGTGTTGCTACACTTTCTAAGAGTAGAACCAGAACATAGAACGGTACATTGCCGGGCAATGGACCTATTAAAATTACCGTCATCAACTAACTTTTACTTCTAAAGGTACTGCGCACATTACATCAACTCATCTCCAACTTGACTCAGCTTCTACTCATAGGAAAGTATTGAAATATGAACTTTATTTCGTGTAACTTACGGTCGAATTTTCGGAACGTATACGATGCCTCTATCGCGCGTGGATCAAATCTTTCAAGTAAATGTTAAACAAAATAACGAAAGGAACACGACATAATACGAGTAGATTATCCACACTCCGCAGTTCACTGTCCATCTAACTTACATAATACGCAGCAGTAATAATATTGCGAGTGAATTTAAATAACTCGGGACTCACGCTTTATCCCCTAATGCGATGAACTCCTGCAACAGCTGGAAGACCACGACGAACTTGTTGGAGCTCTCCAAGGACTCCAGCATGTCCCCGCCGGCCAGGTACTGCAGCCACCACACCTCCGTTTGGTTTGGCTTCACGTCTTCTGACGCCGCCAGGTCCTCCTGCGCGAGGTCGTCTTCTAGCTTCTCCTCTGTGAAAGCAGAACATAATAATTGCAGCGTTTTGTCTTGGTAGAAGAGTATGTGGAATACGTGTTTTGAAGGAATATTGCTGCTATTACAAATGCTGGTATAACTGCGAATCGATCTAAAACTGTGAATGGATAAGTAGGAATGGCAGGATTTAATAAGTAGCAAAGTCTAGAGTTGGCCCGGGGCAGTACTACCGCCCGCCACAGTACCATTTCTACAGTGTGATAATTGTTTTAACAGCAAATCGTGTTCCAGATCGAAAGGTGTGGGGCCGGCTACACTTTTTTAGAGGTGGCTATCTCATTCCTAGCAACACATCTGTGACCGAATTAGAACAAAACTCTTACTAACAATTACTAACTGGACTATTACTAACAACAACTGACAGGACTAACTATCACTAACAGTCCCTGTCCCAGTCCCCATACTTACTAACAAACTAACCAACTAATGTTCTAACACCGTAACAGTGAACACAGTATAATAATGTACAAATCCCATTACCATATTCCACATTTAAATTCAAACTCACCTTTGATTTTATTCCGTTCGTCTCTGGCCTTCATGAGAAAGTTGTGCAGCACCTGCGGGTGGGTCCAGATCTTCTGCAGCACGTGAAAATCCTTCAGCAAACTCTGCTTCTGTTGCTTATTCTGCTGCTCGAGCGCGTACGTCATTATGTAGTGCTTGTATAGATCCCACTGGCACTGCGTTGGCGGTATGAACACTGTGTATTCATGCTTCTTTGGTAGGTACGGATATAGTACCGAGGCCTCCTGCCGTTGAAGGCAACCCTCTAAAACCTTGTGTAAGATGTGCGTACGTGCTTTCATCAATTTAATGTCCTCCTCTTGAGAATCTCTGTGCTGGCCGTTCATGATGGGATTTTCAAATCTACAAACATTACAAATTAACAACAAGCTTACACAATCTCATGTTAGAATAAAGTTAGTAGTAAAAAAATATTGTTATCAATCATTTTGGGCTAAATTTTGTTTTAAAATACAATTACCATATACAATATATAAATGACTTCAATAATAACCAAGGGCTTGGCGTCTTTATATCATAGTCAGTAGCGACTGTTTCAAGAATTCCTATTATGGGGTTATGAGTATGTTTTTTTCACCCTTTATATGTAAGCGCTTAATTACGACCCAATGGGAATATTATTCATGTTATACATATTTATAAAAACATTTAGTTTAAACATAAAGCATCTCACCTATTCGAATACTCAGCATAGGTCCCGAGCAAGCTGGGCTTCACAAAGTTGACCATGCAGTAGTACTCTCTAAGGTTGTTCTGCATGGGCGTCCCGGTCAGCACTATCCTGCGTTTGGTCGCCACTTGGCTCATAGCCACCGCCAGCACCGACGCGTCGTTCTTCAACAGGTGCCCCTCGTCACATATCACCACGTCTGGCCCTGGGTTCAGCAGGGCGTGGCGAATCTTGTCTATAATTTTAGGCTTTATATCATCCAGCTCTGGGTCGAGTGTTGTTAAACTCCGAAATAGTTCGTATCCAATGATAAAAATCCCACCGTCTTTGTACCAATCCTCTAATTGGTACGCTCGCTCGTAAGTCTTCTTTAGCTTTGATAGCTCGAATACCTATAAATATAGAAATAAGGATTGAAATATATCTATTTATCATACTATTTAGGTCATAATTAAAAAACATTTAAATCTGCATTACTTTAAACTTTTTTTTTCATTCCTTTAAACTATATGTCCTACAAGAATTACAAGAGTATGTGCATTTGACACAACATTTTTTTTAATTTGTATCTGATGTTTAGAGAATACACCAGCATAGTTTGTGTAGGTGTGACTCAGAGGGTAAATTTGAATAAAAATACTGCGGAATTGTAATGACTATTTCAACACAATTTTTTACATACATGTGGATAACGCAAGGCTGATATTGTCAGATAAAATTAACAACAATGACCTGGGCAAAATTTGGTAGCTCTACAGTGAATGTGTGCAGACAAAGGTGAACGAAACCATTTTGTCGGTAAGTATTGGAAATAAATAATGAAATAATAATTACATTTCCTTTTCATGCAAGACAACCCACGCTCAGGAATAGTCTAACCACAATGCAATATTTACTCACACCAATACCATCAGATGATAGATGATATGTAGTCCTAATTGATGAAGCAACACACACTTTGCAAAAGCCAATTCAGTTTAGATCTAAAGACAGTCACATTACCAATTCAAAATATAAATTAATTTAACATTACCTGTAACTTTCGTCTCAATTTGCATGACTTGAAAATAAAAGTTTAAGTTTAAGTTTAAATAAGACCTACATCGAAATATTATTCCTTATACGACATTACTAAAATTTCTTACATGAATTCAAACATTCGTATTCATATCGTGCTTTTTGAAGTAAAATTCTATATTGACATACTCGTGAGAAATTTTATAAGGGGTGAAACAAAAAGCGTCACGTTTTTATAATATACTATATATTATTAACATACAGTAAAATAACACATTTTACAATGGCATCATTTGCATTTGCTTAAAATAAAATGTTGTAATATGGACATAGCTAATATTTTATCTTTTCACAAGTTTCAATAAAATAAACAACATTTACAACACAAGTGGACTGACAACTTGAAGAAGACAGCGGGTGTCCGCTGGATTTAGAAAGCTCAAGATCGGTCACAGTGGCGCACGTTAAGCCTATGTTCAGCAGTGGACTTGTAAAGGCTGATGGATGGATGGATGGATGGATGAACCAACACATAAAGCACACCTTGTAATGTAATGTACGAGGTGTATGATAATGATGATGATGTGTTGTGTGATGTGTTTAAAAATCTTGAAATATTTTTACATTGAATTACCTTAATCCGATTAGTGACAGGTCCGATCCACTTGTTAATTTCGTCGACCCAGTTGAGCACAGTGGACAGCGGGCAGCACACTAGCACGCGCTTCATGCCCACACCAGGGTGCGTTAAAACCTGAAGCAATGTACAATGGTTATAATAAATTTCCCTCATAATATTAAGATAAAAGCTTGACGCGAGATTTAAGCCTCAAAATTGAGTTGCAATATTTCACGCGAACGAAATCTTGCAACTCAATTTTGACGAAGAAAAGAACAGAAACTCACAATATGAACAGTAACTAACAATATGAGCAGTAACCGACAATATGATCAGTAACCGACAATATGATCAGTAATTCACAATTATGAACAGTAATTCACAATTATGAACAGTAACTCACAATATGAGCAGTATCTTGTAATATGATCAGTAATTCAAAATATGAACAGTAACTCACAATATGAACAGTAACTCACAATATGAACAGTAACTCACAATATGAGCAGTATCTCGCAATATGATCAGTAATTCACAATATGAACAGTAACTCACAATATGAGCAGTATCTTTCAATATAAGCAGTATCTCACAATATGAGCATGAGCGGTAACTCACAGTGTGCAGCAGCGCGAGCACCTGCAGCGTCTTGCCCAGGCCCATGCAGTGCGCCAGGATGCAGCCGCCGCCGGCGTGGCCCGATGCCACCATCGACAGGCTCTCGAAGCACGCGTCCCACATGAACTTCACACCCTCGTACTGAAGACAAACGGTTACCATTGCTTATCAACCAACGACACAAAATTATATTACAATTTTACAAAACTTATGATTCAAAAGGTCTCTAATGTTTCTCACTATATAGAGTCTACAATTAGTTGACCATTCCAGGGTATGTCGAGGGACTTTTATGTGAGTAATGTTAAGTTTTCTTAACATTAATACCGATGTAGCAATATCAAACGGCTTACCTGATGTGCCTTCATAATTTTAGTGAAGAAAGGGTGAATGGTGACCACCGGCCGCATCTGTTCAAAGTCGTATTCGAGACACACTTCGTCGTTGATAACTAGAACGTTCACTCCCTCCTCGCACCCCAGTTCCTCCCTCTGTAACCAATTAGTTAACCATGTTAGTAATGAGTTAACCCTCTGCAACTGATGTGCTGGTATGGCAGACACCACAATATCGATAACCTTGTGTTGTGTCGTTATTTTTTTAATTGTTGACTCCTGCGCTCTTAGTACCTTAATGTCGACGGTCTGCTTTAGTGTGCCCCTAGCAGTCAGAAGGTGTCCATGAGACAACCACGTCAGTGTTATCGTTATAATTTCGTAGTGTCGTGTCTCCTAAACAACATGCCAGTAAAATTTGGTTGATTGTTTTTAATATGGCTAGATTAATTAACTTGAAAATAATAAAATACGTTTAAAAATTGTCAGTCCAAGACCGAGGAAGGAATGGTTTACATATAATAAATTATTGTCTCGCCCGCAAATCCAACCCAGTACATTCCGCTTGAAAGGGTAGTAAATAGTGGCAGTTGTCACACAGCCGGCGAGAAAGCGACTAGGGCATTGTCCCACCACCGGCGACTACGAGTACACTATAGTAAAAAATAAATGGTTGTCTGTAAAGTCGGTTTACGGAAGATAATTTTATTTTTTTATTGTGATAACGTCGTAAGAAAACATTGAAGAAAACCGAACGGTTAGGCTGATCGTGCCTCTATCGCTTGTTCCGCGCTCAATGATTTTGATATGAAACCTCACCAGTCTTGTTTGCTGCATATTCAGCCTGCGTTTTCTCTCAAACTCCTCCATATTTGCAATAACAGTGCTCCGCGCCAAAGATTTCTTGTCGATGACCTGTTTATCAACATAGCAAATATTTATTGTATTAAGGGAGGGGTTAAGTTAACTTTGACCAGTATTCCGCCACGCCACCGCAATAGCTAGTTTAAAAAAATATTAGGCAACTGAATAATATTTAAAATGTATTTATAAAATTTAGAACTCAATGGGAGGATTAGGAAGATCAGCTTAATATTTTAGTATCTGTGTCATTGCTCATTATCATGGAGTATTTTACTCACTTTTCTAATGTTCCTTCTTCCTTTCCCAAATGTCTGAGAATGTTTTCTACCCGCATACGAAGTATCATTTTCTCCAAATAATTCTCTGTTTAGAATACTATAAAAAACGAAACAAAAAGATGTTAATTTTTTTTAATGACTGGATTATATTGAATTTTACATAATAAAGTTTGTCCTATATTCTACTCCTCTGGTCTAAAGCATTGAGTGCTTCACTATTTTTTACAAGTAGTGTATATCTTATTGCAAACAGCCTAACACCATATACATTGGTATAATAAGACAACACACCTCATTTGTCTTTTCCGCTCCCAGAACTTTTTCCTAGACAGAGGTTTACGTGAACGGTTCATCCCACGTTTTTCATGTGCGTCGCCGCGCTTCTCGATGAATTCACTCACGATTTTGGCCCGCTTAGCGTCGTCCACGCTGGAAGTGAGACAAATTATAGTAAACCGTAGGCTTATTAATAGAGTAAAATAAATTATCAGCAAAAATAAGTTT
Source organism: Ochlodes sylvanus (assembly GCA_905404295.2). NCBI lineage: Eukaryota > Metazoa > Arthropoda > Insecta > Lepidoptera > Hesperiidae > Ochlodes > Ochlodes sylvanus. Next base: position 10,190,922 of record FR990142.1, on the reverse strand, counting down.
AACATTAAATTAAGAAACTGAGAAATATGTGTAGAAACAATACATTTACATAGGTACCTATGTTAGCAATAAAGCTCTAGTAACTATGAAGAACCATCGATTGGTTATGTATATGATAACAAATTCTGTCAGCCTATCAAATTGTTCATAAACATTATTTACCTAGGATCTCCTTGTTTTTTCACCAATCTTTTTAAAAGTTTCTCTTTAGTTGTAACCCATTGCTTTTCTTCTTCTGAAGAAGACTCATCTTGAAGTTTAACTCGTTCTAGCTGCACCCGAAGTCTAGACGAAGTTTTCTGTAAAAAATTTAAAATATTTATTTGTTTAAAAAAAAAACATTCTTAGTATATGATGAATTTAAAGCCTTCAATATCTAACTAATATCCACTTATAATTAACTTTACAAAATTATAGACTAAGGCTCGACCTATTAGAGACCAAAATTCAACATAAACAATATCAATTTTATTCAACTCCTAACGACCTAACTGTCCCGATTTAAGTCTTGGAATCTTGGAATCAGAGAATGAAATTACAACTTAGAAAATATACTTTGGAGTAATTTTACACATACTTACAGATGGAATTTTAGGAGAATGTTTTTTAGGTGCATCATGAACTTTTACATCTTGCGCATCAAGTGTGACCGGTGCATGTAATAAAGCCAACTCCTTATTCATCATCTTGTCTGCGGTCAGTAACGTTGAGTCATTTACTTTTATGTCTTTCTTTGACTTAGGCCCAGATCTATATCTTTCGCTGGTAGGCTCCTCATCCTTTTCCTTTTTTAATGTCTTATTCGCGCTCACTTCTGCTTCTGGCTTTTCTGAATCACTCTCCATGTCATTCATCAGAGAATTTTTCGCCAAAACGTTTTCAGTTGCATTTAGGGGCACTGCCTATTTAAAAAAAATTAAATAACAACATCTGACATCACTGTTATTATAGTTTAAAATTGAAGTGAGTAAAATATTTAATTTAAAACAATGATTAATTTTTATATCTACACCAGTTACATATAAGTCTATGTATATGATAAACAACAGTTAGGATGCCTAAGTAATCACTCAAAATTCTTACCTGGGGAATTTCATTATCAATATTAGCTCCTTCATCTTCTGAAGGCGTGAGTTCATTGAAATTGTCATCATAAGTAGGGCTCGAGAGCTCGGCTCGAGAGTTCTCTGTATTGTTTAATTTCTGTTGACTATTTTGCGTTATTCTATTTGTTTTAGTTCTGGCTTTATTGTCCTTGGAAAATGTTCGATGCAACGACTGTAGATTTGTTAACCTGTAGAAAACATTGCAGAACATAATTAATAAATCAATTAATTAAAGACAAGGCTCTACAGTCTACACATTGCACTTAAACCATCCAAAATCAATGGAGTCATAGTGCTCTTAATATAATTCATACTGATCTTGTTAACTGGTAAGAGCCTTTTAGGAGGCATGAAAACGATCGTCATAATTACACAGCATTGGACTAAATTACTCCATTAGTAGGGCTATACAAATGTCTTGCAAGCTTATGACAGACTTACTTTTATGTGAAAATTGACATGTGATCATCAACAGTAAATAAATTTCTTACCTATCGATATCAGTGTCTTCTTGATCTTTATCAGCTACGCCTTGATATCTGAAATAGGTTTCCACAAAGGACTCAGGTAATTTTTCTAACAAAATATATGTATGTTCATATAATTTAGTATCTTTATCATTTACAGGATAACATTTCCAACCATGCCGATCAATATAGGAAGGTTCTTCTCGTAATTCTGATTCATGACTTTTTTCATCAATGTTATCACTTGCCGCTTCTGTTTCAAAATTTTCCATACTATCATCATCCATCATGGGCAATGTTGGTTCACATTCTAAAAGCTCCACAGGATCATCAGGCTGAATCACAAACGAGTTATCTTGTTCTGTTGAACTGTGGCTATCAATTAAATTGTTTCTTTTTATTTTTTTGCGACAAGACGTTTTTGAAAGTATTTTTTCATCAACTCTTTTATTTTCATTACTGATGTTAACATTGGAATTTTCTGTAGAGTCTACATCATTACACTGAATTTCAGTATCTATTTTCTGATCCATTTTTGGTTTTGTTTTTTCTTCTAATTGATTTTTAGATTTGTCAAGTTTCAATTTTGCTAATGTATCTTCATGTTCCGAATCTGAAGAATCTTCCGATTTCTCTTCTTGTCTTATTCTTCCCTGCATCTTTCTAGTGAGCAAAGCTACTTCAATTTCAGGTGTACTTTTGTTTTTAGGTATTGTCAAGTCCTTATTTTTTAATCGCGAAATTTTAGGTCTAATTTTACGTTTTTTTTTTACAGAATTTTTTTGAGTATTAGATTCCTCATCAGAGCTGCTTTTCATTAGTCTATCTTTAGCTACATCTGTATTTTCTTGTGGTACTAATAAACTCATGCTTGTATCAAACTCATCGTCCATATCAGGTTCATGTTGTTTACGAATTCTTAATGCACTCTGACTAAACACTTCATTATTAGCGAAATCATAATCTGCTCTCTGCAACATTTTGTTCGTCCTAGCAAACTCCTCAAAAGCATCAAAGTCATAACTACTACTACTTCTTTCGCGAAAAATATCTTCAGCGTCAATATCAGAATTTTCTAACTTAGTTGCTAATGGGTTGAAGACTAAGTCATCATTTTCTGCTATTTCAGTTTTAATTATTGATGGATCTATGTTTTCAGATGCTTCTTCTAAAGGTTCTATTTTAATTGAAGCCAAGACACCTTCATTGTTTGATTCTTTAATTACTGCTGTTTTTGAGTTATCGTCAGTGGGCATAAAACATGATTTTAGCTCCTGCAATTTTACTCTTGAAACCCAATTGTTCTCTTCTGCATCTTCATATTGATTGGATTCCGTAAACTCAGGTTCATATTCATCATAATTTGAAAAATTTGAGTTATCATCTTCTGAATAAGGTGCTTCATCAATAGCGTCCGGTATTTTGGCAAAAATGTCATCTGATAAAGAGTTAACTGATTTTATTGTCAGTGATAATAACTGGTCTTCTTTATCCATGCAACATGTACTTGTTGTATAATTTTGTGCAAATGGTAACATTTGTTCCAAAATATCAGTTCTATAATCTAAATTCAGAAAATTATTGTATATATGGCTTTTGACATTCTCAAACGCTATGCATTTTAATGTTTTTATTCCATTGAAGGTTCTCTTCTCATTAATGTTAGTAAAATAGTTCTTTTGTATAATGTCTAAACAACAAGAAAATAGAGATTTGACATTCCTTTTAATTTTTTTGGTTGTTATTAGTTGATTTACATTCGAAATTGTATTTAGGCTAATATTGTTTACAGTTATATCAAGCTTGTCACATTTTACTGAAGATGAGTTGTTCTTTTGTATTGACTCTACACAACAAGAAAATAGAGATTTTACATCACTTTTAATAAGTGCATTGGTGATTTGATTTACATTACTTTTTCTACTGTTTTGAATTTCTCTAATATCCTCAGTTCTGTTGGAGAAACCTTTGGTACCTGATAAACTTCTAGCAATTATTGGCTCCTGAATAAAAGTATTAACTCTTCTGAGACACAATTTCTTTAAAGAACTAATGCTTTGAATTTTCATCTCTTTGCTTTTCATTTTATTGTCTTCAGTTATCAGCATACTCGATACTACATTGAATGACAATCTGAACAATGGTTTAGGTTGGTACTTAGGCTTCAATGGCAATTGCTGATAATTTTCAGCAATCAAAGATTTTTCACAATGAAGTCTCCTTTCATACATGTATTTATGCACTGCCTTAGTACACTGTGCTAGTAATGTTGTTGGCTGTGTTATATTATTTTCTTTAATGCCCATGGTCATTCCTTCAATATTTGGTTCAGTTCCATTTTGTGGTGTAAGAAGAATGTGAGAATGAGTAGACAAATCATTGGTCTGAGCAATGAAATAATTACAAATACCTACTTGCTTCACATTCAGCCACAGAGGTGATACCAATGGAGCACATGTTATTAAAACTTGCTGCCGTTTGTAATAGTTGTCAAAGAATTTTCTTACCATATCAATAGAGATGTAAGTATCAGGAGGTTTTTTATTGCGGCTGTCCTGGGCTAAAAAAGACTGAGTTGGTTTTACTTTCTTTACCATTATAGAATCATTAATCCACACGGTATGTCTACCACCTGTTATGCCCACTTTTTCTTTCTTTGCCTGTGGTTCTTCAGAAGATTTTTTTGCAATTTTTATTGATAATTCCTTATTTAGAAATACAGTTTTAAGATTAAATTTAGACTTTTCTTTTACTTTATCTTGCTCTGGGAGTATTTCTTCAACAATTTCACAGTCACTATCACTGTTTGTCTGCTTTGAGCTAGCCATAATACATTTAGGTGATTCTCTGAACTCTGACATACGTTGAGATTTTAGAAACTGTTCATATTCATTAGCTAAATCATCTTCCATTTGAGTCAAGTTGTGCTTAGCTAATTTGAAAAGTAAAAATGATTTCTTAACACAATATTCCAGTTTATTTGTGTCAGTAATATTTTTAGTATTTATCTTCTTTTGTATGAAATCTTCAGATTTTTGTATCATTAATTGTCCTAGTTCAGCAGTATTCTTAACAACTTCTTTTAAAAACTCACATGCCTTTTCAGATTGCTGTGCAGTTAAAGGAACTTTACATTTCATGAAACTCTCATGTGGGGATGTGGTCTGTACTTCAACTGATTTAGTTGTACTTTTGTTTGTTTGGGTTGACATTTCGAAAGTCTTTTTAGGTTCGTTTGGATCTATTACAGGTATTTCCAATGGCGCTATTGCACTCTCACTTGAGTTTGTGCCAGTCAACTTCTTTATTTTTAAATTAGTGCCCTGAATTTTCTGAGCTAAAAAATTTTCAAATTCATGTGAAATACCCCATGCCCCACTAGGTTTTTGATTTGAATTTTCATTGGTTGTTATATCTGATGATTGTAGAGAATGTTCTAGCTCATCATCAATTTGGGTTGTTGTATCAGCTGTTGTTGAAGTTACATCAGGTATTGCATTTTGTGTCAGATCATACTTTTTATTCTGATTTTTCTTTGGTGTTTCTACTGATTTTCTTCCTTTCTTCTTGCCCAATTTCTTAGCATTGGTTTCTTCCATTTGAATTAACTCGTCACTTTCTGACAAAGACGATTCTGATTCTGAATATTTTTGGCCTTTTTTCTTTTTGCCTGGTATATATTCATCATCCGAGTAGTATCTTCCACCTTTTCGTCCAGATACATTGTCATCATCATCAGATAACTCCACATTAGCAAATGGATCTTCATCTGATCCCTCATCATAATCTAATACTTTTTTTGCCTTTTTTCGTATGGGTCTTTTAGAAGGACTTTCTGTTTTGGGACTACTATTTTTTTCAACAGCCTCTTCAACTACATTTTCATTGATAGATTCACTAACAAGACTGTCAACATTGTATTCAAAATCAGACATTATTGGTTTCTTATTATTACGTTTTGGCAAAAGTTCTGTGACATTATCTGATGTTCCATCAATACTATCAATTGCAGTTACTACTGAACTATCTTCATCTTTATGGTCATCTTCTGGTTTAAATCGTTTTTTTAATGAACTTAAGCATATATCATCTGTTTCATCGTCAGTATTTTCATTGTCTACTGATTGTTTTACTTCATTTGATGACTGAAGAGATTTCTCAGAGTGTTTATCTGCTTCTTCAACTTCCTTTTTTTTATTATTTCCTCGTTTTCTTGAGGGGTTTTCTTTATTTTCAGTTTCCGTTTTATTTTCTGTATGTTCTAGTTCTTCTGTTGGTGTTGTTAGCATTCTTAAAAGCTGAAGTTCAATATCATCATATTTATTATCTTGTTCTTTATTTTTAGACTTTCCTTTTACAGGTTGACTACTACTAACTGATGAGTTCTGCTTTGAGATTTCTGTTGAGGGGGTATTAGTTATATAATTACTTTCTAACTGATTTAAATCTTCATTATGAATGTTTGATTTCTTTTTCCTTCTGCGTTTACTTGGTGTTTTTTTATCAACACATTGTTTAGTATCTACATCTGATTTTATACTACTCTGGTGCTTTTTTGACAAAAACTTCTCTGTGTTTTTCTCAACTTCTCTGTGTTGTGTGTGTGAATTATCACTTTTATCATCTTCCATAAAGGTTTTTTTATGACTTATATCAGCTTGACAGGTTGGCTCTTCAAGTGCATTGTAATCATTTTGATTACTATGACATTGATCCTGCTGTATACTTGAAGTACTAACTTTCTTTGGTCTGCCTCTTTTTTTTTGTGGCTTTAAAGTTTCATTAGGTCCAGTAATGTCAGGTTGCGATTTTATTGGTATATCATTATCCAGTGGTCTTTTTCTTCTCCTTGTTGTGCGCCTAGTAGAATTTTCAACATCACTAGATGTAGATTGGCTCAGTCTGTCGCACACAGTGTTGTCAGTCGTTGTATTGATAACACTATCTTCTCCTCCTTTTTCTAATACACACTGATCAAAGGGAGCAACACTTTCACTTGATTTATTAAATTGTTCTATCACATCCACACTAGGAATTGGGTTTTTCTTCTTTCTTCCTCTTTTTTTCGGAGTAGGTTGAGGCGGGACGTTAGAAACATGTTGTACTGTTTGTATTGAGCTGCCAGTAATGGAATTCGACTCTCTTTCACGGATGGTAGGAACAGAAACTAATAGTTCTTGATTTGTTTCTACAGTGGATTCCGATGAATTGTTTTGATCGGTCTGAGGGTCAGATACGCTGACAATGCAAACGTCGTCTTGTATTTCGTCAAGACAAGCGTTTATATCCAGTGTTGGCCGCGGAGGATCTACAATGTCTGATAATGTAATAAACTCATCCTCTTCATAACTCGATCCCATCTGAAATTTTTCAAAAGCCGCCTCTTCTACGCACAGGTTGTTAGGTAAATCAATGTTTTCAGATTCCGACATGTTGAAATAAAGAGTTGAATTGTTTGTGTTTTTCAGGCACATACATTATTACACGGCACAGGTATTAGTTATCCAGAGATGTAGTAACTCAACTTATCGTAATTAAATGTTTTTTGAAACATAATTGGCAATAAAATCAAGAAAAAATATATTTTCACAACAATGTTGATGCTTCACTTCAGATTGTCTTCATTCAGCTTCACTTCAGAGTTCAGCTCCAGTTTCGCCTCCATATTCCATACCCTTTGAACACAGAGTAATTTATTATTTCCCAGTTCCCTTCCACTACCACAGACTTTAAACGCACTGTAGCAAGTGTAGCAACACGCATCGAGTGAACATGTTGATCGAGGATTAAAATTATACCTAGCGCCTTGTTTTATTCCTCATTCCATATTTTACGAAGTGTCATCTAGTCATCATCCACCATCTTCTTTGACGCGGCTTTTTCTTTAGTAATAAATGTAAATTAGTGAGATGCAATTTACTTCTGAAAAAGCATTCAGAGCATTATGCTATTATTTTAGGGTAACAAATAATGCAAACTAAACAACCAACGCCTTCTAAACGTAACGCAGTTTCCGTATAACACTTTGTGTACAGAGTACTTTGTGACTATATGTTATACGTAAACGCTGCGCGCTGTTTGGGCTAAAGAACCTGCGGGCGCGGCGTACAGATGCCGCGCATTTCGTTGTTCTGTGCTCACTGCTCACTTTTTATTGCGCCATGGCGCAATTTAGGGTTAGCGCAATAAGCCGGCGCAGTTTACTGCGCCTGAGTTACTGAGTTAGCGCAAGGATTTTCGCTGAGTTACCCATGTATAGCGAATAAAAGCAGTGGTGTAAATATTAGTAAAAAAAAAATAAACAGATAAAATATTAATCAGGTAACAAAATGTCAAAATGTCTACCAAAACCATGGACGTATTAAATTAAACTATTAACTATTATGTAACTAAATTAGTATAATACGTCCATGACCAAAACCTATACGGCGTGCAATCAATAAAGCTATTAAATAAATAAATAACAAGTTACATATAAACAAAAACAAAGGTTTAGAGTTTTATTAAAATTTGGTATTTCAGTACAGTGTGTTATTTAATTTACATTTACAGTATACTGCCGTTAAAATTCATTTTATATATTTTTATCTTACATACGTAATTATCGTAATTACTATTCTATATATAACGTAATTATCAGTAAAGATGATATTATCATTATGAGAGGGAACGAAACCCTTATTCTGTTACCACACAGCAATACATTTTTTTAAATGTACCGTGGACTTTTAACTTAGAGTATATATTACGGTAGTATAGAGCAAGCGCAACGAGGTGGGAACTCCTACGACGGTTGAGAACAACACGACGTTCCCGCCGCGAGCGCTTGTAGTCGTGGTTGAGTGAACTTGAGTGCTAGCGCTGTGCGTTCCTACAGAGAGTTTTCGAATATTTACGTATCAAAATGGTCAAATGTGCAGTTCAATCTTGCAAACACGATACTAGGAAACACACAAAACTAAAATCCAGTATCACATTTCATCGGTAAGTCGATTTATATACTTATTTTTATAAAAACAAATCACGCATCGCGGGGGTGAAAGAGACGTGCGGGGCGGGCACGCATAGGATTCCCCGCGCGCCCCGTTCCCCGCGCTTAGTGAAGCGTGGAGAGCGGTGATGTGACGCGACCAACGCTGTAGTCGATATTTAAAATATTTTTTTAAATGTTAGCTATGAACCTATATAATTATTAGTAACCTATAATATAGGTGGATTTTGAATATTAAAGTTACATTAATATATTATATGTATTATATATTATATTAATGTAATATATTATATATTTTATTAATGTAACTCAATGATATATTAATACTCAAAATCTTTTAAACATTTATTATAAATACTAGTGGTCCCAGCGTACTTCGTACCGCTTTATAATTAAAAAATGTTTTAGTGATATATCGACAGCAACGCCACCTACCGGGTCCAATTGTGAATCTAAACCATTCTCGGATCCACCTGAAGACACACAAAAAATTTCAACCAAATCGGTCAAGCCGTTTAGGAGGAGTTCAGTCACATACACACGAACACAAGAAATATATATATTAAGATTTTTGGTGTGTGTTTAGTACGATTTTAGTACTTTTTAGTATTTTAATGCGAAAAATATTATAGCGTAAACTAGAGTAGTAATGTAGTAATAGAGTTACTGTCACTGTTTAATTGTTGTTGTTTATTAGGTTTAAGATACTTAAGTCATCTAAATAACTACTAATCCTTTCTACCATCGAACGACCCGACTCACGGCGTTTATTCATCCCTTCGTCGTAAACATCCCTCCAGTACGGAAGTCACGCTTTGCGTCATCATTCATCATACTTACCGCGAAGGACTGGAACAAATTGCCTGCGTCGGTATTTCCGTTCGATTACAATGTATGTAGGTATCTTCAAGTCAAGAGTGAATAGGCTTCTAAGTTATTGCGCCTTACCACCCTCGTCTACATCGCTGCTTACCATCAGGTGGGATTGTAGTCAGTAGATAGATTGTAGTAGTTAATGCTTTAACTTATAGTAAGTCTAAAAAATTTGCGTTGCCATAATTATATACAGATTTTTTCGTATTTATACAGATTTTCGATGTGCGCTACAGATTAGCACTGGATACAGGTTTTTATACAGAATTCTTACTCTATTGATAAAATTACCATATTCAACTAAAACAAAACTTTGAAGAAGAAAGATTTTTTAAATAAATATTACCTAGTTCCTTTGTTGCAAATATGTAAATTTTGATTGTTGTTGCGTATAATTATGTTTTTAATTTTACTATTTACACTGGTATTCTATTTTACTTTAATAAATATTAGTTCCTTTGTTGCAAATATTTGAATTTTGATTGATGTTTGCAAAGTTTCATACTAACTTTGCACCCCCGTTTTACCCCTTTAGGGGATGAATTTTCAAAAATCCTTACTTATTGCTCACCTACGTTATAAAACGAACCCCTGTGCAAAATTTCAAGTTTCTAACCCTTATAGTTTAGGCCCTGCGTTGATATATCAGTCAGTCAGTCAGTCAGTTAGTCATTCAACTTCTCCTTTTATATATAGATTTTGTAATAAAAAAAATTACACTAAACCCGATATTTTATTTCATAAACTTTAAAGCCACACGATTTCCTTACATTTCTATTACTCATAATTTTCGACAGTCGATACTGACGTAATGTAATCGGTACATCCCTAATTGCCATACACTTCTCAATATAAATATCTATAGCACACCTGCCTACGCTGCGAGCTGAACATTTTGTGCAATGCGCGTGCTCTATACTACCTTAATATATACTCTAAGACTTTTAAGGAGAACACTCTACCAATTTATTACTCCTAGACAATGCTCCTATTATCAAAATAATTCCTTTTTAGACTATAGTTGATATTGCCAGTTATTTCAGTTATTTGCCATGCTTTTATATTAAGCTGCGTACACACCGGCCCAACGAAGGCCAACGAAGGATTGTCAGCGTTGAATGCCAAACTTAAAATAGTCTGTGGAAACTGGAAATATTTAAACTGAATTTAAATGACATCTCTAGCTCTACTCTCCACAACACAACAAATACGTCAAACGTCAAATACAGAACGATGCAGAAGTACATGTTTCATTCGGATTCTTAAAAATAAATACTAAAAATTGCTGTTCGTCAGTTTTCGTCTAAGCAGATACCACCAATTTCGTTTAATTCTTCCTACATAAAAATGCTTCTAAACTAAAATAATAAATTATGTGTCCGTGAATAGTCAACAAATGAAAGTGCAAGATGTATTTTCCAATAGGTTGGCCTAAAGTTCTTAAAAATCTGGGCATCGATGCTTTACCTATTAAACAAATAGTCTCTAACAGAGACAAGATATTATTTACGTCTCTGAGTGATGATTGTTTTGTTGTATGGTACTGCAAGGTAAGTGTAAACAATTTTTCATTTTCATACCTTCCACTTGGGTGCAATATTATCAATGCATCTAATTAAATAAAGTGCCCTAAGAATACGAAAACGATTTAGATAGTTTTCATTTTATTAACAATGTATCCTTAGAGATATAAATAAACACTTTCAGTTTATGTGAACCTTTAATTTATTTATTTTTATGTGGCAGTTGATGTACATAAATGAGCTTAATTAGATTAATGAGCACAAAGTATAATAGTATTTTATTGAGCTTTTATTTAAGTTTTGTTTTGTATATAGCCTCTATAGCGGATTTTAATTAAATAGATATGCCATAATACAAACTTTATGTAAAAAAATAACATCCCATTGAAATATGAAAAAATTAGGGTTGAGGTTAGAATAGTAACTCATTGGTAATTATGAATTACTTGTGCTTGTATAGATGTAACTCACTCTACGCAGCTTTATGTTGTTAGTGTTAGAATTTTGAAGTTTGAATAGTTTTTCTCAGTTTTCTTACAAACTGCGTCGCCAAATGTTGAGGGTGGTATCATTGTAATCAGGAAGAGTCTAAACCCCCTACATTCTCTTACCTTTTTCTTACGTTTTTATGACTTTTTTTTCGCATTATAGGCATTTCTATCTAGTTTCATATATCATAGGCTATCAAGTTTAATATCAGCTACATAATATATCATAGGCTATCAAGTTTAATATCAGCTACATAATATATATTCTTGACTATTTTTTACACAATATACACTTCTCATCAGAAAAATCGAAACACTTCCCTTTTTATGGTTTCTGTCCTAACTTAACACAAAAGAGTTTTCATTCCAGGAAAAAAATCACATGATTGTATAGCTGGAAGATTGGCCATTACAGTGATTAGTGAAAATTCTTAATTCACAATTAGAATTTCATTTGTTTATCCTATAAATGAAATGATTCACTGTTTTAGGACAAATGTGTGTTTAGAGTTGGAGTACATTTCAGCTTTGAAAACTAAAAATTAGCACTTATCTTAAAACTTTTTGTTCTGTGTTCTGTATACTGTGTGTGTACTGTGACTTTGGGACCTCTGCAAAAGTTTTTATTCTAAAACATATGGATAATTCGCCAGCAGAAGCCGACCAAGTGGTGGCATTGCTGGATTCTTAACTTAGTCAACGTATTGTGGCTGAAAGATTACATCTAAGCCTGTCGTCTGTTCATAGAGTCTACAAACGCTATCGGGAGACTGGTTTGTTCACACGCCGTTCAGGATCTGGCAGGAATCGGGTCACTTCTAAGCGAGATGATCGATTTATTGTAACAACTTCTTTACGAAATCGACGCCTTAATGCATTTCAACTGCAGCAGCAGCTTCATGTTGAACGTAGGGTGGCTGTAAGTGTCTCTACAAATAGAAGAAGGTTAAAGGAACGTGATCTGGTACCGCACAAGCTAGCAAATGGGCCGGAATTAACTGTAGACCATCGAAGAGCGCGCCTTAACATTGCACGTGAGCACCTAAATTGGTCATACCTCCAGTGGAACAAATTCCTCTTTTCTGATGAGTGTAAAATTATGCTTTATGGTAACAACGGAAAGAACAAGGTCTACAGAAGAGATGGAGAGTGCTTTGCACAATGTTACATTGAAGAAAAGGTCAGTTATGGTGGCGGTTCGTGGACGGTTTGGGGATGAATCAGCGCCGACGGTAAGACGGAGCTTGTGTTTGTGTCTGGGCCACATCTGCGTGCACTAAACAGTCATCGGTACATCGAACAGTGTCTTGAGCTTCACGTGATGCCCTATGTACATTTTATTGGCAACGGTTTCATATTCATGCACCACAATCATTGTACTCACACCGCGAGCATCATACGAGATTTTATTACCGAAGTCGGTATCTCCATTATGGAATGGCCAGCAAGAAGCCCGGACATGAATCCGATTTAACATCTGTGAGATGAATTAAAGAGACGAATTCGTGCAAGAGATCCTGCCCCAGAAACACTTAGCCAGCTGCAAAATGCAATCCAAGAGGAATGGAATGGAATGCCACAACATTGGATGGTGACTCTCATGCGATCGATGAAGAACCGTATGGAAGCAGTAATAAGAGCTCGGGGAGGGAATACAAGTTATTAAATAAACGCTTCTTAGCTTTTTTTTCATTTACGTGTGTTGTTTTATCAATTATCTTCATACACCATACAGGGTAAAAATTACTTGATAAACAAAATACGAAACCTATGAAAATTTAATTTGAATTTAGAACAGTAACATTAGGATTTGAAAACCTCATGTTATTTACTATTAAACGACATTTGACATATATTCCTAAATATACATATTCTTCTGATAATCCCTACAAAACATAAACTTGCAAGGTGTTTCGATTTTTCTGATGAGAAGTTTATTTTGATATTTTATAAGAAAAGTTTAATTGCAATAACATATGGTTTTTTTAATTTAAATTTCAGCCTACTGTTCCCATTGTATATCATAAGAGGAGTGAGGAATCTCTTAAAAAGTTGGGTGTCAATGTTGGAGTAGAATGGAAGCCAGACTCAACCATGATATGTATTGCGGTATGTTTCTGTGTAATGAGGCCAATGCGATATTAAGTTTGTTCATGAACAAGTATACATCCTGAGTAGATTGTTGTTGAAACTTTATCATTTATGTTACATATGTATGATTCAATACTATACGTTGTCTCATCTCTGTACCAGTCCTCATACTTGTGAATGCTGGGGCAGGGGCTGTTAGTCATAGTTAGTCCTGTTAGTTGTTAGTTATAGTTTGTTCTAATTCGGTCACACCCTGCTATCCTGCTACCCTTGAGGACTGAGACTGAAAAGTGTAACCGGCTCCACCCTCCAACCGGAACACAATTGCTGTTAAACCAATTATTACATGGTAGAAATGGCAAATGGTACCAAGTACCATGGCGGGCGGTAGTACTACCCCGGGGAGTACAAAAACCTACCTAAATCATTAAACTGAAGTACCTAATTCTGGCGGTTTTACTAAAACTCTTATTATATTGATAAATAAATAATCAGAGCAAAATATTGTTTCAGACATCCGAAGGGCACTTGATATTGTACAATGTTGAAATAGAAATTGACACTACAGCCTACCAACAGTTTGACCCTCCATCTGCGAGCTTGCGACGCGACTCCGCTGAACTCTTCGTCAAAGAGATCATACCTTCACTTAAGATCACCTTGGTAATTATAATGTTTCAACTAATGTAAAATTGTTGTTTATTATTGTCACATTTTTTAATTTTGTTATTGAAATTCAAACTTTCAATTAGTGTGTTTAGATATCAAATTATACTTGATGACCAATATTATGATGCAATCGTTACTATGCTAAATTGCCGTTAGGGGTCCTGTTTTCTGACTATGTGTGCTTGTTAATGGTACCCATGACACGGGAATCTTAGTGTGGAACTATGAGTTTGTACCATTACTATTATTTTACCAGTAATCTACACAGGCTTTATTTCAGAAAAGTCTATTCTTCATTACCAGTGAAATAAATACAAAGGAAATTGGACTTTTATATTATGTACTAGGAAGTCAATGGCTGTGCAATCTGCATTATACTACTGTAAAATAAATTATCATTTTTAAACCTATCAAATGAGAATGAATACCAACTTGGTACCATACCAACCAATTGGTAATAAAAAAAATTGCTAAAATGTAGGTTTTTTGGAAGTTGTGTATAGTTTTGCGAGGGTAATGGAGTAGGTAAGCAACCAAGCCCAAGGCGTGCGGTTTGAACACTGGTTTATTGCAATAACATAAAATGCTCATGTAAGTGATGTGTGCAAAATACGTATGTACGCACATACTGTCAAATTGCTGTAAGCTGTAAAGTTAATGTTTTTCAGTTCAAGGAGATACTGGTGTGGGACGGAGAGATCACCCGCATGTGCTGTATATCGGGGACGGAGATTCTGGTGTGCACGACCCGCGCGCACCTGCTGCGCTACCGCTGGGACGGCTCGCAGAACCGCGACTACTGCCTCGACCTCGGCCGGATACCCTTCTCCATCAACCAACAAGTCTCTAAAGGTCTCCAATAAATTATTATAGTCCCAGTGAAAGATTATACGTAGTTCAATGATGTTATATGTAAGTAAAAAAGAGGTAGACTTGCCAGTGTGCGGTCTTAAAGTGAGGCAGTCAAATTGGGCTAATTGGCGTTGTAATGATCATAAGAGGAATCTTTTGCTTTTGCCACTTAACGCAGCACGGAAATCCATGCATGTCTTTCCGCGTCGGACGTATCGTTTCATTATTTATTTATTTTTATTTAATACAATTATGAACGAAGCGCTCATAGCCCGGCGGCTTGCGTTGATCTCAAGTGATCGACAAAGTTAAGCAACAGCGGGCGCGGCCGGTAGTTGGATGGGTGACCGCTAGTGGCAAAAATTTCTTGAGCGCTTCCGTGCTTCGGAGCGCCCGTAAAGCCGTCGGTCCCGGTTGTTATCATTTGGTAGCAGTCGTTAAGCCATGTCGGATACCTTCGGGCGGCTTAAAATTTCCGACACTTGGGTTGGCTACTAACCCCTCCACCAATCCGCACTGGAGCAGCGTGGTGGAGAATGCTCTAGGCCTCCTCAGGTATGAGGAGAGACCCGTGCTCAGTAGTGGGCTATTAAAGGGTTGTAGCCAATACAAGTATGTCGTTTGTTACTTCCAGCCGAGCCGATCCTGGAAGACAACACGCATGTCAACGACATAGAATACTCGCCGCTGGTCTGCGGCTTCGGCATCACGCTCAACGACGGCCGCGCTGCCTACCTCACCGCACCGAATCTCAAATTTGATCCTAATGTAAATATTGTTATTGTTATATTTTTACAAGAGACAATGCACTTTAATTGGTCATGTAAAAATGGGGAAACAGACCAATTGCCGTTTAACAACATTATTTGTTCATTGATTGTGAATACACATTCGGAAATACGATGTTCATTCATGGCCGTGAATTTTCCAGTAAGCTTATGTTACATAGTTTTACCCCAAAGTACTTCGTCATATTGTTGGTCTTACAATATAATCAAAGGGTATTCAAATTTTACACACTAGGTTAGGATTACTTAATAAATTTCAAGTCATAAGAAGATGATTTTCTTTTAGTTATCTGAAATTAATTGGGATACTGAATTCATGGTAAGGTGAAATTGTAATATGCAGGTATACTATATTGTGTGTTTTTGGAAAAGACAGATGGAATCACTGTTTTGCTAAATTGAAAATTAATTGGGTAAAAAGTGGATGATAAATAAGTAATAAAAAAATATTATGTAGGTGTTATGTACCTGTTTGAATTGCTAAAGTATTTAATACGTACTTATAGTAACAGATTGAATACAACATGAAGTGTGTGCGCTATGCAGGTTTTATTACGAAATGATGTTTGGTAAAAGTCAATACATATAAAAGTATTTCAAAATATACATACATATTAATTTTGCTTGTTCACTAGGAATGAAGGAAATCAATCATTGTTACATCAAATCACCAACACATGCTTGTACAAATTGCCAATATATAGAGTCACTAGCGCTACTGCTTCGTTACGAGAAGCTCATTTTACGTTCAAAAATAATTTCCAAATCCGAATATAGTTAATATTATGTTTTATTAAACATGACTGATGTTGAGATTACTAGTTTTATGAATTAGAAACGTTGTTCATTTGTTGTAGATCATTTGTGGCTACACGAAAACAAAATTTTATTTACTTAACAGTACCTATTTTTGGGGAGTTTCTATATTATGTATAATTTATTTCCAATTATCATTTTCAGTGCTTTTCGCTTTATAATAGACGGATAGACGAATAGTTCAACACTATTTAGTTTATCTGAAGCCTACGCACATGAAAAAAGTCTATCTACAAAATCTTATACAGAAACCACAACAAACAACACACACAACGAACAATTTTATTATTAGTATATAACTAAGATAAAGATAAATTAAACATATAAATGTAATAGTACAGATGTATTCTTTGTGGTATTACAACAGTCTGCGGAATGTTTCCCTAAAATCGGACTTGGAATGAAGAGGTGTAGATATCGTGTTGTGTGATTGTGTTGGGCTCGGGCTAGACGTGTGGTTGTACCCGGGTCGGCGCGCTACAGTGCGGGCGTGTGGTTGCAGGCCGTGCAGGGGATCTGGGCGCCGGGCATCGACGACGCGACGTGCGCGCGCGTCAACCACAAGTATAGGCTCATCGCCATCGGGAGGAGGAAGTAAGTTTGTGTCCGATCTATACAAGTAAATAAAATTGGAGTGTCTGTTTGTCAAATTAATTAATATCAAATTACCGATTTTTACTAAATGCATGTATGGATTGTGTACACGGTATGTGTACCAAAATAACATTTTGTACAATTTTTGTATGTCTGTCTTTTTGTTTGGGACTCTGGAACGGCTGGACCGATTTTGACGGGACTTTCACTGGCAGATAGCTGATGTAATAAGTAGTAACTTTGGCTACTTTTATTTTAGATTTATTTTAATTGAATTCCAGGATAGCTAGTGTATAATAAATAATTAATAATTACAATATCTTAACTAAACTAAAATCTAAGGTTATGTCCAAAGCTTAGTTTTTGAAGTTGTTATGCAATAATAAAAATGTGTTTTATATATAAAAACTATAACGCGCTAAAAAGTGGTTTGTATTTGTATTGAAGTTCACAGGTGGACGTGTTCACGATAGACGAGGTGACCGGCGGGCTGGAGCTGTCCCACACCATGGTGCTCAGCTCCAAGGACTTCCCCGGCGACCCGGGGCCAGTCAAGTGTATGAGGTATGGTGTATCAGGACTTGAGTTAGCTGCCAAATGATTTGTCGTGTTTCGACCGGGGCTCGGGAGCCAGTACTTTCTTTCTCCTCTATTTTTCTTGTCCAACAAAGCATCAGTTTCCGCTTCCGTTGTCCGCTATTTACATATTATCTATATTGTATATAACTCATCCGTTTCTGAGTGGCTGACACACAACGCACAGCCAAAACTACTGAACGCAAGAAGCTGAAATTTGGCATGTAACATACATGCTAGATTTCAGCACCTTAGGGAGTGCAGGGGAGCACTAAGAGAGGATTTTTGGGAAATCCCCAACATAAGGGGTTAAACTGAGGGGTTTTATTTCTTCAATGGATTCACTTGAAACTTTGTATATAGGTTCCTAAAACGACCCAGGTGAGCATTAAAGATTTTTTAAAATAGAAAGAGCACTGTCCAGTACATTAAAAGGCGCCATATGACCGAATGACGCGGGCGACGCCGTGGGCGGAAAGCTAGTAATAATATATTCGTGCGGTGCGGTGTCTGTCGGTCAGGTGGACGGCGGACGGGCGCGCGGTGGCGGTGAGCTGGGAGCGCGGCGGCGTGTCCGCGTGGAGCACGTTCGGCGCGCTGCTCATGTGCTCGCTCGCCTGGGACTACGGGCTGGCGCGCGAGCGGCCGCTCGTCGTCGGCAGCATGGTCGGTACATCTACGTGGCTTGATTAGGGCCATGCATTTGATCTCCGACTATTGTTGAATGCCTTTGAATTTGAATACTTGAAGATGCGTATTCTTTTTTCATAAATAATATGTAATAAGTTTGCCAAGAAGGAGGGTATTTAGCATTTTTTGTGAGCGTTCCATGAACCATCTTTGACTCTCAGTCGGGCTAATAGTCGGAAATTAAAACTTAATTAAAATTAAATTTTTCGAGTGTGTGATGGTTCGAATGTTCAAATTCGTGTATAAGAAATTGATTTTGCACGCAGTTTTTAATGTTATTGTACGTATTATTTTATATAGGAATGGGCGACAGAAGGTTATCAGCTTTGGATGGTGAAATCGGAGAAGGACTCCAAGTCTGAATTAATACAAATGGATTTTGTGAAAAGTCCCCTCAGCGTTAATCCTTGTATGGTGAGCATGATTATAAATTTAACTACAGATAACTTGCAGTCTAAAATACATATATTAAGATGCTTCAACATAGATTAACTTATAATCATAGATTAACTTCTAAACACAGAGTAACCAACGGCACCTGTACTTGCAAGCGGACGACAAGCTGTACGTCAACCTGGAGGACAACCTGACGAAACGCACGAAGGTTTCCATCATCGACTCGTCGGGCGACGGCTACCAGGAGAGCGGCCCGCCCGACGAGCCCGCCGTCGAGTACCAGAGCAAGTCCAAGTTCAATGATTTCGTCGACGACAACGAGTGCAGGAAGCAGTGGATCGTGTTGCCGCTGCCGGCCACCTATATAGCCACCAATTGGCCGCTAAGGGTGAGTGCTCTGAATTGTTAGATAGTTGTGAGTGTAAGCAATGATAGCGTTGGTTGTTCTTCGGTGTGTTGCATCTTACACGACACCTCTGGGTTGGAATCAAGAGCTTTAAGTTTTTCAGACCTTGTGATATTAGAAATTGACTACAACTAGCTTCAGTCAAATGTATTAAAATATCGTTCATTACAAATCTTAAGATTTTCTTGATGGTTTGAACGGTATAGGAGTTGATGTATTGCAACGCCATTTACTGTTGACTTACAACAAGTGTCAAGTGTTTATACGCAACGTCGCGGCGCGTACTAAGTGTGTGAAGTATAACGTGATGTGAATCCAGTACAGCGCGATCGACGAGGCGGGTGTGAACGTGTGCGTGGCGGGGCGCACGGGGCTGGCGCACTACAGCACGGCGGCGCGCCGCTGGAAGCTGTTCGGGAACGAGGCGCAGGAGAAGGACTTCGTCGTCACCGGCGGCATGCTGTGGTGGCGGGACTACGTCGTCGTCGGTGAGTGCCGCTGCATGGGTTGCTCCTCTACGACCCAGAGATGGGTCACGAACACAGCTATGTGCATCAGTCTCAAAAACTTTTCACGAATTAATATAATTTGATTTAAGGCATAACATGCATCATGACGTCAATACGGCGGTTCTTGATTTACTTCTCTTGAGTGTAACTAGCCGCCTGCGACAACCACAATACTATTGTCAATAGTGTAAATATTGAAGATAATATTATGTGAGTGTGGCCTGGGTATGATACGGTGTCGGCGGTGACCCTCAGGCTGCTACAGCATCCTGGACGGGCACGACGAGGTACGGCTGTACCCGCGCGAGGCCAAGCTGGACAACCGGTTCGCGCGCACCGTGCGCGTGCAGGCGCAGGTGTACGTGCTGGACATGCTGGCCGACCAGCTCGTCGTGTTCGCCGCGGACTCGCTCGTCACCATATATGAGCTCGAGTGCCTGGACAACGGTTAGTGGAACATCTGGTATATGTTGGCGGTTGGAAGCGTGAGCTATAAACTGAAACGTTTTTTTTTTTTTACTTTTCCGAAAGTATTAAATCCTAATTCGGGGATATTTTTTTATTCATTTATTAAGGCTTTTAAAAGTCTATGATACAGGGTGGGGTTGGCCACTAGCCCCTCCGCGGGGTGGAGTGATAATTGAGGAGTGTGAGTGAGTAACGGTGTGTGGTACAGTGGGCAACATCGAGGTGCGCTGCGTGCAGGCGGTGGACATCTCGGCGCTGTCGCACCCCGCGTGCGTGGTGTCGGCGGCGCTGTGCCGGCTGCAGGAGTGCGGCGCGCACCCCGCGCGCGGCAAGCACGCGCCGAACGCGCACGCCTCGCCCGACTCGCTCGTACGTACATTTTGTGATTGTCTATCTTACTTACATTATGTTCATTACTAACTGGACTAATACTAACAACTATTATACTAATATTATATATGACTTGCTATCACTAACAATTCATGCTTAAGACCTCATATTTAGTATCGTGCTGACCGACTAATATTGTTAATAACACTCTCTGCGACCAGCAGGCGTACCTGATAGTAGGCGTACCTAATGGTCCCCACATGGCTTTTCGTTATTGCGGCCGAAATTATTTGGTTGATTTTAAAAGGGTGTTAGCTAGGCAGGCGGGTAACAACGCTACCACCGTACCACGTACCACGAGTGCCGCCGAGACTAAACTAGATGGTATAGAGCGACCTCCAACGGGAGGGACCTGGCGCCTTTCCTAGTCCGCTGTTCAGCAGGGTGCCCCACAATAATCCCCCCCCCCCCACAATAATACCCCCACAATAATCACGTATAACCTAGTTTGCGACCCTAGATGGCGTTAGTCGACACATTATTTCTTCATTAATATTCTTTTATAAATTACACAAAGAATAACAGATTATGGAGTGTGTATTTTCACGAATCATCAGGCGTTTTTGCCAGTTATCTAATGATGGAGATTCTATTGAAATGTATATTTCCCAATAACCTCAGGATTCTTGTGTTGTTTATGATATGTATCCTAATCTTATTACTTTAAACGAGCAATTCTTGTATATATATATATATATATATATATATATAATTGGAATCTCGGAATCGGCTCCAACGATTTTCATGAAATTTAGTATATAGGGGGTTTCGGGGGCGATAAATCGATCTAGCTAGGAATCATTTTTAGAAAATGTCATTTTATTCGTGTTTTTGTAGTCCCAATTTAAACTGAAAAATACATTGACATAAATACTATAGACATAGGGTCTCCTACTAAAATCGCGAAAATGATGTCCCAGTTTGTAATTACAAGAATAGGAATGTTAACAAGGTAATTTAAACACTAAATTCATTAAATCACGGTTTTATTTCGATTGCAACAAACACATACGTCAATGGCACCTTATGACACAACGATTACACTACACGCCATAATGACATAGTGCAAAATAATCTAAACAAAATAACTGATATATTTGTCTCTTTCTGACTTTATAGCCTGAATGGGGAAAAGACAAAGATATATTTTTGATTATTTTGACTGATTCTGCAATTAGTTTTTTCCATTGTAATATGTCAATGGAAAAATATAACTCTTCCTGACATCTATTGGCGAATAATAATACTTTTTTGTGAGCAACTAATTGCTTTAACGACACAACAGCAGATGTCTTTGTTAAGTAACACGAAGTCAATGAGTGTTTGCTTTGAGGTTAGACTAAGAAAATCAATTGTTAAGCTATTGCATAGCTTTTATCGCGGGCCTTGAGCGTGGGGACCGAATCCAGAAATTCCGTAACGAAAAAAACCTAACACCCCGCACTCCAACCGGCACAGCGGTGATACTTTTTAGTTTTTCCATCTATCGATAAATACCAGAACTTTTTCGTCATGGGTGTCGTTTTCATGGTTTTCGAGGGTGTTGAACCCGATAGTGCTGTCAAAATAGAAATTCAAGATGGCGGCTGCGCGAAATTATCAACCTTTTCGTCATGGGTGTCGTTTTCATGGTTTTCTAGGGTACTAAAGCCGATAATTCCGTCAAAATAGATATCCAAGATGGCGGCTGCGCAAAATTATCAACTTTTCGTCATGGGTGTCGTTTTCATAGTTTTCTAGGGTACTAAAGCCTATAATTCCGTCAAAATAGATATCCAAGATGGCGGCTGCGCAAAATTATGAACTTTTTCGTCATGGGTGTCGTTTTCATGGTTTTCGAGGGTGTTGAAGTCGATAGTGCTGCCAAAATAGAAATCCAAGATGGCGGCTGCGTGAAATTATCAACTTTTTCGTCATGGGTGTCGTTTTCATGGTTTTCGAGGGTGTTGAAGCCAATAGTGCTGTCAAAATAAAAATCCAACATGGCGGCTGCGCGAAATTATCAACTTTTTCGTCATGGGTGTCGTTTTCATGGTTTTCGAGGGTGTTGAAGCCGATAATGCTGTCAAAATAGAAATCCAAGATGGCGGCTGCGCGAAATTATCAACTTTTTCGTCATGGGTGTCGTTTTCATGGTTTTCGAGGGTGTTGAAGCCGATAGTGCTGTCAAAATAGAAATCCAATATGGCGGCTGCGCGAAATTATCAACTTTTCGTCATGGGTATCGTTTTCATGGTTTTCGAGGGTGTTGAAACCAATGGTGCCGTCAAAATAGAAATCCAAGATGGCGGCTGCGCGAAATTATCAACTTTTCGTCATGGGTATCGTTTTCATGGTTTTCGAGGGTGGTGAAGCCGATAGTGCTGTCAAAATAGAAATCCAAGATGGCGGCTGCGCGAAATTATCAACTTTTCGTCATGGGTATCGTTTTCATGGTTTTCGAGGGTGTTGAAGTCGATGGTGCTGTCAAAATAGAAATCCAAGATGGCGGCTGCGCAAAATTATCAACTTTATCTAATTGTATAAAAAATTTTATTCATCTAATTTTTATAATTGCATAGGTTGATAAAAAATGCTAGGCAATAGCTTTACCGCGGCAGTCACCGTGTGCCACATTTAATTTTTTATTTATATTATTTGTGTCTTCTTAATATTATTATTCGTACTTAAATATAATTTCCAAAAAAGACAATTTATAATAAAAAACCGAGCAAAGCTCGGTCTTCCAGGTACTTCTTTTATTAATTTGTGATGCGTGGATAATAATAATTGCGTGTAATTTCAGGTAATCAACGCTAGTGGGAAATTGATGATGGTTCAGCGAGAGGAGTACGATGTCGACGAAGACAACAATCCGGTAAGTGCTTCGATAACTACTGTTACATTTATACACTAAAAATCTTTGAATTTAAATTAATGTTTTATACCAAGTATTATAAATATCCCAACTTGTATTTACATATCAATATTTATTCCTTACAAGTAATGCTCCACCTGATTTTATTCACCTGTTGAAGTCTATCACGACTTACATATTATTATATCGTGATACAGATCAATAATTTTCATCGAAATATTTAACAATTCCGTGATAGTTATTACGTGCGTATTACATTGGTCGCTGTAATAGGGCAATCCATCTTGTCCGAAAGTGAAACCCTCGTGTTATAGTGAAGCTGATTAGTTCGCAACACTTACGTAACACGCGCTGTTAACATTACAACGCATCAGCGGGCGCGGTCATACGCGTAACTCGGTCAACCCGTTTTTACGTTCTGTTACCCTACAGCTATGATTATACAACTTATTATGTTATTATACTTATATACATAAAAGAAAAAATAATTCGTAATTTATTCATTTCATTTTTTTCAAAATGTTTAGAAAAACTCGGACATAATTTTAATTAAAAAACAACGGTCATATTATATAAAACTACTGTTTATTTTATCAGTCATAAAACACAGTCTCAGCTACACTTCGTTGCTCAGGATATATACCGAATACAGCCTAACTTCTATGGACCTATGTGTAGTTTTGCACGTGTAAAGTTCCTATGCAAGAACACACTAGCGCCGCGAGTAACGAAATGGTTACATATACACGGAGAAGTTACTAGTATTAAAATAAAACTATTGGCACTGTTGAATGACACCTCAGTGGTGCGTCGTCCGCACGGACACCTGGTGACCGTGGTCGAGGTTGTACGGGCCGGACGTCCAGCGGCGGACGATGTTGCCCTTCTTGCCGTACGTTGTCCCCGACACAGACACCCAGGGGCCCGAGGGGGGCAGGTACAGGGGCGGCAAGTGGAGGTAGTCCACGACGGGCAGGGGGGCCACGACTGGAGCGTGTTCGATAACCGGGGCCACGATTGGAGCGTGTTCGATGATTGGTTCATAATTGAGAGGCGCGTGGACCACCGGGGCGACCTCAGCGACGGCCACGGGGGCCGCTAGCGGGAGCCCCACCGAGTGTATGTTGGGCCCGGTGCGTTTGACGACGGCGTTGAAGCCGGTGAGCGAGTCGGCGGAGTACTCCACCAGGCGCACGTTCCCGTCCGGCTCGACGAGCGAGTACGCGCCCTTCACGACGTCCCCGTCGCGCGTCTCCCATTGCGCCTTGTTGTCGCCCGTGTACGGGTCGTTCACTGCGTAGTGGAACCCGTAGTTGGGGTTTGGCTGTCGAATTATACGTTTTTGTCAAATAAATCACAAAATAAGATAAATTGGTATAGAAATGACAAAAAAAATATTAATGAAATGTAAGCGCTGGTCATCTTGTAATGACATTTTCGGCGTTCTATATGTTCAATTAAGTGCTAAAACGAAAATATAATATAGGTACTGTAATGTAAAAACAAATATTTCTACTTACTATACTTTCGACGGTGTTATAGAGCGCGAGCGGTGGGTTCGCTGAAGCCGTCGCCGCGAAGACCAAAAGACATACCACCTAGAAATTACAAATATTATTATTATAATACTCTTCTCTATAGCAAATTCTTTTAGCAATTAAAAGAATTAAAAAAAAACTAAGATCTGTAAAATGAACATTTACCACGTAAGTGTTCATTCTGCTGACACGGTATCCCAGTGAGCCAACGAAGTGCACTGTGCCTTGTCATCGAGTACCTCATTATTTATACTACACTGATTATTCGACCCGGTTCTACTCCGGTTTTGTCAAACGTCCCATTTCCACGGATGGTTTGAGTCGAAGATTCCTTCGCCAAACATTTTCCCGTTGAGCGAACAATAACCAGTTCCGTTGGTTAATTTCAATATACAAAGTAAATTACGCGAACCTTACATCTATGTATCCAATTAGTATGACGTGTGATTAACAAAGTGTGTATAAATCTAGGGACATGTTTATAGCTCATGTTGTATCGGGTTCATCCTGTTTGTCGTCAGATTGTCCGATATATACCGATGCGCAAGCGCAGCCTACACAGTTGACTTTTGCTCTTCATCACAAAATTTTAAGATCCGCGTGGATGTGTGTGTTTGTCCATCAATCACATCCTATTTTCTCTGAATCAATCAGGCGATAATTTGGCCGTACGTCTTTACAATTAGGAAGTGTTGATAAGTTATATAAAGTCGAATTTAAGTAACTGATTTCTATTTGCATATTTTAATGGTTTGAACACTTAAATTAATATTTAAACACTTAAATTAATGAGGCTATAATTAATGTAACTAATTAGTTTGGTTTTTTGTGTAATTATACAATCATGATGTAAATTGTGGACATACTTCAAATCCGGCCTTATTCTTGTTAAAGTTTCCATTCCGGTACTAATATATTATAATAAAATTACTACTTATTAATTTTTAAATTAATTAAGGCCCGACGTAGTAGCAAACTAAACTATTGAAAACATCATTCATCAACCGACAAACAACACAACCCATAATTGTCCCACTGTTGGGCACGGGCCTCCTCCCACATTGTCAGGGGTCAAGGCCATAGTCCACCACGCTGACCAAGTGCAGATTTGCAGTCTTAAAAAACATTTACATTATGTAGCACTCTCAGGTATGTAGGTTTCCTCACGATGTTTTCTTTCACCGAAGCAAGTGATAGTTAAATTGTAATAGGCACGTCTTTTTTGAAAATTTGTTTTGTGGTGCAGGCAGGATTCGAACCACTACCCCCTGATTCAACCGAGAGTCAACCATTAAAAACACCATTATTATCTAGTAATTAGCAGCTAGTCCTTTACAAAAATAAAGTTATGATCTTTCAGCGGCCGAGGTAGTAATGCTTAAAGGTTCGGTTGCTTAAAAATTATTATAAGTTGTAATTGTAACTAAATTAAACATTTATTTCCAAGATTCAAACATTGGTTCCATGACATTGAGACTATGAGATCATGATTCTATTAACCCCTGGAGTGTCGAGACCCCCGAATGTAAAACATGGCCAACGTGTCACGCCTATTCGTAACTCGCGCGATCTTGTCGCTAGGTCATCGTAAAAATTAATTGTACGGGATTATGTTTTAATTATATCACATAAATTATACATCATTGTTATCACAACGAAATTGCCTAACACCTAAAACAATTAAATTAAAGCAAAAAAACTTACCTGCGTAAGAAATTATTCAATTTCTTTTCAACTTCGAAATTTTCAAACACAATGGAGACACATTTTTCCAAATTTCACTAACTCACAATGCACATTAATCAAAACTAACACTATCACTACTTAGTATACATATTTACGCATCGATATAATATATTATTTCATTTGGAAACACAGTAATTACGCGGTAAAAGAAGTTAGAAAACTAACACGAAAACGGTGCCAATACCGGCATATTTTTAGCGAGCCGCTTAGCGGCCGAATTTATTTTATTTTTGGTCAATTTTGTGGTAAATATTGTTATCAATATGTTGCTAGATTAATTAGCTAAGAATTTTTAATACTATAAAACCAAACAAAATCAAACTCGCTGTACCTATATTTATATGAAAATATACACAGCTTGTCGACTTCAACGACACTGTAACTATGTTGTTCAAAAGTTATTTACTTTTTTCACCAACTTTTATATCACCATTTACAAAACTAGCACTTTACACGTAATCTGCACAACTTTTCCAGTAATAATAAGTAAAAATCTCATCAGTTAATTCACCGTTTCCTTCTCGAAAACTATTTTATAAAATCTTGCGAACTCAAATGACGCGAAACGAGCGTAGCGACCGTACTGTACAACTTTCAAATAAATATTTTCCTGTTTATCATTCGACTTTGCAGCCAATCACAGTCGGTATTTCGTAGCTAATGAACGTAGGTTCAATTTGAATCCAACCAATGAAATCAAAATATTATGAAATAGACAATAATCGTCCTTCAATACGATTGTATTTAGTTTGCCCCTCCGTCGGGGGTGCACTTCACGTTGGCCTAGAAAAATTTTTGCCCCGACGGAGGGGACAACTACACTCGAGGGGTTAAGGTTTACATCTAACCAAACTATTTTTTGAAGGTTTCACTTTTAGCACGTGTGAGTTGCACACATTTTGATTTTTTTCTTGGGTCGTGGATATATGCGAAATCTCATTAATGTGTGTTCATATCGCCCCCTACCCCCAGTTTATTCATTTTCAGAATTGTCAATTTGAATTATGTTTTATTCGGTACTGTAGAATAAACAAAGTAAGTACATAAACATTTAGTTTCTAGAATCCTATATAATTGGCGATGGATGGATATATCTTATTTATCACCCCACTTCGGTCGGGAATCGAACTCTGAATACCTCGCTCAATAAGCGACTATCAAATTGAAATAAAGGGTCGATAAAAGTAATCGTTAAAAAAACAAATAATAATTTACTTTGTTTATTAAAGCATGACTTCAGTCTTTCTGATTTTTATTTAATTTTCATTGCTATTTTTTACAAAATAGCAACAAACTTTTTATAAAACTCAGTTATTACTTTGGTACACACGGCACACACATTTCACACCAAACGGAAGACTAGGCGCACATACGATGCACAATTGTTCAGTGGATGACGACATGTTGACACTAACGATGTTTCACTTTGAAAACTAGCGTTCTACCAACAAGGGAAATAGGTCCGATCGCCCACTCGTGAAGTTTTCCATCGATGTACTTCTTGGTGAAAATTGTTGCGTATTTTACGTCTTTTGGTTTCAAGGGCACCCATCCGCCGTATGAGTTCGTTTTGGGGTCCCATCGGAGGCTTCCGGTGCCGTAGACGTTCGCGTAGGCCCGCCCGAGTGGTGCACCGCCGCCGTCGACTCCGAAACCGTAGATGCCTGGAAGTACTAGTGGCTTCAGTACTTCATCTGACACTTCGTTTGTCACAGGTGGTTCTACGTCTAATTCTTGCTGTGGCGGAGTTCTGTGGTGGGACTCGACGACAGGTTCCTCTTGTGGTGGTTCTGGATTGCCTTCGTGGGGTTTTTCCGCTATTGGCGCAGGATGAATCGCCGGCGGATGTTTCAATGGTCCAAACCGCTGGACGTCCGCGTTGAATCCGTTGGCGTCGTCCGCCCAGTAGTCCACTACCCGCAACTTGCCATCCGGCTCCACTAGTGAATACGCGCCCTTTACGAGATCCCCGTTTCTAGTCTCCCAATGCTCCTTATGGTCTTTTGTTTTAGGGTCGTGGACGGAATACTTGTAGGCGTAGCGGGGATAGTGCTGCAAACAAAATATTATCAGAAATAAAAAATCTTATTTTGACCTTTTGAAAGTTTTACTATTTCTGAACTGAACAGTTGTGTAAATTAGATTCAAACTGCTTACATCTGGTTCGACGTGACGCAATATTATTACCCTCGCGTACACCGCTGATGCTGTTATCGTCAAAAGAAACCAAGTCTGAAATCAAATATTAATACAGGTGAAATAATCGTTAAATATTATTATAATTTGTACGATATTATACTAGTGTTATAATATTTTTGCAGACTATTAAATATATTTTATAAACAACTCAATTATTCTGATAGTTTATTTTGAAAATTTGTCACACTGTGTTCACGCGGACGCACGCACTTTTAACTTTATTTTTGTATGACTTTATCTCGAAAGCTGAATTTAGTCCGCATCACAAGACAATGCGTTAACACTAGCATTACCCCTGCAAGTCGATTCATACTGCCAGTCAGTGTGTTCCACGCTGTTGAAACGTGTGATTGATTTCAAAGTACTTCACCTTTTATATTGTATAAGTTTACCACCGCCGATGTGCGGACAGAAAAACTAGTAGCACATGTTTGTTTAGAAACTGAAATCGTATTTAAAATATACAAGTACGACCTCTAATTTGATCCAATGAAGCAATGGAGTAATGCAAGCAAGTCGCGGCCTATTAGAGGACTCATTTTTTGCGATCCTTTTTCATATTAACACAAGTAACAATTCTACTACTTACTACTTGCATAAAGACAGCGGTATGCGAGTGTTTTGTAGGTTAAATGTTGGTACTTCGCTTAGGAGGCCCTAATTCCACTCCGCTTCTTTAATTTGTCAAAGTATGTACATTGTACACGCGTGCATAAAACATGAGAAAATTTTATTCCTATTAAAGTACCCGAATAAAAGCAGTGCTAGGAAAATGTTACTAAAAACAATGACACCTATGATCACATAAAAAGTTACATGGATACAAAACTTAAGATCGACTGCGCCTTTAGGGTATAATCGTTTCCCCTTTAGGCTGGCAATAGACTTCCGATTTTTCTCTCCGATTGTCTGGTTGATGGTGTTTGAATACTCAATACACGTCCGATCCTACTATCGGATCGATCTGGATGGTGATTGGTGGACGTGGATTGTCGCATCAGACAATCGGATGTCTATTGCCAGCCTTATCGTATGTCTTATCATACATCGTATCAAAACAAAAACAAGTTTGATACTTTTTACTTCATTTGATATTTCAGTATCAAGTGTGTTTTTTAATTAGTTTTTATTATTATTTTTATTAATTTACTTTTCGCAGTTTCATTCATAAAATAACTGATCGACCGACCGTTTACAAACCGGAGTTTTTGTAGTAAAAACAAATCGTTGGACATTACTTATAACATACTTCTTGTAGAGGCCAGGTGGTGCTTGTATGGCTTGCCTTGTAATTTAGGTCATTAGTTTCAGTTCCACTTAGGTAAAGGAGGTATGTAAAATGTACTCTGTGAGTATTGCTTCATTACGGAGGTCAAGATGACCTCATACAAATTTTATTAATGTCATTCTGAGGTATTTCCGTCGTGAATTAAAAATTATAAGAATAGTTTTGAAATTAATGTGAACAATATTTACATATTTGAGTTGTAATTTTTTCATATTAAAATGCAGACTGATTTTTTGTATGTAATCATTGTGAGCGGAAGCTGGAATAAAATCGAGGAGCAAAAACAGTGGGGATTAAATTAGTTATGCCTACTAATTATGGCGTATTTTTATGAGGGTTTTTTTGGTTAATACCAATTACCAGCATACATAATATAACATTATAATGAATATCTACAATCTTACTGTTAAGCAGTCATGATGAAGGGGCCCTTTCCAAAAATTAAAGTATGAGTCTAGGTTCGAAATACGATTATTTATTCACTACCACACAGTGGCCAATGCTATAATTGCGGTCGACTATTAACTTAATTAATATATTAACACGTTCGCTACGGCGATTGGAATTTTCTATGGAATAAACATGACGTATACGTGATCCGCAGCATACGTGTTAAATTAACTTAAATTATTTAATTACTACATAACAATCACATCCTCATTAGCTCGTTACACTTTGTTCAATTCGGAAGAAATTAATTAAGTATGGATAGCGGCATCTTCAATATTATGTTTTAATTACTTCCCTCGTCGTCTCAATGCTTGTATCCGATGTACGATGGAGTCAACGGCGGCGGCAGGAGGCCCTTGTCAACCCCCCCATAGGCAAGTCCATCGAGATTTCCGTACGATAGCAACGGTTCCTTAATAAGTCCGTATCCATAACCGCCTATTCCTTTCAAGCCATCTCCATATCCGCCTATTGCTTTCAGTCCATCTCCGTAACCGCCAATTCCTTTAAGTCCGTCTCCATAACCGCCAATTCCTTTCAGTCCATCTCCGTAACCGCCAATTCCTTTCAGTGCGTCTTCGTAACCGCCAATTCCTTTAAGTCCGTCACCATAACCGCCTATTCCTTTCAGTCCATCTCCGTAACCGCCAATACCTTTCAGTACGTCTCCATAAGCGCCAATTCCTTTCAGTCCGAGATCGTATCCCTTCAGTAAGGGGTATGGCTCCGGATATATTGGTGCGGGAAGAGGAGCCGGCAAGGTTTTGACTATAGGCGCCGGCACATATGGCTGTTTCACAATGGGATATGGCAGGATGGGTTGTTTGTAAATCGGCGCGGATATTAACTGTTCCTGTAGGATCGGAACGGACTTTACGGGAGCCGAGAGGATCGGAGCTGGAAGTATGGGCTCAATAGGAAGCCCGGGTTTAACAATTGGTGGGGCCTTATAGAGCGAAGCGCTAGAGACTGCTCCTCCCAACACCGGTCCGCTTAAGAGAGGGGCGCTGGCTAACGCTTCATACTTTGCAATAGGACCCACTGATATGGGGAGCGACGGGCCGTGTCCCAAGACCGGAATAGGCGCTTTGTAGATGTAGGGAGTGGCCGGGTGCACATTGGGGCCAATTTTTTTCACGACCGCATTAAACCCGGATTTGTCGTCGGCCCAATACTCCACCACTCGGACGCTTCCGTCTGGTTCCACCAGCGAATATGCACCTGGAAATTTTCCAATTATATATTAGAATGTGTCAAAATGTATTATCATTATACTGTTAGTTTTTACTACATCACCTTTAACTGTATCTCCGTCGCGTTTCTCCCATTGTGATTTATTATCGCCCGTGTGAGGGTCTTTCACAGCGTATTCAAAAGCGTAACTAGGATAGCTCTGGAAATAACCGTTGCCGAATTATTAATTATGTACTTGTAACTATTTAAATTTAATAGTGTAAAAAACGTACGTAGTAATTGAAAGAGGCATGTCCAGGAGCATAAACAAGGCCGCCCCAGTCTCCGTCAGCCTTGATCGTCGCCGTCAGCGCCAGCAGGCACGTAATCTGCAGATCAAATGTCATCAATAAGATGTTGTCCTTAATCGGAACCGTTCCACTACACTAAAACTAATATCAAACGAGGAGCACTAACCGCAAGACTGTACTTCATTATGCCGGAGCCGCATCGACCACTTGCTGTCAAAAACGTACTGATACGTTAGGAGCAATGTAGTCCATTTATAGGCGATCGGCTCAGACCTTCATGTCCTGCCGTTTGGCGGATGTCGAGTGTTTCATTCGCGCGGCTGCGGCTACCAACAATCACCAAGGCTTGCATCAGGCTTCCTCATTTTCATACAACCTTCGGTGGTGAAAACGCATAAACTGTTGGATAATTCGTATACCGTTTGTTTAGCTTTCCCGATCCATATAAGTGTACGGGAAATCATATTAATGATAAATTTATGATATATGTGGCCCGTCGTGTTTATTGCTGTTAAATATAATTATTTCGTTTCCTCAATAATCATATTTTTATGAATAAAAAGTATCTAATTGAGACTAATCCGTAGGTGTCGCTTGACGCAACATAATAGATACATACATACCTAGGTCGGAACATATGACGATCTGCTCTGATTGCCTTTATCGTATATGAATGAGTAACTTAACCAAGTGTATTCCGATATTCTGCGTAA